>JBAMCI010000035.1:13450000-14050000 GCA_037075265.1 Drosophila nigricruria
ATAGATAGATAGATAGATAGATAGATAGATAGATAGATAGATAGATAGATAGATAGATAGATAGATAGATAGATAGATAGATGATAGATAGAAATATATTTAAATCATATTCATAAATAAAAGAGCAAAAATTCTATGAGAACAGCAACCAGCCAAGTTCATAAGCCTGTTATGCTCAATGCTAATCATTTCGCAGGGTATCACAGAAAACCAAGTGACACAACAGAAACAGAAGCCCCTCGACCAAAACTTTGGCAATTAAGGCGGCTTATGGTTTTTATGACAGCATAAATTTAAAATTTTCTATACGACGCACAATAAAAACGTTTGCCGTTGTGCTTGAATTTATTTTCACATTTTTGCGCTGTTAAAGATGAGCCACGAGCCAGGGCTCTAGTCTTCGAGTGGCTCTGCTGTGTGTGTGTGTGTGGCATCCAATATGTAGCATCCATTTGGCATTACATGGAGGCTACTAATTAACGTCGCGGCGCCGCCTTCACTTGAAGGATGCTTGGCAACTGCTTCCGGCTTCTAGCAGCGCCAGCCGCCAAAGTGTTTAAATGAGATTTTCTTTTTCATTTTTATTTCTCATGCTGTTGGATAAATTTAATGCTGGCAAGCAGGTTAAAGCCAGTGTGCGAGCGAGGCAGGAAGTACTAAGAAAGAGAGAGAGGGAAAGCAGGTTGAATAATGGCAACGCATTTACAAAATGGCGGCGATTTGTTGCAATTAACGGCTCAAAATGCGAACAGTTATTTAAGAGCAGCACTAGGAAAGAGATAGATAAACATTGCTGCTACTGACAGGCATAAGATTAACTAATAAGGTTTGCATTAAAGTTGAATAATAATCAGAAATGACTTTAGGCTGCATAAATTACGTATACGTCACGTTGGCTGCTTAACAAGAATTGAATGGCTTCGATTACTTAACCGCATTGCCAGTCACTAGTCACTAGTCACTCATTAAGCATTAGAGATTAAATGTCATATGTGTGAGCGGTGTATGCAAAGCAAGTGATGTGCTGCCTGCTGGGTTAGCCTGGGTAAGCCAGAAAACCACATTTTCCATCACGATTCCTAGCTTGCCTTTCAATTATGTCCCATGCTGACAGCAAAATGCAAGCAGAAGTCATTTGCCATCCCATCACTAACATCCCTTGGGGGCAATGGCACCCATACAAACACAAACACTCTCACACACACACACACACACCACACGGACATGCAAGATGGAGAGGTGCAGCAAATACTGATTAGTCATCTAAAGGCATGCCATCGCATAGCCCGTTTCATCTATTGTTCATATTGTTGTTATTGTTGCCGTGCTGTTGTCATGATTTGTAATATCTCGTTTTATTTTCGTTTACTGATTGTGCTCTCTCTCTCCCTCTCTCTCTTTTCTTTGCAGAGTTATAACGAATTACTTTGTAGTTTCCTTAGCCATGGCTGATATAATGGTCGCTATTATGGCCATGACATTTAACTTTAGTGTGCAAGTAACTGGGCGGTAAGTACAACAAAAACAATACAAACATATACACACACACACACACACATAGATAGATACACATACTAAAACAACAGCTGCAAGAATTACAACTGCAACTGTGCGCTGTACCAAATATAATGCCAGTCGACTGCAAAGGGGCGCAAAAGCTAAGGCTGCAGCTGTGTGTGTTGGGGTAGTGAAAGTGTCCGAGCAAACCAAACAAGTCCCTGAAAAATGAAGGCAACATTTATTCTTGCTGTGTGTGTGTGTGTGTGTGTGGGTGTGTGTGGGCGGCTTTGCATATGTGATTGTGTGTGCGAATGCAAATGCACAAAGTCATTTCGCTCTGTGCTGCAGCTCATGTGCGTACGCTTCTGTTTGAGTATTAAAATGTGCGAACAAAAAAAAAAAAAGCAAAAAAAAATAGTTTCCCAACACAAATAAAAGTTTTTTTCAAATGCGAATTAAATGCACGCTGCGAGCCATTTTCATTTATGATTTTCTATAAATTTTTTTGTGCAATTAAATTAAATAAATGTTTAGTAGTGTTAAAATAATATGAAATGCCTTGTTATATATTAGAACAATAATAGTTTATATAAATATAATATTATCTTTTCATTTGTATATCAAATTTATCATTGAAGTGAAAATTGGAAATTCTTTTTTATTTAAAATTTATAATTAATATATATGAAAACAAAATAGAGCTTAGGTCAAAGTTTAACTGATATATTATTTTTTTTCAAATAAACTAAAATTTAATTTGCATATTTTAAACATAATTTTCCATCTATAAGCTCCTAGATATTCACATGTCACAAACGACATCTAATGGCTCAACAGCTTCCAGCTTAGTTAGGGTATGCATACATAAAAGAGAATGGGCACAACACACACACACACAAACATGCTCTTTCAACTGCTATTCTTGGGCACAAAAACCCGTCAGAGTGTGACATGGTCACATCCTTCACACAGCAGCTGTCCATGTGTGCGTGTGTCTGTATGTGTGTGTGTGTGTGTGTGCTTGTTTGTGCAATTGTAATGCGATATGTGCATGTTCTGCCAAGTGCAGAGACATAGCTCAGTTAATTATGCACAGGCGGCGTTGACTTTAAACTCGTAGACTTTAAGTTAGACTTTTGGGTTAAAGATCAACACAGATGTTTGCAATGTCATCGCCAGCTGCGACGCTTCATTGCCCTCCCGAGTGCACTGGGCATAATGTACAAACTTGCAGTCTGCTTGGGCGGGAGTTGGGGCCAGTAGCTGGTTACGGCCATTCCGAAAACTTTCACCCAGCCAGCCACTTGTCCACGAAAGTTGCATACAAATTGGCAACGGTCGCAGTTGAGCTCGTTACCAACCATAGCCGGGCGGCCCACTTGGCATTCATTAGCAATTTTACCTTTACTGTCGCTAGCTGCATAATTGACACTGGCCCGCGGCGCCGACGTCGCTATCGTTGTCCGTAGCCACCTTCTATTTGGGCCAGCTTAAGCGCCAATTCATGACAGCGCATAACGGAACAGCAAAAAAAAAAAAAAAAAAAAAACTTGCAAAACGCTGAAAAGGCAAACACGAGTAGGGCTACGCCTACGCCTTCATTGCCATTCCCAGATCCTGGCATTACTGCAGGCGTGCGCACGCACACAGTTTCTGAATAGTCGAAAAGTTTTTGAAACTGATGCCAAACTGGTCGTCCGATAATAAATTTTCCTGCCCGTTGGCGAAACCAACGAACGAGTGAAAGAACGAACGGGTGGCTGGTGCTGGTCGAATGGGTCGAGTCGGGACTGGGGGATGATTAGGGAGGAGTAGGGAGCAGTAGGCGCTAGCCAACAGGGACAACAGCGCGACTTTTAATGAGTTTTTCATGCAACCAGCTCATTCGCGTGTAAGAGTGCTTGTGCGGTAGTGAGTGTCTGTGTTGGCGCCTCTGCCTACGGCAACAGCACTGTAGCCATTGTACTAGCTGGCCCCACACATTCCCACATTCCGCTTTGGTCGCACAGTGCATTAAAGCAGCTCAACTTGGCTAAGGAAAGTGTGCCAGTTCATGGGCAATGTCACCTGCCAGCCAAAACTAACAAAAGATGAAATCGATAAACACATAAATCAGACATGCTGATAAGACAGTTGTGAGTGGCTTTTGAGTCCGGCCGCCACTCCACAGGGGACTTTCACTTTTTCATAGCATACTTTGCGGGGCAAATATTTGAGACTATGTAACATTAACTTAATAACATAATTATGGAACTGTGCTTATCATGATGCTTTAAACAATTCACTCCCTAGCTGGAACTTTAGCCCGTTTCTGTGCGATCTGTGGAACAGCCTGGACGTGTACTTCTCAACTGCAAGCATTTTGCATTTATGCTGCATATCAGTGGATAGGTACGTACTTCAGGCTGATAGCTGATGATATGTGTGTGTGGCACACTTGAAATACTAATAACCGTGGCCCTGCATTGCAGATACTATGCGATTGTTAAGCCGCTCAAGTATCCGATTAGCATGACAAAACGCGTCGTTGGCATTATGCTGTTGAACACATGGATATCGCCGGCGCTGCTCTCGTTTCTGCCCATTTTCATTGGCTGGTATACGACAGACAGGCACAAGATATTCGTGAAGGAGCATCCCGAGCAGTGCTCGTTTGTGGTGAACACATACTATGCTATCATATCGAGCTCGATTTCATTCTGGATACCCTGCACCATAATGATTTTCACTTATCTGGCCATTTTCCGTGAGGCCAACCGTCAGGAGAAGCAGCTGATGATGCGCCATGGCAATGCAATGCTCATGCATCGCCCATCGATGCAGCCATCAGGTGAGAGCTGAAAGCCAAAGGCTTGAATTACCATTTGGCCAGATAAACTGGCCGATTGGCTGGTTGGCCGGTTGGCTGGCAGTCAGACTATGTCTGTGTCGGGCAGGCTCATGCTAATCCTTGCGCATTTATCATGTCCCTTTTGTCAGGCGAGGCGCTGAGTGGCTCGGGCTCATCGAAAACGTTGACACTGCATGAGGTCGAGCAGGAGCATACCCCGACAAAGGACAAACATTTAATCAAAATGAAACGGGAGCACAAGGCCGCACGCACTCTGGGCATCATCATGGGCACCTTCATACTCTGCTGGCTGCCGTTTTTCCTGTGGTAAGTGAGCGATGCTACCCGCTGGCAACCGGCTCAAGTATAATTTATTTAATGTTGAGCATGCATAATTAAATATTACTCATACGCCACGGCTGCTGCTTACGCTGTTGCGGCATTTAGATGGCTTTTTGTGTTGTTGACCTAAAAAATAAAAAAGTTAAATATTTCGCATTTCTTTTCACATTTGGCTTAAATTATTCGTGCATTCGCAGGTATACGCTCTCCATGACCTGCGACGCCTGCCAGGTGCCAGACATTGTGGTCTCGATACTCTTCTGGATTGGCTACTTCAATTCCACACTCAATCCGCTGATCTACGCGTACTTCAATCGCGACTTCCGAGAGGCTTTCCGCAACACGCTGCTCTGTTTGTTCTGCAATTGGTGGAAGGATCGGCATATGCCACTCGACATTGACATACGACGCTCCAGTCTGAGGTACGATCAGCGCGCCAAGAGCGTCTACTCGGAGAGCTATCTCAACTCGACCACGCCCTCGCATCGCCGTCAGTCACAGATGGTCGACAACTTATAATACAGGGACGAGGCGCTGCTAACGCCCATTGCCCAGCAGCAGCAGCGGCTGGCGGCTGGCAACGCACCTAGCTCCAGGCTGGATAACAAGCCCAGGCCCAGTCTGGGCAATCTCTCCGCCGAGGATGTGCAGGAGATACAGATCGAGATACCCATGGAGTATATCAACAAATGGAATAAAAACAACAATGCAGCAGCCGCCACGGCCTCCAGTCATGTATAAGAGACTGACTGACTGACTGACTGCCAACAACAACAACAACAACAACAGCAACAACAACAACGACAACAATAGCAGCAACGGGCCAGACAATGGCCGAGTTGCGTCAATCGAACAAATGCAATTACAATTTTCCATTAATTTTTAAAATTAATATGCTGGTTGCATTCACACTGTAAATATTTAAGTCAACATTTACGGAATTACTCGTGTACATGGTGCACTCTATAAACGCGTTGTCTGTTCGTATTCATTTCGTTTTCAGTTTCGTTTTCGTTTACGTTTTCGTTTTTATTGTTTGCTTGAAACATTTTTGTAAATTGATGGAGCTTTAATTTCGCTGAGAGTGAGTAAAAAAAAGAGCATGAGTGATTTATTATTTAATTTTCTGTGTAAATAGTTATTTTTCATATAAGTTGTACAACTAAATTAAGCTCAGGTTGTAAACACACATTTCGAAGCCCGGCAACAAAAAACAAAATAACAAACAAACTAGACGTTATGACATCATTCAAGAGGGCAATCAGAAACCTTAAAGCTAAGCATCTATATATAGTCATATAAGTGAGCAGGCGACGAGGCAACCAAGCAATAGAGCATAACAAATTGAATATATATATTTAGTCTTAAACTAAAACTTAAACTGTGCCAATTAACCAAATGACAAGTTATAAACTACTTAGCTAAACAATGAATACCAAATGAATAAAAAAACAGCTTAATCAAATTTATGGCACACAGAATGCAATTCAATTGACGAAACTATACCCAAATATACATACATACATATATGTAAGTACACATACTAAATATGCATAGAGATAAAGTGTTATGTTATATTATTATTATTATTATTATTATGAACGACAATCGCATGCAATACGAATGCTCAAAAAAAAATATATATATAAATATATATAAATATACTATATGAATAAATAAAAGTAAATAAAGAATAGTCAAATTTCATAGTTAAACGAATGCATAAATTAAATTTAAATTAACGAGTGTGGCAGTCAAAATCAAAAGTAATCTAGTGAATCTATAAATAAAGCCCAACACTAACTACTATAATAGTTCGAGTACCAAACACAACGATATCGCTAGTTCATTAAAGTCAACGTGTCAAGTGTCTATATTCGATGCAAAGTGTTCAAATTGTCAGTGTTACAGTGTGTGTGTGCTTAGCCTTTGGAAATGTGTTAATTGCGTTGCAGTTCCTGGAATAAAGTTGACTGTGTAGCCTGTAAGGGGAAGGCTTGTGCACTGCTTACAAAGTCAGCAACTTGATTCCAGCAATTGCGGCCCAAGCTCAACGTGGGACTGTATCAGGACTTCCGCAACAACAAATAAATTTGAATATGAACATTGGTCGATGTTTTGACTACAAATAGAGCAGTTCGTAGGCAAGCTCCATTCTTATTTGAAATCAAAGGCAAATCATTGTGTTTAGTTTTCTTCCTTCAAACTGTGTGCAAGCAAATGAAACCCGAGAAGCTTTTATTTTTAGAAGTAAACAATATATAAATGAAACATAATGAATGCTAAAAGCCACGATTCTAGTCAGCCGTTAGAAAGAAAGAGAAGACAAGTATAGAAAAAACAGAAAGCAAGTCATTCAAATATGATTTTCCTTTTCAATAAACGAAAGATGGAAACAAACTCCAAAGAACTTGTTATATTTTTATAAACAAATCAATAGCTAAACTAATTTTTATGTCTAACGATGTTTATATACTTAGTATATATGTATATGTATATGTATATTTGTATTTGTATTTGTATTTATATTTGTATTTGTATTTGTATATGAATATTAACATGTCAAATGTGAGTGTTATTCATTTTTCTGCTTAACTGCTGTATTGCTATGCCGAGATCTAGAACTAAACCAACAGAAACAGCCTCGACTATCGGGCGATAAAACCCAAACAAGAATCCACAGCATCTTAAGATATGTGAACTATTATAAAAGCTAAAACCGAAATGTTGAAGTTCAATTGGAAAATTAAATAAGTTAACAAAACACAACAACAAAAAGCAAATATATGAGAATAAACATTTGAAAATACATATAAAAGACAATGTTATTTTGAACTTTAAAACTGGGTGCTGGGTGCTGGGGCAACGACACTTGTCAAAGTTCGCGACTCGGCAAAACTGAAAAGTAAATAAAGCCAAGATGATGGCCAAGACGCCGCACTTAGAGTACATTAACAGAATATTATCGGCACAAAAGTAAAGCTGATTACGAAGGGCGACAGTTGTAAACTTCTAAATGACTGCTGAGAGCTCGACTTGGCTGACAAATTACGAAATTCATGTCAGTGTACAGCCCCGCCCCCGTCGCACAGTCGGTGGCGTATGAGTGATTTTTATTTGGCATATAATTTAACCGGCGTCATGGCAATGATACCCGCATCGCCTCCATCGTTACTTGCGCCAAAGTAATTTGTCATCTTATTGCGTCGCCAATAAGCAAAAAAAAAGTTTTCACCGACTAAAGCAGCCATGTGCCTTGTGCCATGGAACCAAATACTTAAATACTTTCGAAAAGCAAACGTTGGCCGGGTCAAAAGTTCTCTCTTTCATATTAAAAATTAAATTTATTTCCCATACAGGTGACAGACGCCTTAACAAAAAACTTTGCCCAACCTCCTGAGCCCAAGTGCCAAGTGGGAAGAACTTTTTTTTTCTTTGGCATTTTAAAAACTCATAAAGCATAATATTGTAGCTATGCAAGTGTGTGTGTGTGTGAGTGTGTGTGTGTTTGTGTGTGTGTATGATGAGGCTATATTGGAAATGCCAAAGAAATTATGTACCAAAAATAAACTTAAATATTTAGCACGCTAAATACGCGTGAAACGAGCCCAGCTAGTCGAAAGATATATATATATATAAATTTATATATCAAACACAGAAATGAAATAAATGTTGAGCATAGAAATGATATTAATGCTAAGCATGCCGCATAGCTAACTTAATATAATAGATCCATCAATTTAATAATAATTTAAGCGTGTAAAAGTTAGCGCACTGCGCACAGTGGTACAAAAACATCAATTTCAATCCTACACACAAGAACAGAAGAAAAATGCGCATAAAAAAAGATGAGTGAAAATCAAAGTACATTCATCAAAGTCAAAATTAAATCTTGTCACGTTTGACTTCTGCCACTTAACATGCCGTTCGAGTCAGAGTTGCCTCAGTTGCCCAGATGCCTCAGTTGCCCCAAGGTGCTAGGTGCATCGCCCACATTGGTGATCCATAATATCAGCCAGGCAATCATCGCTCATGAGATGCGCCAATTTGCGCCATGACAAGTGACATTGACAACGTCGCTCGCGTAGGTGTCAAAAGCCAAACGCCATTTCCACAATGCCAACATCTACATATATTTTCTATACCCTATAAATGGGCATTTCTATTTTATCAATAAATTTAACTTTATTAATATTGATAGCAATCCATTTGAAAGGCTTTTAGTATAAGATATTTGTTTAATAACCTCAGTGCAATAAGTATATGTGGAAAAAATGTTTTCCCTGCTCTCTTCCTCAATAGTAATAGAACATATGTTCTGGGTATATTTAAGATTTTATTTGATTTTTAAACATTTTAAGAACAAATTCAAAATGGAAATTGAACAGCAAAAATGTTTATCAATTTATTTTATTTTATATATATATATATATATTCAAAAATACTATCGGAAATAACTCTATGAAAAATCTTTGACTACTATAGCATAGCAAACCTTGAGTTAGACTATACTTTTCCAAAACTTTAAAGCAATATTCCAAACTTAAAGTGCTAAAAACTGAATACCAACTTATTTACAGCTGTGTTCAAAATAATAGCAGCGCACTTTTTGCTGACAAATATGACTACATTTTACACATGTTCATTCTTAAAGATCGAACATTAGTGCATATTTTTCTTAGAATAGAGTGTAGTGAAGACGAAAACGAAAAAATCCCGTTGGAATTGCTTTGCTTTACCGTTTTAATGATAATTTTGCGTAAGAATACAGAAATTTTGTTTTTCAAAATAATAGCAGCGCTTCATTTCAATATTAAAAATATTCAAGCAAAAGTTGTTGATTTGTTGAAAGTAAGAGGGTTAGAAGAGATGTCGTGAACAGTCGATAACCCAGTTGCATATCAAGGTTTTTATAAATTGTTTGATGATATGTTTTGGATTGATGTTACAGGATCTCAAAAGAAGACTTATAAGGACCTCAGAAGAAGACAATATCGAAAAAATGTTGTAAATAGAGCCACTGGCCTTACTAATAGTATAGTCTAACTCTTGATTAGTCAAACCTAATAGACGCCCAGTCTAACTCCGCTTTATATCCGCTGATATCTTTTGGAATGATCTGGCAGGACCTCAAAAGAAGACTTATAAGATACACAATATCGAAAATATGTTGTAAATAGAGCCACTGGCCTTACTATAAGTATAGTCTGACTCTTGATTAGTCAAACCTATTAGGCCCCCAGTCTAACTCCGCTATATATCCGCTGATATCTTTTGGAATGATGATGATGCAGGACATAAAAATGAAGACTCATCGAAAATATGTTGTAAATAGGTCCAGTCGACTTGCAAATAGTATAATCTAACTCTTGATTAGTCAAACCTATTAGACGCCCAGTCTAACTCTCTAACTCCTTCCTCAACTAAAGCCCTTTAATTGTCAGGGACTAAAAGTTTCCGTTCGTTAAGAATGTTGAATAAATATTTAAGTGCATAGGGCATGTCATGTAGCCATAGAGAAGCTGCACATTTTCTATCTACGAGACATTCACAAAATGAGAGAAAGAGAAAGAGAGAGAGGGAGAGCGAAACAGAGCGAGAGGATTGACAACTGTCAGTGACAGAGGACTCAGGCGACAATCGAGAAATCAAATGTGTTGTCGTTTTATTTATTTTCTGCTTTCTCATTTTTTATGAAATTTTAATAACTTCCAGAGAGCGACATGAAGCTGCCCAAGCTGAAGCATGATGTGGCAACGGCATGTTGCCATCAAGAGTTGTTCATGTTGTTGTTGTTGTTGTTGTTGTTGCTAATGCTGTTTTCCCATCCCCTCCCTCAATTGTTGTTTACGCCTGAGCCGTGTGAACACGGAACGGAACCTAACGCAACGCAACGCAACACAACACAAACTCGAGCTCTCGCGCCAGCAATAACAAATCTTTTTTAGATTTACGCACACATTTGGGGTATGCCATCAAAATATTGTTATTACAAATGCAAATATTGACGCCCTGTGCGCCGAGGGGACAGACAGCAGGCGGCAGGCAGCAGGCGGCAGTCTGACAGCAGCAGGCAACTGTGTATAGAAATGGATATGTAAATTTGAAAGTCGCATTGGTTCTGCTTGCTGCTGGCTGCCCTGGGCAAAAACTTGGCAACTTGATTATGCGGCTCGACCCAAGGGATACTTCAGCAGAAGTTCGACTGCCCAGTTATCAATAGAGAGGCTATTTCTCAGCTAAAAAATATTTAATAATATTATTTAAATATATCTAATCCTAACATAAGACTTGAATAAATTTTTGTTAACTCTCGCTAAGCTCAAGTCTTAATCCACAGAAAATGCTGTTTTTTTGCATACAATTTGAGTCTACTACTTTCTTGTGCAACTCTGGGTAGATTTCAAAATTCGCCTTGCGCGCCAAAAGTGAATGCGCCGACGCGCTCTCGCCGCACCAATTCGCCGCAACTGCTGCTGTGTGTTTGACCGGCAAAGGACTTGGCGTGCCGTCGCAACATTCAGTTGCTGTTCAGTATTCAACGCAAGCACAACCTATAGCGCAGCAGCGGCGACAGCATAACCCATGCGACTGCCGGTTGGTCTAATAAAAACAATAACATCATCAGCAACATCATTATCATCAGCAGCAGCAGCAGCAGCCTCAGCAGCAGCGGCAGCAACAATAATTGAAACCTGTGACCACTTGTCACACACGTTGTTGCAAAAAGGGAACTAAAGTGGCACTGACAGATGCCGGCACCGTTGTCGTTGCCGTTGTCGTTGTCGTTGTCGCTGTCGTTGCCGTTGTCGATGTGAATGTGTCGCTAGCGTCTAACTCAAGTGCCACTTGAGCTTCAGGCGACAGGACTGCGCCAGGACATCGGCCATATATTAAGCGCCAGCATGTGCGTGCGTGTTTCGATTTTGGTTCGCAAAGCCCACTAAATAACAACAAAAACCCGATACAATAGTCAATCGTGTCCGTGTATTTGTGTGCCTCTCTCTAACTGTGTGTGTGTGTGTGTAAGTGTGTGTCTGTGTGTGTCTGTGTGTACGTGTTTATATTGCTTTGCTTGCCAAAACGTGCGAGCGGCGACTTGTGACCAATCCGTGAGAATCAAATAGAAATTTCATTCTTACAAATCGATTTCGCGTTTCTTGTTTGTGCACAGCTACTATAAAAACAAGTAAGAAAACTCTAGTCGGCGTTACCCGACTAGGAGATCCCCTGAACCCTGCGAGGAGCCGATACTCCAAACATTCTATGCTTATTTAACATATACATATATACAAGCAATACATGCACATACATACACACATACACATACGCATAAGCACGCGCTCTGCTGACTGCGCAGTTAGCGCAGCGACTGAGCGTGGGCTGCGCTCATAGGCTTTACTATGGGAAATTAAATGTTTAATAACTTCTTTTGTAGTTGGACGTTCTTAATCAAACTTTCAGAGCGTGATTCTGTCATTTATATGTGTATATTTGCCAAAGCACAAGTCTCTAGTACTTGAAATACGGCTTTTACAAATTTGGGGGGAAGGGAAGGAAAGGGGGCGTGGCATCCAAAATATAACAAAAATCAAAATTGTATAAACTCCACATTATACTAAATACAAAATTTGGAGACTCTGGCTCTAAAGATGTGGAAGATATAAATTTATAACAGCATTTCGATAACGTTTTAAATCGATAACTTTAAAACGATCAAATTTATCGATTTTTTGAAACAAACTCGATCTGCGCGTGCTATACACGGATCTACATAAAAAATTTCAAGTCTCTAGCTCTTATAGATTCTGAGATCGACGCGTTCATACATACGGACAGACGGACGGACGGACGGACGGACAGACGGACAGACGGACAGACGGACAGACGGACAGACGGACATGGCTATATCGACTCAGTTCGTCGAGCTGATCAAGAATATATATACTTTATGGGGTCTGCCACGCCTCCTTCTGCCTGTTACATACATTTTAACAAAACCATTATACCCTGTTTTCCCATTTTTAATGGGTTCAGGGTATAATAACACAAACTTCGCTCTAATGACAAATTAAATATAGCACAAAACAGCAACAACAACAACAAAAAACAAGTAAGAAAGCTCTAGTCGGCGGTACCCGACTAGGAGATCCCCTGAACCCTGCGAAGAGCCGATACTCCAAACATTCTATGCTTATTTAACATATACATGTATACAAGCAATACATGCACACACACATACACACATACACATACGCATAAGCACGCGCTCTGCTGACTGCGCAGTTAGCGCAGCGACAGAGCGTGGGCTGCGCTCATAGGCTTTACTATGGGAAATTAAATGTTTAATAACTTCTTTTGTAGTTGGACGTTCTTAATCAAACTTTCAGAGCGTGATTCTGTCATTTATATGTGTATATTTGCCAAAGCACAAGTCTCTAGTATTTGAAATACGGATTTTACAAGTTTGGAGGGAAAGGGAAGGAAAGGGGGGTGGTATCAAAAATTTGACAAAAATCAAAATTGTATAAACTCTACATTATACTGAATACAAAATTTGGAGACTCTAGCTCTAAAGATGCGGGAGATATAAATTTATAACTGCGTTTCGATAACGTTTTAAATCGATAACATTAAAACGATAAAAGTTATCGAATTTTTGAAACAAACTCGATCTGCGCGTGCTATACACGGACCTACATAAAAAATTTCAAGTCTCTAGCTCTTATAGATTCTGAGATCGACGCGTTCAAACATACGGACAGACGGACAGACGGACAGACGGACAGACGGACAGACGGACAGACGGACGGACGGACAGACGGACAGGGCTAAATCAACTCAGCTCGTCGCCCCGATCAAGAATATATATACTTTATGGGGTCTGCCACGCCTCCTTCTGCCTGTTACATACATTTTAACAAAACCATTATACCCTGTTTTCCCATTTTCAATGGGTTCAGGGTATAAAAAAGAACAGCAAAAATCGTTACAAACCCAAATGGTGGTGGGGCGCATGTAAGAAGTTTGTGCCTGATAGCAACAACAACAACAACAATCATAACAACAACAACAACAGCAGTAATAACAACAACAGTAATCAAGAGCGATAAAAGCAACAGTCAAAGAAAAAGTTTCATTGCTCGTGTTGCAAACGCCACAAGCAACAGCACCGCCCGCCCCCTTGCCCCGGCAACACACCAACACACCAAAAGCAGCATAGCCAAACGCAAATCAACAACGACAATGACGGCGTCAAGACCTTCAGGCTCATCCAGATCCCTCACCACCGCCGCCAGCACCCGAATCGGACAGCCAGCACGCGTTCAGCAAGTAAGCGAACAATAAAAAACTTTTCTTCCTACCTCCAAATCCACCCAAACAACAAAAGCAAAAACCAAAGAAAAAAAAACACATTCGGCTGGTTACGTAAATTACAACGGCAGACTGGCCAATTGCTGCTGTGCGGGCCGGGCCCTGGCTAAGCTTAGGATTTTTGTCGGGTTTCCATTTAATAAACTTAAAAATGCTAGTGGTTATATATACATATATTCCAAATATGCCTCTGACCTGCGTTGGCCTGTGACAAAACCACACACACACACACAGCTGGGATTGGGATTGGGATAGGCATTGGCCATTGGCAGCAAAAGGTGTTTAACATACCTTGGTCTCAGGTCTGACCAACAGGCTATGAAAATATTGACTATGTTGGAGATGATGCCAATGCAAATATTTCAGGCTGACGGAGGAAGGAAAAGAGAGATAGTCAGAGATAGATAGAGATAGAGAGACAGAGAGATATAGATATAGAGACAGATAGAAAAAGATATTTAGAAAATGCAAGAAAAATATTCACAAATATTTTTGAGGAAGACAAAGATGCATAAGCTTAGTCCACAAATGTTTTAGACACAGCGAGCAAGAGACAGAGTGGGGGGGAGAGATCTAGAGATTTAGAAGAGCCTAGAAAATCTTTCCCAAATATTTCTCATGAAGACAAAGATGCATCAGCATATATTCCACAAATATTTTAAGCTAAGAAAGAAACAGATAGATAGAGTGACACAGAGAGAGAGAGAGAGAGAGAGAGAGAGAGAGGGAGAGAGAAAGAGAGATACCCAAGCAGCAAGGATAACTGCTATGAGAATGCCATAAAAATATTTAAAATTTATTGTTCATATATGAAACTATTCCACAAATTTTTGATAGAAGGGGAATTTTAAAGAGAAACTATATAGAATCAAATAGATAGATAGATAGAGACAGAGAGAGAGAGAGAGGTCCTAGCAACAAGCATAACTGTTATGAAAATGATACAAAAATTGTTCAAATTTATTCCACAAATATTTGATAGAAAGGGAATTATAAAGAGAACTATATGTTATTTAAAATTTTCTTATGAGTATTGAATTAATTTCTTTTTTTTTTTTTGATTACCAAATTCAAGCAAAAATTAAAGATTGAACAGTTTTACGATCAAATAGTAGCAAAAAATATATAATACTTTTCTGCCTAATGCATCCAGAATATATAAATTTATCTTCAACTCTCGAGCAATCTTAGTTTATAGCTATGTCATTTATGTTTAGTTCTGCAACAATCATGATTCATGATTATTATTTCTTCTGTTTAATCTTGACTTTAGTACCACTGTGCGCAGGTTCAGTGGACCCACCCTCTGGCACTTGCTGTAGGCTGTGCTTGCTGGGCCTGAACAGCATAGCATTTGCCATGGCACTCTCTATAGAGAGCACTCTACGCTGCCACACTTCTACACCTCGCTAAGCACTCAGCCTCCTGACATTTGCTTTTACTCTGCTGCTGATGTTTTTTTTTTTTTTTAATTTTTATATTTTTTTTTTTTGCTTTTTTAATAGAGCCTTCTGTGCTGAGAGTTGGGAAATCGATTTTGTTGGCATAGGCCATTGGGGGTGAATTGCACCTACCTTTCAATAAACTGGGTTTATTTGTCTGGCTTTTAGAATCAAATTTACCATAAGCTCAGGAACTACACACACACACACACACACACACGTGCGCGCACACACACGAGCGCACCTCACTATTTGGCATTCATTGAAAGTCTGGGCCCAAGCAATGCAAACTTTTTGCATAAATTGCAGAACTGCATCCCCAACCGAATAGTCAAGCACGCACCTAAATAAACACACACACACACACGCACACACACACACACACACACTCACATATATTATATAGAGATTTCCATGTACGAATTGAAACTTTTCGAAAAACTTTGTATCTGTGAGATACAGTTTGGATTTAGCTAGTTAGAACTGTCAATGTTCTATTTGTCAAACTGTAAAGTTGTGACAATCACGAAGCTCATTGTGCGCTCTGCAAGCACCGTTAACTGATAACAATATAGTATAATACTATATATATATAAATATATAGTTAATAAATGATGATAGAAATCTGCTTATTTTCAGTGAGCTAATGCTGGGCTTAAAGCCAGCAAATATTTGCGCATAAATGTTTTAAATGTAAATGGCATTATTCATTCCGGCGATATTTCAGGCAGCCTCTCGGATGTCTTTCGATAAATGGCTGGATAAATGATAAATAGAATGAATGCCTTTAGGCATTTTCGGTTGCTATTCTCATAGCTGTCGCTGAGTGGGTGTTACTGTGTATCTGTGTGTCTGTGGTGTGGGTGGTGTGGGTGGTGGTTGGTGGGCTTTGGTTGATTGGCGTCTCCGTTTTGGATTTAGCTGTAAGCTTATCAGATTCATTGCCAGCATAATGATGCGATGTTTCTGGAAATCGTTGAAAATGCCAACGCCAATTTCGTTGCCTAGACTGAAAATTAAATTAATGAACTTGTCATACTTTGCCCAACTTGAGCTGGCACAAAGAAAGAGTTTTTAAAGCAGTCTTTAGATAATTTTAACACAAAATATCTCAAAAGAAACTCAAAGATATGTTTTATGGAATAAAGTTTTATTTAGATCATGAATTTACTGATTAATAAGCAAACAAGGGTTTGAAAAGAGAGTCAACGATGATAGCACATAACTATATATTGAGAAGAGACTAATAAGGTTGAGGCAATCGAATTACTGCATTGTATGTAAGGGAAGTGAAAGCGTAGGAGTGAAGAGCTGTGAAAAAATTATATTATAAGAGCATTCACGATAGTGCAGTCTCATCATGCTCTCCTTGTATTGCAATTTTACTTTGAATTTTACTTTGAATGCAAAAATTACTTTGAATTTGAATCTTGGTGCGATATCAGGCGAAAGAAGCCGCAAGATGCATTTCTATCCAACTATAAGTAGTTGCTGGAACATAGAGTATTTCATTTTAAATATAAATTTATATTATATTAAATATAAATTAATTTTGAAACATATCCAAATCATTTATCATATTTCTCACAGAAATTTATCTCTTACGGAGGCATAATAATCTTGAGTTCGAGAGTTTTAATCTGAGCCTATTTCCCATTTTCCATTCACAATTTTAATAAAATATTTTCTATATCTGAATAAATATTTAAAGCAAAATATATCTACATAAGAATCTCCACTTTATCTTCGATAAATGCATTTCAATTTCAGCTTTATTACAACTATTACTATATGATATTGGATATCAATTCACAACTACTTAAGACCAAATGGAAAAAAGAGTATTAAAATCAGAGCCGCAAGTGCTACATAAATTTAAATTTAATTGCCAAAAAATCATTTGCTCTCTTGGCTGCACTTCCACAGTGAATACAAATACGGAAAAGCATTTGAGACAGTTTTGCATTTTCATTGAGCACTCAAGTGAAAATGGAAACGCCTTTTGCTTTTCACATTTTATTAGCCAATAAATAGCTGAAATAACTTGTCTATATATATGTTTATTTATACATTTAAATGGCAATCTGGCTGAGAGCACAATAACAGATATGCAAATGAATATTCCGAGTATCTGACAGAGTCAAAGTTACGTTGAATAACGCAAATAATCATTTAGTGGCTCTCATTATCATGACTTCCGCTTCCGGTTCAGCCATTTGCATTAGCTATATCATTAAGTGGCCTTCAGCTCAGCTCTTAGCGCGAGCTTTAAACTCAAGTCAAAGTCGATATAGTTTAGTGCTTTACTCATTCGCAGTAAATAAATAATAAATATTTTGTAAAGTCTAATTACACAAGTTTGCTAAATACACAGCTCAAACAAATATATGTAATGAAGCCTTCTTCATTGTAACAATTGTCAGAGACTTGAAAGAAATAAGTTTCTTCTAGATATGCCCGACTAGCAGATACCCTGAAACGATATATTTTAGATTTGAGTGAGGAAATGTGAATTTGTTTTATTTGTGAGTTTACTGTAGATCAATAAGAACTTAAAGGCTTGCCTTTCATAATGTGCGAGGTATGCCCAATGACCTGAAGTATTTTAGATTTGAAGCTGTGAAATATTTGAAAAACTGTAAACTTATTTCAGACAAAAACGAAGTAGGCTAAATCGACTTCATCATTGATGCTGACTAAGAATTTTTTTATACCCTGAACCCATTGATAATGGGAAATCAGGGTATAGTGTTTTTGTGAAAATGTATGTAACAGGCAGACGGAGGCGTGGCAGACCACTTAAGTGGTTGATATAGCCCTGTCCGCCTGCCAGTCCGTCCGTGTGAACGCAGCGATCTCGTAAACCACAAAAGCTAGAGATCTCTTAGTCGAGCAGTCTCGACTAGAGCACTCTTACTTGTTAAGAATACTTTCTGACTTTTACTCATTTTCAATAAGTTCAACTTTGATTGCTCTAAAATATTAAAAAAAAAAAACATTAAAGTTAAATAAAACCATATTTACTTACCTTTTAGTCATGACAAAGAAAAATTCGATTTGATAATAATTTCTATTTGAAATTGAATTTAATATTTACTTTAACTTAAGCAGAGAGTAGATCAAAAACAACTGTATCAAACTTTTTGCCATCTGTGTGCATTCATCTTCAGAAGTCTGTAGTTCAATTTATATGCAAATAAAAAGTCAACGTTAAAATATTTATTTAAAGTTCATAAATTGTCCCTCAGACTGAGGCCTCGACCTTAGGCGCAGTCAAGGTGCTTGCGAGGAAGATATTACTGCTGAGACAGCCCTCGCAGGCTCTCTGACATCAGCATCCTTCATACAACTTGTGTTTGCTTTGCACTTGTCGCACTGGGGTCCGGCGTTGGTTTAGTTTCAAACTTTTGAAGCCATTGAGCTATTCTTTTGTGTGCTGGTTAAATGTCCGCTCAGCGTGTTTTCCTGCGCATGTATCTCTCTTTGCCCAGCAAACACACATGTATTCTTTCCATTTTTTTTTTGGCATCAGTGTTGTTTCAGTCATATGTAAGCATGGTAGATGAGCCTCTGTGTTTTCCTTTGTCCTTTCGTTTACCCATGGGCCTATGCCATTGTCGCTTCGGTCGCGTTTTTTTCTGTATATTTTTTACGGTGTGCGAGCATTGCTACCGGCGTCGAGTGTGCATTATTTATGCTATTATCGATTTTGTATACGCTTTACAGAGAGTAGCCTACTCTTCTGCCCGTCCTCTCGCTCCAGAGGCCAGTCCCAAGCCCGGAGTCAGAGTACCCGTCGCCTGTCGAAATTAAATCATTCTTCACAACGAAGTTTGTGAGCTCATCAGCATTACTTTGAGGCTTAGCATTTGTCTGGTTCAACAGCTACAGCAACAGCAACAGCAACAGCACAAAACCAGCTTATACTTACCTGCATCTCTTTACATTTTAACGGCCCATGCTGCGTATACGCAACGGAAACTTAGTTAAGTCGGCAAAAGGCCACAATGTGGTCGGCACTTCTGACTTTCTGCTTGATTTTAATTTTGGACTTTTTAACAAAGTTATCCAAATGCTCTGAATTGAATTTTGGGCGCAATGTCAATGTCACAAATGACCAAACGAGAACGCGCTCCTAAGTACACAAAACTCTGTGTTCCTTGGACTCAACTTGGCTCGACTTTCTTGCACTTCCCAGCCTCCTTGTGGGTCAGGCTGATTTGGGCTTATTTACATAGCCAAGACCCAAATTAAATTTTAAGCTGTTGATTAGCATTTTCAGCCAGTTCGCAGAAGTTCGGCCTGATACTCTGTTTATTGAACTTTCATTGGACTCAGCGGCAGCAACGAAAACCCAATACGAAATCAAGTGAAGGCTCATTAGAGAAACTTCTTTACAGGACGAGATGTGATGCGAAGCAACGCGATGCGATGCGATGCGGCGCGATGCGATGCGATGAAAGCGGCTCTTAATTAAGCAGCTCAGACTTACGCGTCTGCGTTTTTATATATATATATATACATAAATACATATATATATATATACATAAATATATATATAAGTATATATGTTATGAACTGAGGCTTATAAAAGAAAACAAAAAAGGTTAAGGTTCATAGAAGTTGTTCGCATTTTTAAAATGAGTTGGGCTTCCAGTTTGCGACTTATTTTTATTCCATTAATTTTGTTGTTCTTGCAAAATCTGTTAAATATTTTTGTTGTTTTTTTATTTTTTGCCTTTTAATGAAATTAGTCGATGGCGGGGCGTGTCGCAGGCGCACACTCACTTGCCGGGTAGCTGCCACATCACTCAGCATTGGGTCGTGGCCTGGCTGAAATGAAATTAACCGTCTTCAGCAAAAACCATAATCAAATTTTTTTTACTACAAAGCAAAATGTAAAATAAGTATGGGGCGTACTCGATTTTGGTACTTGAAATGGGGCCACTGTGCACTGTGCACACTGGAGTGACGTCTCTCAATGCCGTCTGCTTAATTTTCGCGACGAAGTAATTGGAAGTGAACGCAACGCTGCCTCAGTCAACAACGAAAGCAACAACAATCAGAAAATGTGCCTGAATGACAGCTATGACAGCAGCAGCCAACAACTGAAGAGAATCGACTTGAAGCCAAATACCCAAGCATTTCACTGCGAAAAACCAATTTGCAAACAAGTCAACAATGCCAGCTGTGGAATAGCAAAGTGCGCACAGTTAATAAGGCAAAGTGCAGAGCCCGACTAACAAACACACTCAACATATACGTGCTGGTCACATACATACATCCCATGTGTGTATACCTAATATAATCATATAAAGCTTTCAGTCATGTAGATCAGGGAATGCTAGGTAGCTTAACTATACTTTAAATATATTAAACCGAGCATATGAAGACTGACTAATATCAGGAAGCTTACCCTTACGTTAAGTTTCAATCAGACAAATATCCCATGTGCATACTTAATCAATTCCATAGAGCTGATTGTCATTTGGACTAGGTACTTTCATAAAGCTGACCTTCATCTTATATCTATCATATATCCTTAAAAGATATTCCTTCTGCATATTTGATGCCCATATTCAGCAATTATAAACTAACCACATAGCACAAACTTTATATATATTAAAACTATATACCTTGCTGCATATTTTATACCCATTTGGAGCATATATAAACATATATAAACTATCATCAAGTGATCTATTTAGTTAAATATCCTAAAGATATAAATATATATAGACACAATCATTGCATACCCTATCACCCATCAGCTTGATCAGTTTGGGCAGCTTTGGGCTTCTGGGCATGGCAAATGCCGCTAAACATTAAACATTCATGCTATACACACACTCTCACACATCAAACAATTAACACTGTTATTCGAGTTCATTAAATTTTAATGAATCTCATTGAGCTAAATGCCATTGATTCGAGCGTTCTGTTGGCTTCCAGACGTACGTATTTCTGACAGCCAAAGAAACAAAACACAAGCAACACAAACAAAACGATTAATCAATTTAATTAGTTTAGTGAATCGAATAAGTTTTGATTGCTTTAGCAGCTGCCTTAAAATTCAATTCTTGAATGCAAATAAATTGTGAGAAATGTTTCTTTAGTTTGTTTGCTACGTTAATTCCTTTTTTGTAATGAGTTAAACGAAATATTTCACACTTTCGGTTGCCTGGGACAACGAATTGAGTTTATTTGTAAACAAATTTAAGCTTCATGTGAAGCATTTTGCTGCTGAAATCACATATAAGCTTTATTGCAAAGCACACAAAAAAGTTTGTTTGGTAAAAACGGATTAAGTAGAGAGAGTCTAAACTATGTTTAAAAAACATATTTTTTAGTTTTTTTTGCTTATGAGAATATACAAGCTTCGATTGAAATTGAAATTTAAGCTCAGCTGCGTGAAACATAGTTTTTGCTCTCTGCACAAATTTCTAATGAAACTCACTATGATTTTGTTCAAAAACTGTAACGAAGCGGAAAGTTTTCATTATAAATATAAACTTTTTTTTATAAATTATTTCAAATTAAAAAGCTACCTTAATGAAATGTGCAACATCATGTATGACAGCTAATTTGTTAGTAAATATTTGTTTATAATTTAGTCGACAGAGCAACATCAGGCAACATGTTGGCAATAGCACTTTACTTTAATTGAGAAACAACATGTAGCATAATAACAAGTGGGCGTGGCGCCTGTGGGCGTCTGGTCGCTTGGTCGAATGGCTGCCTGAACGCTTGTAAGCCAAGAGTTGGATGCCTGCGCACACTTTCGTTTACAGCCATTTGTTGTTACTGCTTGCTGCTGTTGCCGCAATTGTTTGCGCAAATCGTTAAAACGTTAATCAAACAGTAAAGAGCGCAAATGATGCGCCTGCGGCTGCTGTGGCAGTCACCGCTGACGTCGCTCGCCCACCAGCTGATTTACCTGTGGCAAACAAAGAGCACACCTGAGCCAGTCCTGTTGACGCGTTGTATTCTCTGCTGGTTAGCTAAAGCCGACAAGCAAACACAGACACCGCCACATCGCCATCAACAGCTACAATTCTGGAAAGAAATGCCAACAATAGCTCCCAAGGACTTTCACATTTCATTCTCGTTTTACGCGTCTCGTTTTTTGCCACATTCACACAAAGCAAATACTAGGGCTAAAAGGAAAAACAAAAAAAAAGTGTTACTCACGTGCTTGGTAGAGTAAAAATAGCTGGATAGTCGGACATGCAAAGTCACTCAATTGATTTTTAGCTGCTCGTTCTCAATTATCCGCACTGGCGCTATTGTTTTCAACGCCATTCAGCGGACGAGGAAACGAAACAGTAGCCAGGCCAGACAACCAAACCAAACCCCCATTTGGTGGTGCCTAATGACATTGCCCGACCGCAGCGAGCCTTAGTATATGCCAGCGACCTTCAATTCGGCCTGGACACAGACACACAAATGCACAATGAGACACTTGGCGTACTTGACGGTCGTACTTGAATCCTATCAAGGACACCAATCGTTGCCAGCACACGCATTTTCCAAGTGCATGGGCATGTGTGTGTGTGTGTGTGAATGTGAGTGTGTGCTCATAAATATAAATCAGCTGTTGTCCATGATTCATTGAGTAAATTGTTGAAGTGCAATACAGTTGCAGAGAAAAGCCCACGCTGTTCCTCTCTCTCTCTCTCTCAGTCACTTTCTGTCTCTGTCTGACTAACTGCTCACGTTGTTAGCTTGGTATGTGTGAAATTTCATTGTTGGCCTGTTCCGAGTAAAAACTTTTCAATTTCACAAATGTCGCCATCGGCAGAGCTGCCAGCCGACTGACTACCTTGGCAAAGTGCCAGCCATTGTATTGCGTCCTTAAAGGCGACGTCATGCGTTGTGTTCATCCCGAAACATGGATGAACCTGAACTACATATTGAATATATATATATATTCTCGAATATTAAAGTAAACAAATATTTTAAAAAATATATAAATAAATACAACAGTTTTCCAGCAATGGACACAAACCATGAATCAGTTCGAGGAGTAGTAAAAACCTTCCACCTTACACTTCCTCGTCCTTTTTTTAAGCATTAGATTTGCGCTCAAGCCCCTTGGCACCTGCAGGTCGAGCAGAACTTTCGTGTTGCTGTTAAATATAACCGTGGAAAGGACGACAAGGCAGGCAGGCAGGCCTGCAGCTGTTGGTGGTGGTGGAAGGTGGAAGAGTAAGGACATTACAGCGCACTTGCGAGCCAATTAAAGGTCGTTTCGCTGACCTACATAAATAATGCATAGGCCTTAATCAACGGCATAATGCGTTTGCCAAATGGCTCGAGGCAGCTGCTTGGCAACAAAAGGTTAAGCCAAAGTTAGCTTTGCCCACGTTTTTTGACGATTTGCTCGTCATGTTTCAGGATTTCAGCTTCAACAGGCAAATACGAAATCGGCGCGGCATTAAATTGGACGTAGAGCAGTGCTAAAGGTGAAATAAGGCAGAAATTAAATTAGAATACGTGACTGTGTCCGTCCCAGTTGGTTGAGCTTGGCGGCTAACGACCCGTCATTAGCTTTGATTTGTTCAAAGGACAGACCAACACACGTGACTTTAGCTGGACTTTCGTGGCTTTGGCAATTCATGCATCCACATTCGTACGCCTCATAATTCTACAAATAATTGTTCAAATCTGACAATATGTACACTCCTTGGCTTGTGTAAATAAGTAGAGCACCCGAGGGGCTTGGCTCGCTTGGAGTAGCCCCGAGGCCTTGATGTTGGTTGCTCTTAACGCTTGGCTGCTTCCACATAAAGTGGAGGGCAAATGTATATATGGATATCTATATGTGTGTGTGGGAGTGTGTGGATACTCAGCCAACGCATTAATACTTGACCCAACAAATGGCTTTAATACTGAGTGCTTGAAGGACTTTACATACCATCTCAGAGTGGCGCTAAAACTTTCATGTTTTTTCAACATATCAAAAAAGCATTTGCGAAGGACACTCAAGCTGTTAAAAGTCTTCGAATCGCTTTGTGTTACATAAATATATATATATTTATTTTCAAATATTTACCCAAATATCAACAAATGACATTATCTATAAAATTTATACGATGTTGAGTTTGATTAAAAGCTAGTTTTTAGCTTTGTAAGTAAAAAGCAAACAAAAATAATAATAATTTGACACTTAATGTTAGCTGAGAGCTCGTCCTTCAGTGTCTTTGTGCTGATTATGTAATTAAGGTCTTTTCATTCTACCAATCCAGGCTCTTTCTATAGCTTCACTTTTAATTATGAACTCTTGTTGGTTGGCAACGCTGCGCTCACGCTCACGCTCCGACTGCGCTTTTTGGGGGCCAAAAATCTAATTGCTTTCGTTTTAGACTGCTGCACAGCCATTGTGAACTAGTCGCAATCAAGGTGCCTTCTCTATATAGGTTTAAGGCCACGAAAATTAATTAAAAGCAATTAACTCGTCACGCACATGCTTTCAAAGCGGCACGTGGCGTATGCGCGATTCTCTTAATTATTTTCCTCAACTCATTTTTGTGTTTTTGTTTTTTTTATTTTATTTTTTGTTCTTTTACTCTGTTTTGTTTAGTTGTGGTCCGTGCATCAACTTAGTGCAGCAGCCGCTTGTTGTCGCTTTTTAGTTTATATGCTGCGTGTTATTCGGTTTGTTATTTCTTTTAATTAGCGCTTGCGGTTCGCACAAAACTTTTCATAGCATATTTTTTTGCGCCGCTCGCTGAGCTTTCAGAAAAACGTTTTATGCTAATGCCAGCCTCCATTATTATTCCCTGCACAAATTCAAATATGACTATATATGAACATTAAATGCAAAAGCCAGCAAAAAAAAAAAAACAAAATAAGCGTCAAGAGAGAGAATAAATAACAAAGTGCCTGGAAAGTAAATGGGCGTGTACAGTTTAAATTTGTTGGTCGACATTTTTGCGGTGCCCTCCAAAATTAAACCGTATACATATACATAAATATATATATATATATATATATATATAAATATATATTTATATACACATACATATATTTATATATATGAAAAACAAAATAAATTTCGTCTGCGCATGCAAATTTTTGGCGCTGCTTTCAGGGTCGTGTTTCTGTTGTTGTTGCTGTTGTTGCTGTTGTTGCTGTTGTTGTTGTTGCTTTTGCTGTCGCTTTTGTTATTGTTGTTGTTAGCCCCATAAATTGAAGCCGTGTAATGCAAAAGTTTGCAACAACAAATCAATAAAACTGCCATCAAAAGTGCCTGCGGCCCAGCACTAGCTAAAACGCCGCCAACATCTCACCAACTTGGCTATTACAACACTCAAATGCCGGATTATAGCCGCGAAAAATATAACAAAATGTCTCTATTTTTTTTTTTTTTTCAAATGGTTGTATATGCATATAAAAACTGTTTAGGAATTCCGTCTGCTGCTTTAACTTTATCAATACTCGTTTACACAGCATAAAGAGTATATTTGTTGTGACCACTGTTGGTCTTTGAGTGTCTCTCTTAATAAAGTATATATAAGTTTATAGCTCTGTATTAGTGAACCGTCTATAACCTATCTTTATCTTCATACAATCAACTGCTTAAGAACTAGAATTAGTTCAGTTCAATTCAGTTTTTAAGTTGCAAATTCATTCAGACCTAAAACTGTGTTCATACATTCTCATCTGATACAATGTTAAAAATATAAACTTATACTTCACCTCTTCTTTAACTGACTAAAAAACCACTTTAGCCGAATCACTTCAGTATTACTTCCTCAAAGACGATTCACATTCTAGAACTGTGAACAAGTATGACGCAGTCAATGACGCCCGACTATAATACTCCTTCGTTTGCCTTGTTTATGCTTGCTTTTGCTTTTGCCTTTGACTTTCGCGCCCAATTTGTGCAAACAGCTGAGCGAACACTTCATTTAACTTCAATCGGCTGGCAATTATGCTCAAGTGTTTTTGCCAATTGGTTCATTAGCGAAGCGCTGAATAATTTTGACTCTGAAATTGTCGCAGCCTTAAAATGACAGTTTGCACCGCTTAGCAGCTCGCCAGCACAGTTTTGCCCAAACCGCAGTTTACCCTAAACTGGAAAAGTGGCTAATCTGTCCCTCCCACACACACACACACCCACACACACACACAGACAGTTGCCTGCCAGCGGCATACACAGCAGCAATTAAAACTCACAAAATGGTCCCAGAGCAATCAACGAATCGCACGTTAATTCACATCAAATAAGCGTCATAATTGCCATGTATCAGCGCCGTCAACGACAAATTAGAGAGAGAGAGAGAGAGAGAGAGAGAGAGAAAAAAACAACCAAAGGTTAATTGGCATATGTACGAACATGTCCATGCCGTTGAGTACCCACTGTGGCTGTTTATGATTTTATAGAATTATCTCTAAATTTTGCACGCAATCGAATTACGTATACGCCACGCTGGCCCGTTAGAATGCACTTGATACTAAAAATAGCAGCAAATTTATTGAATGGCACACGAAGAGGCCGTGCCGTGGCAAAGGGGCGATCAGCACAAATAAATGTCCATCGGAAGAGTCAACCAAATGGCAGGGCCACTTACTTATAAATAATTCCAGTGCAAACTCATTGTTGATGGACAGCGAATGGCGAAGTTCAATGTTACGGCCCAAACGCGTGTGTGTACACTCGAGTGTATGTGTGTGTGTGTGTGTATTTGTATTTACTTTACACACATATACGGGTGAATGTTGTGGGCGTGCGTATGCGTGTCTGTATGTACGCCATTAGCCCCATCAGCAATAATTCAGAGGCAGAACCCTTGGCAACAATGTGCCATTGTCACGCAGTCCTCGAACCGCTGTTGCCCACAGGCTTAAAGACATTTTTCGTTGAAAATTTTCATTTTCATTTTCATTCATGAAATGTTCATTATTAGCTGTGATTAAATTTGACATTTGACCGCCCGCTCGTTCGCTACTTACGGCAGTCACGTAACCCGACTATCGAAGAACGTCCAACAATATATAATTGCTGAGGCGAAGGCAGTCTTAAAATATATGCCAATATAATTGACTGCTCGAGTTGGGCGAGTGTAATTAAAGCTCACAGCTAACTTAAATATGTCGAATGGCATAATTAGAAGTTGCAGCTGGATTTTGGAGTTTCAAATTACTTTTTGCATTTCTCAGCTGCTAATTATGTTAGTTAAAATATATTTCAACAAAGGCATTTACTCTTTGTATTCACTATATTCATTAAGCTTTAAAGCAAACACAAACTGAAACTGTTTAAAGTTAAAGCTTCGTTTCTGGAATTTGTATTAGGCAAGCAAACACAGACCAGAACTGAGTTTTCCGCCTTTATAAGCAGCTCTCAGTAAACAGCTTGCCAAAGCTACTTATGTCAAAGACAATGCGCACTCAAGAAACTAGCTGAGATTACTTAGTATTTGCCAAGAGCGAGGGCACTTGCTTGATTTGCTTTTATATAGGTTGTTTTATTTGATTAGAAATCAAGTAGTGCAAGTCTTTTCACTTATTATGTTTAAACGTCGAAAATGTCGGACTTTGGTTTGAAATGAATTGTGTAACAAGCTGGTATTTGCACCACTCTAACTTATTTCTATAAATAGTATGCCAAACGTAAAATACTTTTAGTTTTAGAGAACACAAACATCACATTACGTAATTCATATATTCATTCAGTTATGTGAATGATAGAAAAGTAATAATGGAAAGTAATGGAATGAGAATATCTCCAAACTTTTCAGTTAAAGTTTTTACAAAAACACATTTTGCATTGTTGATCATATACTCGTACTCTACTTATACAGACATAAACAATATACCCTTCCCATTACTATAACAGCTAAATAGATAATTCGCAAAATGAAATCCCTTTCTCCTTATCCAAGTAATTTATTTAAGTCCTTACGGATGTAACGTATTGTAAATACTTTTATATTTCTTGTTGGCATTGTGTTGCTTACATCATTCGGGTGTTCGCGTGCCAGTTGCCGGCTGGCTCTTAACGTGTTTAGCATGCAATGTTAATACCTTTTGGGCGCAAGTCTCTGGAGCACAACGCACGATACTCTGATACAATTAATGGTCTTTGGGGTCGTCGCAACGAATTTGATTTGTAAGCGCTTTATTACACACATCGCGCAGCGGCGTCAAACAGATTTCTGCAGAAGCAGCAGTTGGCCAATGAAATCCAATAAATATTTATTTATAAGCCCAATTGTTGGCTTTGCCTGGCTGACAGCCGGGCTGTCAGTCACACTGCTGACACGGCAAGGGCATGCTGGAATAGTAGTTGCTGTAATTGAAAACGATTTCCTTGAGAGAACTTCAAGGGCAACCAGTTAGCTGACTGCCTGACTGCCTGACTGGCTGGCTGGCTGGCTGGCATCCTGGCTGAACCGCACTGGCGCCAACTTATTGATATCCATTGACATTGAATCCGACTCTGTCTGTGACTGCACGTGGTTCATCTGATTGCTGGCGCAGCACTATTTAAGGTGCTGCATGCCAACTGATGCAGCCTGTAATTTCCTTTTGTGCCCTGGCCGCAAAATGTTTGCCCTAATTGACACAAATTAAACAAAGTTCTGTCGTAGCATTTGCCACAGCTGGCCAAGTTGATGATTAATGATGGCCAAGCCAAAGGAAGCTGTCACGCACCTTAATGTTCCAACTCTGATTTTTCCCATTTGCAGCGCAAACAAAAATATGCAAAATCATTGGCTGTGGCGCTAGAGTGTTGCATGCTTTGCTGCCACGCTGACGCAATGCCAATGCCATGTCGATGACAACTACAACAACGTCGAGGACAAGTGCTGCCGGCACTGCTGATGCAGCTGCCAATGTCAAAGCCATGGCTATTGTGCGCATTGCCCAAAATTTCGAATTTCGATCGGTTTAGCTCGCCTCTGCAACAGCCGGAAGTGCTACTCACGGGGCCAACAGCAGCATTTGTCTTATGTGTGTGAGTGGGGGTGTGTGTGTTGGTGTGTGTGTGTGTGCGGGTGTGTGGGCGTTATACAAATGCTGAATTTGCAATTTGAAAACGAACCAGGCCACAGCCATGGAAACCAACTTGTGCATAGAGCCCAAAAGAGTTCGTTAAAGTTTCATAAAGCTAAGTGCCAAAGGCGTCTACCTGTCGTAAGCTATAGCTGCAGCCATTGTTGGATATTTCATCGCTGCTGTTGCTGGAATTGCCAAAATCTTTGACTCCACAGTATTTCAGCTAACGGCAGCTCAACTCTTGTTTTTCTTGGTAGACTATATAACCTTGAATAGCTCTTTTGAAGATAATAGCCTGAAGTTCAGTCAAACAATATCGGCTGAGAGCTGAGCTAAGCCAAATTAGCTATATTGCTCCATGGCTTTTATCCCATATTAACTTGAGCTTAACTTCTCAAGGCATGAGTTTAATTATGCCTGCATAGAGTTATTTATGTACCAATAAGAGCATATATTGAGCAGCTCAAACCATCTCTTTTCATTGCTCTTGTGTGTGTGGTTTACCTTTCCAATAATTATTTAATAGACTTATTTTTAATTAATTTAAACTTTGAAATTCCTTCGATTTTAAAACCATTTATAATTAAATTATATTGGAGATGAAAGCATTTTGCCAACTATTGCAGCTTCCGAGTTTAGCGAATTTGCCTGGCTTCAGTTCATCAAAAATTATTTTCGAGCAACCAAAAGGAAACCATAGAGAAAGTTGTTTAGAACAATTAACTGTTGTGCTTATGGCCTGAGGGCACTTAACGATTATAATGGAATTACTTGAATGCGATGAGCTTTAAGTGTGTTTTTAGTAAGTAAGCCATGGCTTAGTTGTTTGACTGTAAATAAAGCGTTTGAGCTTTGATCTGTTTGCTGGATAAAGGATAACGCACATTGAGTTGGGTAGCTGCAGCATCCATCAGCTTAATCGAGCACATGCCTCACAGATCTGCATGGCCAATAATTATAGTCCGATGCGAGATTTTGATAAGCCTCTTCACGTTGGGTAGGGCAGTCGTCAAAATGGCCACAAATGCGTGGCAAGGAAAATAAATATGCTCCGTTTACGTATGTAACCAATTCGAAAAGCTTTTTACATGGCTGAAATTTGATTAAGTGAGTGCCAGGCAACAAGAACAGGCTGGCTGGCAGGCCTCGGCCAAATGTGGCCATCAATTTAAATCAGTTGCTTAAATACAATAAATAAGGGTCGAATACACAGCCAGCCAGAGTTGTCTTATATTAGCCAGGCATTTTTAACAATTCACCGTAATGGCTGGCATTCATTTTGGTAAGGTGCATGCTAACTGAATATCTGCTTCTGCTGCCTCTTGAGCTCTCGCTGGTTTGCGTCATTTAATCAGGCAAAGTGATTTTGTTTCACGCACACACGCATACACACACTCATATGTATACATATATATATATATACGCAAAACTTATCATGTTACAGCTGTATGCCTATGCGAGTGAACTTATGTGTGTGTGCTGCCGCCCCACGTACGTAGTAGACAGGAAGCCGGCAGAGCAGCAGCTGATGTTTGGGGCCTGCTTAACCTTACGCAACGATCCAGTTGTAAATTTACGGCCATCATGCAAAGTTCCTGCCAGTTCCGTCGCAAGCCCTGCGTGTGTGTGTGTGTGTCTCTGTCGCGGTCTTCTTTTGCCCAGGAGGCAGTCCAAAGTTTATTACCATTTTGCAGCTGTAATGTTTCAATATCTCGGGTGTGTGTGTGAGTTGTGGTGTGTTTGTGTGTGCGGCTTGCGTGCCCATTAGCGCCATTTTAGAAACGATTCAACCAAATATATATGTATGAATACTATTAGGTGCTCCATGGGTCGGCTGCTCATTTATTGAGGAGCGACGACTACGTGACGTCTGCGGCATTTGTCATACATTTGTCGTAGATAGAGTGGATAAATATGACCCGTTAGCCCTTAATGCCCGCATTTCGGGCCAAATGGCTGCCTATAATTGAGCTTGACATCAACTAACAATGGCTATGGCTTTAACTGATTGTAACTTAAAGACTTGGCATCCAACTAATTGGCACGTGCGTCGTCATCTGTAATCACTTGCTTCAAGTTCAAGCAAACCCGAACGGCACAAGCCCTACACTCACCCATTTAGCAGGTTAGCCTGCTCCGCCTACACCTTAGCATTCAGTGCACCGTCAAGTCGAGCTAGTAAATCGTCGTGCAGTCATACTTAGTCGACTGTGCATATACTTAAGCTACAGTTTTCTTGGGCATCCTTACATTATATAAAGGCGCCATGCTGCATAGTGTACTATATATACATATGTAAGCATATGTGTGCCAAAATCGATATATTCATTCAGTAGCTCGCAGCTTAACATAATCATTTCGCCATTCAATTAAACATGGACCAACGCTTTTTAGCTACTATAAAAAGCTTAATTCGTATTAAGTCAAATTTTAAGCTATTGTGATTAATTATATAATTAGTAAATTTAATTATAGAAAAAGTTTGTATTCCAAATTTCTCTCTATAATTTTGGTTTGCACATGGGAAAAATTTATTAGCACAAAAAGATTTTCAAGTTTTTAGCTTCAAGTCTATAGGTTCCAAGATCGATGCATTCATACAGACGGACAGAGAGAAGAAGAGAACTAACTTGACTCGGATGTTGATCAAGTTTATATAAAATATATATAAAATGTAAAAATATTGATAGGAAAACATTTATAGAAAAATTTTTAATTAAGAGCTAAAAGTCCTTTAAGCTACTCCTATTTTGCGATGGTTGAGCAACATCTTCAGTTCCTACCTATCATACACATAGTGACCAAGTAATTATGATACTAGTTTGAAGAGCTATATTTCAGTAGTATATTATGTTATTAGCTATAACTAACTGTTGAAAAATTTGATGCATCTTGCCATTTACTCATGAATTTCCTTAAGCTTACTGAATATGTCAAAATAATTAAAAGGATTAATTTGTTAACGCAGTCATCTAAGAACAATCGCTCATCAATTAGCCGCTGCAATTTGACAACCCTTGATTATTTTGCCAACGACAGCGTCAAGTTCACTTTGGAACTCGAAGCCTAAATCTCTTACAGGAATAACATAGCACATATTAAACGTAATTACTGAAGCACTGCCAGCCAAAATACTATCTAATTAATTCCTATTGATCAAACAACATTATTATTGATCAACTACAACCAAAATTAATTTTATATTATTTTGTTTTTTTCTTCTCTTTTTTTTTTATAACTAACTAATTAAATCAACTGGTTTACCAATTATCTGCTTAAATGTGAATGCAATTAATGATAATGGGAATCAGAGCTGGCAGATTTATATGTATTTATATAGCGTATGCAAACACGTACAATCTGCACAGGCAGCACAAAATTTATGTGTGCTTGATCAGGCTGAAATAAAGCCACCAGATTTTGGTTAGCGAAAAAGCACGAATTATGAAAACGTCATATGCCACTCGGAGCACTCCGAGCACTGCTGCTGGCTCGATGCTGGGCGTTGCAGATGTCACCGCAGCAGCTGTTGTCACACTTTTCACAACGTATAATGAATTTTTCATTAATTTACTTTTGCCAGACCAAAAATAAAACACATATAAGGAAAATTTACGAAAATCCACAGTTCGAGGTCAATTATTGACAGCTCTCTCTCTGTCTCTCTCTCTCTAGTTCTCCCTCTCTCTGCATGTGTGCTTTTAGTTCATTCTAATTTCGTGGAATTTTTGATATTCGAGCTTTCAGGTTTTCAATGGTCTGCACTTTATTATTAAACACATAGTTTGTCGCGAATACGAGTTTCTCTCAACATATCTGAGCCTAGCTATACAAATGTACATATATAGTATATATATATATATAAAGAGTGCTGTAGGAGTAAGTAGATTATTTGCTTTAGCGTTTTTGGGGACGTTGTGTGAGTAGTTTAATTTGAGCTGGCAGAGCGCCAATGGCTGGCCTCAACCTTGTTCGGGGCTTCGTCCTTGCCGTTCGTCCAGGTCGCGTTGATGATATTGTTACTGTTACTACCATGGCTTAATCTCCGCCGCTGCCGCACACTTGAGCACGCTTGCCCAGGCGCGGCTTGAACGGCACCGATTTCTTCATCATGCGCGACACAAACTGGCCGCCAGCTGCCTCCTCGTTGCCCGCTCGGCTGTCCAACAGTTGCTGAAAGTCAATGCTGCGTCCAAGGCGTGGCGTGCGCACGCGATATGTTGGCTCGCTGCTGCTCTGCACTGCCGGACCGAAGGAGAAGAACAAGTGAAGGCAGAAAGAATATTATATTTTTCACTCCCACACACAATGACGTGAAGGGGAAATTGTGGAAAATCTGTTATGAAATGAAGTTAAGACATAACAGCTCAGCTCAAATAACTTTGAAAATAATCAAGAAAACTATTTTATAAGTCGGAAATTGAATATCCATAATACAAAAAAAAAAGAAGTAAAATCAAATTAAATTTCTGTGAAAATATCGTGCAGTTAGCAATGTCAGTTGATGCAAATGGTTTAACTACTAAACCTTTCAGACGCATACGAAATTCTTGTAAAAGAAATCAATTTTCTCAAGCGTACGCGTAATTCCTAGCTGAGCATGCTTGAGATGCTTTCATAGCCGGTTGTCATAAGTTCACATTACTCATACGCAGCGTGGGCCCAATACTTACGCTGTCGTAGCTTTTGCAGCAGCAGGTAGTACGCCAACGGCGGCATGCTATCCAGGTCGAATTCCTGCGCTTGAGCTTGCGGCGCTGCCACATTGCCGCCCTTTTGCACCAGGCCGTTCTCCTCCAGGTCGTCAATGATGTCGTTTAGCTCTTTGTATTCGCCCATTGCGCGCTTGTGGCGTGCTTCCGCCGCAGCTGCGGCGCTGGCAGAGCCAACGTTGATGCCGCTGATGCGATTTGGCAAATCCAGTTTGTTTGTGCCCTGCGCAAATGAAGTGCCACAAAGCGGCATGTGAAGCACAACACCGAAAAGAAAACAACAAAAATATTTGAAATATTTGATTCGAGGCCCTTGCGCCTGTGGCAACGGCAACGGCAAAGGCAAAGGCAACAGCGGCGGCAAGGCTTTCAATATCGTTCCTGCCGCTCTTTCAAACTGTCGACACGTGTTAAGTTATTTTTATGCCGCCTATTTATGCGCATACGTGAGCTGCACACACACAACGCACTCAAAGTCTCAACGCGTGTGTGCGTGAGCGTGTGTGCGTGAGTGTGTAAGCGTGAGTGGGTATTATGTGTGAGTCAAGCACTTTATTGTTTCAATTTACAGCATGACAGGCAGCGCGGTACGCTTGATTAGACAACTCAATGTGAATTGAAATGCCAACACCTTAAATCGGCTTGTAAATTGTATCTTGGCCATAAACGCAAGCACAATAAACCAGATGTATTACGCCTGCTGACGTTGCCCACAAAGAAAAAACAAACTAAACCTAAATTAAATTGAGTCAAAGACTTAATATTTTTACAATACTTCGACACAAGGTCTACTGCTCACGCAAGCATAACTTTAAGTCTTTCTATTCAAATTTTTATTATAATTTCATTACGCATAAAATAAGAGATCTGTGACCAAAATATGCACCACAAAGACCAACTTCTTTAGACGTGTCAGTGGTGCTGAGTGAGACTTAATAAACAAGCAATCTCAGCCTAACGTATTTGCCAGAAGAGTTCGCCGCAGCAGAAGCCACAAAACTCCCAAGAGAACATATCCATCACAATTTACGAATCGCTTAATTTCATTTTCATCTAAATATTGAAAAAATCCTTCACCTCAGCTAAAGTCAAGTTAAGTTTTACATCTAATCAAATGTAAATTATCAATTAAGTTTAATTGGATAAAAAAAAGACTTTAGACCCCTTAAAGTACCACACTCGAAATTAATTTCAATAATCATTAAACCCAAGTTTTTCGAGTTTCTGTTTGTTTCCTGTTTTAAGTCAGTTTGATATGCTTATAACTTCTTCTAAGGCTATCTCTATTCTACTTTGTATACATCAGTATAGCTACACCGAATTCCTATATGCCTATATAAATCATACCACTTACATTTCAATGAGCAATAAGATTTCTATCTCACATTATATATATTCTTCTATTTTAGTATTAATCTGTGATTACTTTTTTCGACCAAAACATAAGTTTTCTTCCCCATTTACCTGATTTCATTCAACTCTTTGCTCTTATATACATATAAATTTGTTTAATCGAATTATACAATCTATAACTATAATATTTAAATGATTGGAATTGATGTCAGAAATATGAATTTGCCAATGAGTTGGAAATACAATTACGTTCGAAATTGATTGGCAATCAAAAGATATTAATTAATGGAAATAACTTGACTCAAATGGCACTGACATTGTGCAGTGGCGCACAATTAGCGATGCGGAAATTTGGCACTGACAGGTGAGGGAAATTGGTTGAGGACTCAACTGCATAAAGCTCTAACCGAAATGCACCCACAATCGCATTTGACCGCAGCGAGCGAGATTTGGCAAAAAGTTTTTCGCATCGAGTTTGGATGCTTGAGGCAAGTCTATGGCTTTCACTTTGGCCGCTTTGTTAGCGTGTTTCGGAGCTTTACTGTCGCAAATAAAACTTATTAAGTGGCACTTGTTTGGGTACGCTTGTTCAACCTTTTGGCAATCCCGCTGCACACTCACCTGCAGGGCCTTGGCTTGGCTGGAGTAGACCAGGTAACAGGATACTGCGATTAGCAGCAATGTGCAATTACTCAGTCTGTACATAGCTAGCACTTTGCTGTCTGCTCGGGCGTAAGGCGTTGCGTTGCGTTGCGTTGCGTTCTGTTGGTTTTTCTTATTATGAGCGCCACAAAGGACACACGATATGGCACTGGACACTAGTTGCTGGACTTGAGCTAGAGTCGAATGCGCGACGCGTTACGGCTGCCGGACCACTGATGCGTTCACCATTGAGCTCTGGAATTTTTATAGCCAAGCGCCTGAAGGCTTTGGCCATTGAATGACAGCCACTAAATGATTTGTTATGCACCCCTAGTGTCAAAGCCCACAGCCGTTAGCCACTGCCCGCTGGTTGGTCGTTAACAAGCTGATGTCCCAACGCCTAAACGGAAGTGCTAACAATTTGTGCCGCACAATTGCACAGCAGCAGCCAGCCAAACACACAGTGGCCAAAATCTTCATTATTCAACAGACGAGGGCAAAGTAGAGTCTCTTATATATGTAACAAATGGGACAATAGCAGTAGCTGATGTATGGGACAGGTCAATTTGCCGTCACTTAAGCCATATTGTTTCACTAATTGAAAGAGTTAACACGTGGGCAGCATACAGCTTACCGGAATAAAAATTTGAGTAAGAATAGTTTGTAGCTAAGATTCTTTCTTGGATTTTAATAAATTGGGAATAGCCTTCGACTTGCGATTAATGGAAAGACCTTAAAATGAATTCAAATTTGTAGATAAATATAATACTGTATGAGTTTCGAGTTATGGAAAGACTTTAAAATGAATTCAAATTTATAGATAATTATAATAGCATATTAATCAAAAATTAGAGATTGTTTCTTAGGAGCAAAGGCTATAAGGAGAAATAGAAATGGATGGGAAAGTAGCTCAAGGCAATGTTAAGAAGCTAAAGATATTTTTCTGAATATAACATATAATTTTTTTAATGCCAAATTAGGATTCAAATGATGAGCTTAAGAGATACTGAAGAAATGATTAAAAAAAATGTTAAGAAATTTATATATTATTGACATAAGGCAATTTCTTTAGGAACTATAGGCACGAACTAAAAAATTTGGTAAAAATTAATTAGACTGCTTAGTAGAAGAGATATTACGAGATATGAGATATTATTTTAGATTTTATTGTAGCTCATCTATATTCTATCCATTTATATATACCCATTATCCATATATCTACATTCATTAATTACAAACAAGATCTCAACTGAGATTTCTATTTAAGCCAAATTTTATTTAGGTTTATAACAATATGAATTTGAAATCAGATAGAAAACAGCTTGATATAGGCTACGCATAGATTACAAAATAATATTTAAATCATATGCTAGAAAAATCATCTAAAAGAAAGTTTGTTAAGCACACTTTTCGTAGCACTGTGCACTGTGCACTGCCCAGCAGGTGGTGCTGGAATCTGTTCTATGCAAATCAAAGTACGTGAAAATCAACAGCTTCTCTCACAGCAGCTACAATAAAAAACAGCGTTAGCAACAATGACAATGACAATGACAATGCCAATGGCAATCGATCAATCTTATTTAAATGCTGACAGTTGTCGTCACAATGTGTCTAAGCAGGGGATTGGCGCTTGTTTGTCGCTGCCAGTTGGCTGGAAAGGATTGGAGTGCGCCATGCCAGTGGGGCTTATTGCTGAGCCGCATTAACTTTAATTTGTTGAGCAAACAACAACTGGGCACCTGGCCAAATGCCAGCAGCTTAAGTCCCGTCCCGTTCCGTCTGCCAGCTGTCAGCTGCCACTCGCTATAGCATGCAAATTATTTATGCCAATCGACAACGAACCAACGAAAACTTTTATCAAGTAGACTGGACATTTACTGAAATCATGGCAAGAGCATAAAAGACGCGAAATTCACTTCATTTGCACATTGTCAATCCATCAATTAAGGCTGAACATGATACAGCATTTTGCAGACACTCTTTACTCTTGGCCTGATCTAGATTGATGAAACTATGCACAGATTTTTACAGATTTATAAATTGGTTTTGTATATAACTTTATGTTTTACACAGTAAGAGAGAGACACCTGTTGTTAAACTGGAAATATTCGGACTATATCTATATATATCAGAAAACTTCTTCTTCTCCTCTTTCTTTCATCCCTTCATCTCCTGCTAATTACAAGCTTCATGGAGTTCATTGAGCGTAAGGAATATTTTTGTTTGATCCATGTTAGTGTTTCATGTCACAGTTTTATGATAAGAAACTTGGCCTTTATAGTCATGGAGACCATCTTCCCTCCCAATCTCCTTAAACACATTATCCGTTGTCTTTAAACAAGAAATAGATCTGTTTGATTAAAGTCTATAGCTGAAAGTCAACTCATTAAGATAAGAAATTTCGCCTATATAGTCGTGGATACCATCTCTCCTCCCCATCTCTTTACTGGCAGTCAATGCGAACCGAATGAAACTTTCACCTTTGTTTAATTTTATATAAACACTATTTTAAAACTAGAAATAGATCAGTTTGATTACAGTTTGTAACTGAAAGTCAACTCACTGCTTTCTCATTAGATTGAGTTCAAAAGCTAATAAGCACTTCCACCAAAACTGTATTTGTGTTGTTCAAACTGTTCTGAATTATCTAATATATGTTCACTATATAAAATTGATCTTTGCCTAAAAAGTTTTAAACTAGCAGCAACGTTATTTATTCTTTAGAAAATATCCTAAATGCAGGCAAATATGACCCGAACTGTGCTTTGACTGTGGCATGTATTTATTTAGTAGCTCAATAAATGAGCTTCCTTTGACCGCTCTTATTTATTAGTGCAATGTTGTGAATTGCCGTACACTTTTAATTAGACATATAAAGTAGAGTACGTGTAATCTATGGCACAACACGTTCGATGGCTAATTAAATGCATCTTCTGCAGTCCGTGACACAGTTTGCAGCTGGTAAATGCATTGCAAACATCAAGTCAATTGAAAACGTCTTCAGCAGAAATATTTTACAGTATCTTCCATAGATTGAGCTGCTTGAAATGAATAAAGCTGTTCTCCACACAGACATCCACTCAGTTGTAGTCATGCAGTTATTGGAATTGCCATCAATTGAGTCAGAGTTCATATTGAATTTTCAGAAATGGCTGCTGTCGGGTGCTGCTTGCTGATGTCGGTGGAAGTTGTCACAATATTTACAATTAGTATTTGCCCGATGACTTGCTCTCGGGCGCTTTATCAATTTGTGTTTGCTAACCAGCAGCAGTTAAGCCTCTTATGTTTGGTAAGCAGTGGCCGGCGGGGGGTGTTGGCGCGGGCGGGACGAGGACAGTATTCATGGCCTTGATAGCCGCACAAAATGCAAGCCTCTTCGGTGAGTCGGTTGGTTCATTGGCTGCTACGGGCATGGACTTAATTGAATTAGTAGTGTCCTTTGCGCGTCACTTTGAAGTTTGCACTTTGCATCCGCCTACGGCGGTGGCTTTAGACTGACCCGTGCGCGCGGCTTGTTGACCAACGCGCCGAGTGAAGGACCCAACCAGCCGGATCTTGTTGACGTTTGTGCTTAAACGTAAACTCGACTGCCGGAAGAGGAGCGGCTTTATTGAGTTTCCGGCAGCGCAACGCAACGCACCAACAACATGAGGCATTCGAGGGCATTAATTATGTCACAATGACAAGAGAGAAGAGTGGACGAAAAGCCAACTTATCCAGGATATTAAAAGCGGGCCAATAAGCCTTGCCATGCTGCATCAAACTTTAACCAGCTTTATATATGTTCTGTGCTTTGGCTTGAGTGTTGACTGATGTGCTCTGTTATCGTCGCGAAATCCGAGCATTAAGTTATTTAGTCTATGGTCTATGGCTCAGAGTCCGGGTGGTGGTTGACTAAGCGCAACGAACAAGTCAATTTAAAATGCTGAATGAAGGACGAACAAGGATAATCGCACTTATGAAGCACTCTATTTTGTAGTGTATGTGTGTCTGTCGTGTTTCTGACATACCCAAAAAAAAAAAAAAAGATATTGAAAACGAAACTAGTGAAGGGCAGCAAAAAACTTACTTTTCTTACTCTTTGCCCAGTGTCTGACTTAAACTTATAGCCAACAATTTATGTCGCTGCCAAAGGCATTTAAACTTTAATAACTCAAAGCAAGAGCAGTGGATAATAGAGATGGAAAGTTGCAGCAGAATGAAGGAGAGATAGAGAGGCGGGATAAAATAAACATTCCGATATCAATTTCTTAAATACAAAGTTAATACTTTAATATTGTTATCAGTAGATGAAAAAGAAAAAAAGAAAAAGGCTATTGATCTCAAGTGCTTTGTCAAAGTTATATTAAATAGTTTTTAGTATTAAGACGAAGCCTCGACTTTCAAGGGTTTAACAAGATTTCCTGTATCCAACAGAGCTACCTTTACACACTGTCTATATATAGCTAAAAATTGATTTACAAATATTTACGTGTGTATATTAGCTTGAACCTTTGTCTGAAAGCATAAGCAAGGTTACAAATATGACTTTTTTCTTATCATTTTTTCAAGCATATATATATTCAATTGAAAGACAAAAATGTTTAATAAAATGCTTAAAGCAAGGCAAGTATTAGGCAGAATAGAAACATAATAGCCTTATCATGGCTGAAAAGCTGCAAAATCCTTTTAATCTAATAAGAGAAGTATAACAATGAAATATTCTTAATAATCTTAAATATTAATATAACATTTGAAACTCTTGCTTATCTAAATATTTAAAATTAAATGTTATTAAATTTCTTGACAATAGTATAGATGCACACACACAATGAATGGCCAACAATTTCTTATTTGTTTAGAAATTTAAAATTTGTTTCGCAAACTTGTGCAAACAACACACTGACATATAAGTAAATATATATATATATATGATAATCGAAATATATGTAAGTGGATTTCCGTATCTATCTATTTTTCCATCTATCGATTCGCAGCAAAGTGAATAGCAAAAGCCAACTAATCAAAAATAAAGTTGAGCATACAATAAAAGGTCATGCATGGCAGTGAAGGATGCTGAGCTGCCATAAGAATAAGTGCATCCATTAAAAAATAATATCTAGCTGGCTACAAATGTGGATTGTAGCTGCAAAGCGAATTTTTTGTGTGCTTGGAATCTATGTAAATTAGAAGGTAATACCTTGGGCAGTCCCTGAGCACAGAACGTTAGCTGCGCTGACTGTCGACTGTCGTCGAGGATATGCAGATAGATTGTATTTTTGTGTTCTTCAATAAAATGCATGCCAAGTGCTCACACAGCGTGTACGCAATATACTTCCTTTATTTCGAAGGATAGCAGGATAGACTGAGAGAGGGAGGCAGGCTGATAACAGGCAGCTTCTGAATTGAACAAATTGCTGGCGCTTCGATTTGCATACATAGTATATCAAGAGCAACCCGCTCAATAAATTCAATGCCTCTTAAATTTTGCCCGATTGTATATTTTGTTTGCAATTTTCTATTGTTTTACTTATGCGCTTATTTCGCCCATTATTTATTTATTCATTTTCAGACGCCTGGACGCTGGACGTTGAGCGTTTGAGCGCTTGAAACGAGCCACGGCCAAGTTTTTGTTAAACTGCGAGCAACTCAAACAGAGGCCATAACCGAAAGGAGAACTGAGGGCGAGCAGAGGCAGCTGGCAGGCGATGGCATCGCGTTCTGGTAGAGCGCAGGGCAAACACTCGACGACGACGACAACGACGAGGACAACGTTGCCGCTGAGCATTGTCTGTTGATGGGGCTGCGGATGAGTATGAACTTTGACCCGTCGCTTGTTTGCGTTGCAAATTGCAATTATGTGAGCGAACGAAAAATGATTATCGTCCGAGCAAGCAAGACAGCAACAGAAGACATTTTAATCAGCACAACAGCGAGTCGAAATAATGTCACCGCCTAAAGCAGCGCTCGGCCCAAGCACTGCCATTACTGCGGCGGCATTGCCCACTTCAGCTACGCGAAGGCCTAGCAAATCAATGGCTATGCTTGCAGCTGGTGGTGCGGCCGCGACGACAACCACAACAACAACAGCAGCAGCAGCCGTAACTAATAGCAGTAGCAGCAACTTGCTGCTAACTGCAGCAGCAGCAGCAGCCACGACAACAGCAGCAACAACAACAACAGCAACAACAGCAACAACGACAATGAGAACATCAACAACTACTTTGCAAACAACAACGCGTTTCGTGGACGCCTCGTTGACTTCGCTGTCATTAACGGCATCATCAACTTCATCGTCCACCGGTGCATCTTCAGCGCTGCCATCTTCTCCAGCCACCGCCCTGGAGCTGTTCTCCACGGTCGCAAGTAATCTGACAGGCAGCAGCACGAATACCAGCATCAGCAGCCTGGTGGAGGCCGGTGATCAACCGGAGGACAGTTGGGTGGACGTATCGCTGTTATTGCTCAAGGGCTTCATCTTTTCGTCAATTATCCTGGCCGCAGTGCTGGGCAATGCACTGGTCATCATTTCGGTACAGCGCAACAGAAAACTGCGGTAAGCCAATCGGTCCACAGAGAATGAACTTGAGTGTGCTGAGTGCTTGGGGGAAACCATTTGTCGATATACAAATATCGTAAAGAAATCTAAATAATATTCAAAATGCATAAAGAGAGAGTGGGGAGGGTGGCAGGTGGATGGATTGTGAATGAAAGAAATCGAGAAGCAAGTGAAATACAAATATAACAAAGTTTAGTCCGAAATATATGAATGTTACCTTCACAACTTGCAGCATTGCATCAGTTGTGTAGCATTGAACTTAATGTATACTGTGTATATTGGAATAACACGTTTTTCATGATTGAATTTTAGCCTCGTCCGGCAAAGCGAGCACGAGCCCATTGCCATTCTCACCTCTTGCCCTTGAAGTTAATTACTATTGCGACAGCACAGCATAAATAAGATAAACAACAATAATGAAACCCTTTATAAACTGTTTACATACTAGTAAATGCAATTTAAATGAGCGGCAAGTGGAATAATGAAACACAAAGTGAGCAAAAAAAAAGTCACACACGTTACGTTGGCAATGACAAGGCACCCCAGAGAGAGAGCGAACGAGAGCGAGAGACGAATGCACAAAACTGTAGCATACTATTGAGGGCAACTTAGTTATGTATGCATGTGTGTGTGTGTGAGCTTCTGTTGTGCAACATTTATGTGAGCCGCAATGTCATGAATTTTCTTAAATATCTTCCCTTTTATTATTATGTGCCACTTGTAATACGAAGCACACAGAGAGAGAGAGAGAGAGAGAGAGAGAGGGAGAGGGGGGGAAATCTTTTAAAATTTCAATGAGCAAATGAAAATGACAAAAGCAATGCGAACGAGCACTTATTGTTAGACTCACAGGAGTTATTAAAGTAAATTATGGAATTTCCGTTTGCCAGTACATTTCTTAAGTGGAAATTGATGGATTATATATATAAGATATATATATATAGTTGTCATCTTTATAGAAGCTTTCTTTTTCGCATATGATCAAAAGATTATGGAAAACTTAATAACTCAGCTATTGTAAATGCTGCTCAAAATTTAAATGGGAAATATTGAAATATCAGCTTAGCATCTCCTTTTCACGTATTTCGAGAATACTCCATTTCTCAAAGATATTTGTGTGTCTTACAACTTTTGTCTATTGGACTCGTCTCAAGTTTGTTTATAATGCATCATTCATATAAATATTTTTAAAAATGTTATATACATGGAATCAGCAAAATAAATCCTTTATATTTTAACTGTTATATAGTAGAATCTTTACTTTTTATTTCGATTATGCTTTCTATATTACTAAAGACCTAAATCTTATTAAAAAAATACTCAAAAAGACCATCAACTCAACTGGAGGATGATATACATAAATATTTACAAATGAATCAAAGAAGATGCATAATAATTTTCTACGACAAAGATTACCAACACAAAAAGACAAACTCGATGCTGTAAAATCCTCTATCACTTAAAACACTTAAAATTAATTACTGCAGCAATGGCCTGCGTCGAACACAATTCAATATCCCTTAACTACACTCGCTGTTCAGTTCTTTAAAGAATTACAAGTGTGATAAGTAACAGGGAAAGCTCAAAGTAATTGAAATAGTTGCATAAATACTGGCTAAAATATTTGTCTCTGGCTTAGCTCGAGAATTTCGTATTCGTGACATGAGTTGGCGCATAAACGCAACACTTGACTCAACTTAGTTGGCTCAGGCACTGAAACTTGCATAGCTAGTCAAGCGAATGACTTATGGCAGTCAAGGATATAGAGAAATTGCAGCATAAAGGTGACCTAGCTGGCTGCCTAGCTGGCGGATTGCCTGGCGGACTGCCTGGCTGGCTGGGTGGATTCTGTTGGGAACTGCACGAGGGAAATGTAGTGCAATGAGATGAAGCCTGCTCCATTGCAAGCAAATGCAATGTCATTTGCTTGACATGGCTTTTACTGTGTGGGCGGTTTGTGGCTTGGCGGGCGGGCTGGTCGGCGGGCTGGTCGACTGGCTGGTGGTTTTGTGAAACGTTAACCGCGATGTCCATTTAATGTAGCGCTTTCTTTTGTTTCGCTTTGCAGCGTTATAACAAATTACTTCGTTGTCTCGCTGGCGATGGCCGACATGTTGGTCGCCCTCTGTGCGATGACATTCAACGCATCCGTGGAGCTGTCTGGCGGCAAGTGGATGTTCGGCCCGTTCATGTGCAACGTATACAACAGTCTGGATGTCTACTTTTCCACAGCGAGCATACTGCATCTGTGCTGCATATCGGTGGACAGGTGAGTGCATGGCCCTAATTCCAACTCGAACCCTAACCCTGTCAACATAAAGCACATTTGTGCGTGCGACTGAGGGCGCTTTAAATAGAAGCTCCATTAATCTTGTGGCCAGAATCTCGCTCATCCCACAAACCACTGCGCGCTGCGAATGAGAAACGATTAATTACCGTGAAAGGCGCGCACATCAAAAGCAAACATTGAGCTGGGGCGTATGATGAATGCGGCCCAAATGATTTGCACACGAGCCATGGGCCATTCGACTAGTGGCCAAACATCTACACCCCTAAACCTTGTCCCGCCCCGCCGAACAGACTGAAACTGTTAATTGGCGCTGTGGCCTAAGCGGAAGCCCCAGCAGCTGGGACACACAACTGGGCAAAAAAAGCAGCAAAGGCAGCAGCAATAGCGAATGCCCAGTGGCCAATGGCTGGATCCTTTGTTTGTCTGCTTTAATTAATTTATATTTCGCACACCTTTCGAAGGCTCTGGCAAAACACGCAAACCCACGGCACAGAAGAACAGCACGAATAACAAAAAGAACGTGAAAGAAATTGAACCAAATTAATTAATGCTTCCCATCGAAATTCCTGTGAAACTTCAATAAACAAACGATTCTTAAATTATGAATGGCCATGGAGCATGAGTCTGAGTGTGAGTGTGAGTGCTCGCAATGATTTTTCTCTGCTGATAAGCACAAGGCTCAAGCTCCAGCCTCTCTGTCTGTAATAAGCTATTTTTATTATACAACGAGCGTCTGCCCTTTGAATTATTATATCTGATAGATTATTTTTAATTAATTATTGCCAGAACATAAAGTTTGTGATCAGTCGATAGCAAAATGTCGGCATATATATATATTATCTTGCTATTTAAGATATTTGTATACAAAAAGTTCCTTTAACTATGACTCCAATTGCAGCAAGCCTTCGACTATTAGACTTTTTTATTGAAGAATTTGCAAGTCCTACGTTTACAAGTGTAATTAGTCATCTGCTCGGCGAAGTTTTTCATATTTTCTGATTCCTTTTGCCTTTCAACCAATTAAAAGTTGTTATTTAAACTGTTGAAAAACTTTGCACAGTTAAAGATATTATTGCTTTTAAATAAAAACTTATCCAGATATATATATATATATATATATATATATATATATATATAAAGCGATTGCTCTCGATATTGCTTTTAATTCAGCCTCGGGCAGAGGAATATTTTCGTTCCATTGGCCATTGGCTCTGTGCATCGACCCTGCTGTATTCAATGAACGATTTGTACGTTAATTAAGCTTGTTTTTGTTCTTATGCTGCTCCGCAACAGATACTATGCAATAGTGCGTCCATTGGAGTATCCGCTGAATATGACACATCGAACTGTTTGCTTTATGCTCGCCAATGTATGGATATTGCCCGCCCTCATCTCGTTTACGCCCATTTTCCTGGGCTGGTACACAACGGCGGAGCATCTGCGCGAGGTTTCGCTTCATCCGGATCAATGTTCGTTTGTGGTCAATAAGGCCTACGCTCTCATCTCCAGTTCAGTGAGCTTCTGGATACCGGGCATCGTCATGCTGGTTATGTACTGGCGCATCTTTAAGTATGTCTGCATTATCAAACCCAAACGGCCAGCAACTGAAATTGTTTAATAATTCGTACCAATTTGCGGTCTGCTGCTTCCAGGGAGGCTGTGCGTCAGCGCAAGGCGTTAAGCCGCACCAGCTCCAACATTCTGCTGAACAGCGTCCACATGGGCCAGACCCAGCAGCCCACCAATCTGAGCTATTTGCATCCGAGCGACTGTGACATCAGCACGAAAGCAGCCCGAGAGGAGACGAACAGTGCGCTCAGCAATTTGGAGGTATGTTTAACCATAGCATTCCACTGTGCGCAATCAGCCGTTGGAATTCTCTCAATTTAGTTGCTTCATATGTTGTTACTTGATATGCGTTAATTGTAATCAAGCTGCCATTATCAAGAACCAATGCTCATAAAGGTAAAGGAAGTATTACATTTTTATATGGAAGTCTGTTAATGATTCCATCAAAGTCTGATAATATTTTTACTTTGCTACACATATATTTACTCTTTGAGGGATCAAAACTGTGTGTAAATGTTGTGAATGGTGAATGCATATAATTTTTTTAAAGAATTTACTGCACTCTTGTGGTACAATCCAACCAGCCAAAGTTTATTTTCTGCCTTAAGCTCATTTCCTACCAATAAGGGAAAACTGTTAGCACGAAAGTTTCAAAATTCTCCTTACTTATTAAACTGTATTTCCAATAATTCCAATAATTTCAATATAAAATGGTTTCTGAATGAATCGAAAAAGGGTCAAACAATGGAAAGGAGAGTGCGGTTCGTTTCGCTATAAATTTTATTTGTAAAATGCAAAATTAAATGTCCTTTCAAGAACAAATTTAATTTGATGGGCCAAAAAAATAGTTTTTAATGGGAAAGAAACAAATCGAAAAATAATGTATTTATGCAAATAAAATCTCTTTTTTTCTGGCAGGGCTTTAATTAGTTTCATGAAAAGTTTTGTAAGCCCTTGTAAATTGAGAAAAATAAAAAAAAATATTTTTTTTTTCAATAAATAAATTTGTGTCAAACTTCCAAGAATAAATTTTAATATTAATAGTAATATTATTTTTATCAGAATATCATGTCAACAAATATAGTAATATATTTTATGATCTGGTGCAATATGAGCACGAAAAAACTTAACTAGTTTGGTTGCCTTAAATGTGCTTTAATCGGCTTCACAGGACATGCTGCAGACAGCCACTGATGAGGACGACGATAAGGACGAGTGCGATGAACTGCGTGTGCCGTCGCCGCCACCACGTCGTCTTAGCCGCAGCAGCATTGATCTGCGTGACCTCGAACAGGAGCGTTATGAAAAGGTCACGCACACGGACAGCGCTCCATCGATGATGGCACTGCAGCAACAGCTGCCAGGACCCAGCCAGCTACAGGCACCCGTGCCTGTATTCAATCCGCAAATATGGGGTGAACCGCTGACAAAGAAGACATCCCCGCAGTCTTCTGTAACAGCAGCAGCGGCAGTGGCAGCGGCAGCAACTGTGCAGCAGCAGCAGAGCCTGACCAGCGGCAGCGGCAATAGCGAACCAGAGCCAGAGTCAACGGCCTATCGCATGTTCGGGCTGAACAGCGATGAGAGCGAGACGACTGACCATTATGACACGCACTTGCCGCTGGCCGAGGACAACAAAGAGTTGAAACGGCTCATTGAGGACAACTATTTGTACTTCAAAAGGCAAACAAACCCGGCGGGCGGCAAATATGCTGCACTGAGTGAATCTGACTTTATACGACTCAAGTCTGGAGCGGCTGCCAGTGGCCACAAGGCGTTCGCTGCCAGCGACTCGGAGTTTATGCGCAGCAACGGCGAGTCGAAGGCGCCCGATCTGCCCAGCAAGGAGAAAGGCTTCAATCTGATGTCGCTGCTGGCCAAAACGAAACGCTCCAGCGCCGAGTGCTTTGCTCTCGAAAAGAAGCGACAGCAGGCCAACTCCGAGGGCTCCAGTTTCTTTCGGCGATCGCGCAATCGCAAGCTGTCGCACAGCTATAATGGGGGTGCCGGTGGCAGCGGCGGCGCCAAGGAACGCAAACTTGAGCAGCGGGCGCGGCAGCACAGCGACACCGACTCGACGCCCAACAAGCCGGACATACTGCTGGACATAAACGTGCTCAGCGAGCAGAATGCGGCGACTGCAGCGGATGGCCATGGCCTGCAGCTAATTGACTTTGGCAACGACGCAATCGTGGGCGTAAGCGGCGTCAGCGGTGAGGAACTGGCCCAGCTGGCCGATTGCTTTGCCGAGTCACCTAAGCAGCCGGCCACGCCGCCACCGTCGCTGTCGCCACCCGAGCTGCCCGAGCAGAGCGGCATGCTGATTGCGAGCAGCTCGGAGCTGGCCGAAATCTTTCGCTCGCTGAGCTTTCCAATGGGCGAGCAGTGCAGGTCCAGGCGTCAGGCGGCGCCGCAGCGCATGAGCACGCTGAGCGATCAGGTGTGCTCCAACTATATGATGTCCCCACCGAATACGCCGGCAGCTGTGAGCGCAGCGGCTGCAGCGGCAGCTGCCAACGCTCCACCATCGGCGTCCATCAACGTGTACTTCCTGTCGCCGCCGCCGCACGCCGCTGGCGGCTACACGCCGAGTGACACATCCACTGTATCACTGGACGTGGTAACCAACCTGTCGGTGCCGCAGCCAGCGACAGCTGGACACCTCCAACACCAACACCAACACCAGCAACAGCCATCCAACATATCACCCAAGCCCGAAATCATACTCGACTCCACGCTGTCGCCAGTGGACGGCAGCGATGGTCATGTCCTGGGCGAGCACAAGGACATCACTTCGCCACTGCTGAAGCGTAAAGATAGCACCACCGATGCGGATGTTAGCGCTTCCGGCGGCCGACAGCGCTGCAGCCTTCTCACTGGCTACGAGGGCATACAGACAATGCGGAAACGACAAGCGTCCGTGGTCACTTACGATGTCAACGTTATCAACTTCTCCCAGGAGCACAGCGACAGTCGCAGCTACATACCCATGGGACGTGTCTCCACCAGCTCAGCAAGTAAGTAGAGGCCCACCCTTGTCCCAAAAATATTACAATTCAAGTGACTCCGGCATGGGCAACACTTCGAAATGGTTAGCAAAGGTCATGGGCAGGGTCATGTCGGCTGGGCTGAATGCTTATCGAAACTTGGGACAGCATTTTCGTAATTTTCAATTGAATTATATGCGTAATTTATGCTTTAATTAATTTATTTACAAAATTTGAAACTTTATCTGTATGAGAAATTTACATATCTTAAATTTCTATTCTATTTTGAAGTTGGATTTTGGAACTGTCTTTTTACAAATTTAACTTACTTGGAGCCAAAGTCAACTTCTTCGCTGAATACTAAATTTAAAATAAATAAAATTCTTTTCTTATCATTATAATTTCCCACTTTCTTTATAAATTTCCTTTTAGTATGTATTAATTCAAGGAAATTCACAATTACTTTAATATTTGCCTCCTCTAACGAATCTATTTATCTGCATGATATCCTAAGACAAACTAGAAACTTTCATCGCCTTAAACGTAGTCGATTAACAGCCAATTAATTACATTTAGAAAGTTGCTTAACTTTTATTGCTAACCATGGCCTAAGTGCTGTCAGCTTTTGAATATTTTATGCTTTAATTTTGTTAGTTGAAATATTAAAGAGTTTTCATCTGCAAATGCATTTAGTGATTATATTTGGTTAATTTTCGGACTCTGTGCCCCAAGGCTGACCTAGTTGAAGTATTGCCCATGCCTAGTTTATGTGTTAGCAAATCGCTTTCTAATTTGTTAGCTGAGCGTAGCAGTAGGCGGTTATAGAAAAGGTTTGCATATTGCCATATATATGTAGCACTTAACTAATTGCTAGTTTTGCACATAAATCATACGCCGGACTGACCGAGTGGTGCGCTAGAGAAGCAAATGTCTCAATTGACTTGCATTCAAGAGCTAAATGCAACTCGAGTTGCTCTTTTTTTTGTACTTGACTATTCGGTGGTGTTGACAGCTATTCTATACTCTTCTTCTACTATCCGTATTACGTATGTTTGTCTATAAGCTTTCACCTCTTTTGTCCCATTAACTGTTGCATGGCACGCATGCGTCGTGTGTTTATGTGCCCACAACATATTGTATAACAATTACCTACTATCTTAATCTATCTATATATATATGTTCCTGTCTCTCTCTCTCTCTCTCTCTCTCTCTCTTTCTCTTTCTGTATTTACATATATATATATTTGTGTGTGTGTGTGTGCGTGTGTGTATATGTTAATGAAATCATCAAATTGTGTTCAATATCCAATGTCAAAAACTCTTCCAACTCAACTCCAATTGTGATCGTCCTCAAAACAAAAACTTCAAACAGAGCGCGAATTTTCGAATAAATCTTCGCTAATACGACGCGGCGGCATCTGCATTTTTGTGGATGAAGACGAGGCCGATAATATTGATCAAAAGCCGCGTGGCATTAGCTTTGCCCCGGCCGCCAGCCCGCTGCCAAAGTGTCCGCTCTGTGGTGCCGACATCACCGTCAATGCCAACAACACCGCTACCACCACCACCACCACAACCACCACCACCACCACCACCAATACCACCAACGACACCAACACCTCAGTCAGAGCAAGTAGTAAACGTAGTAGTCACGATCCGGTCTCAGCTACGGCTCCGGCTCCGGCTTCAGCTTCGGCTCCGGATACGCCCACGCGATCACGCTTCTGGCACAAACAAATGGCGGCGCTCGCAGCATGTTGGCAGCAGGGCAAGAACCGGAAGCAGCGCTTCAAAACCGGATGTAGTCACTGTGGTGCAAGCGGTGAGTTGTTTTGTCATCTCCGCAACACATACTGCTCATTCGACTTCCCAACCGAACCACTCTCCCATCCGCTATCTCTCTCTCTCTCTTTCTCTCTCTCGCTCTTTCTCTATCTCTGTCTCGCATTGCTGTTGATACCTTTGTCATGCTTAATCGCCATGCATATCCACAGCTAACTCCCCATTAACTATCTAAGTGTCATTCATGAGCTTTTTCCTCACAAACCAAACCAAGTCGCACAGCCACAACAACTCGAACACTTTTGTAAATACAAATCATTCTTATCCTATAAATTGTTGTAAAACTTCAATTGTCAGCTTTTTAGGATCGTATTATAATGGGGCTTTTACCAAAAAAAGTATGAGTTATAGGCAAAAATAAAAATATATATAAATATGGGAAGAAAGATGTATTTGAGTAATCAAAAATTAAAATCAATAACGATAATCATCTACTTTAAAGATGATTATGATAAGTATTTATATATAGGTAGATTCAGATATATATATAGTTGTATACACTTTTATGTAGGGAAGTAAAACAACGGAACGAGCTCGTACTCCTCCAGGCACACTTATTATTAGATCGAAGTTTTACTGACCGTAGCAGAAAATGTATAAATCTATTAATAGAGCTAGTTAGCATCATAAGTTCACATATAAGACTTGATGAACTTCGCTTGAAAACTGTGAAATATAAAAACTTTATTATCGATTTCTCATGCTCTCAGAATATACATATATAACCATCACATTGTTATGCAATGTTATATCTTACATTTTGCTGTCTCTAACCTTCAACTTACATTTGAAAATAAATATATACATATATAAATGTAAATAGTATATTTAAGCCTAATATCAAGTTCCTAGCTTGACAGACAGACAGATGAAAAGATGAACATCAAAACATTGTACACAGCTTATATAGTTTGTGCACTTCGTAAACAATTATAAAACATTTCTGAAGATATCTATATATAAATATAAATAGTATGTTTAATACCAATATCAAGTCTCTAGTTTGACAGATTGACAGTTGGTTAAATGGACATCAAAACATTGTACACAGCTTATATAGTTTGTGCACTTCGTAACAATTATAAAATATAGCTTAAGATATCTATGAACAGTGCCTTTGTAAATAAGTTACCCAAGAGACGCCCAATTATTTTTACTCTACTATATTTTATAGCTATATAAAATACAAGTATCAACAGTCTAATTAAATATATTTAAAAAAAAAAAAGAAGAAAACTTTATACAATTAACACTAACTGGCAAATGCCTCGACAACTTGAACTTAAAGCTTCTTCTTCTTTCTTTTGTTTTTGGGGTCTTTTTCGCTGTATATAATTTGCTACCGTTATGCACGTGCATTTTCTTTTGCTTTCCCAAAGAAAATTTACCTATTTTTTCTTTTCCATTAGAATTTCGGTCGGTCGACGAGGTCGGGGCTCAAACTTGTTTACCATTTCCTGTTGCTTACCGTTTGTCTGTTTGTCCGTCGGATTTTGTTTCATTTTGTTTATGTACTTTCGCTTTTCAATGCTGTTTATGTTTATGTTTGCTACGTGAGGGAGTCTGTGTGGGTGTGTGTGTGTGTGTGTGTGTTTGCCTGTGTGGGTGGTTGTATCTATGCAAGCATTGTAGGTTTTCAATTGTTTGCTTCGTTTTTATTATTACTTCTTCTACACACACACACACAAACTCGATTACTCTCGACTGGTTAAATGGCGCCGAACCAAGTTGCTTGGGGCCAGTTGGGACAAAAACTCATTGCTGGGTTGTGTTTATCATCGATACAGCAACAACAACAACAACAACAACAACAACAAGAGCAACAGCAGCAGCAGCGACAACATTTGCGACAGCCAACTACAGCAGCAATATTAATGTCAAAGTTAAACATGAACCGTCACACATGGCACAACACGCCTAAGCATATGAGGCATTCTTAGTAACACACACATATTTAAGCACCCACACACACACACACATACACACACACGTGTATATATATATATAGCTAGTGAAACAACATTGAACAGAATTTGTGCAACTGCAGCAACGGTCCTAATTCTGTGCCAAAGTTCAAATTTAGCTTATCAGCTTTGTAGCTCTCATCGAAATCTCATCAACTCATCTCTTTATCTGACCCGAACAGGCGGCTCGGTGCGACCCGCGAAAGGTTGGAAGGCTGAACACAAGGCCGCTCGCACTTTGGGCATCATAATGGGCGTCTTTCTGCTGTGCTGGCTGCCCTTTTTCCTATGGTAAGCAGTATCTCTCTCCCTCTCTCTCTCTCTCTCACTCACTCTCTATAAATATATATATATATGTGTATGTGTGCATATATCAGGTATGTCATCACGTCGCTGTGTGGCGCCGCCTGCCCCTGCCCGGATGTGGTTGTCGTGGTGCTCTTCTGGATTGGCTACTTCAACTCGACACTCAATCCGCTCATCTATGCCTATTTCAATCGAGACTTTCGCGACGCGTTCCGCAATACGCTGGAGTGCGTGCTGCCCTGCCTGGAGAAGCGCAATCCCTATAATGCTTACTATGTCTAATGTCTCGAGTCTATAAGTATCTCTGTATGCTGTGTGCTGTCTGCTGTATACAAATGCCAGTGTAAGTGATATGCAATACGCTCTCAGCAAATACCAGATTTAAGCTCTACTCAAGCGCAAAAACATTTTAGTTATAGCCTTCGAGCTAAGCAATACTCAAATGTGTGTTTATTATGTATACGTATTTTATTTATTGTGTGTATTATACATAGTTAAGTAAGCTCTGGCTATATCATGGCAAATGTGTGTCTATTAGATATATATATATATATACCCATAAATATATACGTAAATCTATGTCCCTACTATAAGCGAGAACGATGCCACAAATCGAAGCAATTGCACAAGCCACTAGCAAATATGAGAGGAACTTAACTAAGAATATAGAGATAAACCTAACTAAGAATCGAAGACTTTGGTGTCTGGTTCAGAGTTCAGCTCTATAATTAAATACATTCCCCAATGCTTATAATATCTATAGTTAAAATATGCAACTAAACATTCAACAACGTGTTAAATTTTAAACAAATTATCAAAAAACAAAAACTTAATACAATTTCAGATCAATATTAAGATTAGGGGTATTCGTGAAATTGAAAAAAAAAATTAATAAATAAATGTGTGCAGGGTGACTAAATAAGAATAGTAGAAAAGTAAATTGTAATAAATCAAAAACCAAGTGAGATATTATGCTAATTTTGATTTTATGTTAAAGCTACATTAATGCCATTTTATATGAAATATCATATCATTAAAAGGGCTGCTTCTGCTTAACTCTCAGTGCTACAAGCGTTAGGTCAATTTTTGAATGATTCGTTTCGATATGTGTGCTTTTATTTCATCAATCGCGACTCGAATGTTTTATTTTATTTATTTTCACACATTCGTTACAAATGGCAAAGTTTATTAAATATTTTAACATCCTGTTGTTATCGATAACTTAGTCAACTGCTGAAATAAACCTATCGGAAATAGTATTCCTCTTGCTTGGTCACCCTATAAAAAACTATAAAAAATTAAAAAAAAAAAAAGTTTAGCTGACAAAAAATGTCAGTTTATGCATAATCAAACATCTATAAAAACAAAAAGATCAATGTATTCACTTTGTGTTAGGCGCGTAAATGGAATAAATAAATTTCAACTTGAAACTAAAATTAGATTAAAAGTTCTTGATTCAATTGTCTGCGTCTAGCTTAATGACAATCTACCAAAGAAATTAATGAAAAATTCGAGAAAAACATTAGAGAAATTGCATAATGAATATATAAAAACAATGTATTAAGTTAAGTTAAGTTTCGTACGTATATATGGTTTCCATGTGTTTGAGTTAAAGCTACTTTTGTGATACCTGGTCAAAGGGAATTGATTCCAGATTTTTAGTTCAATTAGTTAACAGTTTATTGCGACCTTTTGTTTAAGGCAATGCGAAAGAAATGCAATCTCGACTAATATTATATTATATATAAATATATATACATAAATGTATTAATTTCTATGTATTTACTTGCTGAAAACTAAATAATTGCAAATTCAATTGTGAAACTAAAGTGTTTTAAAAATATATGTATAAAAAAAGAGCTTTGTGCGTTTACTTCTTACGCGCAGTGTACGATTTTCAAATCTATAAATAGTTGCCAGAGAGCGGAGTCTATATATATATCCATATATATAGTCTCCTACGGTTGGTTCATACCATTCCCATTGACTTGTGCTAGGCCAGTTTTGTTTTGCATCGCTCGCCAAATGCCCGACGCCCGCATCGAGCACACCTCAACGGAGCCACACGAGGGCGACGCCACCTGTGTGTCGTACTTCAACAATCAGCTGTTCTCCGGCGGAGCTGATGGCAAAATACGTGTAATTATTAAATTACCCCCTCGATTAGGCTTAGTAGGCTCATCCACTCAGCTGTCGCCCCACCGCAGGTTTGGTCAGCATCGCTGCAGCTGCTGCGCACTCTGAACGCCCACGATGCGTACATTTATTGCATGGCCGTAAACGAGCAGGGCAAGCTGTATTCGAGCAGCTGTGATGGCCAAGTTAAGTACATGTTGCCGCCGTATGATGATGCCTCCGTGCAGGAGCTATTCAGCTGCGATGATGCCATTCAGGCCATGTACTGTGCCGGGCCAGTGCTTTATACGGGCGATGACAAGGGCGTCGTGACCACCTGGAGTAACGATCGCATGCTCTTCAAGTACAACTTGGTTGAGGAGGTCAAGTCCCTAGCCGGAGAGCAGCAGCTCATCTACACAGTGCGCGACTTGGATGTGGTTGTGTCTGTCATTGCCGAGGGCAAGTCTGGCAAGTACAGCAACAAGACTGTCATACCGGGCAAGTCGCCTCTCACGCTGATCGGCCCATTGGTTGAGCAGAAGAGAAGCTTTTTAGCATTTCCCGATCGCACTGGGATGGGCCTGCAGCTGGTCAATAATCTGCCGCAGCACAAGTTCTCCCACATTTGGCATTTGCCGGTGAGTTGTTCATCACGTCTCCAGCTCTTCAGTCCGTTCTGATTGTTATCCTAATCACAGCAATGCCATGATATGATTGTGAACAGTATATGCGGGAATGATGATCACCTGTACTCCGGTGGCTACGACAACAAAGTCAAAGGCTGGACAGACTTGGCAGCGAAGCAGCCAACGCCACTAGGCGAAGTGGATGTGGGCAGTTGTGTGAATTCGATTTGTTGTGGTGCCAACAATTGTGTGTATATTGCAAGCAGCGATGGCTTTATACGTTGTGCTAAATTTGTTTAGCTTAATTAATAAGAAGAATGAGCTTCAGATTGATAACAATAATGAATTTCACTTAGTGAAAAATCATAAAATAAAGTTTACAAATTTTCAAATTCTGATTTTTGCGCGCAACTGAGTGATATGACAAACAGCCTTTTACAGAAAGCACGCACTTGAGAAAATTTGCAGCAAATCTAGTGCTGCCAGACTCTTTCAAATAGATGTGCAATATAAAAGCACATGCATTCATTGAATGTGGCAGTTCTTACACAATAACTTCTGCTTTTGAAGAATTTCTATGGCTACTTCTTTTAAAAAAAAAAACTCCTGACTGTGACTGACTGATGTGTAAAACAGCTTTTAACAGAAATCACAGTTGTGAAATTTTGCCGCAATTCCAGTGCTGCTAGACTCTTTCAAAAAGCAGCTGAATTTATTTAATCATGTGGCAACTCTTACACGATTGCTTCGGCTTTTAAAGAATTTGTGTGGATACTTCTTTAAACGTATTTTCATAAGGAACACCTGACTGCGACGATGACACATCCCGTCGCTGCAAAGGGAAAGCCACGCAAGTATCCGTTCGTCAACATGCGCATAGCGGATCACTCAGTGCTGGACACGATCGAGGGCCGCCACAGCTGCCGCCACTGCAATCGCTCCCGCAAGTTCTTTTGCTACAATTGCTACGTGCCCGTGGGCCGATTGGGAGACCTGCTGCCCTTGGTGGAGCTACCGCTGCAAATAGACATCATCAAGCACAAGAAAGAGATCGATGGCAAGAGCACAGCGGCTCACGCGGCAGTGCTGGCGCCCCACAATGTCCGCATCCACACTTATCCGGATATACCCGACTACAGACAGGAAGAGGGAGTGGTGCTGATCTTCCCCAGCGCCACGAGTCTGACGGTGCCGCAGCTCTTTGAGCGCGACGTCCACTTGAACATAGGCGACAACTACGGCCTGCCCAAGGGCCATCACATGGGCACAATGCTGCGACGCCGCATGGACGAGGTTGTTGGCGAAAAGGAATTGATGCAGGATCCCAAGTGCTATACCTTCGGCAATCTGCCCGTACGCCGTGCCGTGTTCATTGACAGCACCTGGAACCAGAGCCGCAGCATCTATGCGGACGAGCGTGTGCGCGCCCTGCGCACTGTGGTGCTCCAGAATCGCTTGTCCCAGTTCTGGCGGCATCAACGGGGCAGTCCGCGTTGGTACCTGGCCACCATCGAGGCCATACATCAGTTTGTGCTGGAGATGCACGTGAACGCCTGGGGTCTCAGCGCAGCCTACCGAGGCCTGGACAATCTCGAGATCACCGAGGGCTTCCATCAGCTGGCAGCACAGCTCACGGCGGCGGCGCCAGCGGGCTGCCAGCAACCCGAATCCCCATATGACGGGCAGTACGACAATCTGTTGTACTTCTTTGCCAACATGTATGATCTCATACACAAGTACTACGACCACAACGATCTGATATCCTATCGTCGTCCAATTTGAGTTGATGTTAATATTTAAATTTATTAAAGAGGAATTGCCATTACCTGGAGTTGGCTTTATTCATATATCTACAACTAGAAGAGTTATGATTAACTGAAGTTACTTTAATATATATCTACAACTATTTCTTTTTCTTTTTGCCCTCGTCGCTGGTATCGGCCGTAACTTGCTTATGTTCGGTGTTCACCGGCTTCTGCCACTTGAGCGGATTGTTCCGATAGATGGGCCATGGGGGAATCGTGATCTAAACGAAAGATAGAGTACATAAGTTGGCTAATTATATAAATGGGGTTAACTGTTCACTAACCAGAGAAGATATCAGGAAGCCAACACCCAGCACGTAAACAGTCTGGGAAAACTGCTGCACGACGGCACCGTAAATAAGCCCAATTACTCCGAAGAGTGTGATGATGATGCGGGACCAGCGCTCGGCTTTGGCCTGGCCAACGAAGTCCTGGTAATATGAAAGAGTTGCAATAACGGAAGTTTTATCTATCTTGTTTCACTTACCATATGCGTTTGTATGTCAAACATGTTGAGATTTCTAACAATTTTGGTCTTTTTATACGTAAACAAATTCGGTTGCGGCACGTCAGCAGTAAAATCGAGGATTGGCTCGATATAAATGTGCTATCGATGTTTTTGCTATTTTAAACGGTGCTGCCAACTATCGATTAAAAGATGTGCATACATATGTGCCTGACATCATGTATACTAAATATCATATTATTATTCTTATACTTGCAGGCCGTTGACTTATAATTAAATTTGAGCAATTTAATGAATTAATAACTTAATTCAGTAATTAAGAATTTTTATTTGATTTTTTTTTAATGAGCAAAACCGTCAAAGTAGCCACCAAGTTTATACTATAACTATATGGTTACTTTTGAAACTTATCGATTAATATAGCGCGCCCAATTGATCAAAGTCCTCTTTTTAAATTTAAATTGTTCATACTTTTATTTGTACAATGCGTAAATGTCGGCTAAAGCCGTGGACGTTATCTTTTAAGATCTAATAAATAAGTGGCGCGGAATGTGCATGTTATGATAAAAATGTTAAAGTAATCGTGCTGAGCAATTTGTCTCGTTTCGTTGTCATTTTGTTCGCATTTCAAACTCGAGCCCCACGTGTACGGCGTAAGTGGATAATATTGATCACACTTATGGCAATCCACGCAAATAGGGTGAACCAGGCCAGAACGAGGGTGAAGTACAAGCAGGCAGCAGTATTTATACGTCCATAGCGACGACGCTCGTATGAAATGCTCTCCACCAGATAGTCCATAAAATCAAAGACAGCTGCGCAGGACAAACGGGCCTTGATCACGGGCACAATGTTGCCAACGCCCTGGATTTCCTTCAGCAAGGACTCGCGATACTGTTTGCAGGTGACTTCGAATCCGTCCGTAAAGATGGCAGCATAGATCAACTGGTAAATGGCCATAATGACCGATATAACCGTGGCAGGCAGCCCTAGATAAGAACAGAATTACACCAATCGCTGTCTGGGATAGAGATAATACCTACAGTAGTAAGGGGAGAGGCCATCCGAGGTTAGTTCGGACTCGGTGGTTACCACGACCATGTCACCGGAGCTGCAAGAGGCGGAAGAGCGGAAGCAAAGTTCAAGATGAGTAATAAACATTGAAACTTAATTGAATTGGTGTAAAGTCATCTTTCACTTGTGGCACCCATTAGCATAAGGCCTAATTAGGCCAGCCTTGCGAGTGACCCCCATGACCTACGCCGTCTGCTTAGAATTGTGCGGCGGAACCACTTACCGCTGTCGTATGGTTGTGGTGCCCGCCTTGCGCTGGCCCTTGCCAATGCACATGCGATAGCAATGATAGATGCCCAGAACGACGGCAAAGACGAGCGGCAAAAGCAGTCCATAGGTGGCATAGTGGCAATAGGCGATATTGCCGCCTTCGAAGCTGTTGTAGGTGGTGCGGCCGTGCAGCACACAGCCGCAGTTGGTGTCCGGGCAGGCGTTGAGCACGTAGCGCCAATGCGACCAGGCCACTGCCGAGGTGATGCAGCAGATCAGGGAAGTCCCAATGATAAAGGGATATAAATAGGAGAGCGCTCGCTCCGCTCCGTACGACATCTTCGCAATGAATGGGGTGTGGGCTGCTTCAAAATTGAATCTTAATTAATTAATGACTCTCTAAATTTCTTGAAATTTGTTTATTGTTTGCATTTGTTGGTCTTTGGGCGAACTGCGATGCCAGCTGCGAAGTCGGCGTCGTTGCGCGACGCACACCAGCGCAGCTCTTATTGCACTCTCTCTCTCTCTCTCTCACACACACATACACACTCTCCCACACATACAGGTACACACTCTCTCTCTCGCTCACACACTCGCTCTCTGTGCACGCGCTCTTTGGGCGTCACACACGAACACAAGTGCATTTGCTGCACTGTACCAAATATAAACAAACATTTTTAGTGCCGTTGCAACCGTTGCACAGTTTTTAATAAATTAGAAATTGTTTATTTTCATTAATGAAAATATAAATAAACAAAATGCGAAGCCAATAAACATTAGCAGAATTGCCAGCTTATCGGCAGGAATTGTCTGCTGACACATACACACTTACACAAGCGCACTATGCTGACACACCTACGTCTATAGACACTACAGGTTCTCCGAGCGACCAACCGTCTGCGCGCGCAGCTATAAAACAACTGAATGTAGTCTTGTTTTGGTTCCGATCAGAACGAGCGCTGGAAGAGACAGAGAGAGAGAGAGAGAGAGAGCAATGAGCAGACCAGTGCTGTAATTTTAGCTTTGGTCATTGCAGGAAAAATTCGAAAATAGCGGGTTGCAGGACGAATCAACTATTTATTATAAATTATGAAATAAGAAATCAGAATTAATATGAAAACATTAAATCAGTTATTTGCTTAAATTTAACCAAGAAAATAGTGTTTATAAAAGCATTTTATTTTGCCTTAGATTTAGCTTTTTTTAAGCTTCATTCTTGTGCCAATCTAGCTTTTCTTGTTCAAGAAATTATGACAGCACTGACAAGCAGACGCATGGAGAGAGAGCGCCAACGGTAGCGTGTGTGGAGCTGCCTCATGCGTTATGCGTAAAAAAAAGAAAAAAACAACTTGGCAGCTCTATCCGTTACTATTTGAAATGACGCGATATGACTAAGAAAACACCGTATAGGAATTTGTATTTGCATAATATGAATGAAAGGTGTATGACAACAACAAAGCCGCTTGGTTCTTGGCCAGGCGCCATCACTTAGCGCGCCTGCCAAGCATCTGCCGGCCGCAACAAATGACGCGCACATGCCAGCGGGCCCGTCCCATGCTGTTTCATCCTGCTCCGTACCATATACTGGCTGGCCGCCATGACCGGGCCATGTTTATTTTGGCAAAAACCATTTTTCGCGGACGCCTGATCTCAGTTGCATGAGCACCGTAGAACTCTCAACTACGCGAAACAAATTCGAGTGCAAAATCGGCAGGCGATACATCTAATAACCAAATACTTCAAGTATTTGCCTAATATATAGACATAGACTAGCAACTAGTCACTAGCTAGCTGCTACTTCGGGCCATCCCAAGTGAAAACAAAAGTGCCAATTACCCAATAAAAAGTGATTTCAATTGTGGCCGTTACGAAACTGCATGCAATTGCTAAAATTGCAAAATTGCAGTCGCATATAATTTGCATTGCAGACCAAGAATTGCCTATAAATAGCCCATAAGGTAGAACAAATCTCTGTGCTCTTCCTCCTTCCCAGCGCATTATAAAATTATACTACAAAAAAATTCCGCATAATTTTCAACTGTACGTAAGAACACAAGACAATTCTTACGCATTGGCAGTGATGTCATTGTAGTTGATATAATCTTCATTCTGATCTCAATTAACATATATTACTCTATATACATATCTTTTATAGTTGCATTTTTGTACTAAAACGACTATTAATCAATTCTAACACGAAATGGGTAAATACTATATGATATATTTTGAAGTCAAATGCTTTGCATAGCCATAGTGCCCATAGTAATAGCTACCATTAGAATTACTTAACATTAAAAATCATTTTCAGACTCAATCTTTATATTGTTTATAGTTTTATACGTATGAAACAATCATAAATCCTATGAGTGTAACGATACGACACTCATGGGATAAATGTTTTTTTTTTTTTTTTATTGGACAGCAGAATTCATAAAATAAAAATTCTCTCTATAATATCAGATTCAATAGTATAAACTCTTAATAAAAAATATATTATATTATTATTTTTTTATTCTTTTTTTTTTTGGATTGAGTAGAATTCATATAATGAAAATTCTTTCTATGATATCAGATTCTTTCGAAATAATTTTAAAAAATTTAATATATTATTTTTCATATTCTTTATAAACACCATATTATTTATTATTTTAGTTTTTTTTAAGTACTTTGCGAAAAAATAAAGAATTAAAAAATTTGTATTGTAATATCAGAGAATTTACATATTTGTCATATAAATAAAATCAATTGATTTTAAAGTAATTTAATTTATATATTTATTTTTTATAAATTAATATTTAAAAATATCTACTATCGAATCACCTTTAAAAATTTATACATATATTAGTAATTTTTTATAGCACTGGCTTTCACTAATTTCATCTATAATATAGTAATTTAATAGCAAAAAGCATGTATTATTCGTCATATCTCAAAGTCGTAGAACTCTTAAACTAAATATATATAGTGTATAGTAATGATTAATTTGCATAATCAACATAATTGATGAATGAATGAATTCCTTGGCTACTTATAGAAACAATAAATACACCGACACAAGCCGATGCCTGTCCATATACATGCCTATATACTATACAGACAATAGGTCTTAGAGTGCAAGCCCCAGAACAATTACCAGCCAGACTAGCGCACACACAAGTTCTTTAAAGTATTATAAAAGCATTATGGATAATTGGAACGTTTTGGCAGCGCAAACCTCATCCCAGGCGATCGGACGAGATGATGTCGTGGTCAAGACGCGTCTGGTGAGTACCGCTAAGAAAAGTCCCCACCCAAACGAAAATGAAAATAGAGAGAAAACATGCAGTAAACAAAACAAATCAAATCGATTGCGTAGCAAGAGATGCATATACACTTTGTATACACACTTTATGTATATAGTATATATATATATATACATATGTGTTATATACAAGTCTTAAGAGCTAGGTATATGGTCTACTGCCTAGCCCGTCAGCTGTTTAGCTAGCCCAGAGTTTTTCGCTCTTTTGACCACTAAAACGCAATGATCTGCTCTAGAAATTCTTGGCATTTTGTTGTTTTGGTTGCTCAGAACATTACTAGCGCTCATCTATAAATAGGATCTCGATCGATGTTTCGGTGTTTCTCTTTAGCTGCTGCCTGGCTGCCTGGCAGCGAGTTTGTCAAATGTTTGTGGGCTTTTTGGAGATTCCTCACAGTAGCGGCAAGTAGCCACAGCTAATTCAGAAATTCAGATAGACAGACGTTGAAGGTGCTCGGCTCGGCAACGCGCGTTTCGCTCGCACTCGCATATTTCTTTTTTATATAAGCATCTATACTATATAGAGCAATGGATATTTCGACCGATATTTGGGGCCAGCTGGCCGTGGAGGCCTCGCAGGTGTACCTATCCGATGGCACCATGCGCAGTCCCTTTGCCGATACGGTAGTTAATGGCACGGAAGAGTCCATGGATCGATCAGTTTAGTATATATACCTATATGATTTATCTCTCTTACAGACAATTGAGAAGCTGCCCGACAAGGTGCTGCTGCACATATTTTCGTATCTGTCGCATCGGGAGATTTGTCGCCTGGCGCGCATCTGTCGTCGCTGGCGTAAGATCGCCTACGATACGCGTCTGTGGAAGAATGTATCGCTGCGTCCGGAGGTATCGGGGCTGCACGTTGGCTCTCTGGAGATGCTGCTCTCTCTCATTTCGGTGAGATTTGGGCCAACGCTGCGCTACATCGAGCTGCCCATTGAGCTGATCACGCATACCGTGCTGCACGAACTGTCGGCCAAGTGTCCCAATCTCACCCACATGTTGTTGGACTTCTCAACGGGTAAGTAATTGAGTTGGTTCCCCGGATAGTAACTAATCTCTTTTACATTAGCCATGCAGTTGCATGATTTCAGCGAGATGCAGGCTTTTCCTACCAAGCTGCGCTACATGTGCATCTGCCTGTCCGAGGTGATCTTCATGGAGGGCTTTATGCGCAAAATCTACAACTTCATCAACGGCCTGGAAGTGCTGCACTTGGTGGGCACCTACGAGAAGTGCGAGGAGGAAGAAGAGGAAATCTATGAGGTCATCAATGTGCACAAACTTAAATCGGCCACGCCCAATTTGCGTGTGATCAATTTGTATGGAATCAATTTCATAGACGATTCGCATATTGATGCCTTCAGCTCGAATTGCATACAGCTGGAGTGCCTGGCGGTTAACTTCTGCAACAAGGTGACCGGGTCCACGCTGAAGACGCTGGTGCAGCGCTCCAAGCGCTTGACCTGCCTGCTGATGAACGGCACCAGCTTGAAATCAGAGTTTGTGATGCAAGTGGAATGGGATAAGTGCGCGCTGCAGGAGCTGGATATAACGGCCACGGATTTGTCCAGCGAGTGTCTGGTAGACATGTTGACCCGTATACCCAGTCTGAAGTTCCTGTCTGCTGGCCAAATCAATGGCTTCAATGATACCGTCTTAAAACAATGGATGGAGCAGGGCAATACCAGGTCAAAATCTTAATGGAACCTGTTTTAGTCAAAGACTTATCCATTTAACCCAACAGATCCCTCAACTCTTTGGACTTGGACTCCTCGGACAATATCACAGACGAGGGTATGCTCAAGTTTCTGCAGCGCCACGGCCACCAGCTGAGCGCCTGCTGTCTATCCGGCATGCCACACATTACAGATCAGCTCTGGATGAGCATACTCCCTATGTTGGGCAACTGCAAGTGAGTAGAATGAGGACGTGTGGATCAGTAAAGAGATTAATATTTGGTCCCCCCCACAGAATAATCGTAATGGGTACGGCTGAGAAGCTCGGCGTCAATATACACGTGGATCAGCTGATGGACACCATTGCCTCCAACTGCGGCAATTTGGAGCGTCTGGAGCTGCGCTGGGATCCGGACAACTTACGTTTCTCCGACAAGAGCCAGAAAGCAATTGATATACTGCGTGTCAAGTGTCTCAAATTACGCTGCATGGTCCTAAGGTAAGAGTTAAGACCAAACGAAAGAGTCTTCTTAACTGATTCCAATGCTTTCACAGTGATGGCCGTTACTATGAAACCGTCAAGGCCAACTTTGAGCGCGCCGATCGCATCACAGTGGTGCGCACCACAACCTGCTGTCGGGTCTCGCCATATCATCTGTTGCGCAACTACAACGACTTGATTTTCAACTAAAGACCGAGTGATCAATACTCATCACAAGTTTATAATTGTTGTTTAATGTTAAACTGTTGGTATCCTAGTTATCCATCGCAGAGCAAGCAACTACCCCAAAGGAAACAGTTGTTCCTATCGCCAATATAAGAAACAATTTTGTCCGATTTAAGGCAATTTGTATTTTGGTTAACATGTTGCATTACAAAATACTTGACATTAAGTTACATATGCATATGTTTTATATACAAATTTGATACAAATCGCTGACTTTTTTATACATAAGCTGCCTAACAAGTTTTGATCCAATTCGTCACTTCCTCAGTGAGCTATGGTTTAACCAAAAGCAAAATCTAAGATGTTTAAATTAACTAAAAAGTTGTGGAAATCACTGGCCCTTTTCACAGGCAGCTCTAATTTCCATAAACATTGTTGTCTAGTCAAATTAAGATGCAATAGTTTATTGCTTACATATTGTACTGTATTTTATCCGCTTTTTTTTCGTTTAATTAAATTAAATTAAGTTAGATAGATTTGCTAATTTTAATTTCTTGTAAATTATAAAATTATTTCGCGTTTGTTAACTAGTTTTGTTTGTATTTTTTTTACTTGGTACTTGATTAAATCATTTTCAGACTTCACCGCATTTATTTTTCTGCTGTTTTTGATTTTTTTGTTTGTTTTTTGTTTTTTTTTTCGTTTTTTGTTTAACACCATTTCACTGTTAACTTAAAACTAACCTTTTCAACATATTTGGGTCAACTTTTTACCATAAACTTAATGTACAAAGATCTGTGATTGAATTCACGTTTCATTCGGCGTATTCATATACACAGGTATGAACTTATATGCATGATTATAATTTAATTTAGTGTTGAGTTGAAGCCGAACAACTTAATGCGCCTATTGATGGCTGTGTGTATGTGTGTGTGAGTGCGGGTGCGCGTGTGATCAGGTATGTAAGATGATGAGGTGTTGGTGTATATAGGAATAAGTTTTTCGAAACGATTAATAAGCAGCTCATAGTTTTGCTTAAGAATTTCGCATTTTTACATAAGTACACTAACACATACAGTTTAAATCTGTTATGATTAAGATTAGAAATAGCGAAACAAAATTCACTGCTGCTCCTGCGACAACCGAAATATGTGCGTCGTATTGCTTGCCGCAGCAGTAGCCACAGCGGCCGCCGATGTAGCCGTTGACGGCGGCGGCTGACCAGAAGCTGAAATATAGCTGGCGTTGCTGTTATTGCTGCTGCTATGGCTGGCGCTGTTGACCGCAACAGGTCGTGTCTCTGCGGCCGTTTCACTCGTCGAATGGGCTATCGCATCATCGACGTTCGACGAGGCAGGAGTTGCATTGGTCCCTGCTGTACCATTTTCTGGAGCAGCCTCTGCAGCACGTTCGGGCGAAGGACGCGCCGCTCCAGCATTGTTTGCGTCCTGTGGTAAAGAGTATTTATAAGAATATACAACGTGTTGCTAAATTGCAGCCCAGAATTTCACTTACGTCTCTTGGGTATATGTGAATAGGCCGCTCAGCTTGAGCCGCTGCCGCTGCGTCGGCTTCTTGCGCATTCTCCTCAGCCTTGTCCGTGTACATCATAATCTCGTGACACAGCGGACAGCGGTCCTGCACGTAGAGCCACTTGCGCAAGCAAACGCCGTGGAAGAAGTGACGGCAACGCGTTATCTTTGCCGAGTACATTTCCTGTAAGAAATGAATTCTAAATAGATGCATCTTTAAAGCGAAAAATAACTATTGAACTCACCTGATAACAGATGGCACAGACGTCGTCAAAGGCCTGCAGCTGGGCAGGAGTTGCCTCCGGCAATGCTGATATCTTGTGGACGGCTGAACGTCTCTTCATGAACACCGACCAGCCAGCACGCGCCTCGCACCAGATATTGAAGTAGGCATGAATGCACATCATGATCGCCCTGATGGCGCCGCCTGTAGCATTTTGGGCTATCAAGTTATAGTTATCGATACACATAATCAACCAAATAATAAAATTACATGCACACGAAACGAAAAAGTCTGACAGAAGCACACGCCACTCACAGAGTGAAGTTATACAATATTGGAGATCCATATGTATATATATATTCATATATATCTCAATTTCAATGCTTCATGCCACTGATTGTGTTAATGTAATTTGACTGCAAGGCCTATTAGTACTACATAACACTTACCCGATTCAAACACTAAGATCCAGGCACCATTTATGAAGAGCAAAATCCCAAAGCAGAACTCCACGGAATTGCCAAAGGCGCGAACATAGTACAGATAGTCGTCCAGTTTCTCCCAGAAGAATTGACGTCGAGCGTCCAGCAGAAAGAGCGTATAGGTGGCCAGCGAAACAAGCACCTGTTAACCAAGAGATTTACGCTTTAATACTATTAATGAATATTTAAACTCCTTGTACACACCTTGACTATGACCTCCACGGAGAAGGCCGTCACTGCCAGCAGCCAAGTAGAGGGCGAATGATGCGTCCACAAATAGTACAGCAGTCCGACGGGCATAAGTATCAGAAAAGCGCAAACGGACAAAGCTCGCACGTGTCGTTTGCGTGATGGATTACGCGCTGCACTCAGTGACATTAGTATGGGCGATACAATGTTATGGAGGAAGTGCAGCAGCGCTGTGACCAAAAGACACAAATTGCGACACAAGCGGACAAAACGTTTGTCCGGCGCGAGCGACGTGAGACCAGTCTGCAGGGCCAATATGTAAAAGAGCACCGCCGAAACAGTGCCCAGCGACTTCTCCTCGTCGTTGTCATATGTCAAAAGATACCACTGAAAGCCGCGTCCAATATAGTGGCATATCATCGAGATGACACCAGTCATGCCCAGCACAGCTGTTAACGTTTCACAGCCGTCGACAAGCAGCTTTTCCATTGCCGGAAGCAGCTGCAAAGGCACATCCGACTCGGCTGTAATCAATGTATAGCCACCTTTCAAAATTCTGCAATGAAAATGGATGGAATTAAAACTTTTATCAGACTTACAAATACAAATGAAAATATTTAAATGTATGTATTCAAAGGTATTATATTCTGTTATGTTTACTGAACAAACAAATTTCATGCCTTCGTATACTACTTTTACTTTGGTAAATATTAGACTACAATATGGACTTTCCCTATCATAGATACAGATAAGAATTTAATCTGAGCAATACTAGAGTTATCAAAATTTTTAAATAACTTTTATATCTTTCTTTATGTAATTTGACTTAAATATTCGATATGCCTCCAAAGTGATTTGATTAAATATAAGCTAAAGCAAATAATATTTTATATTTTATGAATTTAAATAAGATATATATAAATTAGAATAAAATAAAGTATACATAAATAGTTTAAATTAAAGCCACATACCTGAGAGCCCAAAATACACGCAAGACATTGGGCACATTCAGGCGCTGCCATTCGTTCTCAATGAGCGCCGAAAGTCCAAAGTTGGATACAAAATTCATAGCATATTGATATCCATTGTACACAGTTCTGCTAGCTTCCATGGCACTTTGCATAAGCGTGATTTTAGTCAGTATGATGGGCGTGAGGCCCGCAACCACGGGAAGTTTGTCCACTATGCTCGGTGAAAGCGGCAACATGGCAAGCAGAATTGGACTAGTAAATATAATGGGCATTGACTTCTGGAGCAGCCCGAATCGTGGGCCCAAATGAATATAGGCGAAGAGCATTCCCATCACCCATTGGGCGATTATGTGTGGCGCCAGGGCCATAATGACTCCGCCCGAATCCAGCAGTCTAGTGGTGTTCAAGGACAACAGATCCTCCAGTATGCACGGACTGCGCTCCATAAGCTGCAGTGCGCTCACATTGGACCAGTATGAGAGAAAGGTGAGTCCCAGCGAAGTTAGAAACATGTACACCATCACTAAATGCCGCGTCCACAGCATAAAGATGCAAGCAGCACATAAGAAACCTGCAAGTGCCAGACAAGGTTTAAAGTACAATCAGTTCGTGGGGTGGGGCGATAAGCGACTGCGGTTTAGCAGACTTACCTAGTAAACAGACGACGAACTTCACCGTCGTTATGTTCAGCATGTTGGCCAGAATGCTGTCATTGGCCAGCTCATCCATTAGACTGTTGAAGTTATTGCTGAGCATGCCGCTGGTTTGCGCCGATCTTGATGCATTCTCTATGCTGTGTTCGAGGATCTCTTGGTTTCTGTTGCTGACGGAGCTGCTGGATGGACTGGCTGAGTCCTGGCTGCCCACGCCAAAGAATGCCTTGATGGTGGCGAATGTGTCTGTGCTTTCGCTGGCATCGGGCTGGCTAGATTTGCCAGCGTTAATCTCCATTGTGTAGGTCTTGCTCGAGCCGAGCTGTATGGGCACGCCCATGCCAATTTTGAGTATCTCATCGATGACTATGATCGGTGGCACACGCATCATCACGTCCACTAATCCGAGCACCTGCGTCCGTATGGACATTTTTGAGCTGTAACTAAAGCTGACGCGGCGTGACTTGGCAGATTGCGACTGCTGTTGCTTGCGATTCAATTAATCTGAATCAACTTCTAAGCGTCGCACGCATTTGTCGTTGTTGTAGTTGTTGTTGTTATTATTATTGTTATTGTTGCTGTTTTGCGAGTTTTGTGTGTTTTGGTTGCTTGCTCGGCTGCTTGGTTAATCGGCTGGCGTGTTGGCCTTCGTCTTGGATTTCGCAAAGCGAAAAGAATCGTGTGCAAGTGTTATTGGTGTGTTTTTTTTTTTGTAAGTTGTTCGTGTGCGTCAAAATTATATTTGATATTGGAGGGTTGGGGGGCTGGGAGGGCGGCAATTGGTAGTGAAGGTGAACGTTGAGGGTTTAGAACGATTGCACTAATCTACATTCGTTACAGTGTTCCGCGGATCCAACACACTACTTACGATTGTTTTGTACACCAAAAGAATCGATTTGAGCACAAGAGTCAAGTTTTTTTCACAATTGAATTGGAATTTTTGTTTTTCCTTTGCTTTGCTTCTTTAGTGCAATTCGCGAGCGTTTCTTTCGATATCAGCGCTGATATCGTTTGTACTATCGATAGTTATTCGTCGACCTGCAGCACTGTTACCACGCAATTTAGCGTTGCCAGAGTGCTAATCAGCTGACTGGCTCATTTGGCGCGTACACAATAAAATTTGAAAAATTATCCTGCAAGACAATTCGAAACTCAAGCAATAGCAGCAACTTATTTACAGCTTGTTCATGTATATTTATATATACAAAAATAACTTTATATTTTATATTTTCTGTTAGTACTTAGAATTTTACAATTTTTTTTATTTTAATTATAGTGTACTAAGAATACATCGCCTACTCAAAAGCTACAACGACAATTTTTTTTTTTTTTTTTGAAAATTTTGCCGGCGATAAGTTCGCATTCGTACACACATTCTTGGGGACTCGGCATAAAGTTCACTTTTGTTTTATGAGTTTCGCAAAACATTCTTATTCAACAATGCCATGCGCATGCATTGATAACTATTGGAATGTGGCGCCAGCTAAAAAATGTTTTAAGCGAGCAGAGCTATATTAAAGCTTAAAATGTACAATTGCAACTTTAGCTTAGACTAAATACAACATGCAAAGTAGTTGTAATGTTGCATATAATAAATTAATTGATGAAATTGTAGTTTTATATGTGTTCTATATCAATTTATAATTAATTCAAACAGTTTTTAGTCCCTTAATTCGTAATTTATAATCGTATTTCGTACGTTAATAAAAATTTTAATTTATTTATTCATTTATTTACTTTTTAATTAAGACTTTGTTTGATTTTTTAATAAATTTCATGTTTTCTGTCTTTTCATTTAGATACTCACCTCCAACATTCCATAGCCTGTATCCCTTCTCCAAATTATCCTTCCTCTTCCTCTGCGTTTCTCTCTCTCTCTCTCTCTGTCTCTCTCTCTCGTCTCTCTCGTCCCTCTCGTCTTTCTCTCACTCGCGTCTCTCTCATTCACGTCCTCGTCGCCCTCTCTCTTCCCCTTCTCTCTCTCTCTCTCTCTCTCTCTCTCTCTCTCACTCTCTCTGCGCCTTTCTCTCTCCTCTCTCTATCTCTCTCTCTCTCTCTCTCTCTCTCTCTCTCTCACTCTCTCTCAAGCTCTCTCTCTCTCCCTTTCTCAAGTTCTCGTCTCTCTCTCTCTCTATCTCTCTCTCTCTATCTCTCTCTCTCTTTCTCTCTCTCTCTCTCTCTCTCTCTCTCTCGCTATCTCTCCCTCTCTCTCTCTTTTTGATCTAGTTGATCCCAAACTGATTCCCCTCCCCTGACTCCCATCAATCCTAAATCTTTTGGAATTTCCTTGCCTTAGTTCGTTTTTCAACAAATATTTTCGAGAATTGTGTGCTTTGGCTCTGCCTCTGCTTGCTGCACGACGGGGTCATTCACTTTTTAGCATTTACTACTCGATTTGCTATTCATGTTCCTGTTGTTGCCCACTTCTATGCAAATGCACAAATTGAGGCAATGCAGCTCAGCTGCCGCTCGTAATTATGCGCAATTGTTTAGCGCTTAGCTCAAAAGGTTCAACTGCAACTTAATTGATTTTTCAATTCTGCAGAGAACTATGCAGGGCTTAGCTTTCACATACATATATAAATATTTGTTTTTTATTTGTTATTTGGCTGGGCGCCCAGGTAACCAAGCACAGGTAATTTGCATAGTTTTGTGTTTGCTTTTCTTTTTTTGCGTTGCATAGTTGGCGGGGCAGCAAATTGCATTACAGCAAATTAGATTTTCCTTATGGCCATGGCAGGCAAACAGTTAACACTCCCATGGCAGCATGGCTGTGGCCCATATATGGTCCTCATATATTTAATATAATCAGTGTAATTGTCAGAGGCGATGAGCTGGGGACCTGTTCCCGTCTCTCTCTCTCTCCCTCTCTCTCTCTCTCTCTCTCTCTCTGTCTCTCTTCGTCTGAATGCAGCCAGCGCGCTCAGGTCTCACGCATGGCAATTGTATAATTTATCGCTCCAGTTCTAATCGCCAGCTGTCAATAGCTGCCAACCTGGCCAGCCGGCTGGCTGGCTAGCTAGCTAGCTAGCCAGTCGGTGATCTCGAGGGAACGATTTAATTCGCTGGCCATATAAGTAGGAAATTTGTACGTTGATTAACGCGCCAATCGGTTTACACAACTGCAAAAGTAACGTACAAAGTGTCGATTGTGCCCCCTGCCCCTGCCCCAGCACCTGTCTCTCTTCCTTCTCTTCCTTCCAGCATCTCCTCTGACTTCTATCTCCGCATCCATCTCTTATGCTCGCGGCCTGTCTATGTGTGATTTCATTACACTTAAAGCTATGTGCTGCGATCTCTGACTGCACTTCGCCGAATTGCCAGGACTAACACACACACACTCATACACACACAAGGCCAACTCAAACCATATGCGCATGTGAACGTGAACGTGAACGTGAACGAGTGCAACGCGTTCTCAGCATGATTACCACTCATAGATAGCAACGACGACTGGCAACCTGCTGGGATGCCAAATGAATTAGCTGCTCCAGCTTCTGTGGCTGTGGCTCTGTCCAAGCTGGCTGGCTTTATTAACTTTATGATAATGTTTGCGCTAAAATGAATAAGGGGCTTTATTCGTTCTGCTAATGTGGCTATGGGTATGCCTGAAGCACTCAAAGCTGACAAGAATGGAAAATGGTATATCGTGAAAATCGTGATCGGAATAGTGGCGAACAGCTAAACAATAATCGGTTGATTTTCAAATTAAATAATTATAGATATAGTTAAGTGAGTTGAATCTGAACTTAAGTAAGATTTAATAATAAAATTTTGTAAGGTATTTAAGTTTTGTTTTTATGCTTAAATCCTTAGCTCAAGATTTTTGAAAAGTAAAGTTATCTAAACTCTATTTAGTATCTTTTATTTAGTCTTTGATTAGTCGCAAAGTAAACCAGAGCCTTAATCTGGAAGGTGCATTCTTTACGGACAAATCAAAGATCTGACCAAAGTCCTTAAGTTTGGTAGACAAATCTTTGTGATGAGTCGATGGGCGGACTAAAGCCTTAATTTGGTACACATTAAAGGAATTTAAGTCAATTAGTTTTATAATTTATATTTATATTTCCATTTATACTTTATATGCAGGCAATATAAGTTGCTCGAAGTAAGTAAAGGGGACACTACGTTTAATACTATAACAAATGAAAGCAAACTAATCCGTCCCATTAACTTATTTCATTGGCTAAACTCAATATTAAAGAAAAAACCTTACGGTACTTTTTCGTATTTCTTTGCTTAGTGCTCAAGGACACTACAACCGAAATATAGAAGGAAGATACGAAACGATAGAAAACGAAAAGTTGCATTTTGTGGAAAATATAAAATGCGTTTAGTGTTTGCCCATTTACTTACTTCGATCACCTAAATTCCTAGTTTTTATATAGTAACAGTTCTCTTCAAAAAATCTATAAAAAAGCCGATGGTACTACTTGGGTATATCTATTAAAAATTTCAAGTCTTCAGTTTCAATAGATTTAAAGTGCTTCGCTTCTTGATTAGAAAGATATGTCACACGAGTAAGACATATAAGTATTATTATTATATTTTTAGAGTTATGAATAATATTAGTTTAATATGCATGTAGTAAATCTCTCAAATCAAATCAACATCGAATCGCTCGCCTCGACACTTAGTAGTAAGTTGTCAGACTTATTGAGGCAATTGGCTTTTGGATTCTGCTCTTCATTGACTTAATTGGATTTTAGCTGTGTTGATTAAGCAGCCGTCAGTGCGGCTGCTGCTCCACAGGGCCTTATTGTTTGTCATAATTGCCAAAAAATAAATAAAATAAAATAAAATACTGTCACAGGTCCTTGGGATCCGTCGGCTTCGTATGTTATTGTTATTGTTGTTGTATATTGAAATTGATATCGTCGGCCGTGGCCGTGGCCGTGGCAAGCGAAACGCCAATTATCTTTTGCATTCAAAGAATAATTAGGAGCTTGATTGACATGCGGGATAAGGAGACATACACTTGGAATGCCGTAGCAAATTATCGAACGGCTACTGTGCTGTGCAGCCTGAGGCTGATCCACAAAAATCAAAGGCCGAAACAACGAGGACGACGACAATGTCGCGACGCCTTCCACTTATTGATTGCCGTGCTGCTGCGCCTCTGCCTTTGCCTTTGCCTTTGCCTTTGTCTGCACATAGAGTGGTAATCTGATGCTAAGCCCGAGATACAGTGGCCAGGGCAAACAATGACCACGCTGTGGGCCCCTCCGGTTCGGGCTCCACTGCGAAACCCGTTTTGGCAACACGGCAGCAGCAACAGATCGCAGCTCAGCAATTACAATATGTTTAACTACGTCAGCGCGTTATCTGGGGCTCAGCTTGGAGCTGGAGCTGGAGCTCATGAGCCCATGGCCCATGTCAGCGATTAATCCAGCGGACCGCTGCCTCGTCACCGTGGCAAGCGCTTGTTAGGCAGCCTCTTTTTGGGGCAATTGCAGCGGCCTCATCATCGATTGTGTTATCGATGGCGTTGCCAGTCTCTCCGTCAGTCGCGTCCTCGCGTCCTCCAGCTCCTCGCAGCTCCACGAAGCCAGCTCTGAATCTCATTTGCGATTAAGTTCTTATGGGCAACTGGGCACAGTTCGTGGAAAGTTGGGCAGCAGATCTTTATTGTTCGATTGGTTTATTTATAATAATTAGGTGCGCTGTCCAAGCGACTTTGTTTTTCGTGCTATGGCTGCCGCGACTACTCCGCGGCCCAGCTTATCGACGTCTCCAAGCTGGCCCATAAATTCTTTAAGCTCGCACCTTTTCATTGTGCGCACTCACACACTTAGTCGAGCGATCGGTCTTGGCCACAGCCAGTTCACGTCTTGGTCCCTGTACCTGTACCTGGCTACTGCTGATTGCAATCGCGTTTTGCGCATGCGCGCGAGGACGGCCCGCAGTTTAGACCAGGCCGTGCCCAGCGTACCCAGCGTGCTGCTGCCTGTGCATGTGCATGTGCATGCGGCTGGCTACGGTAGCTGGCGCAGCGCGTTCCTTTGGTAAATTGCTCACATTAGCAGGTTGTACGACTTATTAAGTAAGCACAATTTGCGTGGCCGCCGCCCCAAAATAATGGTCAGCCGTTAAGGTGGCGACCGGGAGCCGCCTAGCCGGACAAGTGATTGTTTTATAATTGCAATCGCAATTGCAGTTCGATGCGATGCAATGCGATGCGATGCAATGTTGCTAAATTGGCTCTGGCATTGGGGCCGGCCCGTCGTGCACCCGGTAGGCTGGCCAGCGAAATTGGCAATCCATTTGAATGAATAATTGCTCAATTATGGAAGCCGCCGCTGCGGCAGAGTGGGAGACTAGCACTTGCTGGGCGGAAAATTGTATGAAATTTGTCTGTCGGGTTCAACAAGCAGCCCAGCATTGAGTGGAGGAATATCTTTAGAATATATATATAAATAAATTTATATAATTAGATAATACATAAATATTAATTAATAATTGAATTTTGAAAGTTTGAAGTTTAGTTTAAAATTATATTATATATATAATAATGACAATTATATTTATATATATTATATTTCATAGGCAGTTCATTGTTTCCACTTCACAAGGCATTGAAGCAAATTAAAAACAAAATATTTTCGACTTAAGCGATTTGAGCACACTGATTAGGCCAAGTTAGCAGGCAGAAGGCAGCAGGCAGAAGCGCCAAGCGACAAAGCGCGACAAAAATGGCGCTAAGGCCACTTGGGCAGAGACAATGTCGCTGAGCAGCAGGAGTTATCGTATTAGGGTGAAATCGTGAAATGGAACTGGACCAGTTTTAGCGGAAGCTCTACCAGCTCAAGAAGAAGAAGAAGAAGAAGCTGAAGAACAGACAGCCACAGCTGAGCTCGATGGAGTTGGAGCTGGAGCTGGAGTTGGAGTTGGAGCTGGAGCTGCGCTGTCTGCAGGCACGTAAGAAATTTCATACTAATTGGCATAAATACCAAGTGTCGAAGAGAGGAGAGTCTGCAGCTATTGCTGCCTGGGACTGGCCAGCGACGACACTGACAAACTGACGAACTGACTGCATGACTGACATTGAGCACTGAGACAAAAAAGAGTCACAAATACAAATACGTATATGTATGTGTGTGTGTGTATGTGAGTGCATCATCTATATAGGCAACTGCTTGCCGATGAGATCTTCACCTTGGCAATCATTAATCGTCTGCCTCTCGACATAATATCAATGTTGGAGCTGTGCTGCAACGTTGTCTCTGCTCGTCTAAGCTTGTTTTGTTTTTTTTTGCTTTGCTTTCTTTTTATTATTTATTTATTGTTGGCTTTTTGTTTTGTTTTTTTTTTCAGCATGGTTCTCTCCGCTAGTTGGCCGCGTGCAATGCTGGAATGCTCATCGAACCAATTGAAATTGCTGTGACAACAATAAAAATTCAAGTTTGGAGCCTCTTTTTGCTGCTGGTCGTGCAGTTGACGTTGCCAGCTCAACTGACTGACAATTAGACGTGGCTAAAACGTTCGACTGATCAAGCGATTTGTAGCTGTAAATTCATCTCTATTTCGTTTTGCTGCCACGGCCAACAAGAGTTCATGTTCAATGTGCCTGCTGCTGGGGAATGTTGAGATTCTGTTTGTCTTTGTCTTTGTCTTTGGTTTTTCTTCTTTCTTTTTTTTTTTTTTGTCCTGATCATTGGCTGTTCCTGACTGTCCTGGCCTGGCGACTACTTGTCGCTGTTAAAATCCAATTAATCGAACAATTTACTTTGCTGCGTTTAGCGATGGTGTTGGACTTGCCTGATGCTGCGCCCGTTTAGCGTCTTGCTGTGGCATTGATAGCTTTCCAAGCCCGGATTGCTTTATGGCATATGAACAGAATTTGAACATAGTTTGCAGAGCGTTCAGTGACTTGGTATTTAAATTAAGATTAACATAAGTATTTAAATATTATTAAAATTTTATGGTGAATTTTTAGCTTTGCTAAGGAATGACAGAAAATCATGTTTTCAGAATTTATAGAATTATTTATGATAATTTTGCTGGCTAAAGTAAGGTGCATAAAGCGAATCTTATTCGACTACTTAAAGTACATAATATAGTCAGTTCTAGTCAGTAGTATTAATGCAAGAAGCTCCTTTTCCTTTTTTGTATATTTTACTATGGAAGATCATTGTTTTTGTATATAAGTTGAGAACTAAATGCTAAACAATACAAGATAGAACAATCATTAAAGTCAATGAGCTGATGGAAATCAGTTTTCAAAAACATTTACACATATCTTGTTTGCATTAAAAGTATTTACAGAATTTTAATTTCCATTAATATTTGATATTGCTGTAGCTCCAAAAAATTGAAAAAAATGTTGAAAACAGAGAGTTATCAATGGAAATATATTTGGAAATTATAGACATGTTTAAGAGTAGTATTTTAAATTATAGACTGCAAAGCATGTTTGGTGCCTAAATACGTTTGAACAGCGCAGTAGTATATGTATATACATATATGTTGTATATGTATATATCCAATATATTAACACTAACCATGTTGTATGGTTAGTGATATTCATCAAATTGAACAGATGCATCGATTATTGCCTTATTTCTCACTTGCCAGCTATGCCTTGCATCCTAAACGTTCGCTTCTTATTTGCAATTTGTATATCTAATGAAATCTGTTGTATTATAATAATATATTACTGATATACTATAAGAATGATCTCTTATTTGCAGAGATTCTATGTAACTCTTAAGCTCCCTTATCATGGATGCAGAACGAACACTTTACAGACAATATACCTATCTAAGTTAAAAGTAACTTTAGCTCAACATAAAACTGTCAATATGTAATCCTTGCAAGCACGGAAATCTGAAATCTCTGTCTCTCTACAGTTACTTCTACAATTAAAGCATTATCCCAGCTTATATCTTTCCTCTCTCTCTCTCTCTCAAACTCTTTATGCGCAAATTCATGTTTGATGAAAAACACTGATAGTCTACGATGAGTACAAACGATCTGTTGGGTGTTGATACATAAATTATTACCAAGACTGATGACATGACAGCATTACAAAACGTCGCTGCCGCGCCTCGGGTGCACGCCCACCAAGGCATGGGCGGCCACCCTTTTGGTTTGGCAGCCGAGCATGATTAGTGTCAATTTTTGTCACTTTAATAGCGTCGTTTATGTGTTTGGCTAAGCGAGTCGTTCGAGTGCATTAAAAAAGGAACCGTGGCCTATAAAACACGAGTAGGCCAACTCAGTTCCAGCAGGAAAACTGCGCACAGCACTTGGAAACGTTTTCATTAATAGACGCTCGAATATCAAAGTGAAACTTCAGAGTCATGCCGACGTCGCAGCAGCTCCCAATTCCGCTCCCTCAGCCACTGCCAATGCCATTTGCTGCTGACGTCGACAAACGCCCGCCCCATTAAACCACAAAATTTATTACACCAACTAAAACGAAATCTCAGCGAGACGCAGCCGATGCTGTTGTTGATGCTGTAGTCGAAGCAGCGGGCGCGGAATAGCATTGGCAATGCCATGAAGTGACATCTGAAAGGCGACTAGCAGCAGCAGCAGCAGCAGCAGCAGCAGCCAGAGGCAGCATCAAGTAGGGGCAGCAGCGAGCTGAACAACTTAATTCAAGTGTTGTCACTTTGTCGTGTTCCATAAATGTTGCCTTAAAACGCTGCTCATTAATTTTCAAGTGTAACTTTTATTAGGTATTTAAATGCGTGCGAGAACTTGCCACCAAGCGGCAAGCCAATGGCAACATGCCGCCGCCGTTGCACATAAATTGGACAAGTCGCATCACTCTGGCTGCGAGGGAGGCTGCCTCGCTCTCTTTCGTCTTTTGATGCCACATGTTGAAGCTCTCGATTGCCTCGCCCCCAGACGGCGCGTCGCACATACTTGAGATTGCATTAGTCAGTTTTGTGTCGCAGCCACTTCACAGACCATGATCAATGCTCCGTCATATGCCCGTGCACAACCCATTACATTAATAATCCATAACAGCACGCTAGAGATGTGCGCGTGACTTGGATATGTCGTGGATGTAATCAAATATTAGACTATAAAGTTAGGAAAACTATGAACTCATTTATATCGGAAATTTTCTAAAGAATCTCAAGCACAAATTTAGTTAGATTTGCATGCGATATATAACTAGTCATAAAAGGAACTAAAAAAGAATTTATAATTAACAAACTTATGCTAAAGACTATATTTTAGATATCTGTTACATATATGTATATAAATAAAATCTTATAAATATTATTTCTCTTCTATATATCTTAAGTTCTATAGTAAGAATCATTATGAATTCAAACTTCAACTATTTGACATTTCTCGATCTAAGAGCTAAACACATCCCTAGTTGCCACCCAGCAGTAATAGGCATTTGAACGATCTGTTAATGCCAATAAATCAAGAGCTGGAACAGAGAGAGAGAGAGTATATAGATTCACCTCAAGTGCTGCTGCATTGTCGGCGGCGCTGTGTCTTCTTCGCTGGGCGAGAGTGAAATATGATGGCTACTAATGCTGTTAATGAAACAACGTAATTATGTGTATGTATTAGAGAGGGGACGCACCCTACTTAAGGATCGGGGGCCCCCGAAACGGGTCGCCAGGCACATTAATTATGCGACCGGAATGAAGTGAAGTTTCTTTGTGGTAAAAAAAGAACAAAAAAAAAACAACTAAACATACTCTCGCTCACAAAATAAAACAAATAACAAGCTGTCTGGCAAACAAATGCGGGGGTAAGTCATCTGACATAATGTATTAAAAGGATTTTCTGTATTCCAAATATTGTCACAGCCACCAAAAGCCACCGAGAAAGTAGTTCAAAGCGGCCGCAGTTGGTTTTGGTTCGCTTCTTGATTGGTTAACTGCAGCAGTCGCTGGGCATATAGAGACATCTATCAAATCGTTTGCAAATTGGGCGTAACAGTTGGCTAAAAGCCCCAGACATTACGCCCCCTTCATTTGTGGAGTGTTGCCTGAGTGGGGGGCTGGGGGCTGCGCATGAATTGAGCTCAACTCAAGCACAGCTGCTGCTCTTAGGCATTTTGTCATACGCTCAGATAACATTGTCGTTAATCGTTGTTAATTAATTATCGGCATGCCGGCTTTTATTTTAAAGTAGTTATTATTCTAACGAACTGTCAACACCTATCCATAAAGCCAGCCAGTCAGCCAGCCAGCCAGCCAGGCAGACTCCAAGCGACCGTCCCGCGGGGCTACTGGGTGGTCGGTCGCCTACTACAACGCGTTGCTGCTTGAAACTTGTTTGCTTAATAAGTGTGCGTGTGTGTGTGTGTGTGTGTCTGCATATGTTAATATGCCGATCGTTAAATATAAAAAATTTGTTTGATTTTATTGTCAGCTCGTTTACAGTTATTGTTGGTTGTGGCTCCGTGAAAGCTATATCTTTGCATATACATGACTCTATGGCCAAGCAATGGGCATTTCAATTATCCTATCACATATGTAACCTTTTGAAACAGACACTTTAATAAAATATATATATATTATTTATGTGAAAAAACTATAATGTAACATATATATATAGGATATTTACACATGCATATATATGAATTATAACCTGAACCCATTGAAAATGGATGGTTCAGGGCATGAAAATGTATGTAAAACGTAGTAGGATACCCCATAAAGTATATATACTCTTGATCAAGTACTGAGTCAATGTAGTTATGTTCTATCTGTCTGTCTTCAAAAGCACAGCAATCTTACTTGTTTTTTTTTTTATCTTAAAAGCTTTTATAATCATTCATCATCATTAATTTCATTATGTTATCAATTGAAGCTATTATTTATGATCTTAACAATCTGAAGAATATTATTATGAAGCATCAACAACCATTATCAGAACTTCGAAATATAATAATTGTGAATTTTATAATTTTATCATTTATCATTCAAATAGTTAAGTAGTTTTAAAGAAAAACAAATTTCTTAACTATTTGAAAACTTAATAAACCTGCTTGCAAGGGTATCTAAAATTCGATCAAAAAAAATATTTATTTTCTGTTAATTTTCCCATCTACTGTCATCTCGTTTAGCTCTTGATAGGCAATAGAAGCTAAGCATTTTTGCAAATTTTTATAGCCGATATTATAAATTAGCTTTGATCGGGGGACTACACAACAAATTGCCAATAAAAAATATAGTTTTACAAAATGAGAATACATAAACTAAATGAATGCGATATATCTTATAATAATATGACAAAAAAAAAAAAACAGGATTGTTAATTAAGGTGAATCTCTATGAAGCTATTTTAGCGCAATATTCTATGTCTTCCCACAACAACCTCAATTCAGTGCTTATCGCTGGACATCTATGCAAATTCTGAAATTTTTTCATAGTATCGCTGGTTTTGATCTTAAAGAAACGTGCAATTTAACGGTGAACGAAATCCAATAATAACCTTCACCTTGGCCACTCAACACCCGCATTGGGAGCTTGGCAGCCATGTGGAGGAGCAGGAGCAGGCTCAGGAGCAGGAGCAGGAGCAGGAGTAGGAGCTGCAGCCAGACGAACATTGGACAATTGAAATTTAATGGAGTCAATTTGGTGTTTGAGATGCATAAAGTGGAGCGTTGGTGTGAGTTCTACTGAATGCCGAATACCGAATGCTGAGTGCTGACTGCTGAGTGCCGAGTCCCGATTGCTGGATGCTGCTGAATGCAAACAGAAGTCACATTCGAGGCTGCTAACAATGCAGATCAAGAGATGAGCGCTTCCATTGCAGAACAGACGGGATCGGCCATTGTTCCATTTGGCTTGTTGTGTGTTGTTTTAGGAGTTCGCTAAAAAGACAAATGTGGTGTGTGTGGTGGTGCTGGTGGTGGGGGCCAACGAGTGAGCGGTGCTCAGCGCGTGTTAGTTCCACTCGTTAAGGATTTACGAGCAATTTTTATCACTTTGAGGATCGCTGACAAATCCGGCAACAACAACAACAACAACAACTTGAATAAGCAAGAGAGCAACAATGCAATGCCAGCATGCGCATAATAATGGCATGTTGTCGCGGGAATCCTATCGACTACGACTCCTCCACTGCCACTGAGGCAGTCTGGCAGCAGTCAGGCAGCCGGGCAGGCAGCCAGGCAGGCAGGCAAGCAGGCAGGCAGGAAACGCGCTTGTCTCATCGTTGTCGCTGATGTGGCCAAAAGTGGCCAATAAAACCCAAGCGACAACAACAATAACAACGAATTATAGCAAAGTAATCGCATTGCGACTTACCTTTTCGGCCGTTGTCCATTTTGGCTTTCATTTTATATACTACGCACAAATCGAACGTATGCTAAAGGGGTATATATATATAGATATATAAATCTTTTCTAGTAACAGATCTCAAGATTTAGCTTCTAATCTATTTTCCAGAAATACAAATATATACAAATATTGAGTTTGTTGAACTCATCTACAAGTTTACTATTTCAACCTAAGTAAGTCCTTAAATACTTGCTCAATTACATATATTTTATTAGATGAATACTATATCAAATCTAAGTTCTCAATTGTTATGCATGGGTGGTTGAGAGTGTGGGCTCAAAATCAATGCATTCACAAACTAAGGAAAGTTTTTAAACAGAGTTATGTTGAGTACTCTCTGTCTATACTCAATGCTCTCGCAGTGCTCTCAACTGAAATTGAAGACGAACTAGGCAGCATAATGGGTAGCTCAGGACGATAAGCAGAAATGATGTAGTCGCCTTTGGGACTTAGCTCGCAAATTGTTTAGATTGACACTATATACTCAGCTTTCTCTTAGGAAATATGACTTTAAGAATTATATATGCTTTCATATAACAAATATATATATAAGTAGTCCCTAGTTCAGGCTTAACTGCAGGGTATCTTCGAGTCAGCCACTTCAGCTCTAAGCCACACTTACCTGTTTTTCTGCGCTGGCGTTGATTTCCCTTCCAATTTATGTGACATATTGATTTTCAATTGATGATAGTCTATTTTGCGTTGCCCGCCAATTTATTTCAGCCATTTTAAATTGGCATTTGTGTTGCGTAGTCGCTTCTCAGGCTGATGCAGCTTGTATGACTTCATCAATGGCCATGAGACTAGGTAAAACCTGGATCTGGAGTTGGACCTGGACCTGGACCTGGACCTGGATCTGGTCGTGTAGTTTTGCGCATTTGAATGTAAATTTAATTCAATTAATAATGCATCATATGCTGTCTATGCCTAATTGCCATGCGATGATCGTAGTCGTCGTCATCGTCGTCATTGTTGTTGCTGTTGTCATTGTTGTCTGTCTGTCTGCTCATCCTGAAGGATCCGTGGCCCAAGCAGCTGCTGCTGCTGCGGCTGCTCGTCTCTGCTGACAATATTGATGATTTAGTACGAGTCGACATCGCTTTTGTGGTTGTTGTCATGGCACCAAAGGCGTAATTAGACAAGCATTGTGCAAAAGCGTTAATTAAAAACCACACAAAAAGTTGCAGTTGCCATTTGTTGCAGCCTGTTTGGCTGTTTGGCTGTTCGCTGTTAACTGTTGGCTGCCAGCTGCGCCAGCCATGACTCCATGGCTTTACCCTCGTAATGAGCCCGCGTCGATTGCGTAAGCTCAACGGACGGATGCATCAGCTCCAACGACACAGTCATAGCCATAGCCATAGCCATAGCCATTGCCATAGTCGGGGGCTGGCGCTGCGCACACTTGGCTAATAATTTCCTTTGAAATGCCTGCCTGACTGGCTGGATGAATGGATCTCTCATGCGTATTTATGAGACAGCAGCGCTGACAGCCGAGCGTGAGTGTATTAATTTTCGCATGATTTTGACGCCAGTTAGAGACATGCAATGCACATGATGCAGCATCCATTGGAGAAATGCTGGGGCGTTAAAAACACTGATTTGTAGAGGAGTTAAAGCAAAAGGAATAAGATAAAACAAGAATATAGTTAGACAAAAAAGTGTCAAAAGATAAACGTACATAAATACGCAAACATTTTATTTCAAAATATATTCAAAGATATCATGAAATATCGAATAAAGACTACTTAAGAGCTCTACTAAAGATGTTATCTATGTCTTCAAGAAAATGTACATATCATGCTTAAAGTTTCAGAGTTATTAAACTTATTAATTGAGATACCTATAACTGAGATACCTATACTATATACTATACTATATACTATACTATACTATACTATATACTATACTATACTATACTATACTATAAACTATACTATATGCTATACTATATACTATACTATATACTATATACTATATGCTATACTATATACTATATACATACTATACTCTACACTATACTATATACTAGTTCATATTCTCTGATATAGTCAATTCTACACACACGTGTAGCGAACCAACTCAAAAGGACGAGAGTCAAGGAGTTAAGCGCATGAAACGATTTGCATTAAGCGGATCAGTTTCAAATGCTGTCGAAAAACCGCAAAGTCAGGACGATCGGCTCGTGCGTGCACCTGCACAGCAGGCACTTGACCAGGAAGATAAGTGAGTGAGGGCAGTGCTCAAGTGTCCTGAGTCTTGAGGACAATGCGAATAGACAGCAAACACTTCAAGCGGCTCAAGTGCCTGACTTTGTGACATGAGAAATATGCGGCCATAAAATATGAGAGGTTCTTGAAAAAGAGAAAGACTTAAATATATATAGAGAGAAAGGATTCTTGTGTTTTCCCGAACAAAGCCGAAGAAAATCCTTTTTGCGAATTTGTGCCGACTGTGGGGCACTTGAACTTGATGGGAACATGCGGACTGAACATCATTAAATCCTCTCGAGTTAGCAGCGAGTGCATTAAAATGTTATGCAGGACAACAGACGCATTAGTGTAATCCTTGCGGACACACCCACCAGCCGGACCTAGACAGACAAGAAACTGAATGAATGAAACTCTTGCAATGAATGAAGTGCTGCATTCATTGAGCAAAATGGACCTTTAGAATTCCGTTGGCCTTTTTCACTGCCAACTAATTTCGAAGGGGTCGCAACAAAGGCGCAGCAGGTCGCACCAAACCGATCAGGGGATCCTGGGAATCCTTTTCGGGCAGCCTGCAACAATAACTTGCTGCAATCGCGCACAGCAATAAAAATTAATAATAAAGCAAGTGCCAACATGGCCGAGCCTTGTGGAGGGCATTAAATAAATTTAACAGCTCAATGACTTGTCGAAAGGTGCAGCCAGATGCGAGGAGTCGAGATGGAGGCTGCATTGTGGCTCAGTGAAGCGCATCGGCTCAGGCAAGCATAACTTAATTAGCAGACCAGCGCTTATATTAAACTTAATTTTTTATGATTTCAGCTTAATTACGGCGCCGTGGCGCTGCCAGATTGCGAGGTCAAACGCTGCACTCGTATATTGCAATTAAGAATATCATTCAAGTATTCAGCGGCGCATGTGCAGGAATTGCACTCCATTGCCAAGGGCCACCAAGGTGCTGGCCAGTTAGCCATACCAGCTATACCTGCCAGCCTATTCTAATTGAAGCCGTTTGCCAGAGGCTGGGGCTTTGTCTTTGCGGGCCATAAATTACATTTGTGGAATGCTCTTGTGTGTCTGCTTAACACCTAATCGCCCGAAATGCGTGCGTCCAATTGTGAGGTCCTCCAAGCCCGCGTCTAGCTTGGCTCATTCATTCATACATCCATTCAGGCCATTCATTCATTGATGGCTCATAATGAAATTGTTGGCTGTCCGAAAATTTCTTTTTTCAAAAGTCTCAAATGCCTCGAAAGCATTGTGGACGGCAAGATTTATGTGCATGAATGTAAATGCCTGCTTCAAATCGTTTTTTATTGGTTCACTGTGTATTATATTGCATTGATTTGTTGCCTCGCTGGCTCTTTCATAAAATTATTATCACACTTTATTTATCGCATGGACAGAAATGCTCGGCTATTATACTATTAAGCAGACCAAACGTTGCGTGTCGCATCGCCAACTCGAGTCAAATTATTAAGCTGATTTTAATTGCGCCCCATGATCCATTGAGAGACACTCGTAAATCTGATTTACAGCCGGTGCCTATGGAATTCCCCATAATAGACTCCATACACTCATACACTCCTCATATAGATGTCTCTCTAGTCTAATTATGCGCGATGCCCACGACAATTGTTGATTGAAATTTATCGCCAATGCATTCTCGATTTGTCGATTCTCTCTTTACATTGGCGATCGCTAATCTCTTTTTGGGCTTTGCTTACGATCTCCATTGCCGTCTGGGGGGATCTAGTCCCAGAGCATAAATAACGTGGAAGCCCCAACCTTAGCCTTTGTCTAACCATCTTTGGTGGCTGCCAATTTTGGAGATCAAATTATTAAAACTCGCTCGTTAAGCCGTTACAGATATCTTCAAGAATTTACGATCGTGAGATAGAGCAGTTGTATAGGTGTGTGTGAGTGTTTGTCTCTCTCTCTCTCTCTCTCTCTCTCTCTCTCTCTCTGTTTGTTATTTGATCATAGCTCATTTGTTAAATAATAGTGAAAATTAGTTTGTTTGTCTAAATGACATGAATCGTGATTTATATATATTGTGAATGAGATAAATATGAGATTTTATTGGGTGTGTTTGAAAACAAGATTGTTCCACGCGCTTGATATTTTATTAGGAACTTATCTGTTTCGTAGATAGATAGTATCTTAATCGCTTTGAACAGTTCGAAGTATTCCATTTCTTGACTGGCCAAAAAAACACAAAAAAATGGGAAATTAATGTCAAATAAAATTTGTGAAATATTTGCATTCATGCCAAAGTGAAAGTGATGTTAAAAGCATATCGAAACTTTTATGGTTAGACAATAAAATTATATTGAATAGCTGCCTATTAAGCTAATAGCACTAAATATTTATTAGTCAATGAAACAAAATTAATGATTAACTGGAAGCAACATTATTTAAAAAGTTTTTTAAATTTCTGTTTACGATTTTACGAGGTTGTTCTTATAATTCTGAAGTCTATAACAGAAGATATATAAGAAGAATTGTGAATAATTTTTGAGTTTTGTTAACAGACATATTCTTTAACTCTTTTTTTTGTCAATTCCTTCAATCAAACTATCATAATTCAATAGTAATAATAGTTGATATTAGTTTATCATGCTGACTATGCTGTCTTATTGAATTTTACACTCAACTCACAAAACTACTGATATATATTCTATATAGCTACTTTGCATACTTCACATTCATAAGAACTTTCAATTTCGAATCTCTCTCTGCTTTACTTGCTCTATCAAATTTGTCATTCGATATGGTGTTGCACAATAATTGATATCTCTCACATGCAGACTGCGTTATCAATTTTCATTTCAAGTTCACGCTGCCAGCTGACCATGTTATAAGGCTCATCATCATCATCATGGCCATCATCATCTTCGTCAACTTGGCCCAAATTAGCCGCCGAGCTGCCAAAACGTTTAGTACAACGCTCTCACCAGCCGGGCCAGTTGCAGTTGCTTATAAAAAAAAAAAAAAAAAAAAAAAAAAAACGAACCTCCTGTTGCAAACATTTGTTCATTTGTCATTCAGGACTGTTGCCGATGACATACATTCGTGCAGTTTGCTGTAAGCCAGCGTCTTGGCCTTCCATGCTGCACGTTGCGCAATAAAAGAGTCGCAGCGAAGCAAAAGCTGCGCAACAATTGAGGAGAATCCATCATTAATAAGCCCTAAAGTGGCCGCTGCTGCTGCTGCTGCTGCTGCTGTGTTGCCCGGTAGCTTCGATTGCCTCTCCAGGCGGGCAATAAAAACAAAAGCCCAAATCGGCAATGAGAGGGAAACAGAAACACATTCAATGGCCAGCGTGTGCACTTGTTGTTATTGTTGCAGCAGCAGCAGCAGCAGCAGGTTGCAAGCGAGTAATGCAGCAGCAGCAGCAGCAGCAGCAACAGTTGGCAGCAAAAAGCCAAACCGCTTTAGGCCATTTAAGGCAACGCAATTAATTATTTTTTAACTGTTTTGTCATTTCGGAATGCAGGCAGCGGCCATCATTGGCCATCGATTGGCCATCTCCTGCTGTCCGGCTGCCTGCTTGCCTCCCTGCCTGGCCTGGGCAAAGGACTTTGACATGAGCGGCGCAGCTTTCGCTCGTTTGATCGCTTGATCGCTTGATCGATTGATTGCTGTCGCTGTTGGCCAAATGCAACAAAAACCAAAATAAATAACGTGTGTACAAAAAACTTGCTGAGATTGTAAAACGTGGCTGTAACAAGCCGTTGCGTTAATTTGCCAAATGCTTAGCAGCAGCTGAAAAAGAAAGTTTTTTTTTTTTTTTATTTCAGCGAAATGCAAATAAATTTCATACATACATATGTATACATAAAATCCATATTAATATTCATTAAATAACAAATTAAACAAGCTGCTCGCACATGTTCAAAAATACATATAAATATATATATATATATATATGAAATCCATAAATATTTTTAAAACAACCTCCAAGTTGGCTAAGAGTCTGCCTAGTTGGCTGGCTGTGTGGCTGTCTGTCCGACTGGTTTCAGCTGCTTATTTGCTTTGTCTGTTTTGATTATAAAAAGCATTCGGCTTTAATTTGTCAATTTCTTAATTGGCGTTTCGTGCGTTCCACTTCATAAACGCTCGTGTGTTCCAATAATCGAACGATGTCTCGCTCTCGCTTCCATCGGCCGAGCGAGCTGTCTCTGTCTGGCTTGGGTCGGGCGGGGAGGCGATCATTGATTTTGTTGTCTTTGTCTTTTTGTCGTTTGGCTGCTCATTGATAGAAGAATTTTAACAAGCTACGGTGTTTTGGAATTTCGTACGTGAAGAATCCAAAAATGTTTTACGCAATTAAAGAATCTGATAAAATGTCTACAAGCGGCGGGCGTTGGCCGCCAGACTCGAGACTCAAAGTCCCCAGCCTGGACGCAAAAAGCAGCTCGCTCACACGCACGCTCACGTCAAAGTGGCGCGGCGACTCGGGCCTCAGCTCAGCTCGAAGCTCCAACATTCTGTATATATCGATCACAGGCCTGGATGGTCGGGTCGTGGCGGCGTCGGTAAATATGACAAATTTCGCCAAGGCAAAAAAAAAATCACATATATATATATATATCTTACAAGACAAAATCAGAGGCACAGGCACAGGCGCAGGCACATCAATATCGAACGTCTCGCCTCGAGTCGACTCGACTCTCTCAGCCATAGTGTTTGCTGCCGCTGTCTCTGTGTTGTGGCACAAACCAATTAAGCCGAGATTAATTGGCCATGTCAAGTGGCGTAATCGAGCGCGAACACAAGTTTGACATTTCATAATTATTTCAACCGATCGCAACGAGCTCGGCGACTCTGCTCTTGTCTCATGATCGATCAATCGCTTCGTCTCTGTGTGTGTGTGTGTGTGTGTGTGTGTGTGTGTGATAGATGAATATTATGTTGAACATCTCTAATTGTATTCTATTTTAATGTGATGTGTTGATCTCATATGATAACCCCATGTGGTTTGAGTTTATTTAAATATCACTGAAATTATCTTGTCAGAGAATTCAATCAACGAGGTTTCCACTTATGATTTGTCTTGATTAGCTTGTTGTCTAGAAATTTCCAGATGATGTGATAACAATCTTTGAGCGAGCTTCCAATCTTTTTTTTATAATTTCTTATAATATTTTAAATATTTATGATGGATCAGAATTTCAATTTCAATCATGTAACAAGAACAACTTTTAGTTTCGAATCTGTTTCTTCTAAAAACTATATATGCATGATATATCATATAAAGCAAAGTGATTAACATACCTTATCCTATAAACATCCCATTAGTTCTTATAAACCTCCATTCTTCTTAACTCATATGCTCATTCTCAATAATCTTCTGCCCCAGTAAGCCATTTTCAATTCTGTGAAGCTCAGAGTCTTTCTACACAAAAAAATTGAACTTTCTCTGCACATGGGCTACACGCCCACACGCTGATCGTTGTCTTTATCGGCAACACACTCACCCATTCATCGGAAGCCGTAAGAGCTCGAAGCTCTCCAGCTCTCCAGGTCTCCAGCTCTCGGCTGGCATCTGCTTAGCTGTGGAAGCTCACAAGTCGCTCATTTTGCAGCTAATTTGACAACAATTTACTGTAATCACAATCGATTCGTGTTTGCCAATTTTTTAATTGTTTTCAATCCTCTTTTGCGGGGCAGAGCCCCAGAGCAACTGGCTGGCTGAGCGCAATACACGATCGGGTAATTTACGATGGCCTCATGGTGATTGCATTGCCGAGCTCATGACACCACCAGCCCAAGCGATCGAGGCAATCGAGGCAGCCCAGCAAAAACAAACGAACTCCATTAGCAGCTCTTTGCTGTGTTTAGTTCGTGCGAACTTCTAGGAATTATGTTGTTCCAATTAAAATAAAAATTAAAATAAAAGAAAAGGAAAACAGAAACAAACACAAAAACAAAAACCAAATTAAAGACTGGGCCACAGTCGACACTTGGCGACCCAGCGACTGTCGCTGTCGCTGTCGCCGCTGTCTCTCAGCCCGTTTGTCGTTGTATCGATTTGTGAAATGGTCGTTGACGCTCGCTCCCATTGATTTTAGATGTCCACATTGGTTGGAGTTGGGGCTGGCGCTGATTTCCATTTAACCTGCTGCACCGTCATCGGAGGATCGACTCCAGCTACATACCCAGCTGCACCCAGCCCGTTCGATCCCGATGCGGTTTCATTTCTTCGCGCACGATACGATCGTGCTGCCTGCCTGGATGGCTGACTGGCTCTCTGGCTCTCTGGCTGCCTGGCTGCTTGGATGGCATGCCTGGGTGCCTGCCTTAAAAACGACTTTAATATGTAAATTCGATTTCGGAAGCCAAAGTAATTAATACTAGAATGCAGAGTGGTGCTGCGGTGCTGCGGTGCAGTGGTGCAGCGGGGCAGCGGTGCAGTGGCAGCAGCAGGCAAACTGAATTTAAAATTAATCCAAACAAACGGATTAAAGAGCAAAAGCCAAACACAAATGTTAATTTGCCTGCTGCTCGAGCTGGCGCTGGAGCTGGCGCAGGAAGCGACGACCAAAGGTGAGAAGATTTTCAACATTGCCTCGATTATGCGAGAAATTTATGTTGGGCCCTACGCAGTTATCCATAAGGCGAGCTAGAACTGGTTTCACTCCAGCTCAGCTGTAGACCATTCAAATAAAACTTATGCTCGACATATTGGTATAACTTTTGTTTTTAATTATGAATGACATTCGGGGCCCAGAGCGTTCGCTCGTGTGGTCTGTCAGTGCGCCTGCTGTGAAACCAGAGCTGCAGCTTCCACTCCTACTCAAACTCCAACTCCAACTTCAGCTCCAGCTTCAGCTCAAACTACAGGCTGATCTTCACTGCTGGGCATAGTCACATTTTGAGATAAAGATCTCGCACTCACTCACACACAGCTCTGATCCGGAGGAACCCATCGAACTCATCGTCATCGTCATCGTGTGTTGTGGCTGTTCCATAATGAAACTCATTGATGTAGGTAAATTATCGCTCTGTTCTTAACGTCGTGTTTTCGTGTTTTTTAATTGGACTTTGGGAATTTAGTGAAAAATGCTAATTAGTTGAAGGGCTCCGCTCTAAAACGGATTGCATTTCATTGATAATAGCGAGCGAGTATTGAAAAACAAAATCAAAAAACAATAACAATCTGTGAGATTTCCTCTCTCTCTCTCTTTATCTTTCCCTTTCTCTCTCTCTTTCTTACTATTCCAAACTATCTATCTATAAAATTAGATTAGCAGTTAATTGGTTAATGTGCAGCGAGCAACGTTTGTTAATTGATTCCCGGAAAATCGGGCCTCAACAGAATCTTGCTTTAATTAACAACTATTTAAGCGCTGCTTCCACTCGCTACCGCCTGCTCGATCGTTGCATGTTTTCTTTTCATTTGGCAGCATAAAATTATCGTTTGGCTTTCATGATTTGATGTACCACGTTTGTCACTGACAACTCCCAAAGACATCATCAACAAGCCAACACGCATGTCTCCCCAGCTGTAATACAGTGGCCGCTTTAAAATTCGAGCTCTTTATTTTACATCTTACCTATTTTGATTTTATTTTCAAATATTTTATGCATATTATTATATGCATATGTATATATAAAAGAGCTATGGAACCATCTGAGACTTCATATAATATATATATATATATATATATATTCTTATCTACAACACAACTTGAGTCCATCTATCTAAGCGTGTCTGTCTGCAGTTTTGTGAATTCCGATAAGCTTGAAATGTTTAGTATAGAATAACCTTATTTAAGTATGTAGAATTACTTTATCATATTTTATACCTTAAGCTCTTCTATTATATCTTTTATTTCATAAACTTATAAACAGAATATCATTCCAGAAATTTCATATTTACTTTCTTTCATATTTACTTAAATTTTTTATATACTTTTACTTTTGTATTAGTCTTGTTAAAACCCTAAATGATAAACAACAAATTATATAAATATTTCCGCTTGCTTAATTTAAATATATAAATACTGCAAATAATAGAATCTAAACAGCGTTCTCGTTCGATCAACTTGTCCCGCGTCTAGTGAACAGTAGCTAGTTTTCTAATTTTTAGCCCAACCAGATCTTGGCTAGTTTGTTGGCCTGGTCTGCTGTGCTCATTTGTCGCGCATATCTCAAAATGTTGATATAAAAGATAGCACAAGCCAGTTTTTGACCTTTCAAAATGCTTATAATTTAATGCGACGAGGTCTTTGCTTTGTCTCGATATTCAGTTGACATTAGTTAAGCATTTGTTATCACATGCTGCCCAGATCGAGCTGATAAGACAGACGATACATATACATATACATATACTAGCCGCCAAGTGCCTTGGGCGAATGCTTATAGTTTTTCTTTCTCTTGAACCAAACATAAACATAAACAGCGCAGCAAATTGGGTCAGCTAGCGCAATGATCGAGTCTTCAGTGTCTCTCGCACACACAGCTCGATAAATTCTCTAACAAAATGCTGTTGCCACTTGGCAGAGTCGCATCGCAGCAGTGTGGCAGCCACAAACGTGCCACGTTCAGCATAATCATCATATGGGCGTCTCTCTAAGGCGGCAGATCCTAAAAAAAAATAAGAGCCTCGGTCGCAGCACAGAAGAACATGTTGTAGGTTGTCTTGTTGCCTCTTGTAACCCGATAGTTTTGTAGTTTTGTGGTAGCGCACCCATAAATTTTGCCTCACTGTTGCGTCCGTCGCATCAGGTGTTAAGCGGGCAATGGAGCGCTATTTGGTATACCCTAACGTTCAGTATTTAATGATTAAGTTGACTTTATGATAGCCATTGCTATTGCGATACATGCACAGAGATGTCAGTGGTAAGGGGTAAAGTAATGCAAGTCGGAATCTGGAATATTTGAAATATTTCTATATATTTGTTTGTATTTATAAATTATACAAGAAACATGTATATAAAATTTTAAATAATTCATTTTCAAGTGCCAAATAGTCCTACCAAATTGCTGAAGACAGTTAGATAATTAATATTAGAAACATTTTCAACAATTTCTTTTGTCTATTCCGAATCTGAAGGCAGAGTATCCCTATCACGTCAAGTTTTTAAAGCAAATCAGCATTAAAAAATTTTTTTAAAAATAATTTTGAAGAGAAGTAAAGCCTTTTAATATATCATATGATCTTCATATTATATTATATCAAATGCAATCGAAAAATGTTTGAAGATAAAAATAGAACGAAATTGTTTTTTATTTATAAAAACAAAACTGAAGAAATTCATATTAACTTTATAATATTTGAGAACTTTAAAGAGCATTCACGTATCGGACTGGCATTGACTTGTTTTATATTTATTTACTTGGCTGCTTTAACGTATGGATTTGTGCCTTAAAAAGTTGATTTTTTTACAGTTGTTGCTCGTTGGCTGTTGTGGGCTGTTGTTGTTGTTGTTGTTGTTGCTGTTGCTGTTGTTGGTGTTGTTTATTGTTGTTGTTGCTGCTAGCTGGCATTATTTATTGCACGAAAGTCATTCCTTTTAATAGTCATGCAAATTAATTTTGCTCATTTGTACAACAATAAAAATGTTAACTAATTAATTTTGATTGAAATTTGCATGCAAAGAGCGAAAATCAATTTGCACGCGTTGTTCTGTTTGCCGTAGATCGCCGGGTAGCGATAACTGTGGCTCTATTAGCCAAGGTAATTCCGTGTTAATACTGTTCATGTTGTTGCTGTAGTTGTTGTTGTTGTAGTTGTTGTTGTAGTTGTTGTTGTTGTAGTTGTTGCTGTTGTTGCATTTTGGGGAATTTTGAAATTTCCATGCATTCCAAATACAATATATTAACTCGAGCGATACGAAACAGCAATGGAAATGAACGCAAGTATTAATCTTGCATATTGTAAGAGAGTGCTCGACTTGGAGATACCCTGTAGTTTGAATTTATTAGGGGTAAGTACATATAAAAGCATACAGATACTCTTTCTTGAGATAATATACTCTTTGTGAAACACACTTCATTCTTCTCTTCAAAGCTGAATCAGATATTTAGATATATGGACTCACTTCTTAATATATACATATACCATATATTTGAATAACTGAATCATCATTTTATATCACACCTTTTTATACATTTTCTTATTCTTACAGGGTATTCGACAGAGTTGCACGCCATCTTGCCAACAACTCAAACAATAGCGAAAGTCTTTGATGGGATCAGCGAGCTAGCCTGATTTGGAGAAGGTGTTTCGGCATTGTTTCCAGCTCCTGTGCCAAGTGATTGGATAAAGCCGGATTGTCTAGTGCCCAATTAGTGCAAATAATAAGCAGCTGATATGCGCGCATTTGGCAGACGGAAGTTATGCTAATTATTAATTTTGACTATAAAATCCGAGCGGGGCATACAAATTCATGAGAGGGTAAAAGTTGGCGCACTGATAGCGATCGCCAAACGAAACTGAAACTGAAAACGAAAACGGCATCTAAAAATATTAATGATAGAAAATTAAGCAGTATTTTGTCAGCAAAGTTTTGCCTGCGCCCAAGGAACGGAGCTGAGGCTGAGGCTTCGTTCTCAGTCGCTGTGAGGCAATGTATCTTGTATCTTTTCATCGTCTGTCTCGGCTGTTGCTGGGTCGCGACTGACTTTTGCCAATTATAAGCTAAAGACATTGAATTTCGCTTTATCGCGAATTTCGCTGGCCCGAATGGAATGAAAATAAAAGAGACAGCGCGTAACAGGACGCAGAGGACGCAGCCCAGACACACCACAGAATATATATATATATATATATACATATATCTCAAATTAGCCAACATTTTATATCTGTCAGCTACTGTTCTCCCTAATTAATAACAAGATGCCTTTTTAATTCCGTTTCGTGCGTTTTGCGCGCTGTTGCGCCTTTTAATTGCCCCTCCAATGTGCAGAGGAACTTCTTGCCATTGCCTCAGTGGAGTTGGGGAAGCGCCTTTTGTGGTTGCGCCAGCACAGTTAAGAGCTTCATAATTATAACTAATTTTCAAACGATAAATGACTTTTGCTAATACCTTACGGAAATGTGATTATAACTGCAAGGCAACAATGGCATAATGCAAATAATAGTAAGTATTAATGCCTAATGAATGTGTGCAATGCAACAATTATATATAAGACTTGATGACTTGAGGCATGAAAATGGTTTTCCAGGAAACTATGCCCGAGCAGGCACTTTGATTCTATGGCACGCAGTGTTAGATTTGATGAATGTTAGCTGTCGACTAATGCAAGTTATAGTGTTAACTATAAGAGATATTGATCAGCAAACGTAATACATAGTAACTAAAATTAGATGGAAAGCAAATGTTATGCTTAGGTTATACATTCTATAAATGAGTTTTAATAGGAACTTGAAAAGAATTTTTATAGGTGTCTTAGATCTATTTCATTGCTTAAGAGCTCTTTAGATAATGCCTACTGCAGCTGCAGCAATGAAGTCGTAAATATAAATATAATTGATACATATTTGCTGCATATAAAATAGAAAATTATGAAGTATAGGAAGTGTATAGCTAGAGTTTATATATATATGTGTATATCTATTTGATTTATAAAGTATATCATCATATTATAAAGTATATCTATAGAGCATGTCTAAGCAGATCGTTTGTGTTTACATATGTATATAACTATTTAGGTTTATCAGTTTCGCCTAAAACTCGTCAGCCTTATGTTCTATGCACTATATTTCTATGTGCTATATAAATTAATTTTAAAAAATTCAATTCAAATTTAGTTATGAAACAAAACTTCGGTATTGAAAGGCAGCTAGACTATAACTAATAAAAATTCCATTTTATAATCATGTTAGCATAGATTTCTGTGCTAAATAGCAATTGGTTCATTAGAAACTTTCTTTGCTAGCGCAACTGAACGTGAGACTTGTCTACTTTGTCATAGTCGCACACAGAATTGAAGCAAAGCCGAGCATACTAGTATATAATAAACACTCGATTCAAATGACACAAAACTGACGTAAATTGGATCAGATTCTCATGACCATATGTAACTGCCGACGGCTGGCGATTTGGTCGGGTAGTGGCTGTGGTTGTTGCTGTTGTCGTTTTGTAAAGCCCATTCAGACGTTCAGTTCAAGTGTTACTAACCATAATTCAAGCCACGACAGGCCTTTAAGCCAATATTTTGCGTGCAAGCGGCCAGTGAGCCTCCATACACTGGCCAAGTTTACAGTGTCTGCTGGCCGTGTTGAGTTTCCCCTCAAATGGCGAAACCAGTTTGGCCAGCAAGTCGTCAGTGTCTTTGGCTTTTTTTTTGTTACTTACCACGAAAACTTGTTTCTTGGGCCAGACGATCGTGCGCTGCCTGGCATCGGGGTAACGCCTACCCATGGGTAGGTGGAGCTTTCAAGCGCCTCGCAGGCTGCCAAAGATGGTGGCGGACTCTTAAAAATGGTGGCCGCGCTATTAGCGATCGAATTTATGGAATTATTTCATTGTTCTAAGAATTTGAATGCCGGACACGGCAGCCACTACTAAAAATGGTGTTCCCTTGCCACAATGGCTGCAAAATTGATATATTGGCCGAGCTGTGGCCGGCTGGGCAAGGCTCTGCTCATATTTATTGGATGAGTCAAACAATTGCTGCAGTGCAGCAGTCGCAGTGCTCGAGACAGGATGTGGCCAGACGACTGTCAACGTGCGAGAGCATGGAGCGTAGAGTCGACTCTCGTTTCATTTTGATGGCTTCATTATGCAGCTGGCTGTTGGCTGTTGGCTGCTGGTTGCTGCCCGTTGGCTGTTGCCCGTTTGCTGTTGGCGTTTTTTCTTACAAATTGGCTGTGGAAAATGCTGATTTAATATTTTTGCCCGGCAGTCAGTTAGTTGTTGCCAATTAAGATTTGCTAGAGTTCTGCATTCTGTTTAGCGTTGCGATGTACCCACGTCCGAAACATACGAATAATTGGTTTGCCAGCATAAAAATCACATGAATTGACTTTCCGCTCAGTGGCAATTAAATGTTATGGCTGAATGTGTTTCTGTTCAGTTCAGTGGTTATCCTTCAAATGTATTTATACACAGATATGCTGCAGCTAAATGGAGTACCCAATGGCCAGTGGCAAGTGGCGGATGGGCTCCATGAACGTTCCGCAACTTGTTCGACGTCGTCATTAAATGCTTGAACAAAATTATCTTGTTAAAATTACAAATAACACGAACATGAAGTAATAAAAAAAAACGTAAGGAATGAATAATGTGCGCCACGTTAAATTGCCGCTGACTGACAACCCCGAGCAAGCCAACTGGCCAACAGTCAACCTGTCGACCGGTTGTCCGCCTGCCTGCCTGCCTGCCTAACTGACTGACTGTCTGTCTGTCTGACTGTCGGACTGACTGCCTGCTTGCTTGCCACACTGCCACTCAGTTAGTCAGTCTGGCTGTCTCGCTGTCTGACAGTCTTTTAGCCTGAGCATCATCCTGTATCTTCATCTGCTTGTAGCTGCAACTTCTCAACATTCTCAAATGACTTCATTTTATGTGTCGATTTTTAGTGCGCACTGCGCGGTTGCAGTTTCGTGAACTTTCCAAGTTAATTAGTTAGTGATTCGAGAGTCCGAGACTTTGCTCTGTAACAACTCAAACATTTTCCCCCAGCATCAACAGTCGATAAATGCCCACTTAGTGGACCAGGCAGGCATTGTAAAACGATTATTTAAATTTACTCTACATTTAGTTGGCAGATAGAGATGGGGTTTGAGAGTGTCTAACTATAGCTATATATATATACATTTGTTACTTTGACTATTCTTCTAAGTAATGCTGATACGCCTAAGACGTCTTTGTTACTTACGTAGCGCATTAAATCTGCTATGTAGACGTGACCGATTTGTGAGTTGCTGCCGCTTCGTTTACGGTACACGGTACACCTCAGTCCATTGCCCTTCTTTCACTTTTTTCATGGCCTGTGTTTAGTACACAGTTAAAACTATTTTATGTCTTAATTAAAGTTTATAGCGCGCTTTTTAGGCGTCAAAAAAGAGTTTTTGCTTAGGCGGGTCAAGCCGCCCGCCGGGCTGCGGCTATGGCTGCAGTCAAGACCTTACCTCGCCACCAATATCATCGACAATCATCCCAAATGAGTTTGCTATATATGCGCAAGTACAGTAAAGCTTCCAGCTGAAGCAATAGCTATATGTGAGTGTTGGGCTTGTACAAATCGCTTGATTGGCTTGCACTTAATTGCCAATAGCTGTTACGTCCTCTTCGGGCCGGCAACGTCCATGCTGTTTTTAGTGAGGTCGTGTCTGTGCCCGCAGCAGCTCCTGCTAATAGGCAATTAAGTTTCGAGTGCTACCTGCCATTTTGTGGCAAAGCGAAGACTCTTGCCCATGTCCACAAAAAAAATAAAATAAATAAAAACAGCTTGGCTAATGGCAAGACACAGCCAGGTTAGAGTTCAATGTGTTTCCACTGACTATATGAGATATGTGCTACTAATTGATCCAAGCAAAGCCTTAGCCAAGACTGGAAAAACTTTTGAAAAATATGTTTGAAATTTAAATTTTATGAATCTAAAGAAATAGAGGCAAAGCAATATAAAATATATTTATATATATAACTTTTACCAAAGTTAATTTATATTTCATTAGTTGATCTTTAATCATATTGCAGAAAACTATTTCTTATTCAATTTCAAGGCCACATAAGCTTGGGCTGCGTCTGCTATCTATCTGAGCCAATGTCTTCTTAATAAACCTAGCTTTGAAGGAAGTTATTTTAGATTTTATAATTGGGGCAAATTGAATTCGTCATTGGCTCAATATTAAAATGTTTTGAGTTTGCCAATAATATTTCATCTAATAGAAATCATTTAAACCGTCTAAATAGAAATTGTATTTAGAACAAAACAAACAAGAATAAAATTGAGAATTCAGTCGAGACTTGGTTTATTAGAGAGAATTGTTTACTTAGAGCATCAGTTGAACTCAAGTATAAATTCGATTTTTAATCTGTTTTATCTTTATGTAATAATTATAATCTCTCTTCATGAAAGAAATGAATGATTTAAGGATAGAAAAGCTCTCAACTGAATAACTTTAAACCATTTTTCAAGTCAAGTTTAATTTGTTCTTTACACTTCCAAGTCTTGAATGCTTATTTCCTCTGTAGCATATTCTGATATTTGATATAGCTTTAAAGCATTCGATGATTGGATCGTACATAATTGTCTGACAATACTGTGATTCACACACTTGGACCTGATGGCTCCACAATTGCCTTCGGCTGCGCCCCTCTGTGAGGCAATTCCGCATCTTTTCTTTGTTTTTTTTTTTTTATTTATCTTCTTCTTCTTCTTCTTCTTGTTGGTGTTTTTTGTTCGGCTTTTGTCATGACGCCTTGCACGCATTGCGTAATTAGGTGCACTTCCGTTTCGGAAAGGCTAAGGCTTTGCGAGGCAGATCGGCGTATCGGCGGATCGTTGTCGCCGCTTTGGAGTCAGCTTTCTTCATATTTTGAATGCTTTGGTGTTTAATTGCGTATACGCCGCATGTAACGGTCGTTGGGCAAAACGTCTTAATTAACTCGTTTGCAGCGTTTCTCTTGGTTTTTATTGCGCCTCTCGCGGCAATTATTATGATTACTTATTACTGCTGCCTTTTGTTTCGTTCCGTTTTGTTGTAGCTTTTACAGCTTTTTTTCTCTCTCTCTCTTCTAGTTGTTGTTGTCGGTGCTGCTACTTCGTGTCGGCAGTTTAATGGCGGCGCAACCAATTGCAAATATTTTGTAAATTGTATTGTGCATTTCATATTTTCAAGTCATTTTTGCAACAACTGCAGCTCCTTTCATAGTTGCCGATCGCCAAGTTCCGATCGCTTAGCTTATTGTCACAAATTAAGACAGCCTCGGCCAACATCTGACCAGCCGACGATCAGGCCCAGAGCTGACTTAATGCGGCAGCAAATTGGCAGCTACGGCCGGGCCGGCCCCTGGCGCTCGGCGCTCGGTGCTGTCTTCCCTGTTATTTGGCCCAATAAAATTATGATGCAGTCTTAAAGCTCTGCCTAACACCATATAATTTGCTTGGCCTCCAGAGGCGTGTGGCAATCGCAGCGAATGGCGAACAGCTTATTGAGTTGTTAGAGCTGAAATTTTTTGCTAGTGCTTCCATAAATCTTAAGCGCTGGCAAAAATTCCATCAATATGCAAAAATTTTCAATTAAAATTGCACAGCCAAATGGCAGGCGGGACACCATATACAATTGCTAAAGATAACTTCACCATATGTGCAGTTAACAACAACCACAATAGTCAACAATACAAAAAAAAAAAAAAAAAGAGAAGAGAATTGTCCCCAAACGAACGACTAAGAAATACCCGTTTCGTTAGGAACACAAATAATTGAGACTTTATAATATATCAACATTTTTTAATAGAATACTTAATTCAGTTAAATTTATAACTCGATCAGATAATATTTATCAATATCATCTATATTGAATAGTTTCCGCATTAATGTATAAAAATAGTTACAAATTTATCTACTTTGGATTATTCATATATACAGCTGTGTTCAAAATAATAGCAGCGCACTTTTTGACTACATTTTCATTGGTCATTATGTTATAGCGCATATAAGCTCTGATTTTAAGATTGATAAATAATATCTTAATTATTATTATTATTATTATATTGGACACTTTATTTGATGAATTCACTAACACTCGTGTAATACATGAATTCATCAAATAAAGTGTCCAATATAATAATAATAATAATAATTATGATACTATTTATCAATCTTAAAATCAGAGCTTATATGCGCTGCTATTATTTTGAACACAGCTGTATATATTACAATATTCTTAAAGCAATAATTCAAAGGTTCTCTTTAGGAATAATCTTTAACGAATACCAAGTTACTTTTTGGTGTAGTTAATATATTTATATAAAATGATTCTGTAAACAGCTAATATGCCTATGCTCTCGTTCTGGGTGTAGGTATTAAACAACAACAACAACAACAACAACTGCAACAATAATAAATACGCGCAGCAATCGGCGTCAATTTATGTGCAGGCAGCGCCATTTTCACTTCATTGTATCGCGGCCAACAGCCAGGCAGACAGCAAAAAATTAATAAAAAGCCAAGTAAAAATGAAAAAAATGAAAAAAAATGAAAAAGAAGAAGAAGGCGTAAGGTATTGTGAGCGACTGCTGCGAGAACAACAATAACATCAACGGGAGAAACAACAACTGACAGGAAATTAGTTTCCATTTTTTGATGAATGCTTCGACAGGATTGCTGTGCCGATGCTGCGATGTCTGTTCCTTTTTTTCTCCTTTTTTTGTTCCTTCCTTTCCCGTTTGGGGGCTGTGGCTGTTGGGTGTAGCCGGTGCAAGAGCTGGAGCTGGTACTGGAGCCAGGATCGTCAGTCTGGGCATAAATTGCCAACGCTGTGACAACTGCTAGCCACGCTTCAATCTGACAGCACGCAAAAAATAAACGAGGAGGAGAGAAGGAATTGCTGCAACTTCCTTTCGTTCATTTATACAACAATAAAATATTAACAGCAGGTAAATAAAGCGAATGAAAGCCATCAATATATAGTCAGTGCTTGGCAACTCTTATATGTCCGGTTGTCAATAAATGTTTACTACCAGGAAAGCTGGACGATATTTGTTGTTTAAGTTTTTATATTTAATAGGAATTTGATATAAATAAGAATTTGATATAGAGAATGGTTGAAACTTTAAGGGAGATTTGAATTTTTCTATTTCTTTATTGTATATAGGGATCTTTGGAGTAGCTCAGCTCAAGCCTTTTCTAAATTTATATAGGTAGATTCTTGATTCTCTATTCTCTCTCATCTCTATCATAATTATTGTTATACTTTATATATACCAGGACTGCCTCTCCTACTGGAGAGTACCTTCAACAACTTTGAGGCTATAGATACATAGAGATATAATATTTTAAAGTTTTGTATATTTTGTATATTCTATAGTCACAATTCAATAATTAATTAGAATAATAAGTCTAAATACCATTATTAAATTAAATTAATTGCTTCATCTATAACGCAGAGTTAAATCTTTTTGAATAGTTTATTTCTATATTTTTATCTTAAGTAATTGACTTTGAAGTCTTACAATTCTGTATTTAAATATATTATAAACTTAGCCGGCATTCAAATAACTTAGGATCTTCTATCCTAATGTTAACTTTTAATCTTAAAATATATACTCAACATGACTTTGTTGCCTTTGCCTTTGGATGAGCATAGAAATAGTTTAGGTACAAATCGGAAACTCCATCTAATGGCATAATAAATATTGTTTTTATAACCGACCGAGTTGTGCTGTTGTTTCCTGGAAAGCTTATTTGTGCCGAGTTGTATTTGTAGAACTTTTCGTTCTTATAAAGGTTCATTTAAAACACATAAAGCTATCCGGCGGCTGTCATTTATTTGCGCTCATCAGGACATAAATTGCGCCATGTGTTGCCCAAAAACAAATTAACAAATTAAAGAAGCGGGTGTCATAAACTCTTTTAGGGGCAGGGCATGACACAGGGCTGGGCACCCCATCCACTCTTAAATTACTCGAATTTCATGTCACAGAACTGTGATTTATTTGCCCAGAGATGGGCTGGCATTTAAATGCGCTTTGATTTACAAATAACAAATAAATGTTATGATGAGTGGGATCTTTGGTATGCCGCCGGCAGCTGAAGCTGCGCCTGGGTTGGAGTTTCGCCATGGCTATGGAATGGGGCCTGGTGTTGGCCTTGTTGGCTACGCTCGTAAAACGCCAACTAAGCGTTGAGAGCCCAAAAATCATGTGTGTGTGTGTGTGTTTGTGTGTGTTGAATGCTGAATGTTGATTAAAACATCTTCTCTATAGAGAGAGTTATGAGCATACGCTGCTATGCCCACTTAATAGCCCATTAAGCCATTGGCCTTTGACAGCTGGAAATAAGTTTCGATGCCTCCATGCAGCGTCTGGGCCAGGCGGGAGGCTTACGCATCTAGCGAGAAACAATAAATCCTTATTAAATGCCCAGCGAGCGCAACTATTAACTGATTTTCCTTTGAATACGCACAGCAGATCATAAATCAATTTTACAACTCTTTTTAATTTCTTTTTTTTTTTTTGAGCGCGTATTTGTGACATTTTAATTACTGCTTAAAATTTTGATTTAGTGACTATATGAGTTTTCAGACTGATTGTCTATAGAGCTCGGAAATACCTATAGAATCGATAAGCGGCTCAATATCTTTATTTTGACTCAATAAATTTTGAAATACTTTAAACCTAGATATTGGAGAAAGCTGTATTTGTATAATAAACATAATTATTTCTAACTGAAAATTTAATGTGAAGAAGAGAAGACAAATTTCATAGCCTGCTAAATTTAGTAATTTATATTTGTAATATGGAATATTTACTTTTTAATAACTTCAGTTCTTAAGAACTCTCTCTTTTCCTATACTACATTTTCAGTATATGATTGACAACATTTAACGCCTTAATTGACTAGAAATCCAATTGAGGATCCAATACGATTCTCATCGTAATGCTGTTATTGAAGTGGTAACAAACTCATTTGTTAATTATGTTGCCTAGAACATGGTATTGTGGAATAATTATGCCACGATCAGTAACACGATCAAAGGCCAGGCCAAGCATTGAGCATGCTTCACCTTTGCCTTTTAGCTGCGATCACTAAATACTTGGCCCTAGCTTAAGCTTGGCTTAAACGATCATGAAAATCAAAACAACATAATCATAAAATGCGCAAACTAAACGTGGCTGCCGCTGCTGTTTAAGCTGCTGTTGTTATAGTTGTTGTTGTCTTTGCTGTTGTACTCGATGTTGTTTATGTTGTTGTTGCTGCTGCTGCTGCTGCTGATGTTGTTGTTCATTGGTCTCTGCGTCTAAATGGCACTTTGCCCAAACCCAAAGCGTTGACTCTGCCAGCGATAAGATCGTAAGCAACAACGACAACGACAACAACTCCAACAATCGACGACGACGACGAGGAGGACAGTAGTTCGCCTGAATAGCTGCCTCTTTGGCTAGCTAGCTGGCTGGCTGGATGGCTGGCTGGCTGGCTAGGTGCTCTCGCTGCACTCTTATTATCGGCAGGATCGCGCTGGGCATGCAAATTTCCAATGGTAGCTCGGGCCGAGCCCAATGCTCAACGCATGCCGTAAATCACCAATCCGGTGAGCAACAACAACAACAACAACAACCAGCAGCTGCGGCGGCGGCAACAAATTTACAACAACTATGCCGTGCCTGAGCTGCACGACGATCTTCCTTTCAACAGAGCAAGAGAGAGCGAGAAAGAGAGAGAGAGAGAGGGAGAGAGAGAGAGAGAGAGTCATGAATCAGTTTTTCATAGTGCAAAGCTTTTGTTTGGCGGCCCGGCGATATCTTCATTTTGCGGCTTAATATGCTTGTTGAAGGTCTGGTAAGTAGTTGTTGCCAGCATTGTTGCAGCAGTTGTTTGGCTTGTTGTTGTTGTTGTTGTGGTTGCTGCTGCTGCTGTTGCTGCTGTTGCTGTTGGCAAAAGCGTGAACTCTCCAACACCTTGAGCATTTTTGTTGACACAACCTTTTTCTAGGCAAAACCAGCAGCGACTATGATAATAATTTTCCTTTGGGCATTTTGGCTGCCTGCCTGCTGCCGTCGATTAAGCAGCGCGACAATTTTCCATAGTGTGCTTGCTCGTTGTCAATGCTGCAGCCCTTGCCTTGCCTTGCCTGTCCCTGAGACGCCACCCACTCGACTCAAGCGCTGAGTGTTTTACAGCTGCTGGCACTTGCCTCTGGGCAAGAGCTTAGCTCAAGCTGGACGCGGACGCGGACCGTTCCGTTCCGTTTCTGTTGCCGTTGCCGTTGCTATTGGCCGTTGCCATTGCCTTTCCCCTAGCCATTCCACTCGGAGTCGGTCAGAAAGTCGTGAGCTGTCGGCACGATTTTCCATAGCACATGCTGCGTTCTGCTCGAGGCTTGGCACTGTTTCGTTTGTTGTCTTTGTTAGTGGTAGCAGTTAGTTGGCCGCACTTACCACTAAGTTAAGATGTTTTGTCTTGGGCCGAGGCTCAGCGAGGTGTATGCGCAATTATCGTGGACAGGCATTTGCAGGCAGGCCAGAGTCCCAGAGTCCCAGAGTCTGGCATGCTAGCCTGGTCTGCTCTAGCCTGGACTTGCCTGGTCGGGTCTGGCTTGTGGAATGCTGCAGCTTAGTTTTTCCTTTTATTGATTTATGATTTGTTTAACACAAAGGCGCATTACAATGCAACGAGTGGGTTTTACGAAGAATTTCTTGCCCGCCTCATAAGCCATATCGCATGCATTTAAAATTGTCTTTACCAAATTTGATGGCAGCCTTAAACTTCATGCCACATTTGGCTGCAACAATAGTTGCAATCACGGAGCACCAGCACCAGCACCAGACTACCTGGCTGCCTGACTCGTAGTCAGGCCGCCAGGCTGCTCCACACTTTCAACACTCATAAACTAGGCTTAACTTAACATGAATACAGCTAAAATATCAAAATATTTTACATGCACGCTTCCCCCGGTCGCTTTTGTTGTGGGGATTTGGGGACGCATTTGGCATGGCTGCCGCTGGTGAATCCTGTGGCTAGCCGGAACACTTCCATGCAGCATGCAATTTATTTAGTAAATGTTGCAAAAATTAGACAACTGAATTAATTTTCATAGCGACAAAAAGCTTGAAATATTGTGATCACGGCTTAAAGTCGACTGCGTCGCGTTTGCCCTGACTCAAATGAGTTCGTTAGCCAGCTGGACAAGATATTCAGGCAACATACTGTCGGACATCCAACTAGCTCTGCATAAGATAGAGTTTTAGAGTGGTTAAATTTAGTATAACTAAGGAATCATATTTTGCAGAACCTATGAATATTAATATATAAAAAAATGTTCTCTATAAAACATATTTTATTGAAATGTGTTTAAATACTAAACAACTTGAAGAATTCTTGACTTAAACTCTTAAATTTATAGCTTACAAATTTTTGAAGCTGTTGCGAATTACATCATTCAACAATGATTAGTTTATTGGAAACTTTCATCTGTTGCTGCAAGCATAACAGATTTATAGCTTTAGGTGCATTTAAGGGCAATGAGTCTGTGGCGCGCGTAGGTAACCGCAGGTAATCAATATTTTAATTTGAATTTTTTTAAACAAACTTAAGCAAACTGAAAATATTTGAAAAGGCTTGACCAATTGAGAGCTCCATGACTATTAGGCCTGTCAGTTTTCCCACTTCAAAATGCGCTGCTGCAGAAGTTCTATTGACATAGCCCTCTTCTACTGTTGGGCTGCTGTTCTTGTTGACGGGCCCAGCCCCACGAAGATCGACAATGGTGGAAAAGTGCCAACTAAGCATGAATTGTGATAAGTCAAATTGTAAACAAATCAACGAGAGCGAGCGCAGCGGCTCCAAGCAGTCTGGCATATTGGCCACATAGGGCTGGGTCTATGGTCTATGGCAGACGTTGTGTCTGGCCTGCATCGATACCAAAATCCCTGGCCTTGGCCTGGCTGCATTGTTGATTGATTTATTGTGGCGATCGTGTCGATCAGCGCTCAGAAATGGTAATGATGAAAAATTAATTCTCGTCAATGTGGAGCTGGAGGAGGATCGCGAACACTTTTCATTCAATTTCGTATTCAATTGAACCTCGAGAAGAAGTGAGTTTCAATTGAAGTTCGATTGTGATACTAACAGAAAGAAAAAAAGTTCTTTTCACGTTATTTATTGCTCTGTTTATCACGCAAGATTCTGATTTTGGGCGTCTTTGCGTCTTTGTCCAATCGCACTTTCTTCTTTTGGGCTAATCATCGTTTATTGAAATTTCTATCATGGGAAAGCCGTCGCTCAGCTTTGACAATCGCCGCCCGTAAAGCAGTCATAATTTATTAACTGATTAGGCATTCATACGTGCAATGATTAATAACAAATGCAGCCAAACATTGTTAACCCCAGGTTAATTTACGCTTTAATCAATTGGGTTCATTTACACCAGCCATGGTATCTCGGATATCTCGTGAGTTGCCCCGGGGCCGCTCATTTGTTCTGCTTGATGACCAATCGGTCAACGATCCAGCCGGTCGAAGCCCAAGCAGAACTCAACTTTGTTGTCCGTTGTCCGCTTGAAGTCAAAACACTTGGGATGGGATAATTGCAAATTGAATTATTGCTGAAAATATATTGAAAATAACTATATTTTGTGCTACAACACATTCAAATTGATGACTTGATTGATCGTACCCGGCCCAGCGACTTGATTAAAGGAGCGCCGCTCACGCTTCCAGCCGCGTCAACTCTCTCGGCTCGGCTCGATGGCGGCGCTCACTGAAATTAAGTTAAACAAATTTTATAACACCTTTGCTCCGGCACACTCGCCACTTGGCACACACACACATGTGTGCGGCGGAATGCAATCAGTTTTTACAAATGATGATGATGGTGCTGACGCTAAGGACGGCGGGCGAGTTGGCAGTTAGAGAGATCGCAGAGGATGCTCGGCTGGGCTCGACTAAGACTCGTAGATTACTCTCGTACTTAACCTCACTCACTTATAACAATGAACTAAATTGCATTGGGCCTGCACCAGCTCGATCAGAAACAAAGTGTGCAATAAGTATCTCGTAGTTACATCTCTGGAGTTGTTGGTTGTTGCCTCTGCTCGCTGCCTGCCCTTGCTCAGCCACTACTTGCTGTTTTGGTGTCCAAGTCCGAGTCCAAGTTAAAGCTGAACAATGCGCGCTGTGATTAAGTTGAACGTTCGCTGAAAGATCACAAAACATTGGACCGATCATTTTGATCATGCGGCGGTAAACAGGTAAACTAGCTAGAGGGTTGCTTTGATATTACTGTGGAAATTATCAATTAAAGTTTAAAGTTTGAACATATTGCTTTAAATAAATATATTTTAAAGGTAGACTGATTAAATAATCTTAGAAATGTTACTCTCAGAATACAGAATATCAGGGGATAGATAGAAAGTACAAATAAAAGTATTTGAATATACAGATTATTATTAGAGTAAGATCGAAAACTTTATGGCAAGCCCTCGGTATATGCCGCGTATGTCTTCACATAATGATCGGCAATTTCAAAAACACCTCAAATGCCGCTAACGATGTCCGCTGGGCGGCGGGCAACACGGGCGGTACACGTACAGGCAGTCGACGCCCGCGCCGCCCAGCCAACTGCCCATGTTGGCCAGTTGGGCACTTGCTGTGTGCCCGGGCCGGCGCGCAGTAGGTTATTTATCGTGAATTGAGTAGTTAAATTACTCAATTTTGATGAGGAAGCAGCACAGCGCACGGGCGCAGATCAGCAGGGCAGATCTGTAGTGCAGGAGCTTATCGACTGGATGTGTGTACACATCTTTTGCCAAACTGGTCAGATAAACCAGTCAATTATTTTGCCAGACTGCAGACTGTAGACTGCAAGATCTAATCGAGCTGCAGTGCAGCGGAAATGCACTTGGCCACTTGGCTCGCACCCAGCTCTATGGTCAACCATATCATATGGCGATCGGACTCGGCGACTCATTGAGCTGCAATTAGCTGGCTCTTGCTGTTGGCTGCTGACTGAGGGCCAGGTCGCTTGCACTTTAATTAAAAGACGATAAATTTGCCAATCTGAATGCGGCGCAAGCAGTTCGCAAACTGAAAAGACGGAAAAACTTGAAGGCCCCGCAGACACCCGCGTCTCGCTGTCTGACGCCTTGACAGGCCGCGCCGTGTGGAGTGATATTTATTTATTGTTTGTACCCAAAGTGGCAACACAAAAGCCAAGGTGTTAATTTGTTGTTGGCCCCGACTAGGAGGATGGCTCGTTTGCAGCAGTCGCAGTCGCAGCCGCAGCAGCTGCTGCTGCAGTTGCTGTTCGATATGGAGATGCAGCCGCGCGTCTGGTTCCATTCATGCCCTGGCATTGCATTGGGCTGGCCTGCTTTGCAGCGCTTTTGGCCTTTTCATTGACGCTAACGAACATTTTTGTGCGATTTAATCCCATTTCATGGTGATCCTGCACAATTGGCACCCGTGCCCCCAGCCAGGCTCCAAGCCTGAGACTGAGACTGAGCCTGAGCTTCAGCTTCAGCTTCAGTTTGAGCCCGTGCCTAAGTCTCAGACTGAGCCGCGACCAGCGCTGGCAATTTATTTGCCGCGCATGCAGACGACGACAACAAATTCGAGCGCCAAATGATGGCAAGCGGCTGCTCTCGGGCTCCCACTTTGGGCTGACGTGATTTATTGGCTCGCCTGGCCAGTACCTGAGGGCGTTTTGTCGCAAATTAGTTGCATTCGGCTTCTGTTAATTTAGCTGCGGCTGCGACGGCGACTGCGACTGCGACCGCAACTGCGACTGCGACTGCGGCGTTAAATGCAACGCAAATTGTGATAATTTATCGAAGCAGCTCGCCCAAAGTTAAACAGAAATTACGGCCATCTGACAGGCCGCACACATCCCCAGACACAGACCAGGCCCAGACCCATGCCCAGGCCAAGAGCCAAAACCCAGTTCCAGTTCAGGCTGGAAGCCGAAAGCGAAAACCCGTTCGCTGGCAACAAATCAACGCCTCAAATTGTGCAATTTATGCGCCTTAACCTCGACTTGTTCAGTGGCCACCTTCAACTTGATTATTTATTAATTTGACATATAAACTCGATTGTGGCTAATTGCGCTAAACGAGCTTCCATCCTTTCCCTTTCGATATGCAATAACTCAAAAGGTGTTGCGGCAAGGCTGCCACGATCTTCATTGTGTATCATAATTATGCCAATTAAGCCGACTTCATTATTAATCTTGTATATTATGTTTAAATTCGCACCTCTTTTATTTAAATATCGCCTCAGCTAATAAATTGCTATATGCAGGTTCATGGTTAGGTCAACGCTCAGACTTTGCTAGGGAAGGGAAAGTTTAGTCAGAGCCAAGTCTTTGTATATACTTTTGGAATATCGCTGAAAACAGAGGTTTTACTTGGCAATGTAATTACAGATAGAAGGATAGAAGGCAAAGGCGAACAGAGTTTTCTTAAACACAACAAACTATTAGGACAAGGGAGTTGCAAGAATCTCTCTAGTCTCTCTCTAAACTTTAGAAACTTTAGCTTTAGGTCAGTCAAAGCTATTTCGTGATCAAATGATGCCTCCGTCGGGAAAAACCTGGGGTGTTTAACCTGCTATAATTAGCTACGATCTCAGGTTAACAGTACCTTTAGCTGTGAACTACTCCACTTGCAGCCATAGACTTGTCTGTTTTTCTTAATCTTGTAAGCTTTACAGCTTTTATTGATAATGCTAACCTAAAAGAACGAAAATAAAGTTAACATTTATTTCGTTTCCCTTGCATTCCCTTATTTAACTTTAATCCACTCAAGTCAACTCGAATATGATTCAGATTATTTGCCGTGTAGCTCATTAATCACGAGATGTTTAAGTTAAGCCACTGTCGCTTCGCTCTGGCCCCTTCATGACCATTTATCGCTGTCCCGTTTGTGGTTTCACATTTAATTTTAAATGCTGTACACGGATCTATTAGCAGGCCATTATGCCGAGTCGAGTGCATCCCCAGCACATGTCACTTATCAGCCAATGTCAGCCAATTCCACCGTGTGACATTTCGCCGCGGCCATTGTTAAGCAGATGTATGTGTGTGTGTGTGTGTGTATTGTAAATAAGTAGTGCTCGTAACCCTCGATTCTTCATTTATTTGCTCAGCCTCATCGACGCTTTCTATAGACTCTTATGTCTTAATTATGTCGGAAGGCAATCGAGTGTTAATAATCGCATATTTATAATCGTATTAGTCGATGTCGGTGCATGTGCCGCCTGTGACAAACAAACAATAATATATCAGAGAGAAAGAGAGAGAGAGAGAAAGGGAGGGTAATAAGAGCAAATGAAAGAGATGTAGATTGAGTAAATTTGTTCAATGGTTCGCTCATAATGAAAACTACACCACGATTTTTTCTGCCATTCATTGGCACTTCAAAGCCAATTCATAATGGCAATGCTCCTGTCTTTTGTTAGCTCATCCCATACACTCTTTCTATGGCACTGACTGTAGCCTGTATGGAGAGTCGTTTGACTTTCAATATAATTTACCAAAATCTAAATTAGCTTGGGTCATAATATCAATTTGAAATGGTAGAATGCCAGTTTTTTTTATGGGACAGATGCGAGCTGTTCTTAAACTAAATGTGTTCAATGAAAATCAAGGAAAAGGAAGATTTATTCATTCTAGTCGGGCATGCTAGAATAGATAATACTCTTACTCTTTTTTTCATATACTCTTCTTTTAGTTAACAAATTAAATCTTTGGATGTAAGTTTTTAGTGTAGAATCATACAATCTGCATTTGAAAGAAATGATATTCAAAATTGTAAAATTCTTTAATTTATGCAGTTTTTGACTTAGGACATGGCTAGACTGAATAAGCTCATCATCCTGATTAAGAGAATATATACTTCAAAAGAAGTATATGCCACACCTCTGTACCATTCTATATGCATTATCATATATCTTAGGGAACTAAGAAGTATTTTAAGAAAACAGATATTTCAAGGTTTTTTTGCTTTATTTGCATTATACACATAAAACTCTTTTAACTCAATATAATTGTATTGCTGGAACTTTTATAATGAAAAGAATATTTGACAACCTGTTGAAATAGTTTTAAATATGATAAAAAATTCCAAGAATTCACATAATATTCGACTGTAGCATACTTTTGTGTGCACTACTCTCGCCCTCACTTTTCATTCTCTAGTTTTTCCATACAACACGTGGATCATCTTCAAAGTGCAGAGACCCATAAATACTAAACAGAAAGAGGCAATTATTAAAAAATAGCTGACACAGGCGTTGAAGAAAATCTAAGAAATTATTTGACACCAGCGGAGAGCAGCGAACAGTAGCGGCAAAACAACTTTCATCTGTTATCCCTTCATAACCGATGCTGACTGCAACAGGACTCCAAATTTATAAGCAATCATATTTACGGCGAACTAAACGCTCGATATGCTTTCTGGCTCATTGAGTGGCATTTAATAAACATCAATTGGTGTCCCTATTTAGGACATCGCGCGTCCTTCAGCCTGCTGTCATTTAATTGTCCTTCCCGGGTCGTATATGAGCGCATGTGAAAGTGAAATCACGCGCTAACAATTGAAAGGATTCATTAATAAAATGTTTAATAGCATATCCATATCTCTGCGAGCTCTTGGGTTGCTGCCGCTGCAGCCGCCGCATGTCCTTTTATGCAGCTCCCGTTCCCAGTTGCCGCACCCCAAAAACGACGCGCGGCGTAAAATGTTTTACGCTTCGTTGCATTGAAATTCATTTGAAAACGATTTTTCTTTCAGGCCACTTACACAAAACACAACACACACACACAGATAGACAGACAGACGCACTCAACTAACAAACAGTGAAGTGAAGTTAATTTATTAGACATTTTGTACGCATTAAATGCCAGAAGGACATCATCATCATCAGCTGAATGAGGAGCAGCAGCAGCAGCAGCATCAGCATCAGCCTGCGCCGAGTCTATTAAATGCGTGTTCTGCCCATTGTCTGGCTTGAGTACCCCCGGTCCATGAAGTGGTTGTTATTTGTTTGTCTGACTCTAACAGGATCAAATGCTTGGCAGGATCATTGCCGCAGCCGGGTTTTTCTCTTTCTATCTCTCTCTATCTCTAACTCTATTTTTTTGTATACCGCCATGCATCTTTGTCGCCTTTAATTTCTCGTTAATTGTGAAAATATTTATACTCATTTGTGCATTTTGCACCTTTTGCCTTGCCCGTTGTCCCTTGTGCCTTATGCCTTGTGCCTTCTGCCTTGGCCAACCCCTGCGTCCTACTGCCTGGCTAATTTAGCACTGGGGGTTGGCCAGGACCTGGGTCGCATTTGGTTTGACTTGATTGCCCAAACAATTCCAACATAAAAGTCATTAGGGGTTACTAAAGTGGCGATGAACTTCCAAATTTTTGCTTGATTTATAATTGAAACTCACCATCTATCTCTGTCACTCTCGCTGAGCCTGCGCTCAGCAGAGTCTGCCATGAATTTCATTTAAATTAACATTGAAATTTATTGAGCATTTCAGCTGTGGGCAGTTAGTTGGGTACTTGACTTTGCATCTTTTGCCCGTTGTATCTTGAAGATCGTCTAGTTGAGATAATGCCGCCCAGGCTCTATTCTCAAAGCCTGCTGGTCGGACGAAAGTTAAGTGAGAATTATTGAAAATAAATGAAATGATAATCAAGCAATCAAGCAAAGTTCACAAATTCAGCGTGGGAAATCGATAAGACAATGCTTATAATCTACTGAGCTCTACTAGACAAATACAGATAATCTTTTGCAAACACAATTGGCTCTGTCAAGCAATTGCATGGGAACTCAGGCATTGTTAGGCGATGTAAAATTGAAGCGATAGAATAATTAATATTTCTATTATACGATTTGAAGTTTTGCCTAGAAGTTCGGCTCTTTTGTAATATGATTTGAGTTTGAAGATCCTAAATCTAAAAGAGTTGTAAGCTAGTTAGTGAAGTAGTCTTCAAGTGAGTTGGTGTCATTGGGCTGATGTTGACACGCCTGGCATGCGATGATTTATTGATGCGGTCAAAACATGTGTTGGAAGTGACAGCTTCTTGCAGCATCTGTAACGCCGCCGACGCCTCTGCAGCCGCCCCCGCAACCGTCTGCTCGGGCTAGGCCTGGAAACACCGCGTGTGGTTGCCGCTGCATCTTTGAATGCTGAATGTTTCCCGGGAATTGTGTTGTTGCGGTTGCGCCCAACTTGTCTGCCACTAACGATCCTTGCAGCGGCAATCAGTCTGACAATGATCCTGCTCGAGTCTGTTTCGATTTGCTCTCGTATTTCCGCCCTCGTGTGGGAATTTCCGCGCTGTAATTGGAGCAGGTTTGTCTACACTAAGCGCCGATGCCGCCACCGAATAATCTATAATTAACAATTCAGCTCAAACAATTAATAAACATTTAAGAAATTTACAATTCGACTCACTTAGCAAACGGAAACAGCTGCGTTTGGCGGCCAGCACTAAAGTCCTACACAAAAAAAAAAAACGAAAATAGATTTATGATCCACAAATATCTAGATTTGAAAAACTTTTCAAGTCCCATATCATTAAAATTTTAATGCATTTTCCCTCAACTAGTTGGCACTTATCAAATTAAAAGAACTGAAATCTATGTAATTTATGTGTATGCCAAAAATTTCACACCATGGCCAATGTTTTGCATAGCTCTGCCAAGCACTTTTGTTAGCTGCCTGAGATTTTAATCGCCGGCCGTCAGCTGCCCGCTGCGATGCTCGATGCTCGATGCGGCTGGGCACGCACAGTTAGCTGGGAACAATGGCAAACGGCATTTGAATGTCAAACATCGGCGATGTTTGGTCCAGCGGACATGTCGGCGGCCATTTTGCGTTGAAAGGATAACAATGCACGTAATAGCGGCAATAATATCCCCCAATCTGCTTAGCCCGCTTCACTGGACGCCGAGCATGTTAATAATGGCAATGCTTTTGGCAATTGACCAGCATGAATATGCCCTCTCCCTCCCTCCCTCCCTCTGTCTGTCTGTCTGTCTGTCTCCCTCCGAGCATAATGCCAGCATAATGAGTAAGAGGGCGCCATTAATGCAATTGCATGTGCCATTGGCACTGCTATTTGCATGCCATTTTGCCAGACAGCCATTTGCTCGCACACTCAAACGCACAACAATAACAATAAATTTAATGGAAATTGCATTTCAAAGCATATCATGGCTTATGTGTCAGTAGGTTGATTCAATTGCCCATGCTCAGCGACAAAATGGCGTCAAATGCAACATCGAGATCAACGAAATTTGATTGTTTAGCTGAAGCTGTCAGTGGGTATGTGTGAGAGCTTTTCAAGTCGAGTTAAACAGGAGTTTATAGGGATAAATTTACCAATACATAATCAAGCATACATCATGCTTAATTTGTCTTTGTCTATGCATGCTTGGTATTTAGGAAAACTAAAACTGAAACAATAACAAGTCATTTATTAACGACTGCTTGTTTCTTGAGAATCAATGTGACACTAGCACATTAGGCAGCGTCTCTCTCCCGTTCAGTGGCGTGAAGAACTTGAGCCATATTAATGAGGCGTGTGAGAGAAAGGATAACACCCACGAGCAACTGTTGCTGTTGCTGCAGCTACTCCCAGCCCTGGTAATGCGATACACAAAGAAAGCGACGCGTCTCGGAATGTGCGACAAGTGTCCACCTCTGGCGCCAGTTCTGGGCACGCTTCATAGAGAAAGTCTAGCTGGCTGTCTAGAGTGTTTTTTTTCTTCTTCTCCTCTTTTTCAGCATAATATTTACAAGTTTCGAGTCTGCTCTCTAATCGCATTAACTACCGTTTAATGTTTGGGCAGCCAAGCTGACACGCCCACTGGCGATGGCTAAGGGCCAGCTGCAACTAAGGCTAGATACATTTGTGGAGTAAAAGAGTATAATACACTTGAACAAAAAAATTTCGACTTTAATGGGTTAGCATCTTTAATAAATATTTAAACTAAATCTTTTGTAAATTGAAAGAATGAGAATTGAAAAGGTCTTGAAAGTCTTATTGTAAGGATATAAATATATTTATAGTTTAAGCATAGCAGAAATTAGATGACTTAGAAAATGTGTTTGCAGCAGAATGAATATAATTTGCTGTTTATATACTAGTATATTCATTTAGTCTAATATTCGATTTGATGTTCGTTGATCTGCCTTTAAAATATATATTCGTTTGTATTCTCGTCTAACTTACTTATATTACTTATATATGTCTATACTCTATATATATCTTTTACTCCGTAAACTCTATCATGCAAGGCACTATTTGAGCTTGGGACTTGAAATTCGAAATAAATATTCGAGTAGACATATATAAGCATAAAGTTTTATAGCAATAAGCCTAAATTGATTTCAATGATGCAAAGGACTTTTATAAACATTCATTAGTATTCACATTATTCAAGTATATTCCTAGTCTTTTCGCTTAGTGTACTCAGACATTTACAATGCTTGAATTATTCGAATATTAATTGATAATTACAAATGCCGGGCAACGTCGCGACTTTTAAGCCTCGGGCACAATATTTCACGAAATTAGACAGGCAATTTCAATTTTCCAATGGCAACTGGGGAATAGCCAGCCGAGACGCATCTAAAAGTTATCAGAGCTAATTGTCAGCCCAGGTCCATAAATCTTGCTCGGCAACGCGATAGTTTCGATGCCAATGGGATACTTAGATGCTGTACGACTCCAGTAACTAGGGGAAAGGGGTTATCTCCTGCACATAATTACGTAGTAGTCTGTGCGTGTGAGAAAGACAGAGAGAGAGAGAGAGAGAGAGAGAGAGGGAGAGGGAGATTGAGAGTGTGGGCCGATAAGCGTTTGCCACTGAGGCTAGTCAAGCGTTATGCCGGCTGATTAGAGTGGCGAGAGGAGAGGGCACACACACACACACATACACGCACTCCACGACAGCCTCAATTACATAGCGAGTTCGTCGTTGATAAGGCCGCTCACTGTCAGCAGTGTTATCCTGCCATGGCCAATTACAAGCGCAATGTTTTAATTTGAGCTGATAAGCGACCGAACTATCGCTGATGCTCCGTAATTTTTAGAGTTTATTGAATTTGAATTTGGGGTTCAGGGTTTATTGAACTTGCCACAAAAATCTTCAGAAAACAAATCAGTTTATGATAAGCAGCAGCAGCAGCAGCAAGTTATTCGGCCTGACTTGGTCTCTGGCTTCAGACTTTGTTGCTGTAGCGCCTCTGCTTGCAACACAATGCCCATGCATTGTGTTGTCTGGGCACCTTTTGGGCTGCAGGTCGCCGTTGCAGTCGCTGCTGACGTCAACGTCTTTTACACGCTTTCAAATTGCAAAAACTGTAGCAGCCGCGTCTTGGCCATTGTCTGAGCTGAATTGTGTGCCTGCATCCTGGGCCGGGACCCTGGCCCGCTCCATTGTTTCAATCAGTGGCCAGCCATTGTTGGCAGCGGCTTTTGCGAAACACACAAACACACACACACACACACACACAGACACATGCGAACTACAACATTTTACACCTCTTTTGTTTCTGTGAGTGTGCGTTGTTTTTGCTGGCAATTGTGTTTTAAAGAGGTTCAAGTGAAGCGCATCTAATTGCCAGCGTGCCGGCAAAGCGGCAAGCCAAGTGCCAAGTGCCAAGTACCAAAGTGTTTTCCAAACTGCTTTAACGCCCCATGCCCACCATAGACCCGGCCATTTTTCCCGGAAATCAAAAAAGGTGCGCTACAGCTCGGCCACGTTGATATATGAAGCGTGTCAACTGCATCTTTAGTGGTTTTTAATTTGAAAATTGTTTTGGTCACTCCCACAAGATCGGCAGTCGGCAGGCTCTTGATGCCGGGGCGTTTACGTTTGTCCAACAACTGCTGGCCAGCTCTGCTGAATGCCATTTACAAAATTACAATCGAAACTGGCCCTTTGTCAAATGTTTGTTGGCACCTCCAAGCATGCTCCTTAGCCCGCATACAAATGCGAGTCCTTGACTCGCAATTTAATTGCCTGCCAGCCTGTCAGCTGCCAAACAAGCTGCAATTAAAGCATATGTTCTCTTTAGCCAGAGCAACTCGTATTCCAATCAAAATTCATATCAGGCGATCTATCCAAATCAGCCCATTATGGAGATGTTTATCTTGATATTTGGCAGTCTGCGTTTGTTTGTTTTGATTGCCTGTGAATCTGTGAATCTGTCTGAGTCTTTGCATTAGCCTCCCCCACGCTTGAGCTGTATTGTAGGATTTATAATGCCGTTGCTATTGCACCCTCATTATTTTTGGCTTTTGTGCTGCACAACAAGCCAATTATGTTTAGATTAAGCGGGACAACAGCTGAGCTGTACCCTTAATTGATTTGCCATAAATGGTGGCGACATCATCATCAGCTGTCCGAGTGCAGAAATGATCTGCATATGAAAAGCCATTTTGGCCAAGTCATGTCCAGCTGTAAGCGTGTCCATGTGTGTGGCCAGATCACGTGTCAAATGTCCAAGACAAGACCAAAACGATTTAATAATGAACTCGACGACAATGCGACTCGAATGCATCATCCACTTCATCATCGGTATATGAACTGTACTTTGCTCCCTTGACATCCATACTGCTGCTGACAAGCCGATTGTTTGATATTTCTCTTTTTCGACAGAATTTGCTGTGTGAAAAATGGGAAAACAATACCAATATGCAAAAGATACACCAAAACACATGCACACACACACACACACAGCACTTGAGTCTCGCAAGTTGTTGAGCCGTTTGATGAGTGTCAAAAAGGCAGCCGAGACTACAAGCGGATTAGCAGGATTTGGTTCTTTGTTGTCCAGGAGCAGCCAATTTGGAAGTCAAAGTGCAGACGGGGCATTATGCGCTTATCGGCTATAGATTTTGCACTTTTCAATTGGTACTTTACCTGGTGTTACCTGGTACCGACCCTTTGTTTGGGGCTCAAACAGCTGCCTCGGTTCTGGCTAAATATTATTGATTGGCAGCACAGTGAGAAACATAATTAAAAGATATTTTTTGATAATAGTTTGCTTTTTTTTTGTTTGATTGCTGAAGGGCGAAACAAACGTACTTATGTGATATTGGTATTTGCTATTCAATAAAACACTCAAATCCCTTGACAAAATTTAATTTCAATTGAGAGCAATTCAATTTATTTTTAATAATTTTTTAACTTTATTATTATGTGAAAAAATATTTAAAAAATATTTAATACATTGAATTTTAAATAACTTTCTTTTTTAATTTTATTGAAAAAATATTGTTATTATTTAGTAAAATATTAAAAAATTTCTATTATTTATGCCAGAGTATATACTTCGTTTTATTATACTTTTAACTGCCATGAAAAAGAAAACATCCAAAAATAATTAAAATTTTATAGTAGTTCATCTATTATAAGTTATAAGTAAGTTATAAGTAGATAGTGCTTATATACCCAAACATTTATTAAAAGAAAAAAAAAAACAATATTTAAAAATATTTTTAATCCACTCAAAAACAATTCAACTTCTATCACATGCATTTGTCATACAAACAGTTGAAGCCAGATCTTCTTGACTTTTTTGTCTCTCTTCTGTAGATTCCATTAATTAGCAATCCATAAAGCCAAGTAGCTCACAAATTTCAATCAGGAAAAAGCGAAGGGCACGGGAAAACTCTGGCTCAACATGAGTACAATTGGCTGCCATACGTTGCTCATAAAAGGCAACGGCTGTCGGGGCAGGGCAGAGCTCGGCTACCAAAGTGTCGACATTGTCTGTTGTTGGGTGCTATTGATATAGTAAATTTCCAAAGAAATCTTTGAGATTGCTGGCGGTTGATAAGCGTGGAGCAGCAGAAACGGCAACGGCAACGGCAACGGCAGCGGCAGCGGCAGCGGCAGATGCAACCGCGCTTTATTGTGTCTATAGGATATGTAACTGTTGGATTGCTGGCGGCAAATGGCGCGCGTGTTCATTAGCCGCCATAATTTATATGAGCCAACATATTTATTGAATGTTTTGGCAGCCGTTTTAACGGCTCGGCTAGCTGGCTGGCCGACTGGCTGGCTGACTAGTTGGCCCAGGCTCTGACATTAGATAATAGGCAGGGGCCACAGCTGCCATGTCGTCGTCATAAACTTTGGACAGTCAGACAATTACCACGTTGAGGTCTGTTTGTGCCTAGTGCCTGGTATATTGGACTGGGTGTGGTGCCTCAGCGTCTGCGCTCGCTCGCTGGCTAAGCTCACAGCGTGCAATTATTTTCGAGTGTGAAAATAATAAAACTGCCAATGGCGAAAAGAAACAAAAAAAAAAAAAAAGATTGTGTCCTGCGGTTCTCGGGCCCTCTAACAATTGTCGAAAAAGTGCGCAGCACTTGTTGTTGTTGCTGTTGTTAGTGTTGTTAGTGTTGGTTTAGCTGAGTACCCAGCTGCCTCTTAGCTGAAAGGCAATTTGGCCTACCTACATACATACGTGCACAGTCGGCGCACTCGAGACGCTGTGGGTGATGGATGGATGAGGTACTCGCCACTCGGCTCTCAGCTCTCGGCTCAAGTGCTTGTTGTGTCCTTTTGTTTGAGCTAACATTATTCTTTACTTTAAATACCAATTAATAACTGCAGCTGAAGCTGGCAACTGAAAACTCAACTCAACTTGACTCAATAACTGGAACACACAAGTGGCCCTGCAGCAGCTCTCACCAAAGTCTCTCTCACTCTCTCTCTGTCTCTTTCTCACTTTTACTCTTTCTCTTTCTGAGTTTTCTGCAAATATCAGTCACATGGATCGCCTTAGTGTTGTTTTTGCTGCTGATGCCGCTTGGCGTGAATGCGTCATAATCTTGCCACTTGAAAATGAGCGCAAATATTTGCGAAACAACCGCCGCTGCCGACGCGTCGTCAACTTGAAACAATTAATGTGGCATTTGTGTTACGCCGTATGACTTTCGGCTTCTGCGGCAACCGCCACCGCCGCCGTCCAGCACCTTCACAAACAAATGCTAATGGGTATTACAAGTCGCCGCCACCGCCGCCGCCACTTACTCAATTACTTTGCCAAACATCAGGCCAGCTCAGTATTTATGATTTATTTGCGGCGACTTGCGTCTCCGTCAACCTCTTCATCTCAGTCACTTCGTCGGGCCATTCCAACTACCAAGCGTCAATATTGACCATGCAAATATGGCAACAGTGCCCGGCCACAGTGTGGTCCGATCCAAACCCATCCGATCCCATTCGATCCCAACCGATCCATCCGTTCATACTATTGTCAGGTGTTGTCTCTCGTGCACTGTGCCGAGTCGGCACTTCAGTGGCTAAGACCTCTGGACATTCTAGCGGGCTTTGCCTCAAGCGCAGCATCTGCAGCACTCGGATACATCTATTATGACTTCAAAGTGCCGTCACGCCAATTGTTTGTGGCACTTTTCTATAAACTTTGACTCACATTTGCCAATTAACTGCGACACTTTGAGTGTGTGGCACAGCTACCGGGCTCTATAAATAAACCCAATCACATTGTATAGCTACCAAATTAGCAAGTCGAGGCGCAAATACACTTTGCCAAGCCAAATAAAACCGGTCAGACCTAGAATTGTGAATGAATTGACAAATAAAACTATTTATTGTCCTACATAATTGTGAATATGATGAAATTTATATAATTTGAAAGAGGAAATATTTTAATCATATATTTTTTTAATTTTTCAATCAGTTTTTAGATATTTTAAAGTGTAAAAAATTGTGAGAATGTGAAATAAAATTTAATAAAATTTTTTAAAAATCTGTAAAACTATTCTAAGTATCCATGTAATATATATCATATATTTATTTATTTTTTATTATCTTTTAAGCTTTTTAGCTTCCAGATATGAATACGCTTCACAGCACAGTTGCATCTATTGTAAGAGTATAGAAACGCGCCGCGCGCGCATTCAAATTGCATGAATGGAGCCGGAGCCAGGCGACAGGGATGAGAACAATTGACCAAGTGTAGAGTCCAGCTACCGAGCTGGCAATGTCTGGCGGCTGTGTGCGATGTCAATTAGCAGCTACGGAATGACACTTTATGTGCGTCGCGCGAGAAGCTACTGCCAGATCCTTGTGCAAAGTGCAATCAGTGCAAAGCAGAAAGCCAACGAAAGCCAGCGACCATGAACGGCTACGCAGTTGACAAACAAATAGCAGCTAGAAGCTGCCCAGATAGCCAGCCACTGGCAATGGCAGTGGCAGTGGCAGTTTCAGTGCAGTCAAGAAGCGAACAGTGAGATCTGAGCCAAACAAACAATTGATGTGGTCCAGGGTCTGGGCCAGCCCGAAGAGCAGCCAGACAACAGTAAGGCGGATTGTCTGTGCGCCAGCAGCAGCATCTGAGAGCGGGCACAGACGATCCGCAAAGTGACTTGTAAACATTTTAGCAACTTTTCAACTTCAGCTTCAACTTCAACTTTGGGTAGCAGCTTCAAGCTGAGGCCGCCTAATGAACTGTCCGCTCCGACTGTGATTCTCAGTGATTGGCATTCGGAATCTGAATCTCAGTTGCAGTCACTGCTCGCTGCTCGCATCGAATTTGCATTTGCATTTGCAATCGCGTCTGCCAATTGACAAGATAAATACATTTAGCTAATTTGATTTTAGATGTCGTCGCGCCTTGGATAGGAAGCTGAAAATTTGTACGCATCAAACGCAATTAAGTTGTAATTAAGCAACACAAAGGCAGCCGCGGCGACAGCAAAGCACAAATAAGCCCACCATCTAAGGCCAGTCGACGACGGCGAGTGTAGAGGCCTACGCCCACGCGAATCTCCTCCCAGCGAGAGACAATGGCAATCAGAATTCATTAGCCGAGCGGCGACAAATAAACCAAAGGCCTATAAATTTATGTATATATACATAAGTAAATATGTGTGTATGTATGTGTGTGTGTGCTTTGCCCAGAGCCACATAAAAGGCGACAGAACCGCACATCCTGTGCCAGGAAGCAGCCGGCTGAAATTACAAAAGTCAACCAACCCCCAAAAGGCACATAAAAACGCTTGAAAAGCGTATGCTCTGGCTGGATTGAGAGGAGTGGGGGGCGTGGCCGGGGATATTTCAACAACTTGGAAAGCCCCCAGACCCAACAGCAGCTTCCGAGCTTCCGACCAGAGGCAGAGGCTTTTGAAAAATTGCAAATTGAATTAAGCCAAAGTTAAATGGCTAAATGACTCGAGAGCCAAGTAGCCCGGCATGGAGGCTGGATTGGGTTGGTATTCAGCCATGGCAGGTTGCCACCAGCCGATCCTTGTGGACGGGGGGGTTGGCATATGGGGGGTTGCGGTTAGGCGCATGATAGCAGCTAATATGCTGAGAAGGATAAACGCACGCTGAAGCACAGTGCACAGTGGTGCAGTTAATAAGCCTTTTGCTTGTTCTATGCATATTTAACTCTTGCATCAAAGGGGTTAGTAAATCATATGGGATGGGATCATTATGGCATATAGTGCAAGAAATATGTTTAAATTAATTTCTAAGTTTAATATTTTTAAATTTTAAAATATATTTATTAATAATAATAACATTTACTTAACATTTATTTAACATAAAATATTAAATATTATATATAACAAAATAAGAATCAATTGATACATAAAATATTTCACATTTATGCTGACTCAATTCTGATGTTCCAAAAATTTCCTAATTTGAGTAAATTGTTTTTCCAACAATAACCAATTTAATTAGCAAAACTTGTACTTTGTACCACTGTAGCTTTGTTGCGCCACAGCCAAAAATTCGAAGAGCCACAAAGCCAACAACAAAACTGAGCTCCCCCTGGTGCGCTACGGCCTGAGTGTTAGTGTTATTTACCAGGCTAAATTATTAAACGATTGTTAAACGAGCGGATAAAGGATGAGCGTGAATGATGATGATGATGATGCTGCTGATGGCGCACGAGGGGAAAGCCGGGTAGGGAAACAGGCAGGACTCGGGGTGGGCCATACAAATGCTCAGTTGGATTGTTGGTAGTAGAGCTGCAGCGCAGGGGAAATTTGATATTAGGTAAATTTATTTGATTTACATTTTTATAGGGTTGCTTGGGATGGAACGGAACAAAATGGAATGGGCAGAGATGGCGAAGGCAAGGGGCTGGCCTGTTGGCTGTTGTTTGCGAACGTCGTTCTCATCATCGTCGTCGTCGTAGTCGTCGTCGTCGTCGTCCTGCGCTTATCGCATTAAATGCCGGCAATGAAGATAAGAACTTGTCTAGCTGGGAGCCAGCAAGTAAACGGGCATAGAATAAATACAAAATAAATTAATAAAATGGCCGCGTGAAAAGAAATCATAACGAGTTTGGACGTGCGTCGAGCGCTGTGTGCCGTGTAGGCAATTATGCTAGCAAAGTGCCAGAAGAGAGCTGGAGAAATTTGTGGCTGAATGCCAGGCAAATGTCAATTTCTATGCAAGCCATGTTTGACGGGGCTTTTGGGCCAGCCAACCAGCGGGCGACCTTCTACTAAGCAAAACTCCCACTATCCCCTCCACTACCCTCGTTAGCCCACTCTTCTGACGGCATCGAGCTGCCCGTAAAGCAATCAGCGCCAAATCAGAAGTTTATTTATTTGTTTGTTGTTTGGCAAACATTTACGCCATCAGCAAAATGACACCCGAGAGCTCGTTAAATGCGCAGTCATGCGGATGTAATTCAATAAACGAGCGCGCCATCATCAGAGTCCTAGTGCTACTCCCTCTCCCTCTCTCTCTCTCTCTCTCTCTCTCTCTCTCTCTCTCTGTTGCTGTTGCTGCTATCCCTGTCCTGTTCCTGGCTGCCTTTAGCCATCAACACCCAACCGTTTAGCTGGCTATATACGACTCGTCTACTCGTATACGAGAGCCAGCCGCAATTGCCACAACAGCCGCTGTGACTAAATGACTGACTGACAACCGCATTGCGTTTGTATGTATAAACATATATAAATCTGTGTGTGTGTGTGTGTGTGTGCTGTGGGGGTTGGTTTATTTACTTGGCAGGGCAAACCACCCCATGGCAAAACTTGTAGCTACCTCATAGACCCCTCTCGCCTTGGCTCAATAACGTTTATTGACTGAAATTTCGCACCAGCATCGACTGCAACCCCCGCACGAAAAATCTCAACTGTCAACACATCAAATGGGGGGGCTGTCAGGCAATGCGGGGGTGTTAACGTTTTTAGCATGTTTAAGCGATTTAACGCATCGCAGGGATAATGAAATTTTGATTATGTACCGCTTGGCTGCTTCTATTAGCCAAAAACGAAGCGTATTTATCGCTGTCAGTGTCAAGTGTATCAGCTACGTAAGGTAAGGTACTTCACCTTGTCCAGCTACTAATTAACATAGTTAGTTTGGGCTATTGTATGTAACAAGTTAATATCTTTTAAAATATTATTTTTTGATTTTGTGTCGAAATTCGATATAGCTGAATGGAAACAATTAGTCAAGCCTTAGATTCTTCTTAGATACAGAATAAACAGTTTTTATCTTATTTTCTAAATTTAAATTAAAATTGAAATTTCAAAAAAATTAAAAATTAAATAAATAATTTAATAGATCAATTTTAATTTGAGAATTTTCTTTATTCAATTTTCGCCTATGACCGAAAATTCTAAAAAAAATATGTGTTACTAAATAGTTAAGTAAGTAATTAAGTAAGTACTTAAGTTTTCTTTTTTGTTCAAAGAAATCCATAAAGAAGTTAATTTCCTTCATTTCCATATATCTTTTTATAATTAATACATTCTTTCACTCACATTTTTTTTCTGTCCAAAAAATTATGTTTTTCTAAGAATTTGATAGAGTAATATTGCATATGGTAATATAAGTTATTTAATAAATAATTATTCTCTCTTTCTCAATTATAAAACGTTTTCGTTACGGTCTGCATTTCAAAATTTGTTCCACTAATATAATATATATGTATTTTTTCAGTTAAACAAATAAAACGAAACAAAATTTTAAAATAAACTACACCCTATTTAAAGTAATAATAAAAGCTGTATTAATTTCACTCACAAATAATATTAAATAACTATAAAAATATAACAAATTAAATTTTATTTTATTGGAAATTGTAGAACTTTTGCACAGTGCCCATCGTAATCAAATGTTAATCAGGCAATTACGCAATTTAATTATGAATTAATTGCGCCATTAAAATAACAATCTTTATTGACGACGCGGCTGCGGCTATTTGAAAAGCTAACTGCCCACATAAATGTGCAACACCCACGCTCCCACACACACACACACAGACACACACACGCGCACAGCAAATTGCAATTGGATCTCCCTCCACTCCTTCTGCATCCCCGCCCTTTGGCTAAGTGGGCGCGCGGCAAACAAAATCAAACAACACAAATAGCAGTCAGCCAAACAAGCTACAAAATTGAAGGAAAAAATTATAAAAATTATGAAAAACTATCAAAACATTTACATGCGGCGGCATCGCGCGGCCAACGCGACGGCCATTTATCAACTGACCAACTTGTTGTTGTTGTTGTTGTTGTTGTAGTTTTGGTGTTGTATCTGGCCGACTGGCAGTCGTTCTGCGCTGCCGGTCTCTTTTCATCTTTGGCCGGCAAAGAAAAAGCTTTGAATGCGTTGAATACGATTGGAGGCGTCGCCGCCTTGGCGGGGGTGTAGAAAGGCAGTCCGGTCTTTATAGTATAGCCATGGTAGAGTTCGGTCGGCTCATAAGTAGTATATGATTATGATGTTTATTGAAAAATTAATTTGCGCCTCGCTTTGGCTGCGGGTCTCATTTGCGTATTTCAAAGAGCAATGAATAATGATGAAGATTATAAAAACTCTTGACGCGTTTCGTCTGAGAAATTAATATTTGTAATTGGCTATAATTGTTCGTGCCAACGGCCAACTACACAAAGCCGATTGTACGAACGACTATATTAATGAGCCTCGCACTCGCCTCTTGTTATTTCAATAGTTTTAATTGAAAAGAAAGCGCTCTTCTTGCCTCTTAATGAAGCGCCTAACGGAGAATACAAAAAAATGTTTTAATCAGCCAGCAGCAGAGGGTGTAGGGAAATCTTTATGCCACGGAATGCGCAAAGCAATTGAATGGACCACAATATTTAGATATGTTTGAGATTCGTTTGAACATCTAAATGTTGGGAATTATACTATAGAATAAGCTATTTCAAAGCACGTGTCTAGCTTTAGCAAATATGAAGAGCTATGACAAATTTTCGTGTTAAAATCTTTTATTTTATCACCTATTGAATTTTTTCTTTGAATTAGTTGGTAAATTTTTGGAATTCTTAAAATTTGTTATATATATAATAATTTATTTGGTTAGTTTATAGATTTATTTATACACAACGAAAAACTATGAAATGATTTAATTTGATCTGAATATCCCACAAAGAGATACTTTTTGCATTGGCAATTAAGCATAAATATTGCGAATGAAAGGATTTTTTCTGCTTAACTTATTTATTAAGCTGCTCTAATTAAGTTTATTATGCGCCAACAGCAGCTTCATTAAATATACTTACGAACCAACAAACTGCCAACTTTCGCCCTCCATTAAGCAACCCAAGGCAACCCGACTGGGCTCCAGTGAGAAAGCGTAGCAACAATGGCCTCGACGAACTTGGGAGCCAGCAATTTTCGCATAATAATCCTTAAAATGAGTTTAATTTGTAAAGTAAAATTATAACCAGAGACAGACGGAGAAAGAGAGCGAGAGAGAGAGAGAGACAGACACAAACTCAAAAGGGCGAGTGAGCGAAGGGCAGTGAGAGCGAGCAGGACAGGAAGAGGGCTGCCTTTTGTGCCATTTATAAAATATATATATATATAATGAACCCCAAAGTTTGGCTTATCCTGGGCATCCCTTTGTTGTCGCTTATTGGAGTAGACGGGTCGTGTTAGGGGGCGGAAGATTTGTTGTTTATTCCGGGATGCTGCATATTTCAGATTTACGTGTGATTGATTTGCCATGCTGGCTACTCGATTTATGCGTAACGATAAGAATTTTATGGTTTATCTTTGAGGTGTGCGCCATAGGCATAAACTTCGTTTCGTTTCGTGCCGTTTCGTTTTTTTCGGGCAGGATTCTTTGCAAGCAGAAGGAGAGGTATAAAAAACATAATTTCCTGGCAGAGATTGAAGCTTTGTGATAAGATGCCGACGTCAATGAATTCGCTTTTCATCATAATGATGGGCTTATTGTTTATTATTTATGCGTCGGCCCTCTGTATGTATGTATGTATGTATACTGGCAATCGGGGAGCGGAGCGACTGTTATGGAAATATTGCACATACGCCGTGTGCGCCCGCTTGGAGCACCAATTAAATTTTCCCTTTGCTCCAAAGACGGAAAAACTGGCAACAGCCGCGGCTCCAAAACGCAAGCAGACAGCGCGACGACGCGGCCGCCAATTACGTTGACAGCAGAATTTAATAAGAAGCGGCAAAGCGGCAGGCAAATGAAGTCATGAATGTGGAAGCTGTGACGTGTCAGAGCGAGATGGCGCTTAACGGGGGAGAGAGCGCGACAAAAAATCCAAAAGTGGAAACGAACGAGCGACGGCTGCGACGGTTGCGGCAGCAGCGGCTGCTTGTTATAAAATGCTAATACGCGCAGCAAAAACGCTTTGAAGATTGAATTATTCAATAATAATTAGGCGTGCGAACGGGACAGCGCATAGGGCAGCAGCGACGAACAATGCTGCCGTCTCGCTTGCGCGTCGAACACAAAACTCACCACACTGGAATGAACAGCGGTAGAAAAGAAGGCGGCGCAAGAAATACAACAAAAGGTAAATAAGAAAAAAAATAAATGAATAGAGCGCTGTGCGAGAGAGCATAACCGAAACAGTTAGGCCAATAAAAATGGTGTCGCTGCATTCGCTTGAGCAGTGAGTGCAAGGGAGAGAGCAACAGAGCTGCGCCAGGCCGGTTTATCAGCCACCACCACCAGCAGCACCAACACCACCACCGACAGCAGCAGCGAGCAGGTTTCCCATATGCCTCTGTGTGCATGTGTGCGTGCGAGTGTCTGAGTGTGTCTGTGTGTTTGTGTTTGTGCTTGTTGAAGCAGCAGCAGCAGCAGAGCTGTGACTGCGCCGCCGTCTACGTTCAGTTGTAGAACAGACGTGATCTCAAGAGGACGTGTTTCTCTCGAGTCTCAGAGCCGCCGAGCATAGTCGCAACGTGAATTAAACGCCACATACAACAGCAAATGAGCAAGCCGCGTGCGTGCGTGTGCATCTGTGTGTGTGTGTGCGTGTGTATTAGTGAGTGTTTGTGATGAACGAGCGAATTAATTAAAAGATAATCAAAACAAATTAACGACACATATATTTTCTACTGAGCGACCCGTCAAGTGCCAATTTGAACTCGCGCGCACCTCTCTCGCCAGTGCAATGTTTTAATCAAAACAACAACAACAGCAACAGCAACAGTAAAAACAACAACAATCGACACTCAATCAAATTCTAAAGAGATAGCCCAGTGAATCCAGTAGCAGTTGCGAATCGCTGGCTTTATGTTAAAGCTGTCCAACAACACTGTAAACGTGAACGCAACGAGCGCAGCAACGACCAGGAACACGAACAGGAACAGGAGTATGACAGTGACTGGTCTACGCCAAACGATGACCAGCCCGACGGTGCCGCCAACCACAACGCTCAGCAGCTCCGGCAGCAGCAGCACCACCAGCCTGAGCAACACGCTGACCAACGCCGTCGCCGTTGCCGCCGCCGGCACTGGTGCACTGCATCCGCTGGCTAGCCCAACATCGCCGTCGGCCCTGCTGCTGGCACATCAGCAGCATCTGCTGGCCCAGCATCAACAGCAGCAGCAGCAGCAGCAACAACAGCAACAGCAGCAACAGCAGCAGCAGCAGCAGGCACTGCAATTGGCAGCAGTGCATCCAGCGCCACATCATCTGCACAAGAGCAGCTCCAGGCTGAGCAACTTCAGCGTAGCCTCGCTGCTGGCGGACACGCGGCCACGCACACCCAACACCAGCGATGGACCCACGAATCTCTCCAGCTCTGCAGCCACATCGCCCATCTCTCAAAGCAGCGCTGCGGGCACGCCGCCGCCAACAGCTCCGCCAGCTGTGCCGCCCACGCATGCGTTTCATCCCGCCGCTGTTGCGCATCACGCCCACTTGCTGCATGCCGCCCATGCGGCGGCGGCAGCGCACGCCCAGCAGCAGCAGCAACAGCAACAGCAGCAGCTGGCCATGGCGCAACTGCGTCAGGCGCAGGCCGATGCACGCGCCAGCTCTCCACCCGCTTCAGCCTCCGCCAGCTCCACGCCCAGCTCAACGCCAGTGGCACATGCAAGCGGCATCAGCTCCACACCTGCCAAGAACGAAAGACACTCGCCGCTGGGCGGCAGCAGCCATACGGACTCCGAGCTGGAATACGACGAGGACATGCTGCATGAGCACGACGTGGAACACGATGAGGAGGAGGACTCAATTGTGGACATTGAGGACATGAATGCCGACGACTCGCCACGCTCCACGCCCGACGGCCTCGACAGCAGCAGCAAATCACTCGAAGGCTCGCACGGCGGACCGCCCGGCTCGGGCGTTGGCTCCGGCCACATGCCAACCACAATTCTCTCACCCGCAGCCTTGGCCGCCAGCGGTCATGTGCCCATACGGCCGACACCATTCAGCGCCTTAGCTGCCGCAGCCGTCGCTTGGGGCGGCATGGGCGGCGGAGTTCCATGGCCGGGCGCACGGCAAATGCCGCCCTTCGGGCCGCCGGGTCTGTTTCCAGGACAAGGATTTGGTGGAGGTAAGTGTCAATTGAAATGAAACTTCAGAAAAAGTTTAAGATTGGTTAAAAATTGAGTTGTATAAGCGAGTTCCAAAGGAATTGAAGAGAATTTTTTAAGGAATTCTTTAGATATGAAAAAGTATATACATTTTAAGTGTAGCACGTGCCAGGCAGGTGTTAATTACAATTTGCTCTGAACTATAGCTATAATCTATAGAGATAATCGTGCTGCTGTTTACATTAACAAAAGTCTTACATATTATAAGCAAGTTATTATATGATATTAATAGTTATCATTTTATGGCCCGTTGACTCCATTTTGTCTGTCTGCCTGTCTGTCTCTCTCTCTCTCTCCCTCTCTCTCTCTCTGTGTACACATAGTTTAATTGAATTAAACCGACCCGCGCCTTAATAGGCACCAACGACAATGGCTGCCAACGGGTGCCATCGATGCTGCGGGCGCTGCATTCGCCCCTCGGCTACCCCCCGCGACTGCCTCGTCTGCTTGCTGCCAACTGTCTGGTAGTCAAAGTGCGTGGCAATTATTCTCTCGCTTTAAATGAAACAATGAAAAATTTTTGATTGCACTGACCATTTACTCGTATCATCCACAAAATTATTATTATCATATATTGCTGCTGCTGTTGTTGCTGTTGTTGCTGTTGCTGATGTCGCGTCGGTTTTGATTTAACTCAATTGGCTCGTCTGCTTATTCATTGCATTGGCGTTGGCTTTTTTTTTGTTTTTATTATTATAATTTTTGTTTTTTTGGTGTTTTCCGGTCGATGTCAGCCCCCCAGGCACAAGTCGTGCATATAGCACGTATATTTATGTGCATATAGTAGTTAGATAGGGAACTGAACTGTCTGTCCAGACTAATTGAAGCGAGTCTGGCAAAGGCTGGGCCGATTTGTATCTGCATGCACAGTTCACACTTTTCTTGCATTTTCCGGCATCAGACAAAAAGTGACCAGGCGCTGGCAGCACTTGCAACACTTGCAACGCCGTTGGTCACACCTTGCTGCAGTCCAGCGCCAGCAGCGCCACAGCGCCAGCAGCCAGGACACAAAAACTCCGACGGCTGACAGACATGTGAACTTTACACGTTGGGGCACAAAAAAACCTAACGCGAACTTTGCATTTCCGCCCCGCAATAACAATAACAGGCAGCAGCAGTTTTTTGCCCGCTGCTGCTGTTGCTGCTGCATTGTTTTATAAAGTTGTCAAGGGGCAGACGCCCATGAGAGGCGCCACATTCAGGTTTTTATATGAGGTTTTCCATACTTTTCTTTTGTGCAAGCTTCGGGGGGCTCAACACAAATTACTTCAATAACAATTACCATATGAATGCAGCTGTCTTAAAATACCTCTAAAAATGAGAACTTGAAACTATGAAGCAAAAATTAGAAATCATTAGAGTAAATTAACCAGGAAATTAAAACAATTTCATGTGCTCGACAGCTGTTGGCCCAAGCAGTTATATAACTGGCATAACACTTAAAGAATTCACACACTGAGAGCTGTAATAATAAAAAAACAACTTTTCAAAAACATTTTAAATAAAACTTTATATGTATAATAATATTTAAATGAACTTTAGTATGATAGGTTGTACTGAAAATCAATTTGAATTAAGTCATAAAACTTTTATAAATACTATAATAATTATATTAAATATTTTAAAGATTTTCGATGAGTTTTTGAAGAGTTCTTTTAATTATTTAATAATTATTTTATAGTTATTATAATTTATTAGATTTTTTACGAGCTAATAATAATAATAATAATTATATAAAATATTTAAAAGAATTTCGATGAGTTTTTGAGAGTTTTTTTTTAAATTATTTAATAATTATTTTATAGTTATTATATTTTATTCAATATTTTTCGAGCCAAGAATAATAACAATAATTATATAAAATACTTTCAAGAATTTCGATGACTTTTAGACAGTTATTTTGATTATTTAATAATTATTTTATAGTTATTATATTTTATTCAATATTTTTCGAGCTAATAATAATAATAATAACATATAAAATATTTTAAAGATTGTCAATGACTTTTAGACAGTTCTTTTAATTATTTAATAATTATTTTATAGTTATTATATTTTATTCAATATTTTTCGAGCTCTTTTACCTTTTGTCAATCAGCTATCCACACTTGATTCAAATTGTCTTTAAACTGACAGGCGACAACAGCAACAACAACAACAATAAGAATAATAACCAAAAAAAAAAACAATTTCAAACATTTGCCGCTTATTTTGTCATTTGCTGTCAACTGTAGCACACACACACACAGACACACTTCAGTTTGGTACAACTTTATTTCGTTTCATATTGGCAGCTGTTTTTTTTTTCCCTGACTTCGACCCATCCTCAGCAGGTCTCATTAGCGCAGCAGGTTGCAGCCTTTGTGTGCTCGCTCTCTCTCTCTCTCTCTCTCTCTCTCTCTCTCTCTCTTACTCTTTCTCCCTTTATATCTTATTATTGTCGACATTCGTGTGACCTGTGCCGCTATCTGTTGCCGCATTATGTCAAGTGTTAGGTACTTAGTGCCTTAGGGCTATGTATCTGTATCTGTGTGTCTTGGCCAGGTCGAACGGTAGCCGTAGCCATGCGTCGTCTGCTTTGAAATCGGGCTTTATCAGCGGCGCTAGTTTCATGTTTGTTTCATGGCCCATTCAATTAACTGAAATACCGCAGGCTGGCATCTTAAATGGGCTGCGATTAGGGAACACACAGGAGTACAAAGAAAACACAGGTGAAACTCGAGTTTGAGTTTGTGTGGCCTCAGCCGACGCTCGTCATGGCTTTATGCTTTTGCTGGGCCTTGCAATTGATTTACATTCACAGGCAGTTAAAATGCCTGCGACGGAGCTCCATAATTTAACTAATTGCAAAGCGCAGGCACGTCACGTACCTTATGGCATACTCGCCAGCCCGCTCAGGGGGTGGACAGGTGGACAGGTGGGGCAGCTAATGCAGCTGCAATTCTTGGCAGCCATTATAGAAATTAATTTTCAAGCTGAACAAACGAGCAACAACTTGGGAGTCATTGCATAAATACAAACAACAGAACCAGCAAATACACAGCCAGAGTTGCTGTGCATGTATGTGTGTGTGTGTGTGTGTGTGAGAGAGCGAGACAGAGGCACAGCAACTGGCAAAGTTGGTAGGTGTGGCATGTCAGCTACGCCCACCTAAGCACGCAATTTTTATTTGCAGCCAGGCAGCAATTTAAACGTTGACAGACGGCGACAGCCGACGGCTGCTGGGCAAGTGGGGTGAAGTGGAGTGAAGGCAGAGGTAGCCGAAGGGGTGGGGCAGAGGACGGTTACCTTTTGCATGCGTTTTAACACCATTCGCCAAAGGCCGCAGCGAAGACGCCAAAAGCTAAAATAATATTTGCATTCTGCACGCCATCTAACGTGCATAAGCTGTACTAAATACACACACACACAGCATAGCTGCATGCAATACAAGTGTGGTTGGGTGGGTTGGGGGCCTGGGGGCTGAGGGGTCTGTGTTGAGGTGTGCTGGCGCAGACATTTTGATGTATGTTTTGGTAAATAAAATTTATTTGCATTAAATTACCAGGCAGACAAAAGCAACAGCAGCAGCAACAGCAGCAGACAAAAGGGGAGCAGCAGCCAGGGGGAAAGGGGGATAGGGGGGGCGACGGGGTCGCTGAGTTGTTGCCAATGACTTGCATATGTGCCACAAGGTGTTGCTACCGTAGACACTCGGGCTATATGTATGTATGCATGTACCTTTAGACAACGGCAAACATTTGCTAAATGTTTGTAGACAATTGGTAGTTCAACTAATTTGAGTCACTGTGTGTCTGTGTGCACGCCTTTCAGAATGTGCACGCGTGTGTGTATGTGTGAGTGTGTGTGTGTGTCTGTATGTGTACAGCTGAGTAATTAAAAGAGAGCTCAAACACTTGAACTTGCTAGCAGGTGGGCAGCTATCCGCCTGAAACTGCGTGCCCAACCCACATGAGAGCTGCTCTTTGCGCCCCCTTCTCGCCTTCAGTTTAGCTCCCCTTTTGGCCAGCGGCCTCGTTATCGTTGCTTATCTTGCACAGAGGCAGCCATTGGTGATTAAAATATGCACTTCATTGCCACTGGGACAACACATTCCAATTGCCGGGCAACTGGAAAACATGCGAGGCGACAAGATTTGTCCACTGATCGCGCCCAGTTGCTGTTGCTGCTGCTGCTGCTAACTTATCTATGGCAGCCGGTTTTAACACGCTCTTTGCTAATTAATAGGCTCTAATGGGCCGGTTCTCATGCACGCCCCTCGCATGCATTGCAATCAGGTTTACATATTAGAAATACGCACCGAAAAGCTACTAAAACTTCAAACTGACGAGCAGTACCTTGGTCCAAGGTCCCCTTCATTTAGATTCATTTATTCCCATTCGTTGCTTCATAATATTTGCTTTTCTCCATTGCTTAAGCAAGCGGACATCTTTATTTCAAATGTTGTTGTATCTTCTCTATAGTTGCTTAGCCTATATAAGATTTTCCATTCATTTTATACAGTTCTTATCTCTATATATATATGTATATCTGTGTCACTGCAAAGTTGCCTCATCTGTTGCCCATTCGTAAAATGAATCTGAAGTGTTTATCACTTCTTTATATCACATTAGTCTCCCCCACATGCATTTTTCAACTAATTTGGTACTTTGCGCACCTCATTCACCTACTTATTTGGTGCTAATTAAAATCCTTCATTATGAAATCAGCTGCCCCAATCAACAGCGGCAACAGCTACACCGGGATTGGCATGGGGTCCCCATAGCAGTGCTCGTTTGACCGTAAGCGTGTAATTGCATTAGCCAAACGTTCGTCTCGCTTTTGCTCCAATCGATTGCAAAATGCTTTTCACTACAGAAACGCTTATGGAGCCAGCCAAGCCCCCTTAACACCTGCCCGCCCCACCAGCCCACCAGCCCCACCTGCTCGTAGCTGCTGCCTATTTGGCTATGCGAAAACGCTTTAATGAAGAATTAATTGCCAGCAATTTGCAGCGCAAATCAATCCACCGTTGTCACCGTTGTCGATTCGTCGTGTCGTACCGCTCCGGCCCATAGGCCGCTAGGCCTGGGCATACGAATTGCCATAGAGGCCTCTATCTCTATGGGCGATTGCCTATGCGATCGATACGCGTAAATTTCACAATTGCTGCTTGTTTGTGTGTTGTTTCTGTTGTTGTCGTTGTTGTTGCTGACCGAGTCTTATATGTCGTCGTCTACAATACACCGGAGAACTCAAATTAATTGAAAATCCATTACAAACATAGGCTAAATGTCACAATTGGCGTTTGTGGCATGTACTTGCTCTGGCAATGGCGACGCTGGCGACGTATTGCCCCAGCAACAGCAACAGCAACAGCCAGCTACAGCCAGCAGCAACAACAATGGCAACAACAATGCCTATAAAAGCACAAACAAGTCTCGCACTCTGGTTTGGACGTGCGTGGCCGTCTTCGTCTCCAGCCTGCCTGCCACGTTTCCATGCCCGTTCCGTTCTCCATCTCCATCGCCGTCTCGGCCTGCCTCAGAGTCAGCCAGTATTGGATCTGTTGCAGGTTATTTGTGCAACAGGCGGCGGGCCAAGCGATTGGTTAAGTTGATCCGTGCACAATGCGGACGGCGGTGAGGTGAGGAGCGAGAAGCCATTCCACTTGCTATAGTTTTTTGTGCTTTTGGCCTGCAATGGAAACCGAAACCCCATTCCAGCAATTTAGCGACAAATGAGCAATTAATTTTGAAATAAATGCAAAGCGCAAAACGGTTTTAGAAAAAGTGGAATTCAATTCAATTCAATTCAATTCGATGTGTATGCGTATTGACTACGTATTTATACTTATTTACGATTCAGTTTGGTGTTAATTGCCGATGCCCGAGTGCTTGATAGATACATTGTGGACTGTCAAAATAATTATGGCCAAGTAAACACACAAAAGAACCAGATATTATACAAAATGATGATGCGAGCCACGACGAAGAGACATGTGACAAAGGCAGCCAAAGCTGTAAAACTTGACCGCATCGTTTATATGCTAATTTGCCAACTAATTTATGGCCATCACAACAAGAGCGACAACAACAGCAACAATAATAAAAACAAAACCGAAATAATAATAATAATAAAAATAACTATGTCTGTGTGTATGGAACAGAATCAGAAATGCACGATGGAAGAAAAAAAAAACATACGAAATATATACAATATATATTTTTATGTATATTTATAGAGAGAGAGAGAGATGCATGCGCCCGCGCGTCTTGAAGTCTGTAACAAATTTCTCGCTGCTGCTGAGGCGCATCCTCAGCCAAAGCAACAGCAACAGCAACAGCAACATCATCATGATCGTTATTTTAATGATTATCAATATTATCTGGGCTTTTCACATTTCGTTTCACCTTGTTAGGCCATACAAAACGCTTTTACCAGACTGCATTCAATACGAAACACACAAACAAATTAAATAATATGCATATAAATATATATTCGAAGCAGCAGTCGGCAGTCAGCAGGGCGCAGTCAGCAGATAAGGCCCGCAATCTGTACGATCGAGCTTGGCGCATTAACATAACTTTGACATGTCACACTAATTACTTAATGAGCTGATCAGCCCCACTGTCCAGATGCAGATGCAGATGCCAATGGCGATGCCGATGCCGATGTCGATGCCAATGTCCACTGTGGCATTATTAGTTTTATTGTGGCAGAGCCAGAGGTGAAGCGAAGCTAAACTCTACGATCAAACGAGTTGGTCATTTTTGTGTTTTTATGGACAGGCAGCTTTGACATTTATTTGTTTATTGATAACATAACGTGACACAAAATGTGTGTGTGAACACAGACATCAAGTCTTGGTATGTGGCAGACATGTTGTCGGCTGGGAATCTGCCAGTTGCAGCAGCTCAGCGTTTGCCATTTGTAGAGTTGGCTCCATCTGTTAACTAATTTTTGTTTTGTTGTTTAACGCCTCATTTGGGCTGGCAGTCAGCGAGCCATAAAATCAATTACAATGCAAAAAGAAAAAAAGAAAAACGAAACGAATTGAAGAAGCAGATGACAACAATTTTCGGTTTGTCACTCAACAATTTCAATTCGTGTAATTATGCATAAAATTAAAGCGTTGCATCTCATTTGCCTGGGCCTTTATTTTGATTCCTGCCTTGCAAAACAAAATGCTCCATAAATTACGCGTGCCTGCGCCTGCCGACTGCCGACTGCTGACTGTTGACTGTCGACTGAAGAGTGGATGCGGGGCATCATGTGGCATGGCTATATAGTACTTGGTATATTCGCTGGCAAAGCTGACCCGGGGATGCATCTTTAAAATGCCATTTGCATCTTTGTGGCTTGGCGCTGGCAGGCCCAATGGCAGGCTCATTACTTTCATTAACAACACTCCAAGTGGATGCCACAGGCGCACGATGCTTGGGGCAGCTGCATCGCCGGCTGCCCTAACCCTGCCCCTCACAGCGCCAGCTCCATGCGATTGCTTTATAAGGCATGCACGTTTTTTCTCTTCTTTTTTTTAGCATTCGTTGTTTTTTTTTGTTTCTGCTGCTGCTGCTGCTGCGGCTGCTGCTGCTGCCCAGCCGGTCTTTGTTTGCCAAAACAAAATGCCCAAATTAAAATTGTTTTGCAGCCGAGAGAGAATCGAACTGGGGACATTGCATTTCCCGTCTTTACAGCGACTGCAGTGGCTGCTGCGGCTGCTGCTTTGTCTGACAAATAGTTTAGACAGCAAATTTATTGGCCACTTAAAGGAGTAATTACCGTTTGCTGTAGACGTTGCCGTTGTCGGCTTGTTGTTGCTGCCGCTTTTAGCCATGACAAGGCCAAGGACAGCCGCAGACGGACAACGCCTGCTGACAGCAGCTCATTCAGCGCTTCAATTGTATGCAAATGTTGCGGATTCAGTTGCTTTTAATTGGACCCAGCACCAGCGTCAGTCAGCGCAACTGACGTCAACACTTCCCTCTCTCACTCTATCTCTCTCTCTCTCTCTCTATCTCTCTCAACTACAACTAGATTTACTCATGTTGACATCCGACTAATCAACACTCTCTCGATTCTGTCTCTTTTAGATGCCAATGAGCCGCCTCGTATCAAATGCAATCTGCGCAAACATAAGCCCAACCGCAAGCCGCGCACCCCCTTCACAACACAGCAGCTGCTCTCGCTGGAGAAGAAGTTCCGGGAGAAGCAGTACCTGAGCATAGCGGAGCGCGCCGAGTTCTCATCGTCGCTGCGGCTCACCGAGACACAGGTGAAGATCTGGTTTCAGAATCGACGCGCCAAGGCCAAGCGGCTGCAGGAAGCGGAAATCGAGAAGATCAAAATGGCGGCGCTGGGACGCGGTGCTCCGGGCGCACAGTGGGCCATGGCTGGTTACTTCCATCCGAGCCTGATGCACCTGGGATAAGTGGCGGCCAAGTTGGTGTGCGCTAATAGATAGCTGGCGCACCAGCCGCTCGATCAGCCGGAATGACAACCAAATAACTGAGCCACGCCCAGCCGCCAGCACGCCCACCGATGTCGTGCTCGCTTCGAAACCCCCAAAATTTTGCTGTGATGTTAGCGCATTTTATTTACGATACTTCCAAATGTTTTTTGTAAAATGCACTCTGTAAATACTGTAAGCATAGAGAAAGAAAGATGACAACAGATCCCAAACCGAACTCTGTATATATATATATAAACGAAAGCAAGCGAGAATGTTTCCTAATTGTACATAGAGATCTAGCGAGTAATCCAATCACGAATTCTTAAGAGCCAATTTGCGTTTAGAAGTATTTGCTGTTTGTTAAATGTAAACTGTAAAGAAAAACTTTCGAGAAAAATTAAAAAAAAAATAACAAAAAAAAAAAAGAGAGAAAATAATTTATTTGTAAAACTCAAGTCAATAAATATATATATATATATATATATATACAAACAAAGTCGACGCAAACTTAAGCCGTAATTGATATTTGATTGTATTGGACTTTGCATTATACTAAGACTAGTTAAAAGAACGCATGTATTTAAAAAATACTTCTAAGGAACCTAACTAAACAGCTCTAACTATGCCGTTAATTATACACTAAACCTAATATAATACGCAGCCCTATATACATAGCTCATACATTCATACAAAAAATACTACCATATAGTGTTAATCCTACGTAGTTGTTTACACTTAAATCATTACAAACAAAATCCCCACATTGAAAAAAAAAAATCCAAAAAGGAAAAAAAAAATACAAAAAAAAAAAATCAGTGGACAAATATATAATTATACGAAAAAATTTAATGCGAATTTGTTTTTTTATTGATGTCAAGAGTTTAACACAAAGTTTCAGAATTTATTTATTCCATGTCTAAATCTGACTTGAATTAATTTTTGTTCACAATTAGCTCAGCTGAAAAAGTCTTATTCAAAATTTGTTGCCGTTGGCAATGAATGAATCTGACTTGACTTGAATTCTGCTAAACAAGATTATTATAATATATAAAAGTATATTATATATAGATGCTTGACGAAATCTGTAGCCTAGTTTGAAATGTAATCTAATTGGAAAAGCTGTTGATTGACAAGTTGATAACACGTATTGAATAGATTGAAGAGAAACTACAAGTCAAGCAGGCAGATACACAATATCCATGTGCCAAAACATTATTTATTAATTATAAATAAATATATTTACTTAAATATGTGATCTGGCTCAGTTGAATCAGTTGGTCAAACTCTAGCTTAATAGCCTTAATCAATGATTGACACTGATTGACTTGCAGCTCTAATTAAATGCCAACTTGTCTTTCGTCTTTAGCTTTTACATATGTAAATAGTTAAAGAGTCTCATGAAAGTAGATGTAAGAGTCAAACAGCTAAGATTATAATTTGAAGAACCAATTATATTTTAGTGAATATATTCTAAAATCCAAAAGAGAGACGAAGAATAAATATAAATATAAATAATATTAATATAAATTAAATATTTGTTAAGCTCAAATGAGTCACAGTTTTCATTCAAGTCTAGAGAATCAATTATGCAAAAGCCATGCATGGTGTGTTATATCACTTAACGTTTAGAGCAGATTATACTTAGGCACTAGAGCATTATATAATAGAATCTAAAAATCTAGTTGCTAGCTGCTAAGCCATGCATTTATATATAACTATATATATATATATGTATTTGTGAAATCTATATAATTCCTGGTTGCTTATTTTGTTTGATGCTGTTTAAGTGCTGGTAATCAATCGGTCGAATTTCACAATCGTCTAGCTAAGTGCGAAATGCAAAAGCGCCAGCGCGTGCTTATCGGCGATCAATTAATATTTAATTAATCAGGCGAGGGCCTGGGAGGGAAACGTTGCGATCGGCACACACGGCGTATGCGTACTCTTGTTTACCAGCAATAGTCCGAGTCGAACACATATATGCATATATATTTGAATGTACATTATGGAGGTTAAGCACAGCACAGCAATCATCATTACGATCGTTATTAGCAGATGTAGCCGCAAGCGAATTGAAAGATTATTAAATTGTAATTTTTTTTTTATTCTATGCTATTTGTCGAGTGTCAGACGGGTTCAATAACAGACTCTCGGCGGGCAACATGCTATAGCTATAGCTATAGCTTTATTTATTTATTTATTTCTTGTTGACAATGTGCGAGCGTTAATCGTCGTTGTGGTTGCTGTTGTTATCGCTCTGAATTAAACCCCAATTAATTTAATTACAAATGGAAATAACGCGCCGTTGGCAGCAGCAGCATCCAAGTCGAAATCTGTCAAAAGTTTTTGAGATTTTTTTTTGATTTATATTTTTTTTTGCCATTTGTTAACAGACACACACAAACACACACACATGTAGTCGCATGCGCTCAATAAATAAATTAAAATATTATTTGCCAGTTTGGCGCTGATAAGCAAAATGCGTTCACATAAAACGCTTTCGTTTATTCAGACTGTCATTAATTATAAATTATAACAAAGTGGGCATTTCCGACATCATTATACTTTACCTTAGCTTCTGTTCTGTCAGTGAGAAGTGATCCCTGACTAAAGTCAGGTATGCAAAGTGATCGTACTTAACAAATAGATATTTCAAGTGTTTTCCAATTGCCTATCAATTATTAAGTAAATTAGTTGGCAATTGAAAAGAAATAGGAATATTCATTGACATTTTATTAGCTGCAAATCAAATACATTATTAAATTGTAATCACATTAATTATACTTCAGTTTTGATAAATGTATTGTCATGTGTATGCAAATTTTGTACAGCAGCCGAGTATTTTTATCTCGAATGTCAAATCGATTGTCTCTGCAATTAATTGCTCGTATATAATTACAACGTGGCCCACGCTGACGCCGACGCTGACGCTGACGCTGACGGCGATGCCGATGTCGATGCCGTTGCCGATTCAGACGACGATGGCGTGGCAGTTGCCGTGGCGCCCTCGTCTCTTTATTAATTAGCCCTGATGCGGCAGCAGGTAGCCACAGGTGGTGCTGCATGCAAAACGCACCGCGGCGGAAAGTGCAACGCGTTAATCAAAACGTAATCAAATCATTTGGCAAGGGTCGAACAGGCAAAGCCAAACCGTTGCACCAACAACAAACAACAACAACAACAACATTATAATCACAGCCTGGTCACATTGAACGCCCGCTGCGCGTTGTCGGGCCCGGCAATTAAGCTTTATATCTGGCCTAATGGACCGAGCGCCGCCTGCGCTGATTGCGCGCATTTGTTAAGCGTCGACGGCGACGCTCACTCGCTCTGCACCCAATCAAATATGAAGCTGTATCTCCCAGTCTACCGTCTACCGTCTACCGTCCACCGTCTACCGTCGCCGTCGCCGTCGCTGTCTCCCTATCCCTCCAAGGCGGCGGGCACAGCGTGATATTAACGCCCCACCGTGAGGCGGCGCATTTACAATGATAATATTTGTGCTCCAAAGTTATCAATGAGTGCGCCGCGCTCGCCGAACGGGATATTGAATGGGTCTCAATATGGTAAGTGTAGTAGTAGATGATTGCCATAGTTCTGCCATGAGAACTATATTTTCAAATACTAACAGACTTTGGTCTAAATACAGAAAATAAATAAATATAAGCTTCGATTAGGTTACGATTTATTATGCTAAATCAAGTTTTAATTTATGTGAGCTAAATGTATTCAGAAATGTGAAATCTAAATGGAAAGAAAATTAATCAAAGTTAAGTTATAGATATATGCATGAGTGAGGATAGGATTAGATACATATTTTAACAGTTTGTAATACTAATTGGGGTACGAGTATTATTTTATATGATGATTGATTATGAATGAATAGTTCTGTTGGTATTACAAAATCTATATCTAGTTAAGTGGAGCTTGATAGAATTTTATTGTATATTTTTTAGAAACATAGTCGTCCTCATAGCCTGATTCATGGTCAAAACATGTGTCTAACCTTCAACAGTTCCTAACAGAATTAAATTCTTTGTCATCTAACTTTTCATGCTATCTAAAACTTTTCATAATTTGACTGAATAAGAACAAGTAAGTGATGCCCTTATAATGAGGGAACCAACCATTTGCCAGCCATAACATATTTAATTAACACCATAAACCAGCCCTTCAGCCATGCAAATGAGCTCATAATGAGCTAATTATGTAATGCATTGATCAATTAAACTGCGTCCTCAGACATTATACATAATGCAAGGGTTCATAAATGCGTTTTTCACACTAACAGCCACAGTGAGTTCAACAAACGAAAATTGCTCGAAGCATTGCAAAGGAAATTAAAACACAACGGAAAATTCATACGTAAACGTAAGCGAATTGGAAATCCGTTTACTTAGCCTGCTTCGGGGTAGTGATAAACTTAAGAAGAGACCACTCATTATAGAGAGAGGCACTCGAAACTCTGGCAGACGGCATGGCGGAGCACTTGCTACTCGGCGTATGGGAAACATTCACAATTACCGCGAATAAATTGAGGTAATTAGGTAATAAAAATAATGTTTTCACCTCATTATGGCAGACAGGCATCCGCGGCCAGCAGCTGCTCGTCAATTGGGCTGCCATTTTTTCCAAGAAGCCAGCCAACCACCTGCCGACAACCGCAATCGGACCCCAACACACTCCACACAGCTCCGAACTGGGGCACACACACACATGCAGCTCACTTGCTGCAGTTAGATCAATATGCAAAAACTCATTCAGACGGCATTCAAAATCATTTTTAGGAAAAGTGTTTCCATATCCTGCAATCAATATGGGGTATACTAGTTTTTAAGCTAAAGTCGTTTACTTTCATTTGATAATTAAGATAATTTTTAGCAGAAAGATGAAGCAAATGCTTGATGTTTAGTCTTACAAAAGCTCATTCAGACGGCATTCAAAATCATTTTTAGGAAAAGTGTTTGCATACCCTGCAATCAATATGGGGTATATCAGTTTTTAAAATAAGGTCAACTACTTTCATCTGACAGCTAAGACAATTTTGAGTAGAGAGAAGAAGCAAATGCTTGATGTTTAGTCTGACAATTTAACTGTGCAAAGACTGCGCAGCTAAAAGATACCCTTTAGACAGGTTACAAGCATCAAATCATGAAATATTCCTTGACATTATGCTAAGTTATATATAAAACTTACCAAGTATATGATAGACAATTTTTAACCTGAAGATATTCTGTACTTAGAACTAAAGATACATATAATTATTATGAAAAATAAATACAAAGTGAAGTGAGGTTATAGGTGTTTTAAAGGGTATCAGGATATCATACATGATATATAATTTATATACATATATATTTACATTTGATGTTTAGAAACATATATATATGATAAAGAGCTTCTCTTCAAAAGTTTTCATAGCAGTTTTAATCAAGAACTATGTCAAAACTCATTGCATAAGTGATGTACCTGCTCATACTCTTCTACCATACTCATACTCTGCCCATACTCTTCGCTCTCACATTTAATGCTGCACTTTGGCCATGGTCAGTGGCCTTAGCCACAAGCGGTTGACAAAGCATTTGAAGTTACTTTTATCGTCGCTGTATATTATGCAAATTATTAATTTTTCATGGAATTTTCAGGTCAATTACAATTTTCCCTGCCACACTTTGTACGAGCCGAACTTTTTATGTGTCCACGGCTATTTTCACCTACTGGACGTATATTTTAATGGCTTAGGTAAGCGGCCTTAATTGCTTGGAAATGTGCGCGTAATTATGATACAGAGAGTCGGGTATTGTGGGTGCTGGTTATATTCATAATTTTCTGTTTCGTTTTTTAGTTTTTCTTTGTTTTTTATTATTACCATTCAAGTTCTTGCGAGGCGTTTAATGAGTACAGGCCAATTCAGATATCTTATGGGCTGGCTCCTGGGACTCCTGCATTAATTTTGTGGTTAACTGCAAAAATTCCGGGAAACAAAATGTGTAGAATGCAATTAAACAAAATAGCGTGAGATACGCGTCCGATATGCGGCTCGGAAGCAGAACATTGTCGTCGCTCCCATGGCTGAAACTGAAACCTAATTTCCAAGTTTAGAATTCTGCGAAAAACCGTTGCGAGAGGTGCACGGAGCGTTCACCGTGCACCGTGCACCGTGCACTGTGCACCGTGCTCCATATGCCAACATCTTCGGCTCCATCTCCTGCGGCTGTCCACGAGCCAGCGTTTTACGTTTTTGAATACTCAATTAAATTTTTGTGCCCACTGGTTGATTGTTGTTGTCGTTGTTGTTGTTGTTGTCGTTGTTGTTGTTGCTGCTACAGTTTCGCACTATTTTCAATTGAATTAAATGTTGTGGCAGTTGCAGTTGCAGTTTGCTGCTTGCATTTTCATGCGAACAATTTCAAGGAATCGCGCATATCAAGCGCGTCGACGTCGCCGTCGCCGTCGCCATCGCCGTCGTCCTCATCGTCGTTGTTGCTGCTGTTGTTGTCGTCTTCGTTGCCGGCACGCTCCGTTTGGGCGCACAATTAATTTGCGCCCCAAAACGAACGCACGTATCTGTGAGATACATTAGCGAAAGTGTAGGCCGCCACCGCTGCGCTCGCAAATACAATTTAATTTGGCATACCCTACCAAGAGCATCCAATGCCAAGCTTGCTAAGCTTGTAACTTGGCTAAGTCAAACTCATTGCTAAGTAAATTTCCTTTATCTTACAACTCATTTGGCTGAATTCAATTAAGTGCTGTTAGCTATGCCATTTATAGTGTGTTTGGACTTCGGTTAGCTTGGCTTTGTTGCAGTTTAATTCATGGGGCCGCACTGTGTGCGACAGAGACGCCAGCGAAATGCAAAATTTGTCTGAAGATTTTAATCGTCGGCATGCGCGCTCAAAACGGCTCCAACAACAGCAAAGCAGCTGAGAGCAGCAGAGCAAAGGAGCTGAGCAGGGGCAGCATAGACCAATGATTCCGAGATCCGTGCCGGGCTGTTCCCATTGAGTTGGCCCAGGCGAACGTTTTCTAGGTTGCGGGCGGGGCATAGGGCGGGGCATGGCTGGCTGGGCAGAGCAGAGCATGTAATGCTTGCTCGTTTCTCTAGTGCCATGGTTGTTGTTGTAATTGCAGTTGTTGTTGTTGTTGTTGTTGTTGCTGCTGCTGTTGCAGTTGTAGCTACAAGACAATTCACTTTTGTGCGAAATTAAGTGGCATCTGCAGCATGGCATTCCACTTGACTCCACCAGAGGCAGCTCCCTCTGGGCAACAGTTTCTCTCTGTGCAGCATCTGCATCTGCATTTGTGTGTGTGTGAGTGTGTGTGTGTGTGTGTGTGTCTGTGTGTGTGTGCATTTCTCGCTCTTGTGGGCAATAACTAATTACATTCGCAATTATTTCATGTTTTGGCCAATTTAGTGGGACAAATTTATCTGCGCGGTGTCATCTACTTAGAATTGATGGCTTGCCATATGAAGCTAGTAGATGTTTGCTGTGATTGTTGTTGTTGCCGTTGCTGCCGCTGCTGCGGCTGCTGCTGTTGCCATTAGGCGCCCCGGCCTACATGAATGACTTTGATTGTTCTTTGCCAAATAGAAAAATTTATCTATCTGTCTGCCAGTTGTTGTTGTTCGTTTCTAATGCACAACTGTGTAAAATGCAATTATTAAGCAAATTAGCAAACATTTAGATATTCCGGCTAGATTGCCAACCACCCACCGAGGGCGCCATTGATAGCTCAATGGCTCATTCATGAATAGCTCCCTCCCAGCTAGGCACTCGCCCAGCACCCGATTATTTCATTAAATTATATGGCTTCCGTAAGATAAACACTGATTGCTTTCAATGGATAAATTGCCGAGATTAAAGTCTTTATCATATACTTATTAACTTACTACTTGATCATATAACTTATTATTTAGTCAGTAGATTAAAATATTATAACAATATTAGTTCAATATAAAATTTATATAATTTATCAATAACAAAGTTTTGATCATAAAAAATTTCCAGATATATTTTTAAAAATTATTCTTCACTTTATTTATTTAATAATTTACTTCATAAAAGAAAGATCAGCTACAGTTAATTAATATGTTATCTTCTGCTGAATTTAAATACACTTTCTATATGTCATATAAGAAACTTTGTCAAATGCCCCAACTGTTTACTACCCATTTGCATTCATTATTTACTTGCATAATCTAGTCCATAATCTATAATATGATTTTCATGTATACAAAGTCTTTCTCCAGTCATTTTACCTTAGCGGCTTATGTAAGTGTATATATATATATAAGTACTTTTAAGTAACTGTCTGTGTTCATTTATTGCTTTACACTTCCAATTATAACTCAAAATCCGCGCCAACTTGAAACAATAAAACTCACAGACACACACACAGAGATTTATGCCCACGCACACAAATACACACCCACACACACACAGAGAGCAAACATTCACATGCAGAGAATTCACCTTAATTCAAGTAGAAGCGATTTAACTCCCCCGCCTTCATTATGAAATTGCTGTTCTTGTTATATTTTATTTTATACGAACTTAATTTCGCTCAACTCGACCACATGCACATATTTTACAGCGCACACACACACACACCGAAACACACACACACACACATACGAGTACAAAGCCACTCATACAAACGACTGGCAACCCTTTTAAAAAGTAACGGTAAACGCAACCATTTATTACATTTACCCACATGGGAGAACCAGAGAGATGGTCTGAGCTGAAGCGAGTGAGCGAGAGAGAGAGAGAGAGATGGAGTGCTGGAAACAGTGAGCGCACACAAGTGCGAGTGAGAGCGCGCAGGGCAGGCCAAAAGGATATGACGTTTTGCTTTTCACTTGGCAAGTGAGTGGAAATTTGTTTCATTATAATTATTTTCCACAATTGGACATATTAGTATGGTTGCGTCGACGTCGACGTCGACGGCAACGTCGATGCCGATGCCGATGTTGGCGACGACGGCGACGTCCATGGCGACAGCGCAGTCGCCGTAACAGCTTTATGCTGCGCGACGCCATTTTTGCAATTTAACTGTGCAAATAAACGCAGCCAAGTGAAAGAAGTGTTTGCAGCCAGACACAGGACTGCGACAGAGAGCCAGCTACGCGGAGAGTGCTGGAGAAAGCATCTCATGCCACTATCGCTGTCCTTGTTGCACGTATTGCAATACGCAGCTATGCGCATGCCCAACATAACGGCGCCGTGGTGAGTTCGGGGCAACTGCCCCCGCAATTGGGCTGCCTGGTTTTGGGGTAGTTTTATATTGATTTCAGCCATTTACTTGCCCCTAACAGCAGGGCTTATGTATTCGAGCCAGGTATATAAATGGGCGCTGCGTGCTGGGAATGACAAAACATAAAGTTATAATAATTTTTCTTTCCGCTTAATTGTGCCCCTGCGCAGCAGACAGATAGCCAGTGTCAGGACATTTGTGCAGCATCTCTCTCTTTCTCTGTCTCTCTCTCTCTCTGGCATGCTGTGACCTGGCTATTGGCACTTTTAATTTGATGCTTTTATGTACCACGTTGAGCAGAGCCTCGCTTCTGCTCCTGTCATTGTATTAGCTTCAGGTTTTGCTCTTCCAGTTGCTGTTGTTATGTATAGCTATAGCCACTATATAGTCTCAGACTGGGTCTGGCTGAGAGCAGCTGTAGCTGGAGCTGGCGCTGTGTCCATGTGCGTGCACGACAGCCTTTGCCATGGCGAGAGCGTAGGAAATACAGCAATTAGAGCCATATTAACCGTAATTAAATTTAATTGTTTAATTAAGCGCGAAAAGTGAGGAAGGCATTTTGTGATTTTGCAATGGCGTCACTCGTTGCCCACTCCACACTTCACTTATATATATATATATATATGTATATATATATATATCTTATTATATATATAATGTATATATATATATATATATAGGTATGTCTGTATGTGCCAGATGTGGGTGGCTCTGTGCGTGCGTTGAGCTTTGCGTGTTTTAGCCGTCGACTGTCTCTGGCCCGGGGTCTGCCGGTTGGTGTTGATGTAACAAATAGCCATGTGATTTGATGCGACGGCTTTGATAGCCAGCCAATTAAGCATTCAAACGTTAATTTCATCAGTTGGCATTAGTTGGGTGGGGAGGGGTGGGTCCGACGCCGACGCCGACGCCGATGGTGCTGGTTCCAAGCCGCTGATTACTGTTGTCCGCATAATGCGCTGCACAAAGTGTTAAGCGCGCTTATGAACTAGCACTAGCACTAGCTTACAAATTTAAGTAATGACAGATTTTAAACATGAATATGGAGTTGGGGTTATGAGAAAGGTATATAAATCTGTCTTTATTCTATCAATTAAATTTAATTTAATTTTATTCAATATTTACAAGATAATAGATAGCAAATATCAGATTCTTGAAGCAAATCATTGATTGACTTTAACTTATATTAAAAACAAATATTTAATTGATATTCTAAACTTGTTTTAAGCTAGACTTAGCTTGAATTTCTGTATAAATATTATAATAATGTGCAGTTAAATCAGTATTGTGCTGGCTTTTCATAGTTTAAATAAATTTAAATAGGAATAAAATTAAATTAAAATATTTTGTTTTCAATAACCCACTGAAGATCTTCAGCTTAGACTCAAGAGTGATTAATTGTTGCCAAAGCAAATATAGAAACTCCCTCGATTAGTAGATATGTAAGGGTTGCATCTGCTTTATAAAGTAATGTCCCTTATCATATGCATATTAAGATGTTTCAGCTGCTTAAGGGATCTGGGGCTATCATGGCGGTCATATCTCTGCATCAGTCATGTGAACATTTTCAGGAATTCTAGACTAACTTGCAATAATGTCGTGTGAAATTAGCATCAATCAAATGCAGGTGCAGACGACAACAAACGCTGAACGACAAACTGGCAGGCAAATCTCAAAGTAGCCTGACGGCAAGCAGATGTCAAGTGGCCCGCATGGCCGAGGATGAAGAGGGACGGGAGCGGCGGTCAGAAATGTCAACCACATCGTTGACATCTTAATAATGATGAATTAATGGGCAAACAAGTCAAATGACAACAACAATGAATACAAAAACGGGCATTTCATAATTTTTCTATTGGAGGAAAGATCCCATTGCGGCTTGGGAAAAACCAAAAATATGCTCAAGAATCTATTTGGGCATTGATTGAGAGCAGCAGCATCAATTACAAGCACCACAGCCACAGAAATCGACTCTCGAGTCTCCAGTTTGTAGTCGGGCCACAGCCAATGTCCATAGCGATATCGAAGCAGCCGATGGCTGCCAACAAATTCAGAAATATCACTTAATTTTTCACATGTAGCTGTTGCAGTTGCTCTGGCAGAGGCTGTGGCAGCCAAAGGCAAGCGTTCTTCCATGGCTGCATAAATCATGCGATGCGAACATGTCAAAGGTGCAGCAAGGATTTGAATGCCCCGGTGCCAACCCAACAAGCCAGCCAGCCAGTCAGGCAGTCAGGCAGTCAGCCAGAGCGAGAGATGAAAATATGAAGCCATTGTTGGGGCCGCATTTCCATATAAAATCGAAGCCAATAGCATGGGCCATGGCCAAAGGGGGCGGCACGGCATGGCGTGGCCTGGCTCGGCTTGGTCTGGTTCGGTTCGGTTTGGTTTTATTATGCATGCGGCTAATGTAGTCATCGCTGCGACCGGACATATGCAAACTGGCCGAGCGAAGCAAATAAGAAACCCATCAGAATTTCTCACTCCGACCAGGCGCTACGACAAATAAATATTTTAACTCACAATAACAAAGGGCAACCGAACAGCAATGGGACAACATTGCATGCAGATGCCCTGCCAAAAAGCTAAAAACCAATGAGCCCCAGCCCCGAGGGCAGTCAGAGAAAGATCTAATGAAAGGTATATCAATATAATTTTAGTTCGCTGTGTTAGGTCAAGCTGAAGAGGAGCTCTAACAGAGTCCAGCAAAGAGAGCAGCTCTTATTTTGTATGGTTGATGGAATGTATATCAAAAGTAGTTGATTGAACAGCCCTCGCTGCTCTCTCGCTCTCACTCATTCATAGGGCTGTTCTGGAGATGTCAGTGCAATGCAGTACAGCCGCCAAATCTGGCCATCATTTGTTTAAATATGCGCCTGCAATTCACAATAACAACAACAACAGGAACAACAACAACAGCAAGAAGAGACAACAGCGAGGCAACAACGACAACATTCGAAGTTGCACGTTTAACAATTCAATTTATTTGCAACATCAAAATTTAACGAACATGAAATTGCGAGAATTTTAAGATTTTCAGCAGAAACAAACGAGCGACACGATCCTGTTGACTGTCTGAATGTCGCCGTCTCCGTCTCCATCTCCGTCTCCGACTCCGACTCCGACTCAGTCTCAGTCGCAGTCGCAGTTTCAGTTTTCTACAGCCCCACGCCCCACCCGCTAGCTCCTCCGCCTCCGCTCGGCTCTCCTTACCCCTAGACGATCATCATTCGGTGAGCTGTGTGTTTGCTTTTGGTTTTGTTTGTCGCGCGCTTTTGTTCTTTTGTGTCTTTGTGTGTCGTGGGGTTTGCTTAGCTGGTTTATTTGGCCAGCTCGATCTCTGGGACTCTATGGCCATGGCTAAGCGCTCCGGGCCCAGGTACTGGCTGCGGGTGCAAAGAGTCAACAATTTAGCATTCAAAGAAATATTTTAAATTAAAATTTCTGAAATTTTCGTCAATAAGCCAGCCAACGAGAAGACAATGCAACAAACATTCTGTTCCCCCAAAAACCCAAAGTCCATGGATTTGCCAGCCTCTTTAAGCCTTTAAATACTTGCACATATTTGTAGCTGTTGTAGTTGGGGCTGATTTATTGGCCAGCAATAAGCATATACAGTGGGCACTATAAAAGCGGCTTCTAATTGGCCAAGAGTCCGCTTCACAACCATCATCAGTGATGTACGCATTTGTGTGAGAATATGTATATAGTTTTCATTCAACCTTGTTATTGAACTCAGCAATAATCAGTTAAATGCAGATCTACATATTTCACTCATGAGTTAACCGATTCGATCCCACGCTCAGCTTATTCGATTTGCCTTAATAACTAACGCCTTGCGGCTATATAGTTTTTTATTGGTCCTGCTTCTGGCTGCTGCTCATCACATTCAATATTTACGTTTCTCATCAACAGGAATATGATTTCTTCTATTCATTTTTTGTGTTGTTTGGCTAATAGGCTAATCACACATCAAAAAGCGAGGCACAAAACAACAAACACACACACACAAGGATCAGGACAAACGAAATCAACCCCTAAGTGATGCCCATGTGAAAGTCAACAAGGCTAAGCGGCTTAGCGCTTGTAACTATGACAGGCAGCAGTAGGTCCTGGGAGCAGGAGCAGCAGCAGCAGCAGCAGCAGCGGCAGGACTAGGACTTTGCCCAGGATTACAGTAACTTTCTGTAATTGCTTGTTGCTATAAGCGGCGTTGCCTGAAGCGATTTCTGGATTATTTGTGTGTGCGGCACGCGGCAAATATAAATTAACAAAGTTCGTGAGAGAACGCTACAGGGATAGGCAAAGAGAGAGGGGAGAGAGGACGGGGTACGGGGAACGCGGCTACAGCGGAATTCTCAGCTCAATTGCATATTTGAGTTGGCTGAAAATTGTCAGCGCATTGATTTGCATATTTGCATGTTGTCTTGAATGTTGCTTTCTGGCCGTCCTGTCTTTTGGCCAAGTCTGCGATCCTCGTCTGGTTGCAAATTGAAATGTCAAGCCTTCCGCTGAGCGCTTTATGACAAGCAGCTTAGCAACGTCTTCGACTTTGGCAGCAGCCCGTTGAGTGACTGATATATCTGCATAAAGCCGTCGATGTTGATGTCCATCTCGTTGTCGTTGCCGTTGTCGTCGTTGTCGTCGAATCAACGAATGTCGAATGTCGACATCAACGCATCCCATCGAAACGCATCGCACACTAAATTAACATTTCGCAGGCGCTTGTCGGGCAGGCAAATGTTATAGCAAATGCAAATTACCTTCACTTGAAACCAGTTGCCAGTTACCAAGGATATGAAACCGGACTGCATTCAAATCCACAATTTTAATAAGGCTCAACGCGTGCCAGGACGCCAAATGGCCATCCTGAAGCTCCAACCGCCACCCGAAACAGTCCACAAAACTTGATCCTTTTCAGTGCCTGCGCTTAATTTACATAATAAAATTTTCACTGTTTTTTTATGAGTCATTCACACACACACACACACTCACGCACATGAAGTTCACGTCCCGAGCACAGCATGAAAAATTGCAAATTAATGTAAATCACAGCGGCAAAAATTGTTCATGGCTCTATCGTCATTTTTATGAGCCCCACTGCAAAATTGACACTTCAAGCCTAAACGCCTACACAATAATAATAAAAAAAAAAACATCGGAAAATAGGGAAAAAATATTGGAATATTGAGTATCCCCACATAGAAGATACCCTGTAGATTACGTAAATGGCTTTCCTTCTCTATTTCTATTTACTTTTGATGTAAATTATATCTTGAAAATGATACCAAAATATTTATACTACTTACTGAATTGAAGTTGGAAATAAGAATTGCTTAAGCTATAGTCATCTACTTACATGTTCTTACACTCTAAATATATACATATTAATATATATCTTTTCATATCTCAACATTTGACATTCGACATTTTGTTATACCCTGTAATGATATCCATTCTGTGAACATATTGAATGTCAGAACAGGGGGCCAGCGGTTGCCGGCGATGCTTTCAATATGTTTCGAACATTTTTGCATCATGTCGTAAGTTGAGCCGATAAACAAAACCGACAACTCGCATCCTCAGCAAGGACAAAGCGGCCGCAAGACGCAGGCAAAACTTTGTCCTTACACATGCGCCATTTTGTTTGCTTGCGGTTGGGTCTGTCACTGGCTCCTGTTGTTGGTGTTGTTGTCGTTGCCTTGCCTGTTATGTAAACGGAAAATGACAAACGAATTAGTTATTGACAACAACAGGAAACAAAAAAGTTTGCATTCGTGCAAAATTTCCGCTGACAATTGCAAAAAAAAAAAAAAGAGAAGAAAAACAAACAAAAAATCGAATTCCATTTGACGTTCGTTCGATGTTAACATGTGCTAATGATGCCGCATGTCACAGTGTGTGTCTGTGTGTGTGTGTGTGTGTGAGTGTATCTTTGTGTGTCTGTCGAGCGTTGTCACAGGTATGTGAAAATGTTGACACTTTCGTCAATAACAACAAATTATTGCTTATGAAATGATTGAAATTAGCATACTTTCAATAACTGAGAAACTATTAGCAGCTTCAAAGAGATATTGCACACGGGAGATGCTAATGATGCATGAATCGAAGAACTTTACAGACTTTATTTTGTTAGGTGTAAAGCTTAGTTTTCAACTGAATTCTGAGAATAGAATAATTTGATATAGCTTCGCAGTAAGTTAAATATAGAGTAAGGCTTGAAATGATTATCTCCTTGTTTCTATGACAATATGAATAGGAAAGTATATGAGAAAATTTGAAATTTTACTACAGAGACTCTGACCCTTATGAAAAAAAAAAGTCAGTTAAAAAGTTATTAAGATAAAAAGTTAACTCAAAATACAAATTCTTTTACATATATTTGATTTTTGCTTTTGATTTATAAATAAATAATTACAAAGTTTCTTTAAGCTGTGATTTTAACGTCAATGAATCAGTTTTGGTTAGGAATCAAATTATAGCAATCACCGTTAGCGTCGCTGATGACACCCATCCCAAGTCGAGCTCTGGGTCCGTCCCGTCCAAGTCACGTGTCAGCAGTCAGTCAGACCCTTGGAAAGCGTTTGGGAACGTTGGCTGGATGTGCGCTTATGATCATTCATCAAGCTAAATGTCAATGGGACACGTTTTTTCACGTGCCTTTTGACAGGCGTTCGCCCAGAATTTAAGCCTCTTAGGGCAGGTCCTTCGGGTCAGTTTGTCGATATAGCAAAAGCCTTTAATTGTATTTAGGCGCGTTTGACATTTATAGCTGATTGTGATTGTTGGCGTGTGTGTGTATGTGAAGCTGAGTTCAATTGATTGATGGGCAATTGCAGTGATTGAAGGATTTAAAAAATCATTTCCAAATTGCTGAAACAAAGTTCTCGCTTTGAGACAATTTAGCAATGTCTTACTATATAGTACTTGAAACAATTTCATTTGATTATAGAAAGATCAACTTCTAGTTCATATTTTTGTGTAAATTCGAATAAAATATCGTATACTTCCTATGATAGGTAAATAAATCGATGACGAGACTAATCTTCAAGTATTTTCTCCACTTTGGGCTAGAACACGATGCGCCCACAAAGGACACCGACTATTAATCCGCAGGAAATACAGGACATCAAAGACGCCTGCTGCTGCCCGCATAGCCTGCCCAGCGCCTAATTAAATATTGACAAATCAATTTGAGTTAAACGATTTGTGCGCAGCTGGCAACACGAGCACAGAGGGAAAGAGACATTAGCGCTATCCCTGCAGCCGCCGACGAGTTTGGCAAACAAAGCTGCGATTCGTTAGCGACTTGATTTCATTTTAATCGATTTCAATTCCATTCGACTCTTGGCCATTTGAACAGCCATTTTTTCTCGCATGCCAGCCGCATGGTAGAACGACTGCGCAGCCAATGAAAAACCTTTTCACATGCAAATTTTCGGCAAGCAAACATCACGTAGAGCCATCATCAATAAGGCGCCAGCTGCCAGTGGAGTGGAGTGTGGAGTGTGGAGGTGGAGAGGTGAAATTTGATTGCCATACGATTGGCATGTGATTTTTATAGTATGCTCGTAGCAACTGCTTTGCATTTCATTTTGCATTTGAATTTGATTTGATAAATTTTATGCTGATTGGAAAACGCTGCTAAATGTGTCCCCAGGTGAGGCTGACGCTCGGGCCGGGGAATTTAATTTGATTTCCCGCCCCGCCATTATTTTCCAAGGTGGCCCATTATTGACTAGTAATGTGAACGGGGAATGCGTACAGTAATGCCAAGCACTCGGGACCCCATCAACGGCAAACAATGCTGCCTGATGAATGCATTCTGCGCATGCAGCCCCATCAAATTGGCGTCCCAGGCTCAGGCATAGCACAGTCTCTGTGGCGTCCCACAAATTGCCGTGCGCCTGATGCGCTGATGTCTTCATAACACACATAGCATAGCTGGCCAACTGGCCAACTGGCTAACTGGCTAACTGGCTAGCTGGCTAACTGGCTGGGATGCTGTTTACCAGTCCATATACAGAGCTCAATTCGATTGCGTTTTCGTTAAATGTAAAATTTATACGCCCCACGTCAATTGTGACAGTTCACTCACTCACATTGCAGCCAGCAGCGACAGGCGATTCATTGAATGGCCAAACAGACTGAGAACCGAAACTGGCCAGCGCATTTGTGAATATTGTCCATACAGTACAAGTCCGCTAAGAAGAATATCTAATGAAAATGCTCTTCATATGCCAATATATTGCTTAAAAGAAGATTTATTGGTTAGGCAGTATCTACTGTAGGCCTCTATCAAGTATAGCCCAGCAAACAGTCAGTCAAACAGACATCCCTAGGCAGTATTCACTGTAGCACTGCCACACAATGCATGCATTATGACCATTCTAGTTCTTATCCTTGCCCTTGTTCTCTGCCCGAGTCTAGTCTCTCTCCTGTCGTCTGTCGTCTTTTGTAGAATTTCGCATGCAAGAGGAAATTGAATTGAAATTCACAAAATATCACAAAAAAGGAGCTCGTTATGTACGCTGTTGAGGCGCCGTCCAGCATCCCGGCCTAAGGTTTCAAAGTCAATTGCAAAAATTAGCGCAGTTCAGACACCCCTTTCGATGGCGTTCTCTTCGCTCTTGTTCTTCTGCTTGTTGTTGCATGTGCCAAACTGTAAAAGTATCAAATTACACATCCGGCGGAAACAGCGTCGACGCGGCATCGGTTCGCTGTCACAGTCGCGACGTCGCTGTCGTCCTGCGGCACTTTTATTTTGTTATCGGACATCCTAGCGGCAAGGCGGCATCGATTTCTGTAAAATTTTTAAGCACTGCCGTCTGCGGTTTTGGCGCATGATGATACAAGCCCAAAAACGTAATCCCCATGTGACACTCGCCCTGACAGCCAGCATATTGGGCGCGGCCGCTCATGCATTGTCCTGCGCCGCTCTCGTCCAACCACTAAATGACTATAAAGTAGCAACTTCCGCGACTGTTGCGCAAAATCATTCAATTTCCGTTCAGGCACACTCTTCTCCCGATCCCTAATGCCTGATGCCTGATGCCTGATGGCTGCTGGCTGCTGGCTGCTGCCCACTCCGGCAGCAGCGCGTGCATGTTTGCGCATCATAATCGAGGGTGTGATTTGTCCTTTTCTGCGTTTGCCTTTTTGCTAGCATCCTTATGAAACATTACCGCAATTTAGTTGCCTTTTGCGCCCTGTCCACCCGCCGACGTTTCTCCATGTCGTTGCCTGCGAAAAATTTGAATAATTTTTATTACGTGGCGCGTTATGAATTTTTGATGAGCTCTCTGTCCCACAATGCTGCTGTTGCTCATGTTCTTATTGTTGTTGTCAGAGGGCGTGTGGCCAGTTATCCTTCACTAAGCCAAGTGACAGTGGCACAATTTATTAGATTCTCAGCCTCATTGTGGGCTGCGCGCTGCCTTTCTTCATTTTTACTTCTATTTTTTTTTGTGTGTCCCCAGCACCGGCGACGGCATCGTCAGCATCAGCATCAGCATCAGCGTCTGTGCTGCAAGCTTCCGGTACGTGCGAGTCGGTGGCAAGCAGCGTCGCAGGGTCAGGGTGAGCCCAACTGAACTGGGCGTGCTGTGTAATAAAAGCAAATAAAATATTCTTTAATATGCGACACTCGCCATAGTCATCCCGGGCAGCCCTCGCCCTCGCCCTCGCCCTGCTCTGCCCTGCACTCCCTGTCCGACTGTGTGTGCAATTTGCATATATATTGGCTCGACAAGCATTAATATGTGTAATCCCGTAATTTTTTAATTAAATCAAATTGTTTTCTTTTTTATTATGCCACCTATCAGTCGTGGGACTTTCGCTGTGTGCGCTTTCATATACAATATTAATAACAGATTTATCATATTGCAAAATGCGACTTACAGCAACATTTAATCATTGTCGAAACTATCCATTGCATGCAGATGGCTTCAAAGTATAGCAGAAACTTTATTGAATTTTGCTCAATGAATTTGTGACTTTATGGGAATGGAGGTAAATGAACAAATGAGATGAAAATATGTAAAATATTGCTATTGAAGATTCCCAGTGAAGGGATCTTTAAGCTTGGCAGTTTGTCTTTCAGTAAGGATTCTGCGGATAGATTTGTAGTGTAGATAGCTAATGATCCACCTGAAAAGCATCTCTAGATTCTAGCTATGAATATGGAGTACATCTGTTATAGTTCTCTCATCTCTAATTTCATATAATCTTAATAGTTATCTGATGAAAAACTACATAAGAATACGCTCTTGTATACAAACTTCAAGTTTCTAGTTTGGAAAGACTATAGACAGATATATACAATGCATAGATATGTCAAATATTCTTTGACTTTGTATACGAATATGAAAGTTAGTCTAAGTCGCTGACTGATTTTATCAAGAAAATTGTAGCTATATACTATATTATTATATTATATTTATAATACATTCATAGCTTTAACAATTACTAGTTAAATTAAAAATCATTAAACCCTTACTCTCCTAGAAACTCTTTAATTTCTAGATTGAAACAGATTTCATACTAGCGGCATAGTTAAATAGCCCCTATTCATGAAGTTACCCCCATTGCAACCGCAGGTATCAATGTCAAAGCAATCATAACTATAGCTATGCTAACTATGCGTAACTGTAATCATTTTCGGGTGTAGCCATAAGCCACTGTACCGGCGTGCGTCATTGGCATTGCCTTCCGGATTTGAAACGATTAAGTGATTCCATGCACACTGCATGATAATTGGATTAATATGCGCTGACAGCGGGCCCAACCCAGTCCAGTCCAGCCAGCCAACAGGAGGATGTGCATGCAACCACCAGGGTGGCAGATGAAAAGGAGGGAGTTGGTGGGGGCGGCTGGTCGGAACTGGATAGGCGGGCCGTTGCTCTGGCTAAATGGCAAATTATAAGACTGGCGCAGTGGGAGAATGTAGGGGTTATTAAGTAGATCAAGCAATGCCCAGTGCTAGTGAGTGCCCTCGTTATCGTCAACATCAAAATCACATATACTCTCTCTAGATGCCATATATCATGGCATCATAATCATGGGAGCGCCACTGCTGAAGGGTGGAACGAATGCATAAACAAACTCTCATTGCCTTTGGCTTATGACTTTGCCTTTGGCTACGGGTGGTTGACGGTAACCCTCAAATTGTGCTGCTAACCCTCGGCTTTTGTTGGTGTAAACCAATTTAAGCAGCCCGCTGGTGGGCGGAGAAGCATATTCCAAGTGCCATCACAATGCTTATGCTGTGAAGTCAGGATTACGATATGATGAAGTTGTATTGTACACATAAACATATTAATGAATGCATCCGCACCCTTTGCTGTGATTCCTTGAGCCAATTATGAGCGAGACAGAAGAATTTCCATTTGAAAATACTTTAAGCAGCTCAGTTCTCTTCGGGCTCGACAATTTGTCAGCCAAAATGTGAGCGGTAAACAGGCAAACAGTTCGGCATTTTGGTCAAACAACTGTTTGGCCACTTAGCTGTCCATTACCAATCGCAGCCGCTGGACAAACAAATTAAATTGATTTGCTTGCCGGGCCACAGAAGCCGCTTCCGAAGTGCCCGGTGCTGGCGGCGGTGCGATCAAACCGAAATTATTTGACAATCGAATGGGGGCTCGCAGCAGCTAAGTGCTGGACTAGAGAGAGGCTCAACTCTGATCAGTGGCTGCCTAATTGATAAAGCAAACCGTATGAAAATTAGCGGCCAACTTAAAGAAAGAGCTCGTTTAGCCGACGATTTTCTTATGATTAATATATTTGCACAATGCCTGACTGCGATCCTACGCAGTCGAGCGCTCAATTGCCCAAAGGCGGCAACGATTTTAACACCTCCTCAGCTCGGATCAGCTGCGCGCATTAAGAAGAGCTGCACAAGTGGGAAGCTGGTCAGCTTCATCTTGTTGTTATTGTTGTTGTTGTTGTTGTGGCCTTTTGTGTGTGTGTGTGTGTGTGTGTATGTATGTTGGCTCCTCATTAGTGGGTCTTGCCGTCCCGTCTCATCGTTTGAACTGGCCGCAACGCGCTCTTTAGACACTTGTTGTCTAATTACCAAAGCCACCCGCAATGGCACGTCTGGCGTTCTCTTTTTGGCCAGTTGTAAGTGTGGCACTGGGTGAAATCGTCGCCGAGCCAAGCGAAAGCCAAAGTTTCTCTTCGCGCCTGCACGTTAATCGGCGCTGGCTTTGATGCTCCGGCTACCACTCCGGCTGCTGGGCTTATATCATGAATCTAACCATTTGCTCTCGCTCTTGTTCAGCTTTTGGTCGCAGCTTGTTTTCTGGCTACGCAAAAGGTTCGATCTGGCTACGATAATGATCTGGCGCAATAAAATTGAAATGCGTCTGTTAATCGTTTCCAGATACATAATAATTTTCTGATCAAACATGCTCAAGCGGCGACAGCCCCAAACGATACCCAGCCAAAGGCGATCTGCGATGGAGATCGCAATTCTTCTGATCTTCGCATATCGATCACTGTGCTTTGGATAACCCTGCCGAACGAACGAAATACGCAAAAATCACAGCGTTAGTTTTCAGATCGGCATCAGACGAAGCTGGGATGCTCTTCAAACTGGCATATATATAAAGTATATGATATAAATATATCTTTAAAGTAATAATATTGAATGGTTTAAGGAAACAGAAATAAAAGAAGCTAAATTTCGTCATCTATATAATGAGATCAAGTCTAGACCGCTTGCCTAAAGCAAAGGACATCAAGTCAAGTGCGATCGTTCTTTGAAAAAGTAGAGCATCGAGCTCAATAAATCTTTGGATTGGCGCATTTCTTCTTCTTGATACCGCTAAGCACAGTCAAATCGAAATGCTAAAAGAGCTATTGTTCGGGCAAAAGGGCCGCCGAAAAGAAGAAGAAGACGACGACGAAGACAAGCCCAAAAACGAAGACAAATTCGGACAAAGGGGCAACTGCGGAGCTCAGCTTGATAAGCATCGGCGGCGCAAGCTGCGCCCGCCGATCTCAAGCGATCTGCAGCGATCCTTTTAACGATGCCACAGTCAATATTTATGGCAGCGCTCGAAATAAAAAAATGTCAAACGGCCAACTTAGAGGCCAAGTCAAGAGCCGCGTCTGCTTAGCTAGAAATTAGAGCAATTAGCTCTAGCCCCTGCTCTAGCCGCTGCACTTGGCGCGCTGTTCATAAAAAAGCAACTAATCAGCGTTGACGTGATGGACATAAATATATATATATACAAATATATATATATACATTTATTCACATATGAGAAAGGAAAATAAATACTTACTTTGAAAAGAAAAAAAATGTATAAGGCTGTACTGCTGATTGCTGCTGTGACCTTTTGTGTCTGCTCTGTGGCTACTGTGGGCGTGCTGGATGCAAGTCGTAGCTTGTAAACAATTTTCATTATCAGATGATTACGTAATTTATAGAGCCAGGAGCTACCTGTGCGCGCGTTCTTGATCTGCCCGAAGCGATAACCAGCGGGCGACGAGGCATATGCACAGCCACAGTCACACACACACACTCACACACACACATAGTTATTCTATGCTCAGCATAAATGTCAAAGGGCATTTAATGAAGTTATTTAACGCTGCGTCCCAGACCGAGCCCAAGAGGCGGTCCCCGAGGCTACCGTTTGAGGACGAGAAACCGGGCGAGGGCGTATTGCGACTGCGATCAAGTCTGCTGATCATAATCTGTAGAGTTTTGGCCCGATGTCTGGTTTGCATTGGGCCAAACTGGCAAACGGGCAAACTGGCAAACTGGTTGGGCAATAAAACGCTTGCTATAACGAGCAACAAAATTTGTAACGATTCAATTTAAGGCTATGTACAAGAGTCGGCAAAAGATGAAATAGGCAAATAGACGCAAGTCCCCAATGGCGCAGCACCCCCGCCCCGCCCCCCTAAAGCTCGAGCCAGAGCTGCAGACACGGAGCCGTTTTGTATGTTGGGCGCATGTTGAGACCTGGCAAACGGTTCAATTCAATAAAATTTATGAAGACATGACTGGCAATTGTAGTCCCGACGTCGGCAACCAGCACAGGCCCAGCCCTGCCCAACTCAGCTCAACTGAGTTCGACGTTCGCCGTTCGCCGTTCGACGTTCGAGCTCGCATCCTTTTCAAAACAGTTTGACGCCTACTTGCCCATTGAGGGGGATACCTAGGCTATAGCAACAACAACAACAATTACAACTTAACAACTCAATTGAAGTAGTTTGACTTGACATTTTGCCGCAAATATTTCAAATTAATTAAGCGAAAAATTTGGTAGCCTGTTACGGCGGCATTTCACAAAAGGACGAAAAGGTCCTGCCGTGTAGAACAAGATGTGCACTGATTTTTTTTTATACCTGTCCGCACAGAACTGGGTGTGGCAAAGCCATAAATATATCCTGGCCAACGAGGCAAAGGATTTGAGAGTGCTACAACCAACTACCCAATGCCATTGATATACTCGCTCCGATAATCGCCATATCGCAAGTGTTATATTTTGTGCCCGCTCGGACCTCGTCGCATCGTGTGGTGCGTGTGGGAAATTTGTGCGTCTTTTGTTGCCGCAATTCTGTCATAAAATTTCACATAAAAACTAGTTGCTTCGATAGTTAGGTCAGTCTTTCGGGTGGTCTGTCCACTAGTTCAATACAATATTAGCTCGTTGTATATAAAACTGTCTTTAAGTCTTGCTATAGCTTAGTCGTATAATTTGTAATTATTTTGGGCTTGTTCGTTTGCCTCTCATTTAACTTTCTAGATACCCACTTTATTTGGTATATCTTTTGTGCCAACATCCTCATCTATCTTTGACTCTGTTTTGGAAATATATTAGTCTAAGTCTTGATTTCGTAAATCTGACACTCAAAATGTTTTGATACAGTTTTTTTTATCATTTTTTGAAACGTAGTTGAAATTCTCCAAGCTTATTATACTGTTATATACAAGTTTATATATTATATTTGGTTTTAGAGCCTCTTCATATATTGCTAGATAATAGATCTCACTAGATGTTGACTTCTCTTTAAAGTCTCCAAACTAAACAACATCTAAGAACTGATTTTGATATGCATAGATAACTGAACATCATAATCGACTCGACTAATGCTGACGATAATGATGCAGCTCCAATATATATATATATCGTGAAGTTTTCTTCACATTTTCAATCATGCATATAGAAAATATAGATAATAAAAAACCGTACACTCAATATTTGTATAATCGTAATATGTTTTTTTTTTATGTATTTAATTTAGATATGGAACATCATAATACTAAGGATGTGTTGTATACGTCACCGGGTGGGGTGTTGTAGTGCCATATCTAGGTGTGGTAGTGCCATATCTAGGTGTTGAAGGCACAAGTGTCTTGCCACTTAGGCAGTCATTCAAGGCCTCGTATGTTGCTGCCGTACCCTGGACATAGGTATTTTCCGCTTTGTTGATGCAATTGGTCTTGATTGAGTTAAGTTTTTCATACTGTTCATTCATATCAGTCTTTACTTCAATTGCATTTGCCGAAATGTCGTACATGGTTTTCGACACATCAGAGCCCTTCACAAAAAAAAAGGTAATTATGCTTTGCTTACTAAATCTCAGTAAAGTAAAGTACTCACCACTTGGGCATAACACTCGAAGGCCTGAACGGAGCTCACAATTGAAGCGCAGTTGGCAATCTGATCGCAGGAATTTTTGCCCCTGGCCGTAAGCTGCTCACGTGGCTGCTGCCAGTTGACATTCTCTAAGGCGACTTGGTTTTCGTATTGGTTGTCACACAGGTTATATTGGAACTCATATTGGCCGGCGATAGAGTCTAGTGTTGGTCTATAGTATGGAAAGCAAACAGCTCCATTCGACGGATTCTGTGCGGCCAGCACCTCCGTCTGATGCTGCAGACGTTGGATCTTGGGTATTTCCAGCTTGGCACCCGTTACGGCAACCATTACGGCCAGGCTGAGGAGCACCAGTAAACTGCCAGTCGAAGACATTTCAAAGCTCTAGACAAACTTAATACAGATTTGAAAAATGTCTGCTTTTATATAAGACAGCCATCTGGATATCGAGCACCAATTATAGTGTCATGTTCCTTGCACTGTTAGCAACACTTCATAGTTTATCAGACATGCTTTTTAATTTCATATAATTAGTAGATGTTGCTTTCGCGTGCTGCTAAAAGTTGTGTTCGTTTTTGCTGGAATTTTGAGCGGTAATTGCTTTATAATTGATTTCAATTAATATTGTCATAGAAAGACTTTGCTCTTTTGTCTTATCGTTCCACTAAGCTAACGGAAATAACCATAGATATTCTCAGAACAAGCAATTTAATTACAATTTCAGCGAATATATATGTATGTATATGTATATATATATATATATGTTTTCTTGTTCATACAAATGGTCTCTAGCTGACTTACATCACTTCAATATGAAAATGTCTTTATATAGAGTTTTTACGTTTTGCAGAGCAGTTAACATATTTATAAACATAAATTAGATTTGCAGCTTCAAACTCTGCTCTTCACAAACGGATAATAGAGTCTTGATAAACATTAAGCATATAGCAGAGACTTCGAGCTTTCAGACACTGTCCTTCGCTTGGCACTCTTCCCTATGATCTTATGATTATTTAGACCTTTTGTATCTTTCGTATTCGCAAGCCTATAAAGAGATTGTCCTGCAATCACTCACAATTTATCCAATCACAATCGAAGAGCTATAGTTCTTGCACTCCTCTCTTGTGCATAGTGATGCCCTGCCATAGACCATTAACCGTAGCTAGTTCCAAACTTTGATTTGCCCCATTGTGCAGCTCAATATATGAGACAGAGTATCAAATATTTATAAAGTTTGACAACAGTTCATACGAAAAACAATTAAATAAAAATCCTTTAAGTTTGAAAACCCAAATCTAAGTTAATAAATCATTCATTTATTTCTGATAAAAGATATTAAAAACTTTCCTTTGGCTTCAAGCCATAGGAGCATTCAAAGTCAAAAGCTCTTGAATCAAATAGATAAAAAAACTCTTTTACAAATTGATATACGAATAATGTTTCTTGAATGCTTTTTTATTTTGGAAATTCTCTGAATTATTATATTATATTATCCTACACCTACCATGTGGTGTGGTAATATGGTGTTGTGGTATCAGGCCATTGCCACGTGGTGTCGGTCCATGGCTTTGCAGTCGGTGGATGAGGAAGGTCATTACTAGTTACATAAGTTGGATTAGGCAGATTATTAGTAGTAGCTGTAGGTGGATTAGGAATGTCATAAGTCGTAGCTGTAGGTGGATTAGGAATGTCGGAGGAGCCCAGGAGACAACTGTTCAATTGACCGTAGACCCGAGTCGTGTCCTCAACATAGTTCCTCTCCGCATTGTTAATGCACACGGTCTTTGCAGTGCTAGCCTGAAGATAGTCCGCCTTGCTCTTGGCAGCCAAGTCCGTAGCCTTGGCAGAAATCGAATAGAAGATCTTTGCATCTTCAGCAGCCTGATAGAAGATTTATTGAATTTAATCATAATTGAATTTCATCAATTAAAGTTGCAATGAAAACAGTCTTGCTTACCTGAGTCGAGGCGCAAGTGAAGGCTGTGTAGGCGTTCGTCCACAAATTGCAGCCACGTAGAGATCTGCAGGACTGAGAGGCAGACGACTCTAGTTCCAGGCGAGCAGATTTATAAGAGCTCTCAATATTTTGATTGTATGTTTCATAGGATGCGATGCAACTCTCGTAGGCCACTTCGTAATTGCTCGTGATTTGGTTCAATTGAGGATTGTAGATAGAGAAGCAAGGCGTTGACTTAGCCTGATGTGATTCAGCCAGAACCATGCTCTCTCTATGAAGCTGTCGAACCTTTTCGTCAACTTTCAGCGACTTCTGCAGGTTGCGAGCCAGCGCAACGCTCAGGCTCAGACCCAGTAGAACTACGATTAGTTTTAGACACATCTTCGATTTGTCTCCACAGAATTTGTTCCCAAATGCTGAACGTGTTCGCTGTATTTATATCTAAGCCTTGCAGCACAGACTCTTGAATTACTCCATTATCTTTTAATTATTGATGTATTTTTTTGTTGTTGTAAGTGTAAGCTTTCTTATCAATGTGTTTTTTGTCTAACAAACGAATATATTCGCATTGTAGAAAGTTTCATTGATTTGATAATAATAACATTAAGCTATATCTCACTTATACAAGTAACTGTACTTATTCTTAGATAGTCTTGGCCAGGTTAATAATAACCCAGCTAAACTTCGAGCTAACGAATATACATATGCATGACTATCTGAATACTTGAATGCAAGGGCGTTGCACCTCTCTCTAATCGCTAAATAATTCTCTTATCAGAGAACCGGAAGAATAATGACGAAGTAATTTAGCAATTCTCTCACTTTTTACTACAGTTTAACCCATACGCAATATGCTTTTAGATTATAACATTCATATATGCACTACAAAAATTAATTGTTCAAAATTTCTTATTGATCTTTGAACGAGTATAATAAAATTGATGCCTTCCGTCCGTTAAAATTTTGCACATTTATTTTTTCCGGTTCTCATTGATTACGTCAAAATAATCGCTCGGGTTCGAGGAATACCCGTTATCTTTAAACTTCAGCAAAGCAAGTAAATGCTTACGGATGTGCCCGACTAGAAAATACCTTAGCTCAAGCAATCAGGTTCTTTATATTGCACACATTTCGACTCATTTACCCATAAATCTAGGGTATCGAAACTAACTAACCAATATCAATGATTTTGATTTGATTCTGTTATAACTTTATATCTCTTGCTGATGTCTACCTTAATTATCGTCTTGTTGTCTGGCTGATAATGGAGATAATAAATATTATTTGCAGGGTATAATTCATTCAGATCTAAGAATTGAGATATAATTGAAAATATGGTGATACATAGAGCATATTTTGGAGAAAGCCATAAATGTAATTTGATAATATTGAACACATATATTATGCCTTTAAGACTTTTCAGATCTTAAGATAGACAGACATAGAAGATAATAACAGATACCTCCTTTATTCAGTGATATATGGCACAGTGACTAAATGAAAAGTAAAATATTGTTCTTAGTCAGAATAATACGTAAAAGTGATCCCAGTGGAAGCTGCTTAGAGCTATCATCACAAAGCTTTATGAATCGATCACTCTTGTACTCCTTTAGACATAAACCAAAAAGTGGTGTGGTGAGGCGTGGCAAAAGCGATAACTTAGATAACTTAGATAGTAGAATAAATCATGCCATTTTGAAGCATGAACGAGTATAATGCAGTAAAGTGCGACCGACTGCAAAATTCATACTTCTTAAATATAATTCAGTTCTTTCAGCCAATAAAGAAGTGCTGGCTATGCCAGTCTCCTCGGAGAAGGTTTTGGGTCCATTGCTTTTACTATAGAAGAATTTGCACCCCGGACCTCGAAAGACTCGTATGACAAGGCTTAACGCGGAGATCTAACAAGGTGATAAACATTTAATTATACAATAGATTACAAGTTTAAACTTTAATCCATATTTATTGCTCTCTTTTTTCAATATGTTCAACTAAATTGTAAGCAATTCAATGCAATTTCAATAATTTATTTAAATATATTCCAAAACTAGCGAGAGTTTTTTTTGGTTACTCCGGTTGTTTGGGGAGCACTGGTAGTAGATGGTTTCTTTGTGGTCGTGGTACTCGTCGTCGAGTCGTTAATGTCACCATCCAGACACTTCTGCAACTCGGTATACGTGCTGTCGGTATTTTGCCAATAGACGCGCTCGGCATAGTTGACACAGAACTCAGCATCGGACTCAGCGACACGATACAGCTCTCTGATGGTGCCACCATATGCAGTGGCATCCGATGACAGAGAGAACAATATTTTCGAATATTCGGAACCCTATTGCAAGCATGAGTATGAAATGTGTTCAAATATTTATGGTACTCAGTGAACTTACTGTGCTGGCGTAACAGTCAAAGGCATGAACGTAATTCACGTTGCCATCGCACTTGAGAAGAGCCTCACAGGTTTCCTTCGCGATCCTGGCACTGTTCTCACGAGGTTCGTAGTATTTACTGTCAATGGCCTCACACTGCCCCTTGTAGGTGTCCGCACACTTGTTGTACTCAATCTCGTACTGATCCGCAATTTCCTTCAGGACTGGCAGGTACCGGTTGAAGCAGTACTGCTTCAACGCTGGATCACCAATGCCCACTCCGCGTGACTGCAACATAAAGTTCATCAGGCTGCGATCGGGATTGATCTGGGGCTTCAGTGGCATCATGGCCAAGGCTGCGCCAATGGTGAGCAACAAGGGAACTGCTTTCAACAACATTATTTCTCGATGAGCTACTAACTGTGAGTGCCTTGCCAAAGTGTTGCGAACTGCTTTTATTTGCCACGAATGAATATGGCTAGCTTGTTTTATACGCGTCGAAGATTCTATTTCAAATTATCAACGGTCTTTTTTTTTTGTTTTCTTATCAACTCGAGATATCAATTCCGATCGATTCATGCGCAAATATTCAGGAAATCTTAAAGGCCAGCTTTTATTGGCATGCAGAAGCTTAAATACTCTATTGACTAAGCAACTAAATCTTTAGTCATAAAAGCATCAAGCTGTCACCTTTGATGTATGTAATATGAAAAATAATATAATAATAATTGAACAGATATAATAATTCTTTTTTCTTATAGATAGTTGCTATTGACTTCTTGTGATTTTTTTCATTTAATAGGAATATCATAAAACCTCTTGCAAGGGTATATAAACAAAAAATTCTAAGAAATTGCCATTAGTTTCTCGAAACTAAAGTGCTTCACAGGAACTTTATAAATTTTAAAGATTTGCTTAGATTTTGTGATCCCCGCCTTGGTATACTCTATAAGTATTGCTTTGAATACTTATATATATTATAAATATTCCCTTTATATACTCTATAAGTATTTTGTATTCCTTTCTTACTAAGATATTATCAAAGAATCTACAGGGTATTCGACATGGTGCACTCTGATTCATTGAATGAGCAGCAGATGTATATTTGGAGTGTCAATGAACTTATCTATATTTGAGAAAGAGTTCGTCAATCAGAAAACTCTCTGTTATTTGTTGAATTTATTATCAGACGTTTCACCTTTCGTTTTAATTAATAGAAATTTAAAACATTATTGCTATCAGCTCCGTCTGATAATTGCTCGCATGAGCAATTCGGTTGTAAATTGTGTTAGAAAAAGTACCGGATTAAAAAGTCACTAAAGATTATAGACTAAAATTATTACGACATTACTATTTTTGGACTTTGACGATACTAGAGGGTACTACCCGATGTATTTTTAGTCCAATTTAACATTTCCATTATGATTTCTTTACTCAATTTTGTTTTCATTCATTTTGTATTACTTAATGAATATGTCAATTATATTTGATTAGGATGACTCCCTAAGTATATATACATAGACCGTCTCTTGGGGATATTGAGAATATAGATGAAATTGCAGAGTCCTTCACATGTTCGGTAGATATGGAGCACAAATATCAGAGGTATAAACTATGTATATAACAAAATCAGTAAAGAACATTGAAGTTGACTCGACACGATGTCATCCGGCCGCAAAATTTCGCACATGTAATTTTTCCGGTTCTCATTGTTTACGTTAAAACAATCGCTCGGGTTCGTGGAATACCTCTTATCTGTCAACTTAACCAAAACATGTAAGTGGGCTCCAAAGGGGCGTGCCGGTCTTGAAAATACCCTAAGTCTAGAATTCTGTTTTCTTATATTCATAATTTTATTTTATTTACATTTTATTTGAAACACAAAACTCAAAAACTTTCGAATGTTGAGTAATTTCAGTGAACCTCATTCAATTTCAATTAAATAAGAAACTTGTAATTTTATTTGTAAGGATTAATATTATATAATATTAACTTTATCATGCCTGAAACTTGGAATATAATATTGTTTACAATAGAAAATTTAACAATTAATTTGATGTATTATTATATATTTATAATTAGTATTAATACTATTTTTTATGAATATATATATTTATTGTGCGCGTGGCTTGTATTTTGAATCAAACGTCTCATCAATTGAAAAAGGCGCCAAGTAGCGCCACCTATTGGATAGCTGTTCAAGTCAAACAATATATTAGCCGATATATCGATATTTTACACTGTACAGGTGTTGCTCACTTCAATAATCGACATTAGTATCATATATACATATATATCGGACCGATGTATCGATATAAATCAGATATCAACGTCAGTCGCTGCTCGTTTGTGGTTGTTTTTTTTTTCTAATCAAAACATATATTTATTTTACGTTATAAAAATATTACGTTTGCAAGATTCAATAAGTGATTTACTTCCGGCATATTCGTGCATTTCATTCGATGACGCACAAATCAAACAAAGCAAATTTTCGTTAAGCTGCCAAGAAGACACACACACACACGCAGATACACGCAAAGTTAGTACAAGAACAAGCAAAGAATCGGAAGCAAAAAATCAAAAAAAAAAAATTGCCGAGGTGAAATATTATTGGTGCGTTTTAAAATACATAATATTGTTATATTGATGCGAGCGCAATTTGCTGTCGTGTAAATAAAAAGAAAAGGGCGTGTGAATGTTTATGAAACTTGCATGTTTCGTTATATGCTTTTCCTCGTGTTGCCTGCCCCCTGCATGGAGCTCTCCACTGCGCACAAATAAACTCGCTTAGTGGTGGGAGCTATTGTGAATTTAAAGGCACTAAACGAACTGTAACTTTAAAATACCGTTGGTGTCTGTCACAAGCGGTACTCAGGTTGCCATTTAGATCGTGGGTAATTCAATTACAATTCAGCTGCATCGCTCTTAAGTAAATTAAAGTAAAGAAATTCTCAATAAATAATTGTTCTACTTTAATATAATAAAATTGTCAACGATCTGAACAAAACAATTGTACATTGTCCAGAATTTAGTTCTAAGCAATGTGTTGTTCTGTTGTAAACAATGCAGCGCGCGCTTATTTTGCTCATCACTAGACGCGGCGGCGCGCTCCAAAATCAAGGTGTTTTACAGTTGACGCTAAGAAAATAAAAGCAGTAAATGCAAAACACGACAACAGCAATAACAACAAAAGAGCACTGTTGAGCTCACGCCTACGCTGAACAGTAGCTGAAAGGCGTGTGGGCGTGCCAGTTCGGACCTGCGCTAAATTTAGCCATTGAGCCCGCGTCTTTGATAAATCGATGTGCGAGAGGAGTCAAAGGCCAACCGCGGCACCGCTAACTGCAACAACAACAACAACAACAAGAGCAACAACACGATTAAAAGAGCGCAGCTGCATTAAGTCAAGTGTAGGCGGTTAAAGGCTCAATACGCATCCTTGATTCCGTATGCTTGTGTGAGTGTGTGTCCATGTGTGAGTGTGGCCATGTGTGTATGTGTGTGTGTGAGTATCGGGTGCCTAGTTTTTATAGATTTTTGCATGCTACTCGATGTATTGTTTTAACTCATTCAAGTGTCTCTCTGTCTCCTCCTCACAGCAAGAGACATCAAAGGCGCGACTAGACCGAAAGTAATTCCAACCAGTACACACACATTATGTTCAATAGATATGGGAGGATTCCTGGATAAGCCAAAAACAGCAAAGCACAATGAACAAGGTGAAGGCAACAAGTTGCTCTTTGGCGTCAGCTCGATGCAGGGCTGGCGCTGTGAAATGGAAGACGCGTATTATGCTCAAGCCCGCTTAGGCAACGCTTTGGAAGGTTGGAGTTTCTTTGCGGTTTTCGATGGTCATGCAGGTTGTAAGGTGTCGGAGCATTGTGCCAAGCATTTGCTGGACAGCATCATTACTACAGACGAGTTCAAGAGTGGAGACCATGTGAAAGGAATACGAACTGGTTTTCTGCGCATCGACGAGGTAATGCGACAGCTGCCCGAGTTTACCCAAGAGGAGGAGAAATGCGGCGGCACCACGGCTGTTTGTGCATTCATCAGCTCAACGCAGGTGTATATAGCCAATTGTGGAGATTCGCGTGCGGTGTTGTGTCGCCAGGGTGTGCCAGTGTTTGCCACCCAGGATCACAAGCCCATTTTGCCCGAAGAGAAGGAGCGTATTCACAATGCTGGCGGCAGTGTAATGATTAAGCGTGTCAATGGAACGCTTGCTGTGTCCCGTGCTCTAGGCGACTACGACTTTAAGAATGTTAAGGAGAAGGGCCAGTGCGAGCAGTTGGTCTCCCCGGAACCGGAAATCTTTTGCCAAAGCCGCCAAGACACCGACGAGTTCTTAGTGCTCGCCTGTGATGGTATCTGGGATGTGATGAGCAACGAGGATGTATGCAGTTTCATATACTCCAGGCTAAAAGTCACCTCAGACCTGGTGAACATTGCCAACCAGGTGGTTGACACCTGTTTGCACAAGGTGCGTCATCATCCAATTTGTTTACATAATCAATCTCTATATCTCTCGATTTTTTTCGTTTTCGTTTTCCTTTGGAATCACAGGGCAGTCGTGATAACATGAGCATCATAATAATTGCTTTCCCCGGAGCACCAAAGCCAACTGAAGAAGCTAAAGAGGCCGAGCGACGGTTAGAGAAACAAATTGAGAAGATCGCAAGAGGTTGTCTAAGTCGTCTACTCTGTTTATAACTAATCGTAAACCTAACGATAGTCGTAACACAATTGTGTTTATGTATCTTTGTCGTCGACCCTCTACCCTCGACGCGTCCATCGACCTGACATAGGCGACTAAAACGAATACATTGTACCTTACGTAATTCATACAAAGATAGGCCCAACAAAACGTTGGCATAGATTAGTAGATTATAATTATACACTCACATAAATGCATACGTATATGTATTTATATAGCTAGATAGATAATTGAACGATTCGAGACCGCATTGCAAGCACACTTGCAAAAAGATGTTCCTTCCACGTGTCACGTGTCACTCGAAACGAAAACTCAAAAACGAAACCCAAATCATATACAAAACAATTGCTATAATCATTGCCAATACCCATTCGATGCATACATACGTATACACTTAACCATACATAGCACTATGTATGTCCTATCGATAATGCATAGTAAATAACTGTATAGCGTGTTAGTTTGTCATATCTACTACTTCCACTGGCTGTGCGTGTGGCCGAATGACTGACCTTATTTGTATGTGCGTGTGTGTATGTTACAGTATTATTTATTTATTTATTTATACATCATATGTATCAAAGCGTTTGTGTGCTACAGCAACTGCCAAAGCGTTCCAAGTGAGCGAACTCCTTGTAGCTGAAGAACCAAAAGTCCTGCCCATTTTAACCCAGTATATCATACTCATATATATATATAGTCATGTAGTAATACCATAAGCTTATTAACAATTATTGATAAACCTTCCCGTTGTGAATTGTGAATTGTAGTTGAGGCCCCGTCAGCCAGTGTACATATGCTTGTATATAATCCAATATCCAACAAAAAACCCATATATTGTGTTAAAAAGATAGAATACCCAATACATATTTGATACAACTTTTAATATAGTTCGATCAAATCCAATTAGATTGAATTATTGCAGACAGTTTGTTAACACTTTTACAAGCCAATAGAGCGCTAATAATAACAAATATTCAAATGGATTACTAGAAACACATTTCGTAAGCATTAGTGATCAGCTCATGTATACCGAGAAAATGAGTAGCAGCATCATCAAAATGAAATGTGCATGTAATTTCGTTTGTAGTTGAATTGAGGGAATTGATTTAGATGAGTCATTGATAGATGCAAGCTCAAGTATTAGTCACATACACATATATATATGTAGAATATTTTCTAGTGGATATACGCAATTGATCTTAGGTAGTACGCAGTATTCATAACACCAAAGTGAATTTTGAAGAACGTCCTTACGACCATGTTCAAGTACAGACGTCAACTTTATATATATGTATATGTATATATACATGTACGATGTAGACAATTACTTTGCGTAAATGATATTGTATATGGTTTACAATTAGCCTAAACCACGCTCCACAAACGATTACGATTTGTCTTGTATACCAAAAACATCTAGTATTAAGTACAACCAAAGAAGCAGCTAGTCAAACCAAATGTCCAGACAAATTACTTAGCCTAGGGTAAACATATTTAATGCTGGGCCTTAGGGCATCTGTATACGTATCAGATGAACCCAAAAGAAAAAAAAAAACAAACAAAAAAGAGAAGAAAAAAATGAAAAATTGTAAACCTTATGCTCACCAATTGTTGTGCTTGTTGTCAACGTAAACAGATTACTTTAAATTATTGAATTTAGATAAATGCGATTGATGCGGCGCAGCGAAGCTAACCATAATCAGTTCGAACATCGCTTCGATAATGCTGAGAACAATTGTACCTAAGTACTATAGCAATCATTCATAATTGAAATCGCTTGCTCAAGTAGCGGCGTTTAATATAGAAAATCATAATGGAATACCAACAAAACTAATCAAAAACGTTTATTTTTTGTCGCTGCTAAGTCAAAATATAACTTGAAATGAAAGATTCGAAAACCAATCAACCAAAAGTGTTTGTTTGCTGTGTTGTTCAGTTTTCAGTTTCCGTTCGATAAACATTCGCTGCTTTCCACGTCCTCTCCTCCTCCAACACGCAACACAAACAAAACAACAACTCGCACGATTCATGTGATCGAAATCCAAATTAATTTCTCTTCATTTTCAATTTGTTCCTTTTTGATTTAATTATTTATTTTGTTTTCGGCACAACGATTTCAACAATGCGCAGCATTTTTTCGATTTGTAAACTTTATCATTTGTTTATTTCAAAACTGATTTATGATACCTTCTTCAGTTGTTGTTCGTTTGTTTGTTTGTTTAAAGGATCAGTCGAAACTAATGACTAATGATTTTTTTCAAGTATTCTTTCTACGAAATTTGCTAAAGTCAAAAATTTAGGAACGCGTTCGTTGTTCTTGTTTTATTGTCGTTAATCGCGCATCGTGCTATAAATCGTACTCTTATAATGTACACAATCAATATGAAAATGGGCGTGTCATGTCAATGCCAGAAAACAGAAAGCCAAACAAATTTTATGATGAGTGAGCATAAGGTAAGGCACATAGATCCCACAACACACAAATGAAAAAGTAAATGATATATGCATGCTCTTAAGATAAATCCAATTATTATACATGTTATCCAATCACTTTTACCATTCGATATTTTCAAATGTTTGTTGTACACTGAATGCTGTAAACAGTTTTCTCATAAACAATACCCAATGCAAAGATTATATCCAAAAGGGGGCAAGGCAGAGCACTGCCACTCTTCGTTTACGTTTTTTTTTTTTTTTAGTGTACTCCCTTTTGACCTTTTGAAGCGCCAATTTTTGCGACACCCCAATTTGTTGTATTATTTAAGATTCCGACGCTAACAAATCAGGTCGATGGAATTTAAAAAAAAAAAGCAAACATTTTGTTCTCTTGTATTTTATCCGATAAACATAACAAAAAAAAACACACACACAAACACACACACACATTCTATCGACCTGAATTCATTTGCCAAGCCTCGCCTCACGTTCAGTTTGTTGCCCAATTTTTGCCGGCCCTCGCTGTTGCAACATATTTCGTGTTCTATTTTTATGAATTGTAATTTTGCTTTTGCGTAGCTTTAATATGTATATATAAACAATTCGTAATTTAATTGTACATACAAATTTCATTAACAAAAGCCTTACTAAGTCGAATCGCTAACTCATTGGCAACAGCTACCTAACTATTTGCACATTTCTGGCATTCTTACAGAGGAGATTGAGAGTAATCAGGTCACGGAGTATGTGGAGCTGTTAAAGTGTCTCCAAGACAAAGATGACATTGTAGGTCTTCCACCCGGCGGCGGCTTGCAGTCAAAGTATGTATTCCTGAATAAGAAAATACATATACGAGTGTGAATTGATTGATTTTTATATTATTTTCAGATATCACGTTATTGAGCGCACATTCAAGGAGGTGTTTCCAGAGAGTCCATGTGAAGTACGAAATATATTTTACAACATTTAAAATCACATTTGCAATTGCTGACTTCGCTGCGAATCTTGCTTATTAATGCTTATTCATTTTCATTTTGCTTTTAAGTTTTGCTCTAGCTCTTTTCATTTTCTATATTTTTGCTTAGCTTCTCTTCACTTTATCTCTATCCTCTACTTTCTCACATAATCTTTCACGTAATCTAAAGTTCTGAAATCACAATTTTTGATTGTAAGAATGAGGCTGCATCCCAACTAATTGTTGTTTAACAAATCGAAAGCTCTTTACGTATTCTCTTTCTTTTATTTCTAGCTGTATGCATATGATGAGCTATGAATTTTTTAATGCTAAATATTGTTCATTTCTAAATCAACAACAACAGCAACAACAACAACAACAACCAAAACCCAAAACAAACAACCATCCAACAAGAGAACAATTGAAACTAAAAACCCTCTAAAATTCATATAAATATATATATATAAGGCGAACGTCACTTTGTCGTTTCGGTCTCTTGGTTTTTACATAGATAATGAACCTATTGTAAGATTTACAGCACCCAAATTCAAATCAAAACAAAACAGAAAATAACTCAAAATCAAACAGGCGCTCTGCATGTTCGCTTGCTGCTCTACCCCCGCATGCCCATCCAAAAAGAATAATAAAGAAATTAATAATAATAATAATTGTAATACGAAAACTTCCATCAACTCTCTACTCCACACGCTTCATGTAAGCCCGCTCCCCAGCTGTGCTTAACTTTTTGATATTTTCCCACCTGTCACTCCAAAAACACGTAATAATTTGTCACTTTTCGTTATTCTTGCAGAGTCCAACGCATTAAATTGCAAATCAAACAGTCAACAAATGCAACAACAATAATAACAATAGAAACCCAACAAAACATAAGCACACACACATACACACACACACACACACTTACACACAACACAACACACACAACACACACACCACACACGCCACACACCAAAACAGTTTTCTACTTTGATAAAGAAAAAAGCATATGGAAAAACCAACTAATAATAGAAATAGCCATTATTATATAGTATATATGAAAGCCAGTCCTAAACACAACTGCAAGACCTTGTATTACATAGATCATACTTATAGAAAAGGGCGAACCTAAGCAGACCTCTCAGAGATAACTAACAACAACGACAAAATAAAAAAAAAAATAAATAAAGTTAACTTACAGAACCAGGTTTGGCTCTAAGCCAACACAGAAAATCAAACGCTGACCGCTTGGTCACCTAATCAAACTACCTTATTACTATATGTATTCCCTGAAGATACAGATAGACAGTTACAATATCGAAACATTACAGGCTACTACTTACTACTACTCTATATTGGTCAGCGCTCTATATATCTATCGATCCGTCTCCATCTTAAACAAAGCATTCATACATACATACTGTTTACTCGTCTTTGTTGCCCGCCTCCGAACTGTAGAAAAAGTTCATCTGTGTAAAATTTTACCAAAAAAAAAAGAGAAAATTAAAAAAAAAATTAAAACAAGAAAAAAAAAATTGAAGAAAATAAAAAGAAAACCTATATTAGCCCTGTCTAAGAAATTCGCTCGGGTAATGATGTCTGTACAAGAAGTTTTTATTTTAATTTTCAAACTGTGTATTAATATATTGATTCCGAAATGAAGCGGACTTTTGTAAGCTGTATAATGTTTGTTACTGAAGGATAATTTTTGTTCATTATTTTTATATATGTATATGAGAGATATCCACTTTAAACACAAAACAAAATAAGTAAAGAAAAATTAAACTTGTAATGGAAAAGAAAAAACTATTAATCTGTAAGAAGTATGCGAAATGAAATACTAAGAAAAACTTAAAACAAACAGAAAAAAAAATGAAAATGAAAAAAAAATAACGCCCGAGTTTGTAGTAAATGTTGATAAAAAAAAAAAAACCAAATCCTTGCAATTATTCACATTGTTCAGTCGGAGTTGAACTGCACAGTGTACCAGTCGTATCACCTCCAAACGCGACAAGTGTTATCCTTGGACGCAGTTAAGATTGCATCGCCTGCATAGCTGTAGGCACAGCTGAACACCTCCGACTCATGGCCAGTCAGCACCTGGGAGCACTGGCCCGTCTCAGTCAGCCATAGGCGCGCCGTGTTGTCCGCCGAGGCGGTGAGCAGCATGCAGCCACTGGGACTGAAGCACACCTTGTTCACCTCATCGCTGTGGCCGGCCATGAGCGACAGCATCTCGAACGGTTCCAAGCTCCAGACGCGCGCCGTGCAGTCGCTACTGCTGGTGGCCAACTGTCTGCCGGCCGCATCGAAGCTCAAGTCAAGCACTTCGTCGCTGTGCGTCGATACCAAGTGCAGCTCCTGGTCCAGGCGGCGCACATCCCAAATGCGTGCAGTGCGGTCCAGGCTGCCGGTGGCAATCATCGAGCTGCTGAAATTCCAGACACAGTTCGACAACTCTGCAGTGTGTCCGCGCAGCTGATGGCAGCAGCTGTGACCGGAATGGCAACAATAATAAATTGATAACGTATGATTCCGTATGATTCATGCCCACCTCTTGCTGCGCGTGTCCCAAATGGCGGCTGTGTGATCAAACGAGCCTGTGAGCAGCATCTGCCCGTCGCGAGAGTAGCGTGCCGCTATGACCTCGGCGCCGTGGTGGTTCAACTGTTGTAGTTCCTGTGCCGTTTCCGCATCAAAGATGCGCGCTTTGCCATCAATGGAGGCCGTTGCCACGTCTTGATCGTGCGCAGGATTGAATTCGGCAGCCACCACCTCAGCTGTGTGGCCATACAACGTGCTCTGGCACTGGCCAGTGCTTGCGGACCAAATCTTGGCAGTGCCATCAAAAGAGCCCGTAATGATCTTGTCACTAAGCAGCCCAAGCGTTAAGCATTGTCCAATATATACTATCCAACTTACCAGCGCGGCGTGTTGAAGGCCACCGAGAAGACCACATTGTCATGGCCGTTGAGCACGTGCTGCACCAGGCCGGTGCTGGTGTTGATCACGTGGCAGGTGCGATCGTAGCTGCCTGTCAAGCAGCGCTCACCGCTCCGATCGAAGCATACGTTAGTCAGCGGCAGAATATGCGAGTTGTAGCATTTGTGCAGATAGAACTTCTTTTTAATCGGTTCGCGCAGTTTCGCTTGCAACTTCTCAATTGCTTGCTTCAGTGCACTGAACATGTTGTGCGAGCTGGAAGCCTTGGAGTTGGCAGCCAGACATAATGGGGCATTTTCTGTACAGGCGTTCGCTTCAGCTCCTGACTCCCTCACTTGCAGCTCCTCAAACAAAATTTTATCCGCTAGTTGCTCCACATTTGTTCTGTGGAGCAATATATTTATCAATTGGACAGTATGCATCAAGTTGGCTACTCACTTGGCATCCAAGTCGAGCAAATCAAAGTGTCGCAGTCGCTCGCCGCCCTTAGCCGATCGATAACTTAAGGCCAAACCTATCGAAATATAGTTTTACTTGCAGTTGGATTAGTGTTAAATTGCTTAAGACTCACCTGGCGGGTAATAGCGCAGAAAGATTTTATTGGCGCTCATTTCGCAGCTGTTGTGTGCCAGGCGACTGTCGGAATTTCTTTGTCGAAACGAGTTGCTAGAGAGTATGAGCTGCGCTTGCTGACCTGCTTTAATTTGTTGCGCGTTGCCTTGTCAGCCTCGTCGGTAGAGAAGCTAAAGGCAGGTAACTTAGTTTGGTCGATTCTCTGTGTTGTAGGTCTGGGTCGTGAGTATGTGGGTGTATCGAGCTTTGCCGTGCAGTCTGCTGTGTGAACACTGTGCCATCATTTTCATTTCTTTGTTTAGTATATGCTATTTAAATAGATTATCATAGCTTGACTCTACTCGAATTTCCTTATGTCGTTTTGAATGTCCGCCATTGTGTCAAATAAAGTTTTGCTGTACTTGCAAAAGCTTTCATTGAACGGCTCTTTAGCCTGCTGAACAATGGCGGCGCAAGAACAAAATGGCCGTCAGGTGTCGCCAACGACATGGTTTGTGTCTTCGCTAACCAAGCCAAATAATGAATGAACTAAAGAGAAAGAGTAAAATTTGTTTATATTGTTTAATATAAAGTATTTATTCAAAACTAACAGCGTGTTAGGTAAATATATATTTTTGAGCTTGCAATTAAATTAAACTAATAAAACACTTAATTTATTATACAGTCCTAGCCTTGGGTGCATATAAAACCGTGTTGTAACCACAAAAATTTGCTTTACGCTTGTTTATATCTATAAAACCTAATTAGCTTGTTTAATTCAATTGGCCCCAGAGGCCAATTGTTGCCAGCACCTGTTCACAATGGTGGACGGAATTAACATATACACACATGTTAACATAACAGATACATATATATTTATATATATAGATATAGATACATATAGAGATACATTTCGACACCACACACAGGAGAGAGACAGACACTGGAGCCCGCAACGAAGGCAATTAGATTGTCTTACCTTTCTCGTGCCTCGTTTCGACATTTTCACTAATTTAATTTGCTCGGTAATCACTGAGACGTAGAGATCCGGGTGCGGGCAGCGCAGCAATGTCCATTAGGCTAATACACGAACGCAGATAGCGAGAGATGAAAGAAGCGCACGAGAGTGGGCGAGCGAGTCAACACCAAAATGACCATAGCCAATAATGATAACAAATTATTAGATACTTATTATCGCACCCAATTTTGTGCCACCGCACAGAACTGAAGCGGACAGTCCGACGCGAACAATGGAAAAACAAAGGGCAATGAAATGGCGAGTGAGGGCAAGACATTGGAAAATCTAATGCGAAGCGAAAATTGCTTATTTATAATGAAGCATTTCATTGATTTTGCGTTCGACGGACACAGAGCACAGAGCACAGTGCACAGTACACAGTTCAGAGTACGAAAATGAAAGCCAGATGCTGAGTGCATAAACCTGGAACAGCGTATCATGATGAGGCCAACAATGTCGTTGCTGTGTGAGAGAACAGCAGCAACAGCTGCTGCCACAAATCATGTCTTCATTTGGCGACTTATTTCGTTGGGGACGAAGGTGGATACGGAAATGACCGTCGAACTGGAATGGATATGAAATCAATTTAAAAACGCATAAAACGCTCACGTAAACAAAACAAAGCAAAGCAGGCCCAGAGGCTAGGCAGACACACTAAGCATCAAGCAGATTTAAATTTATGCTCAATAAACTTTTGTTGATTTCCTGCAAGCCAGCTGCCTGCCAGTACTTGAGCCCTACGTGTGTGGATGAGTCCCACAAAAAATGCGGCGCTGCATAAATTAAAGACACACGCGCTCATCCTGCCGCACACAGACACACCGCCAGCCACACAGCGAATGCTACCTTAATCCCCAAAAATTATTATTGCCGATTTTATATGTGTGTGTTTTTTCGACAGTTTGCGGAGCACCTTCGAGCTGGGCCAATGCGACCGAGGATGGGTCTGCCAGGTTCGTTTTGGTTAAGCAAATTATGTTTAAATGGCATAAACTTTTACAGTGACGACGAGTTTCCGGGCCGATAGAGCAGCAAGCTCGAGGCTTAAATGCAGATTTTTGAACGGACACTCCGAATGATATTAATACATAAACAGATTTTCGACTTTTATCGTGTTTTTTTCGGGTCCAGGTTACTTTGTACACTGTGCAAAATGTGAAATGTAATGGGTATATGAATTGCAAATATGTGAAATCAATGCATAGGCTATAAAATATAATTCTGTTTTACTTATTTGATTGAGATTAGTGGTAATTGTGATTTTTTGTTATATTGTAATAATTGATATATTTACCACAGACTCGTATTCGTATGTCATTCATATTTTATTGAAATAATAATGGGTTGATGTTGTAGCTTAAATACTTATACTCTTATCTACTTTTCCACATTGCTGCTCTTGTCTATGTAAAAGTATTTGTGGGTTTGTCATTTGTTGTTAACTCACTTTTTCTACAAACAGCCCATAGGGCTTGACTTCAATCTTCTCTCCATTTACTTCAGTTGGGTATACCCCAGCTGCAGCATTGCACAAGTTGCAAGTGTGTGCTAGGTATAATTGGCAAAACACATATACGCTCGATGTACTCGTAATTATATTTGACTCGGTTTTGCAAACTTGTTGGCTCTCGAAAATTGAGTGCTCACTCAGATTGAGTACGTTGAAGAGCACTCAGCTGCATGAGTGTGTGCGCAGCATTGCACTACAAATTTCAACTGACTAAGTAAACAATATAAAAACAAATTTATTAGCTCCTTGGATTTATTTATTAATTAACATAATTAACTTCATAGAGCGCCGACAATCTGTCCAGCTCTTTCTTCAGCTATCACGTCTTCATATGTTCCTACATAAATACCCAATCGGGCATCTTGACAAGTATCTGATGCCGCTTGCCAGCGCCCATTATTCATGTAGTATTCTTCGGCCGAGTCGTTTAAAAGTTGATGACTTTGATAAATTAAATTGGGCATGGACGGTTGCAAAATACGCGCATACATTTAGGCGCGACCATGCCCCCAATGGGCGTATGAATATACAAACATATCAAGTTATCAAAGCGCCGAGAATGGCGCGGGTTCATGGAAACTTTTAAGCTCAAGACTGGCGCAGTCGTAAAGCCTTAAAGCCGTTTATGGTCAATTGAAATGCAGACGCATCGAAATGTTATAAAATTTAATAATATCAGATTTCCGACTCAAAGTAAGAGTTCAATTCTGAGTTCGACCCATCTCTCTGTGTGTGTGTGTGTGTGTGGGAGTGCGAGTATATTTTGAGGCCTGTTTTGTGTTTTATTAAGAGGGCAAGGCAGGCGCCGCAGTGGGAACAACAGCTACAGAAAAGGAAGGTAGCGCAGTAGCAACATTTTGTGTGGCTTTGCGGCCACATCAAGTATACGCACCATAAATCAGAGCAACGACCCAAACCGCTCACAACATGCCCAATGACGTATTGAATGCATTAAACTCTGTCTTAAATTGCGCTCCGGCCGTTTGCCATAACTTTAAGTGGTGCTTAAAATGAATTATGCATTGTCGGTGTTATTATATGCGAGTTCATCTGTGGGCATTTGTATCTTAGCAGACATACCTGAGCCAACTGGCCGCACATTAGGGCACTGATTGGAGCTGAGACTAAGATCTATACAAAATTGTATGCAGATAACATTTCACATATATTTAACTTCTCATCTCTCTCATCTCTTTCTATTTGCAGCGCGATGCAATTACATATTTTATACCATTTTAATGCCTGTCAACAGATTTTCAACACTCAAATATTTGCATGATACACATTAGGCCAGGCACTCGGGTAAGCTGATAGACACATTTTTGTATTTTTATCATATTATAATTAATGGGGCATTCAACATTTTGGCAAGGCCTGAACCGCTTAAAACACATGACACAGTTACTATGCTGCTAACTGATTGCTTTCATGAAAAATTCACTTAATGTCCTTTCGGGATATGCAAAGCAAAATGAGCGTTAAATTTATGCAAACAAGTGCCAAATATAAATAATCAACTCGGGCTTCATATAAATAAACATGTATGTGCGAGTGTCTCTATCTCTCCCTCTCTATCTCTCTTTCTCTCTCTCTGTGTATACATGTGTATACTTGGTCTCTTTCGAAAAGTGTTTCAAACTATATTTAGTTTTGCTTACTTCAAGCCTTTAACTTTAATGAAACTGAATTAAAGCTGGAAAAACCTTTTGTTATATTAAATGATTTATGTATTATTAGAGTTAAAACATTCATAAACTTCAATTGAAACAACATTTAAAATCAAATTTGATGCACATTCAAAAGATTCATAATATGGATTTAACTTTTAAACAAGGGTTGACAGACTTGGACATTGATTAACTATCAATTCATTACACATTAACCATTTTGCCATGTCTTTGCGTGTGCAATGATGGATAGCGAGCATCTGTGTGTGTGTGTGCGTATGTGGTTATGTGTCTGCATACACATTGGCGTGGTTATGTTAACACGCTGTCGTGGCTGCTACTGTGTAATTGCTTGTGCACAAGCCACAAATTACGTGAAGTCAACAGTTTGAGTTGCAAATATTTTACGCTATGCACAACCCAAAGTGCATCTCAAAATGATTCATATGGTTTTGGTGTAAACAGCGCTTTGCCAGGTTCGTTTACTGCCCGAGCTGTTCGACAGGCGCGTAACGAGGCGGAAGCTTCTACAAGTAGTATAATAGCTACTTAGTAAAATAATATACATTTGTTGGCCAAAAATATGAATTTAATTAACATTAATTGCGACCATAATTTACTTTTGCACCTGCGCCGCCGAGCGTAGCTTTGTAAAATTGTCCAGTTAACTGCATATTACGTATACGCAGTGCCGCCAAAAGGACTAACGACTGTAGCTGAATGTTGCTGTTGTAGCTGTTACTGCTGGCACGAGTTTTGCACACTTGTGTTTATGGCCAAAGTTTTTGGCTTGGCCAAAAGGGCGAGAACTTGCCTCAGCTGCTCAGAGCACAATATTTTGAAAAGTTGAGATTTCTGACTCGTGATTCAATGAAATCTTTAGAACCGCAATGAACTTCGCCAACAATACTGCTGCTGCAATGCAGTGCAGTCAATTAAAATTTATTACACATACGGGCCAGCGCCGTTGTACGGCACTGGACTTGGCGCAAAGTCCGGTTGTCCAGCTCGAAACGGTTTCTGTTCATTTTCAATTTGTTTAATGGGTCACTTGGGCGTGCGGCGGACCAAAGTTTTCATGAGCTGGCAAACAAGCCATAAAAGTAAATAGCCACGACATAGACGACGACGACTGCAGAGTCTCTGTTCAGCCGATTGGGTAACCGCAAAAACGCACGCGTCCGACCACCTGCACGTTAATGTGCGGCATGCAACATGGCCACGCCCCCATTACGCCATGTCAGTTATGCCAATCACACGGCACACATGTATGCTGTAATATACTGTAATGGCAAAATGTAGACATTGTTGGCTTTCGTGCGATATGATATTTGAGAAAGATAATCGCGGTAATCCAATGATATGCCACACACACATGCAGACATACACTCACACATAAAAGAGGCTGAAAGAGCCACTGTTTACTTGCCGCAACTTGCCTATTTGGCCCGCTTCTAAGTCAGCCTTTGGCAGTTGTGTGTATAATAAGCTTAACTTAATGTGTGTGTGTGCTACGCGCTGTTTGCTTAGCAGTCGCGCTTTGCTTCTATTACTAGGGCTCATACAAGGCAAGGCAAGGCAAGGCACGCAAATGGCGCCCCAAGCCCCAAGCAGCAAATCAAGTAAATCTTCTTTTCAAGCCGCTGCTCATCTGCTGCTGTTTCTGCTTAAAGGATGAGACTGATATTGAGCTGTATGCAACGAGTATATTTGTTTACGAATTCATGTTTATATTTGTCAATATATGAAGTTAATTTATTCCAATATATAGATATCTGAGTGCTTGGGCTTGCATGCTGAACACTTTTTCATTTCAGAATGTTAGTTGAAATAATTGATATTTAATAACCTTTGTTTTTTCACCGGGCCTCGTGTCAGCTGTACACCTCGGTTGGCATTTAAAATAAATAAATATATAGATAAGAAAAACACTCGAGCACGCAGTTGAATCATTTACAAAAATACATATCAAAGCGAAACGCGGCGAATTGTTGAATTGTCGACATAGCATCGTAAGCCCCAGCCGGGAAATGTGATTTGTGTGCGATTTAACACATTTGGTGCGCTTATAAATTATTTTAACACTCATTGCAATTTAGATGAAATCGCGTTTAAAAAACGATTTCTCTTATTTAAAGCTGCCTGCAAGGTAAAAAAAATAATACATTTTTTATTACTCCAACTGAGCGCAATGGGAGATATATATGTGTGTGTGGGTGAGTGTGTGTGTGTGTTTGAATATTGCCATGCAACATATTCACACCAACTCATTTTAATTACTCACCATACGAAGACAAAGAGAAAGTTGCGCGAGTAAAATTGTTCCATCTAAAAAATGCGATGCGAAGTTTGGCCACGGCGAAAAGTTCCTGTATTTGCACACACGCGCGGGCATACACAAAAGTTACATATCACATTTTTAGTTGCAGTCACTTCAATATGTTGCTTAATTGCAACAAACATGAAATAAAATGTGAAATTTAATTTAAATTAAAATCATTTTGAAGTTAGAATATAATATCTAGATATAGGCCACTAACTTGAACAGAAACATAAAGGAGAAGAGAGGACATGGCTTACATGGCTATTGTAATTAGCAAATATATATCTAAAGATTTATATATTTTGAAGTCTTCCATGAGTTATTTGTAACATAAGTAATACCCATACTCCGCCCATTTCATATATATATTAGCCTTTAACTAGCTATTCAACTTTAACTTAATATTTCACCTGAATCACTTAAGTAAGCTACCTTAAATGATCGTCGTTTCCATTTTAATACAGTTTTCAGCTCGTTAATCTGTTATCCTTAATATAATTTATAGACTTTGGCATGTGCCGAACTTTACTTTGTTGCAGTGTGTATCTGTGCTCTGTTATTTTGGAATATTTATGGCGTATCATCAAATAAGTAGCAGAAAACACTCTGACGACCGCCAAGCGCGCCACCTAGCGCTGATAACGTGCAACTCGGTCGTGCTGGCACGTTAATTGAAATACGTGGGCCCCAGGTGGGGCAAGGCATTTATCCAGCGTCGGGCTACGGCTAAAGTTTCGGTTTGCGTATGCCTTACTTGCACGATGTGGGTGTGTGTGTGTGTGCTCTCATGTGTAGGCGTCTGCGTGTGTGTGTGTGTGTGTGTGGGTTGTGTTGTCTGCCTGTTGCCCGCAACGGTAAGTATTGGCAACACGTTGAATTACATAATTTAAAGTTTTAGCAGCTGCATAATCCTCGACTGAGGTTGCAGCTACGCTTCAACAAGTGCCGCAAATACTGCGCTTAGCCACGCCCACACACGACCGCCTACAAACGCCTCCCATACCCTATATTATTAGATCAACACAGCCTGCGTCGCTGGAGCAAACTTTGCCACTACCAAAGTTGTGTGTGGCACATGCCAAACGTAAAAGTTGGAAATTAAATTCCTTGGACAAATACACACGCACACACACATGGCCACAACACACACACACACAGTCACACACACACCAACGTGCGCGCAAATATGCCAGGAGCTGCAGCTGACTCACTAGTTGCGGCAGGACTTGATCGCCAGCCTTTTCCAGCCCTTGCGGCGCTGCAACCTCATCAATATGGGGAGTGTGCAAGCGGTTGCTTATAATATGCAAATGTAATCAGTGCCTACATTTTTTTTACGTTCCTCGATGAGCGGTCGGACGCCACATGTGTGTGTGTGTGTCAGCGTGTGCGTGTGTGTGTGTGTGTGATGGCAGATTCTGTGCGTGCTTTCGTGTTTTATGTCTACATGCATTTGTTTATGTGCGTTTTATGTTCCATGAACTTTGTATGCAGCCTTTGGCCGAGCAATGAGCAAGCACCTCACACGGATTTATGTTTCAGGATTTGGCCGGAACTCAGTGCCGCCAGTTAAGCCAGTTATCCAAGACCACAGCAACACACATATATATAATCCTGTACGTGGCCGCAGGACACGCCACTTGGAAGTCTCATTGGCGATTCCTTAGCTGAGGCAATGTTACGGCAACAGCCACAATCTTGAAGAACAACAACAGCCACAACTACGCCCAAGCAGTGCAGAAAAAAAGTGTTGAAAAAAAGACGCCGACATGCAAATTGCTTTATAAAAAGCATCCAAGTTTCCCTCCCCTCTTCTGGTCGTTGCAATTCACCCAACCATCGAGCTGCTGATCAAAGACGCAAAGTTATATTCTTCTTTTTTTTGTTCATTATGTTGTATTTTTTATTGGATTTGTAGAAAGTTAGTTGCTGCTGGCATAGAATGTGCGGCTAAGAGCTTGTGCAGCAAATTGACTGAATTCCACTCTGATAGGTTGCAATAATGCAGAGCAGACGTTGAAGAAACGAAATTAAAAACATATTAAGCTTAGGGAGGCAGATGGACTTCAGGTAATACATACATATTTTCTCTCTTCTCCCTCAAAGGTAAAAGGCATTTCTTATTATGGCTACAAGCGTTGGTCATACAGAAGGTAAAAGGCTGAAATTCGTCTGACGTTGGTTAATTAAAAAGCTTGTCAGCTGCACAGATTTTCGATATTACAGATGGACCGAATGGCTCAAAAGCAATAAGCAACCGAAAAGCAATAATTCAGGACATGCACTTTGAAGGCAGATATTAAGTCCTTTGCCATACGTTTGGCTCTTCACTGGCTCGTCAAATGCTGTACGCAACTGTTGCATGTTGCGTAAATGAAAAAAAATCGAGTTGAATATGTTTGACAGCTGTGGAGAGCTATGTGTGTGTGTGTACTCCACATATTGCATATGTCGAACGGAAATCAGTTAACAGTTCCTCCTGGCCACCATTGACGAGCGATGAGCCAGACTCCGCCATTTTTCATTTAACATGCAAAATTGTTTTTCCGTCAGAAACACATGTACACATGCGCACACATGTTGATTCACACATGCTACATACAACATATTTATGAAATGCATAACTGTGGAGCGAGATATTGGAGCCTGTCGCATGTCTCTCAATTTGATATGAGCTGTTTGACTGTTCCATGCCTAAGCATTTCAGTCAAAGTCAGTTTCGATTTCGATTTCGGTTTCGGCTTCGGTCTGCGGCCTGCCTTCCGCTGCCATTTTTAATCAATTCGACAGCAACAATTACTAAGGCAACTGCAATACTGGCAGCTATCATTTGCCGTTTTGCCTGCCATTCATTATGAATGCTCTGGGCCATTTGGTATTTGCTGCAACTCAATATGCAGCTTCTGCATCTCGGAATCGCTCATTAGGCTTCGGTTCAAACTTGGCGGACTGTACACAATGAATATTCATTGCTTGGCGAATCTCTATTGCAGCTGCGGAATATTCAATTTGTTGTTGATTTGAGCTTGAGCTATGTACTTTTCACTTATCTCCTTGAACTTTTGCTTGCAAATTTAGTGTGTGTAGCTTTATACCCTCAAACTAAGGCTTCTTAAACAGACTTTAATATGTGAATAAATGTAGCAGGCAAAGCTAAGTTTGATCCATGCCACAAACTCAATTTCGGCAATATAAAACAAAAATATATTTAAATATATAATGAAAATGCAGGTTTTGTCCAAAATTTGAATTTGTCATTGCAAATACCAAAGTTTTATTAAAACTGACTTGATTATATTTGCTGAAGCTGCTGACTCCGAATATTGAAGAACATTTTATTGCTGAAAATTACTTCCTTTTCCTTTGATGCAAATAAACGAAAATGAAGTATCAAAATTAATGTTTGCCTTCTGTTGGCTTTATTGAAAAACTCAATAAATATTTTTTAATAATAATCAGAGGAAGACCGAAGGTGAGTCAACATCAAATCAATAATGCAGCACATATTGGTAAAGGGCATATATAAAGTGCTTTGACATCCGTTTGACTCTTTTACGCACTCTGCAAATGAGTTTTGCAATTTGTGTGCCCCTGCCACAAACTGTTGCATGCAAAGGAGAAGATCAGAATTTTGATGAGCTACCGAATACGTTTGACAACTGTCGAGAGGATATGTCTATGTACTCCCCACATGCATATTTCGAACGGAAATCAGTTAAGAGCTCCTCTTAGCCATCGTCGATGAGTGATGCTGACCCGCCCATGCTGCGCCGCTTTTCATTTAATATGCAAAATTGTTTTTCCACCAGAAACACGGGCAACGCACAGAGCACGAACTCAGGAATACACATGTTGATTCACATGCTGCGATTTTGGCGTGAATACACGAAAACGGATAACTGTGCAGTGAGACTTGGGCACCTGTCGTGCACCTCTCCATTTGACATGAGGCATTTAGTTATGCCATGCCTAAGTCAGTTTCGTTGCGGTATCACTGCCAACTCCAATCAAGTCTGGAGTAAAAGCAGCTGCTATGCTGCAAGCGACAGTAGCCAAATCTACCTCTTGTCTATCATCGGTTTCTATCCGCTGTGTCTATTAAAAGAGCCTTTGGCCATTTGGCATTTGCTGCCATGCCACGCGCAGTATTTGCATGCCAGAATCTGAGATTAGGCTCTGATACAAATTTGACTAGAGGATAGTAATCAGATCGTGGGCAGCTTTACTGACTTTGACTTACAGGTGTATTTACGCTCCTTTTATAGTTCTGTCTAAAGTTTTCTTAGTATTCAAGCTAGAGTTTTACATCTCGACAATGAAGTAACTAATACCTATACTAACTAATACTTTCACAATTCAATTATCGCTTAAAGAATTCTAGATATAACATCCAAAGCAAATGCTGCTGACATTAACCCTAAAAATAGTTTCACTGAAATTCACTGCCAAAAAACAATTTTTATAGCAGAAGAGTGGGAATGATTGTCTGTGTGTATTGGTGTGTGTGTGTGTATATATATGTGGATTGCTGTAGTTTGAATGCTTCAGTTTAATTGGATATGTATGCCCTGTTGGATTCGCATACAAACCGAGTGCATAAATATTATTGAAAGCAAGCCGAGTCATTGAGTTGAGCTGTGTCGGGGCACTTGACACTTACACACACACTCTCGCACACAGTCCCAGACACCTGAAAAAGCCAATTTATGATGATGATCATCATGATTACCATCATCATCACCGTCAGCAACAACAACAACAACAACACGTAGATCATTGACTCATTCACATTGCGCTGACTGGGCAAATACTTTGACGTCGCGATTCTCTTGCTAATCAAAATTGTGTGCAAAAAATAGAGGACGAAAAAAAAAAAAAAACGTGAGACCGAAAATAAATTTGAAATGGAAAAAAGTGGCAGTCATATGATTTGCTATGTAGAGTCGAACCTGGTCTAATTGCCATGGCAGCTCGTTAGCTTGAAGTGCCGAGTCAAGGCGACCCTGGCTGTGGGTCGGACTGGGTCGCAGTTTGGCTAACAGCTAATGGCTAATGCCATTGGCCGCAGGTTAAACGTCCACTTGTCGACGCATCAAAGCCGCAACACAAAATTGGCTGTCCAGGTAAACAAGACGCCAAATTATTAAATGAACCGCAAAACTGTTCAGCTAACCAAGCAGCAGCAGCAGCCGTGGATGAGGTCCTGTCGGGTCGAGCCAAGTCGAGTCCAGTCGAGTGAAGAGCAGTCGAGATGTATATCTAAATATGAGTATAGAATATGATATCATTGCTAACCTTGGCACTGTTCGAAATTGGTTGGCAACCGCGCGGGAAAGGCGCGCAAATTGCTTGCTCCATTCATACAAATTTTAAAGCCCAACGACCATTAAACTCGATTTTTATCTTTCACTCTTCCATCTATTTGCCTCTCTTCTTCGTTTCTATGCTAATTCTCACTTAAGGCACAACTTTCCATAGCCAGCATTTTTATTATGTCATACAAAGCGCGTCCAGCCGCAGTATAATAGTCTATATATATATATATAGACAGAGAGACGGAGAGAGAGAGAGAGAGAGAGGGCTGCTTTCTTACCCAGGCAATAAAAAGTTTGCCTAGCAAAAAAAAAGCGTTGCCTACTTACGAGCTGTGCAATTGGCTGACGGCAACAGTGGAAAATCACTCGGGGACTTTAATGTACATTGCATTCCCTGAATAACTTAGAGTAGAGCCAGATATACTAATACTACTTACTTGTCAGATTATTTATATAAGAATATATCTTCATGTCACAAGTATACTAAATAGATACATATATAATCACACCTAAATTTACAGATATATATATACAAATATATATCAGTTCTATAAGCTAATATAATCATTTGGGAAAGGGTATTAAGTGAAAGCCCACAGCCTTGTATTTAGTTTTGTTAGACACTCTCAATATGTCCTCCGGCAGCTAAATCGCGCCTTCCCCCCTCCCTGTCTCCTTCGAGCAGCACCCCTTCCTGCGCTTGCTCGGCAATCGTCGCAATTTGTATTATGCGCCTCAGCGCCTTTGCACTTAATGCCTTATTTGTATTTAATCGCGGCTTCCGTTTTATTGGCAGCCTCAGCCTCAGCCCCAGCCTCAGTCCTGCTGCTGGCAAATTTGCTGCTCAGCTCGCAGTTATATTCAATGAAGTTCGAGCAGCGCAGCCAACTCACAGACATAAATACAGACACACAGCAGCACACAAATACACACAAATACATTTGCAGATAAATGAAAATGACACAATTTCCCGCTGCTGGCGTCGCATTTGCTCTCTGCCGCTCCACTGATTGCTGTCCCGTTGTGCGCTACAATTGAGCGGCATTTGAATAACCAAATGGCCAGGTCAAAGGTCGAGTATTCGTATGAGGAAAGTGTAGCGTATTCGATGTGTCAGTGAGGCCTGTACAGGTTAGCCAGAGGCCCGAGGCATGCGAGCCCCTTTTTGTGTCTTACGTATGACTTACGAAATTATTATGTGCGATAATGCCAAAGAAAACAAAGCATCAAGGCTTGGGCCGGTTTGCTGCGCCGATACGCATCTGTTGGGCAGTTTAAAGTTTTCGCATTTGTCGTGCGGCGTTTACATTCGCTGTGCCACATGGCACGGAAATTGTGGCAGACAAAGGGCAATAGCAGCAGAGACAAAAACAAAAACAAGCAGAGACGTTAGCCAGGAATGTGGTGCTCTGGTGGTGTTATGTTCGGAACGGAAATACAAAGGAGCCAGGCCAGACGAGCCGCCTTGCGGTATGCAATAAAAAAACAAATGTAACGCAAAATGTTATTACGCATACGCCATGTGCGCTTGTGTGCTTGTGTGCGTGCGTGTGTGTGTGCGTGGGTGTCGCAAACCTCATGTTGTCTTTGAGTCCTGCTTCACCCTCATATACACTGATGTTTTTTGCTGCTGTCGTGGCGCGGACCGCCCTCGCCTTTTAAAATGCCATTGTTTGCAGCTGCGCTTCACTGCCCCCGCCCCCGCATTGACCTTATGATCGTCTGCTCTGGCAGCTGTTAAAGCTGCTTGGCCTCGTTTTTGTGTGTTTCGTTCTATGAAATGTCATGCCCTTAAGTCCCCGTAGATTTAATATACGCGTCTATAAATACATTGACCCAAATGATAGTCATAATGAGCCGCTAACCACATCAATATTTAATTAAGAAATTAGATAAAAAGCTTAGTGCCATTAGCATTTAGTGTAAATATAACTATGAATCTGTTTGCGACAACAATTTCTATTGTCTTATTCTCGCTTGTTGCAAATTTTATATTTTTGTATAGATATAATTAAAGGTCTCTATTTGCACTTGCTCCAATACCATGAAGTTCAGTAACGAGAGCAAAAGTATATTTATTTTGCTAAACATATCTCAATCCTAGTGAACAAAGCTAAGCTTTAATATATACAATCCAGTTTTGCTTACCATTTGTTTGTTTAATTCCAAGAAATACATTAATAATTTACTTTATTATATTTTTTCAGATGCTGCCAGTCTAAAGATAACGCGCCAACAGAGATCGTCTGAGGACACAAGTTTACTTTATTGAATATAATATGCTAAATTCTTGCTTATTTTCTAAAATATTTGGTCAGATTTTTTCAATAAATGCATTTAATATGTCAATTATAGTTAAAATATAACTCTATGATTTTATGTTTCTTCTGCTTTGCTGTGCTCTGCCAAGTTGTATGACTAATGCCGGTCAAGGTCTCAGAATCAAATATTTGAATAGTTGGCATATCCACTCGGAAACATTTAACCCAACCGTTGCCACTGGCGTTTGTTTAGGGGGTTATCAATCACGTATGCTGCCTAGTGAACCAGCAAATTTCCAGTGGCAAATTTCTTCCTCTAGACCAAACCAGAACAGGCATAAAAACTTGCTGCATAATAAATCACCGATGGAAATGACGACAGCAAATGTCTGTCGATTCAGAACGTAGCTTAGAATCAAAATGAGTCTGCGGCCAACAACTGCTTGAATACGAAAAGATACCTCTTTCAAGTGTATTCAACCAGCCAGAGTATATTTGCTATAGAGATTTAGGTACACTTAAATTATATAGAGCATATATGACTGCTTGCAGAATGAGTAACTTAATTTATGTTATCATAAGTGAACCACTTAAAGTTTTATGATATAAATGAATAAACTTTTTAAAAATTGGTCAAAGTTGTGATTTGTAAATCCTTTAATCTAAAGATAGCTCAAAGGAAAGTACAACTTTTCAGGTGATAGTAAATAACTCTCTTAATGAACAAAAATACCTATTTTGACCTCAACATTTGTAAGTGCTTTACAAATTTATCATACTAAATTCAACTCTAATCTAATATTAACTTCTGACCTTATTCCAAGGCAAACGTTCATGAGTTGCTTAGCACAAAATAGAAAAACCAATTTACTCTAACCCGATTGCTTGTCTTTCGTTTAACTTTAAAGTAAAGTAAATGTCAATTGCCCTACTACTGACCACAAGCTAATACACCCTTTTAAGTTAAGGAGTGCGAGAGACGGTTTTGTTTTTAGCGTTTTCGGCAACCCCAACAACACTTGAAGTCAAGAACACATTTCAGTCGGCTTAGGATTGCTGTTGCTCATATTGCAAAGTGGTTTTAGGTAACAAGACGTCTGCCACAGAATTGAGTTGACCAGGCTGGGGCACACTAACACACACACACTCACGTAGACCCACTTGGCATTAGCACCATTAATTTTGTAGGCTATACTATGCCACCCACTTCTCCCTTTCAGAGTGTCGAATGGCTCTTGGTTTCTGTTTTGTTTTTGTCGCTTGCTCTGGGCCAAAGACGATGAGAGGATTGGCAGAAGTAAAAGTGTTTCGGTTGCAAGCAGCAGATAGTGGTCTGGCGGGCCACATTTATGGAGCAAGTGCCACATCAAGTTGCAGCCGCAACAGATTTCAACTTTTTATCTGAATCCGACTTCAGTGGCAAGCTGAAGCCACAGACAGATATTTCAGCACAAAGTGGTTTAGTTGTTTGGCTCGAGTCTGAGCTGCTTTTAATTTATATGACCAAAAAAATGTTTGTGTTTACACGCGCACGCACATAGCCATAAATTTTCTGGCTTTTTCAGAGAGCTGTCATTCGCTGCGAGTTGAAGTGGCGGATACGCCATGTTACCTGAAGGCGTAGGCATGTAAAAACAGGTCCAGCCAATACACAACTCTCCTAGCTAATGGCAAGGGATAGCATATGGTGAACTACAAACAGGAAATATACATCCGGTGGTGCGAAAAGTTAGTAAATATGCATTTAGTGATAAACCGAGAAGAGCTACTTTTATATAATAAACCAATAAAGAGACAATATTTTCGGGCAAGGACAGCCGAACAACCGGATAACTGAATTGCGCGTGGCAAACAACAATGCACAACTACAAAAGCATTCTCATACACATAATTTCTCATTGAGCTGATGCGAATGTAATCCCCATGTTGGACTAAGTGGAGCACTGGCTAAGCATAAGGGCCACTTTCACTCGGTTGGCCAGCAGACACAATAAAAGTGTAAAGAATGTGCTGGAGCTTCACTTCGTTCCGCTCCTCTCCGGCGCGTTCTGTGTGGTTTTGTATTGTGTCCATGTCTCCGGAAGCGCATTGTCAGCTCCATTAATGTTGATTATACGTTAATGTAAAGGATCTCGACCAACTGGTCGACGCGACTGTCCCAATGGGGGAGCGGGGCGCAAAGGGAAGTAAATGTGTTTTGGCGGCAGTGACCGCAATGCAATTTTCCAGTGCTTTGCAGCGAGGAGACTTAAAGTGGCGTCGCAAAGTTTTGTACAAAGTTTTAATTTGCATTTCAGATGTACCGACCAGGTAACCCGGGGTGTGTGGTCGCAGCCCCAGGGATAATTATAATGCCATTAGCGTGTTTAGTTCAAAATCAGACTTTGCTGGCTAAGGCCCGATCCGCTAGCCCCGCACAAATTGGCTACTGCGTGCTTATCCTGCTGGTCTAAGCTACTTCACTGTCTTCTTTTCCTTTTTCATTTTTACGAGCAGCTTCTGTAGCCATGCAAATTCTAATGGAATGCTAAATGTTTATTTACGCAGCAAGGACTGTCAAGTGACTGGGCGTGGCACTGGCCTCAACTATTTTGTCGCATTTTGCATATTGCAAATTGCCGCGCGAGGCTGCCAGGCAACAATTTAGCTGCTCCACTGCAAAGCAATTTTAGCCCAGTGGAGTATGCCACGTTTTTTGCCGGCTGCTGCTGCTGGCTGATTCCTTAAGGTCAATTTAAGGACATTGCAGAAGACTGCAATCCAGCGATAATAAATAAGACGAAGCGATGTAGAGAGCATAGAATGCGTAAGGACAGAAAACTGAATCTGAGTTAGAAGTCTATGAAAATAAATCAAATATTTTATATTAGCTTAAAATGATTTATGGAATAGTTCAAAAATTTATTAGAATAGTTATTTAAGCTTAATTGAATGAATTGAAAATGGAAAATTAATAAAAAAAAAACTTTAAATCATAATTCCTTAGGTTAATATTAGAAATCCTCGATAAAACATTCAAATGCTTGCCAAAGCCTTATAATGAAAAACAAAGAAAACTAACTTTAAAACTTCTGACTGCTGCACACAACAATAAGATATGATATGAAGTATGTGCCTTTCTGTGCCCAGTTGCCGACTGCTGTAGCATTTGCGATTACTCAACTCTTGACGGAGACTTAAGCACAGAGCCTGTGCCTGTGCCTGTGCCAAGGAATACAAAATGAATGCGATAGTTGCTTGTGAGAAAGTACGACCTTTGCTTGAAGCTCAAGGATACTTGTTTATTGCACTTCATGCCAAGAACAAACTCAGAGTTGGCAGTGAGGCCAACTTAATAATTCGTTCGCCACGCGCCAGAAATCTTCCAGTCGATTTGCACTCGTATCTTTGCCATTGCCAAAATTCGTGGGCAAAGCCTCAGCTTACCTGCCAATCCGGATTGGGTGTGGAAGCGGCATTTGCCATAACGCATCACTAAACGGGCTGAACAAAAATAAATTTCCCAAGATGCAAATGAAACTTGCTGCTGGTATATGAGTGAGTCTTTTCTCTTTTATTACGTTTTATTTTTTTCTTTCGCTTTTTTTTTATTATTATTTCCTTACCCCTCGGGCAGGCAGGCAGGCCCGCTGTGACACTTGCACACTGTTAAAATTAGCAAGTGATGCGGCTGCCGACGACGAACTGTTGATTCAACTCGGCTTTGCAAGCTCAGCGATGATACGAGTCTCAATATAACGAGCGCGACCTTATCATTTTAGCATTTCACAGAAAAGCCACACGGCTGCCGGCTTACCTCGCTGGCAGTTCGTTTGTCTGGCTGGTTTTGGAACTGGTTTCGGTGCTGGGTTTGGCCTGTGCCAGTGCCAGTGGCAGTGGCTTGGTCTGATCTGGCAGAGACGATGCCGCACATGGATTCATTCAACTTTACGCTAATATCACATGCTTTGATTACAACAGCGTGAAATTTTATTGATTGGCCAGCTAACGTCGCTTGAGTGATGTTCAGGCTGGCTGTTAGGTGAATAAGGACAAGCCACTGTCTATACGTGTATTGATGGCGATGCTCTCTGAAGTCCTCAAGGCTGAACTGAACGATGTTCTATAGCAAAATTATATTGTTTGTGAATTGAGAAAAACTATTAAAGGCAAATGCCTTCAAGCCTTCGATACAGTTGAAAATTATACTGAAAAAGTTCACCCTTTGTTGGCGTTGCATACTCTAATTGAGTTTGTGCATATTTGAAAAAGTAAAACAATTTAATTTTAAAAACATATAAGATACAAATATTTATAAACACATTTTTATATAGTATATGCCACTAGCAAGTCCATCAAACTCTGTGCGCCTCATCTGAGTAATGGCTGTGCAAAACATCCAAGCATTGAATTCCACTCACAATGTCCTTCACACTGAATGCATATGTGTATTGAGTGTAAGTATGAGTGTATGTGTGTGTGTGTGTGTCTGTGTGCTTGTGACAGGAGTTGCCGCCTTCGCGACCATATTAACTGCCGCTGTTGGGCGTTGGGGCAATGGGCCACTGGCACTGGCTGCCGGCCTTCTGCTTTGGGCACTGTGTGAGTAGTTTTATCCATGGAGCCTCCCCCGTCTGACAGTTCCAGATTTTTTGTGTTTTGTGCCTCTTCTTTGGATGCAGCTCCATCGTCTGATTGCTTACAATGTGCGCTCTCATTTCTGCTCTTGTCCTTGTTCGTCCTCGATTTCTTTTAAAAAATACGAAAATCCCTCGCAAAAGCACAAAAATGCCGTTGTCGCTTAAATTCAATTGAAATCGCTTCAGCTTCAATGGCAGTCGCACGACAGGCAATCTGTCGAGTCTCTCTGATTGAATAAAGCGCGAATGCGCGAATGCGCGTAATACGGCTTGTTGGATAAATGCTGAGACGCAGCATGATTGAATGCTGCCATGCGATACGAGCAAGATATACACACAATATGCCTTCAACATAATGGTAATTTCATATGAAATAAAGAATGCGTAAGTCCTGTAAATGATTGCCAGTTAATAGCGTTATCTCGTTCAATAAAATATATTTCCATTGACACATCGCGTTATTGAAAGTAAGAGTTGCTGCGTAGCATTATAGCATTATCTATGATCGGGTAAGGGTCTGTATAACATATACCTAATACAAATATTTCTATATTAAAATATACATTTAAGTTCATGAAAGAAATACCTAATTTCTATATCAGTACGAGGTATCATGGAAACATGCATACCTTTTCCCTTTATAATTATTATTGATTTAGTATACTTACCTAAATGTCTAAACGATCGAAATCGTGTTAAATTTAAAGGTCTAAAATAGGTAAGATAATCAAATAAATAAACTTAAAATAACGTTATTAAAACATACAACAAACAGCTACATATGTTATGGTCACGAATATCTATAGAAAATATCAAAACACGTTTAATTAGCAACCAGCTGTAGGTATAATAACAAAAATATCACTATACCCAATCAGTACCTACATATTTAGATTACATTGTTGATTAGAGCAATTATGATAAAAATTTGGCAAACATTTTTACTGCGCGGCTCGATAAGCCGGCAATGAGTGGCTGAATAGAGACAACACAGAACATAAAGAATAGATGTGAATACGCATGCATGTAACATATAATATAAACAAGACACACAAATGTGTAGTTAATTATGAAGGTGTGTATATCTAAATTAGTTGCATTCTCTTTAGCTGTTAATTTGTATGGGACGGCAAATTATTTGAACAAATAGCACAGCTGTTCAGTGTTTAACAACACCGTCTTGACCAAAGAGACAGAAAACGAGAGAGGGAGAGAGAGCGCGCGCGAATAGAGCAAGCAAATGAGAGGCAAAAACGACCATGGCTCTGCCAGGGCTGTCGACTGTTGCGATACACACTTTGCGCTTATACCCACAATATTTGAGAATTATTTTTAAAAGACACTGTAAAATATTTAAGAGAAAACAAATTTATTTTAAAGCTCTACTCAATGCACATAAATAATAAAATAATTGTTTTTATTATATGCGCAATTTACAAACGGTCTGCGGTCGACTCTGCCAGTTGTCGACAACCCTGTTCTACTCTCGCGCCGTCGCTGTACACGTCATCAGCTGAGCGGCAACAGTACAAAAATGCAATTTATTATTGTACCGTGGTTTTTCTCTTCTCCACTGCAATGGCGACACTGTAATTTGTGTAGATTCTGTCGCACAACAAAGTGCAATTTGGGGCAGGCAATAGTGCAACACGTGAACTAATTGGGACGCCTAAAATAGAAGCACTCTGTGACGACACACACACGTCCGTGACATTGATTCACATTCACAAAGAGCCAAAGAGAAAGCAGCTGTTGGCTGTTGGCTGTTGGTTGGAAAAAAAACGGTATGTGAGCGTGAGCAAAAGCAAAAATAAAACGAGGAAGTGTCTGAGCGTATGTAGCCACCCGCCGCCAGTATCAGCTGCTCGCTCTGGCCGTACGCAAAATTTATTATTAATTTAGCGTTTGCATAAAATTTATAAATTATTTTTGCACATTCCCAACAATAACCGCGACAAGAACGGAGCTGAATTGCAACAGCTTGTCGACTGCATCGAAATCAACGAACGCAGCTGGGAACTGTAAGCTGGAAGCAATTGAGAGCACAGTGCATTTAATCAAATCATTTTGTGTTGTGTAATCAGCAAGTGAGCGGAAAAGTGGCTGCCAATATGTCAGATAAAGAGTCCAGTAAGAAGGTGACACCTCCAAAGGGTATGAAATATCTGATTGGAGGTGCTAGTGGAATGGGCGCCACCATGTGCGTGCAGCCGCTGGATCTTGTCAAGAATCGAATGCAAATCGCCGGAGCGGGTAGCGGAAAAAAGGAGTTCCGTAACTCCTTCCACTGCATTCAGATGGTGATCAGCCGCGAAGGACCCCTTGCCCTTTACCAGGGTATTTCAGCAGCGCTGTTGAGGCAAGCGACTTACACCACTGGTCGTCTAGGTGTGTACACTTACCTCAATGAGGAATATCGGGCTCGCTTTAGTCGCGATCCCAATGTTGTGGCAAGCATGGCCATGGGCATTATAGCTGGCGCCAGTGGTGCGTTCATTGGCACACCGGCAGAAGTGGCTCTGATTCGTATGACCTCTGATGGACGCCTGCCGCTGGAGGAGCGCCGCAACTATAAGAATGTGGGCAATGCACTGGCTCGTATTACGCGCGAAGAGGGACTGACTGCATTGTGGCGTGGCTGTTTGCCCACAGTTGGTCGCGCCATGGTCGTGAACATGACCCAATTGGCTAGCTACTCGCAATTCAAGACCTACTTCCGTACGGGGCCGCTCCAAATGGAAGAAGGCATCAAACTGCACTTCTTTGCGAGCATGCTTAGTGGGCTGCTAACAACGATAACGTCGATGCCGCTGGATATTGCCAAGACTCGTATCCAAAACATGAAGATTGTTGACGGAAAACCAGAGTATAAGGGCACAACTGATGTTCTACTCCGGGTGGCACGCCACGAGGGCGTCTTCTCGCTGTGGAAGGGCTTCACGCCTTACTACTTCCGTCTGGGCCCGCACACGGTGCTTACCTTCATACTGATGGAGCAGATGAACACCGCCTTCAATAAGTACGTGCTTGGCGCGGAAAAGCGTGGATCCTCAATATAAGCAGAGTCGTCCAACTGTAGCGGGCTAACTGTGGCGGACGTTGTTAAAGGTTTCCCGCAAATCCTTACACTGCTGGCCAATTAGTTCAAAGGCTTAACCGCATATTCCAAGCAACTCCCAAACGATGATGGATAGTAAATACGATGATGACGACTAATGTATGGTTCTATATACACCCATATATATCTGTTAAACGACAATATGAAAAGTGGGGCATTTAAGGTCGGAAATTCCGTTGACAATATAATAAAATATTTAATGTTTGTTGTTAAATCTTTTCTATACAAATATTTATGTAAATCGTAACATAGAGCCCTAAGTAAAAAGTTTATTCTGAATAAAGCACAATAATAGAAGCATTATATTCCCCAATCTAACAACACTTATTACTTGATTGCTGTTCAAATTAGTGTTTTCCAGTATCGCAATGCACGGCCTGGCTGCGTGCTATCAACGTCAACAGACTCCTCGTCGAAACAATCATTACTGCATATTAAATATCTTGTCTCACCTGAAAGCATTCCCACCCACTTGTTGCTCTAAACTAACACAAATCATATAGCTACCGCTTGCTAATTCAGCCAACATGCGTTATCACCAACCAAGTTACCTAATAGTAGAGTGTGGAACATATTGAAGTTCTGGCATACATAGTGGCAGATTTTCCTTCACATCGTTGGCATTTGGTTTTATTGATAACGGCGCAGCGATAAGCCCCGTCAAGAGGGCAACTAGACTGTGCGTAAGGTTAGTTCCAGATAGTTGGAAAAAGCAAACAGGTATATATTCTATGCTAAGTATTCTCTCTTTTATGTAAGATTCTTTTTATGATTCCATGGCATTACGGCTATTCTCTGACTCAACATATTTTTATTTAACCACAAATATAGAAATTTTAAGACAATATTTTACATTTCAGTTTGCAATAATATTTACTACACATGGGCCATATAAATGTCGAATAAAATTATTAATGTCTTTTACTTGAATAATTTGATTTGCATTTGGAACTTTGCTCTTGATGTTTATGTGTTTTTATACATAAACATTGTTTACTTCAAGTTTAGATACCAGAAAATATATCAGATGGCATTACTTGAAAATCAAAGTATCATATAAACTTCACTTTTCATTTATAAGTATATTTAAACTCATGTTCTCTGTTTACAGAAATGTTTTCTGAGAATACACCTCAGTTAAGATCGAATTACTATACAGCAAATATGTACTATTCGACAGCATATACATAAGTATATTGCCATGATGAAGAGTATACAACAGTCTCAGTGAGCATTCACACAATAATTCCTTATTCTCTTTTTTAAGTTTGTTAACTGAGGCGTTACGATTTTCAAGATGTGGCAATGAGAAGTATGCCAACACTGAAAATAAAGGAAACCATCGTTGGCCACAAGCAAACATCGCATTTTATATTCAGTTTATTGGTCTGTGAGGATGCAGGAGGCAGCTGCTTGGCCGGAACTGTTCCTGCTGCCAAATACTATTTGCGTAATAAAATTTTTGGCTTTCAGGAGCGAGCGGGCCTCGGCCGCAACCTCTTCAGCTATAACAAATCAAAACTTTATCTCATAAATAAATGAATATAAAAAGCTTATGACCAGCGGGCACACTCAAGCGAGCTACGCGTCTTATTAAACGCTTCTTGTTGCAACAGCCAGCTTAGCTTGACTCCCACTTAAAATTCACAAGATGTTATCCTGGCGACTGGAGATTGTGGATGTTGGCTGCTCAAGTCTAAGTCCAGCTATACGAGCGCCTAATTAAACTCTTTTTCGACCTGCCCCGCCCAACATGGCTGGCTAACAACTTGGAATTGTCTGATTTAAAAATGTCTTCAATAATGTCTAGTAATTACTTTTTTTATGGCTTTATCATTTAAGTGCAATAAATATAAATATATATGTATACAAACAAGCAACAAACAACTTAAAGGACACCATACTCCCTAGGCTTTCCTGACATTGATTTGAAACTTTGCAAATCAATTCCTAGGAGACTAACTTTAGGCGAAAAAAAATTTCGTTACTTATATACACTACTATCACACACACTAAATCACACACACATTAATGCACCAATGCACACAAAATTCATAAGCACATTAGGCTCATCGCAAAAAAACTTAGATTTTGTTGCTGAAGTTTATTATTATTAACGAAGCCGAGCCAAGCAACTGCATTTCCGTGAAGGGAAAAAAGTTTTGGCACTAAAGTGCACAACCACAATCAATTTTGGTATAATATAAGACTCCAATCTTTGACTAATGAAGATGGAATTATTTAAAAAAAATCCGCAAGACCAAATTTAGCATATTGAGTATATCTATTTCTACAGACAATATGAATGGACGTTACGAAATAGTAACTATACTTCAAAAAGGCTATTCCTATTTATGAATCGAAATTAAATTTCAAGTAGACAGAACTACAAAAAATAATTTGTTTTCATTTTCAATTTTTAAAGCAAGTATACAACCATTTTCATCCTTTATTCACTTAGAAATAGATGCTAAGAATACTAAATATTTTAATTATATTTATGATAAACTAAAACCTTTTTGTCAAATATATTTTGTAAAATAAATCTGTGTAGCCTATGTAAAATACTCCAAATGGTGTCATCTACATTTCCATATGCTCTTTTAGCTGTGAATAAACGAACAGACTCGCATACATAAAGCTTTATTAGATGTCCAAGAAACGTCTTTCTGAGAAACCTCTATCTGCCCTCCGCATATACTTCATTAAGCAGTTTTACTCATTAGAGTATACAAATTAACATCTTGTTTAACTTAATTTGGTAAATGCGATTTGTGGTTGGAAATTCGGTCGAATCGATTTACGCCGTAATGCAGCTGCAAAACGAGCTAAACATCAATAAAGGCAGCCGCAGAAAATTTCGCCCGAATCCTGCAGGACGCAGATGCTTTGGATGTAGGCGTGGAATGCGCGGCAATGGCTCATAACTCATCGCGTTCAGTTAACTGGTTGGCTTTCGAGTGGGCTGAGTTGGCTGGCGGGATTTTGGTAGCTATCTAAAGTTGCCAATGCTGGCCATTTGGGGCTGTATTGTTTTTCTGGTGCTCGTTTTTGTAACGTTAATTGCAATACGATGCTCAGCGGCCCTGGGCGACAAACTAATTGCTTTCACGAAATATTTCCAGCGCAGAACTTTTTATATTTTGTAAATTTATGAACATTTTTTGTAATGGCAGCTTCTCCGGGTAGGCCACCTAGTGTTCTATTACATAGACTGGCCGTGAGCACTGGAAACAGCAGTCATACTTACCTACTTTATAAACGCACGACATACGCGCCATGTCGGCAGCAAAAACCGGAAGCGGAAATGCAGAACAACTGCTTTGTCGTTCTACTGTTGTTTTTTGTTAGCTGTCGTCGCTTGTTGTCTACTCTGAGGTTTGTTTTGTCCATTTTTTTTTGAACGGTCTGCTCTTTTTTCACTGAATGTGCGCAAGGGAGTGCACCAGCAACCGGCAACTGAGCAACTCAACCCAAATTTCCTTAGCTATGTCAGTTTTCCCATTAGTCGTGTACATAACGTTAAACTAGCGCTCAAGATTTAGTTCAGCAAACTTGAAAGTAGAGAAGAGCATGCTACAAACTTTTGCGTTAGTGAAAACTTTTAAATTGATTAGTAGCTGCTATGGGGAAACCTATTTCAGTTGCCTTCCTATCCAGCCCCGCCCACCAACAGACTACTGGCTGCATTTCAATTAGCCATTCCCGTACAAAAAAAAAAAAAACTCATTGCCCATGTTTAATATTATTTTCTTTTCAGCATTTTCAGCAAAAGTTCTTTTGGAACTGTGTACGGATGTCGCCTCTTTGTCAGCTCCATTAGCGGTCGAATACACTACTAATGGCAGCTGAGTCAGTGAGACATTGTTCATAAACAAATAGAACAAATCGCTCAACAGTTGAAAAATAGCTACATTGAAATGCTGACCTACTACAGATATGAAATATATACTGAAAAATATTCTGTTATTTACTATAATATTAGTTTTGACTCACTTTGTTATTTAGCCTCACGCATAGTTAATCGGAATAAGATTCAAGCTGTATTTCCATTCATGTCACTTATCTTCTTTTTGGTTTATTTAATTTGTAAATCTTTATCATACTATCATACTTTAACTATCAATATTGCATATTAAGTATCTTCTGTCAATACATGCCAGGCAGTATTAAAAATATTGAAGTTCTGGCATACGTAGTGACTGGCTGGTCTACATATTGTAACAGCACAGACATAAGCCCTGTCAAGAGGGCAAGTAGACTTAGTTTCAGACAGTTGAGATACATACGAAAGCAAACAGGTGTCTTTTGTGCCAGTGTGAGGGCAACGCTTAGTATTCTATCTTTAATGTAGATTTCTTTTGATATTTTTGTCGCATGACGGCTATTCTCTGACTCAACATACTTTCCATTGGGTCACAGAACTCACAATATGAATACATTCATTTTGCTATCTATCATATTTCTCACTTGAGTTTGCAATAAAATTTACTAAGCATAGAACATACAAATTTCAATTAAAATTAGTTCAAAAGCTTTACTTTAATATTTTCCTTTTGGATCTTTTACTTTTGTTATATAGTATGTAACAGATAAAGAAAGTATTTTTTTTTATTAAATAATCATAAAAAGAGATTAAGAAAATATGATATATTTTTGCTTAGAAATTAATTTGAATCAGATTTGATTCGCAATAGAAATTAAGCTTTTAATGTTTATAGATTTGATAAACAAACTTTATTTACTGCAAGTTTAGATACCAGATGTCATTACTTGAAAATCAAAGTGTCATATAAACTTCCCTTTATAAACTTTCATTTATAAGTTTATTTACACAGAAATATATATATCTCAGTTAAGATCTTATTCTAAATATATGCTGAAGAGTATACAACAGTCTCAGTGAGCACTCACACAATAATTCCTTATTCTCTTTTTTAAGTTTGTTAACTGAGGCGTTACGATTCTCAAGATGTGGCAATGAGAAGTATGCCAACACTGAAAATAAAGGAAACCATCGTTGGCCACAAGCAAACATCGCATTTTATATTCAGTTTATTGGTCTGTGAGGATGCAGAGGGCAGCTGCTTGGCCTGAACTGTTCCTGCTGCCAAATACTATTTGCGTAATAAAATTTTTGGCTTTCGGGAGCGAGCGGGCCTCGGCCGCAACCTCTTCAGCTATAACAAATCAAAACTTTATCTCATAAATAAATGAATATAAAAAGCTTATGACCATCGGGCACACTCAAGCGGGCTGCCTGCGTCTTATTAAACGCTTCTTGTTGCAACAGCCAGTTTAGCTTGGCTCCCCCTTAAAATTCACAAGATGTTATCCTGGCGACTGGAGATTGTGGATGTTGGCTGCTCAAGTTTATACGAGCGCCTAATTAAACTCTTTTTCAACCTGCCCGCCCAACATGGCTGGCTAACAACTGATTTAAAAATGTCTTCAATAATATTTAGAAATTACTTTTTTTATGGCTTTATCATTTAAGTGCAATATATATATATACAATAGGCAAACAACTTAAGCTCTAAGCTCTCTAAACGTCTACCTTCACATGAATCTATGTACACAGGAACACACACACTAAATCACACACACATTAATGCACCAACGCACACAAAATTCATAAACTCACATTAGGCTCATCGCGAAAAAACTTAGATTTTGTTTCAGAAGTTTATTATTATTAACGACGCTGAGCCAAGCAACTGCATTCCCGATTAGAGTAAAAAGTTTAAGCACAACCAAAATCAATTTTGGTATGAGATGAATTAGATTTTGGTATAATAAAGATTAAATAATTTTAAAAATAGAGCTGCTTCTTTCATCATCAAAACAATTATCATTTTTTTGTATATGTTGAAATTAGCTTCAACTATCATGAAGAAAAACACGCAGAGTTCAAATAGATAGTTGTTTTTATATAGAATTCAGTTTAATTGGCTTAAATTGAATTTGCAATAAATATTTGAGTGAAATCGATTTTTCATGCTTTAATTTGATTTTAGTGCAATTAGATTGGCGTTTAAGTGAATTAAGTTCGTTATGATTTGGTAATTTTGCCATTCTTATTTTGTCAATTCAGTGCAGTTTCAAAGTATCCAAATGCCAAAGGGATTGCAAAAGTGGACACCAGACAGAGCAGCGCAAAATGTGCGGAAAAACTTTTAATGAATTGATTTTGTTTAAAAACATTTAAACTGGAACTCGAATCCTCTAACCTTTCTAAATGGATATACATTTCGCATATATTTTTGGCGTTTCAGTTCGCTGAGTAAAAAAAAGGGAAATTTCACAATATCGATTTCGAAACTCTCTGCTGTAATATGCAAACTTTTCAAATTAATTGCTCCTCAATATATATGCGCATTTGAATTGACTTCTATTTGAGTTTATTTTCAATGTTATGGATGCCATCAAAGCAGTCTAGCCTACATGGGCTTAGCAGCGTATGTTCATTTGTTTGTATGTGTGTGGGCGGATTGGCACAGTTATGTCAGCTCTCATTTACCATTTGTCATTTGTCATTTGTCAGTTGTCAACTTGGTTGGCTGAGGCAACGACTTCCATCGACTGAGCCGCACAACTTTAACCCGATAGCAAATGAACTTTTTTATTGAGTGGTAAACTTTTCAACATGGGCACTTTGTATTAATGCATCCTCGGTACCTCATTTAGCTAAAAAATAAAAAAAATAAAAAAAAAATTGGACCCTTTTTTCCACCATCCCCGTTAACTTTCAATTCTCATTGTTTTAACTTTTGCTTTGATTTTACTGCGCTGGTTAGATTGACTGTCTGCGAAATTCTATAGAGGAAAAGTTCGCAATGTACACAGCGCTCGCCTCCCCAGATCCTTCCTATGGCTTTTAATCCTGGCTGATGCTGCCCTGCGTTTGCTCGAGCTCTTCATATACCTGTGACATATAAAAGTGACTTAATTTATTTTTATTACAGTGCAACATCGCTTTCACAGAATGCACTTTAATTTATTTAATTGAATTCAATTTGAAACGAATTGCAAAAGCCATTTCACTCTGTGTACATATGTGTGTGTGTGTTTTTATTTTTATTTATTTATTTATCTGGCTTTCTGAGTTGTTTTTTTCCACTGGCTCGGATTTATTAAAGCATTAAAGCTAAGACATGCAATTTGGCATCAAAGCGGAAAGCTCTGCGACAACAACAACACGAACAATCGGGAGTAGCAGTGTCAATGTCGCTGTTAAATGCTGTGGCTGCCCTTTGCTTTCGTTGTTTTTGTTTTTTTGATGCTGGTGCTGGCATGAGACCAGGATATTGACGTGATTACCATGGGAGGCCAGTGCAACAGCGGGCGGTCTTCTGGCAGGCTGAATGAGCCTGTAATTTGTACTTGCACTCATGAACAAGCGCTTCCTCCTCCTAAGTGTGTGTGTGTGTGAGTGTGTTCGTGAAGTTATTCAACACAAAGTACGGAAAAATATGTCGAGGCAAATACACGGACTGGGTTCGCTCCCTGCCAAGGTCAGCCCAAGGATAACGCATATTTACGTGTTGGTCCTCCCACTCCAAGCGTCGACACTTTGGCGAGCTGCTCCCTGTGATATTTCATGCTTTTGTTTCGCTGCCTCTCACGCACACACACACACGCACACGCACACACACACACGCACACACACACTGACGCACCCTCACACCCGCTGTCCATGTATGTGCGTTTATCTGTATATTATGCTTTGTTGTTTCTTCTTTTTGTATTTTCAATTTTATACATATATTGCAGAAGGCAGAAGGAAATGGCGCATGTTTGTGTTTGTCCTGATGCTGGCGATAATCCACTGATGTCATTTATTTGGCTCGCTGCGTCGACGCCTTAGCTGATGCAGTCCCTTCCCCATTACCTGCTGCTGGCCAGGCCAGACTTTGTAAGCTTATATCTCTATCAACAGATTGAAGCTGTGTTTGAGAATTGCTCACTGACGCAAAGTAAAGTTCACGCTTCAATTGAAAATTGCGTGCGTGATATTTAGAACAATGTGTTGCCATCGCAGCAGTCCCGAAAAATAAAAATAAAAATAAAAATAAAATAACATATAAAAAATACAAAAATAAAAAAAAAGGCCAACTCCCATAACAATAACAGCTCAACAACTTTCAACATATTGATACAAGGGCTGATGTCCCTAATACTTGCTACCAAATATACTCTAACATAATGTAATTATATTTTCTGATTGATTATGTAACTCATTAGCTTGGGCATTTCATTTGTCAAAGATATTGACACGTGAAATCGATATGCTTTATATATTGATATTTATAAGGATTCAGACCATCTTGAATTGAAATTGACAGATTTGTAAGTGTATTTTTATGTTCATTAGATTTTAAAGAGACCTTACGATTTTTATACGTTAACATGTCGTCGAGCTGTGCCATTTGGTAATCATTCGAATGGCTGCCAATAACGTTGAGGTGGGCGTTTATATTTATAAATGGTTAAATATAAGCCAAGGTTCCCAGGCATAATAGAAACTGTGCAGGCATCCAACGAAAATAGCAACGCATTGTATATATTGTGTATAGATATGGAAAATCGGCGGAAAGCACACAAAATGGCTGCGCCTCAATTGGCCCATCGAGTCGAGGCATAAGGCAGCCGTCAACGGCATTCTGGCATCCTGGCATCCTAGCATTCTGGCATTCTGGCATCCTGGCATCATGGCAATGCCAACTTAATGCCGACCAGACTAGCGCCTGGGTGGAGCTACAACATGGAGCGCGGCCGCACACAGTTCATTGAGTTCGACTTGCTGTTTGTTTTATTTCCAGACGCGCTTTAATGTCGTTTATATTTATACAATTTAGGCCCCCATCATCGGAGGGGCAAGGGCCAAGTGCAAGTGCCGCTTTGTGGGTTCACCAACATCATCTTTCGTGCTCACTCCTCTCAATGGCCTCAATGAACGGGTCGATAGAATTTTACAGCATGCTTTCCCTTTACGACAAGGACACAACGGCCGCCAACAATAACTCCTTGGCCGTCTTTTGTGTTTGCGCATTCGACGCAGTTCATCAATTTATTTAGCATTTTTATGCGATTCCTCAACTCGAAATTGTTTAAAACGAGCTATATTGATTTAATTAACGTCGCTTAAATGGCCCTAACGGGAATCCAAGCTGCAGTCCCAAACACTCTTGCCCACTTTAGCTACATGCATATTCAATTCGATTCAGCTTCAATTATCGCCGACTCTAACAGCATTTTCATGTAAGCTCTGTCTAAACCATTTTCGGTTCGAAGTCTGAAAAAAAAAAATAAATTTGAAAATAAAAAGAATTTTAAATCAGATATAAAACTATTTTAAATATATTTTTAGAATTAAACCTATATATAAAATAAATATTTTATTTGTTTTAATTATTGTCAATCTCTGAAAAGTATATTCAGTAAGTATTTACCTGTCTACAATATTGCCCAAGTATCCTACCAACTGTATTCCTTTCCAACTCGGCCTCATTGAAACAGTTGAATGCACCTTAATTGAAAACAATAACAGTCAGTCGAGCAATACAACTTAGTAAATAAAATTTATCTTGATTCCGCTTCGCTGGCGGCTAGAAAGCATTTATAATAATAAACATGATGGGAGAAAGAACCTATTTCAATTACTTGAGACTTTAGCAAATGCCTAGAACACGAGTTAAACAAACTGTCAAAAACACATTCAAGTGCCACCTACGGCCGAAATTGAGAAGATAAATGGCATAAACGTAATTAAATCAAAGCCAAGCGTTGCCGCTGTCACTAGATGAGGGTGAGTTCTTAGGGCTATAAGGGTTTAAATTTCAGAGACGAATGTCAGTGCTATAAGCAGATTAGCTTAAAGTCAATATAGACGACGAAAATTCGCTCAACTATTATCTCTGTCACAGACAAGCCAACGAACACGCTTCAAATTTGTAATTAAGCACATTATACACGTCTGTTATTACTTTTTCCGATGAACTTCAAACAAATACATACCACAGGCAATGAAACAAAACAAGCGAAAAACCCAAATCCCCTCGATAGCACAGCCCTTACTTACCAATATTCGCACAGGGCCCAAGGGACTAGAGAATTACGCCCGCGCATTTGGCTAAAGCCAACGCCAACAAAGTCATCAGAACAATGATTGCTCTGGCCTTATATATTGGCAAACAAATTCGCTGAACAGCTGAAAAAGCGCAGCGAACCCGTCCAATGGCAAAGCTGAAATCCAGGGACAAACACGCGTTTCGGTTCATTAACCAGCCCAAGAAAAGAGAAGGAAAGAAATAACAAAAATGGGAGCATAGAGAATAGAGAGTGGAGAAAGCGAGAAACTGTAAAGAACTAGCACTAAAGGGAAACAAAATTACCAGCAAGCAAATAAAATGTTTTCGAGGGTTCCTCGCTGCTTCAAATTCCGCTCGGGTGATAAGTTGTTCACTCCTAAGTTAAGCCCCACCGCCGCCCACCCAACGACCACCCCCCCACACATAAGCTGAAGATCTGTGCAGTTGGCGATTTGATAGCCCCCTGCGCTATGCAACGTTTCTTTTTTATTAGTTCTGCGCTTATCCGCCATTTTGACAGTCGTTATTTGGCTGATTACAACAAGGACAATGCCCAGGCACTCCTTCAGGGGGCGTGCGTCGTAGTGTGAGTGTGTGTGTGGCGAACAACAATTACACTATGCAACAAATTTGACGAACTGCGCATACCAAAAATCCTGTGAATGTTGAATACCCTCACAGTTGGCCAGCTTTAACAGTGTATAAATGCGTTAGGTAAACAGTGCCTGATTTCATTTCCAGTTCACAAGCTGGGCGCTTTAATTTACTCGGTTGACTGGTTGCCCAGTGTTATTTTGGCCGAATCTGTTTTAACTTTGGTCGGTTTTTGTGGGTGATTAGTGCGTGGAGTTGCATAGTTTTTGGGCTGCTGCCCGGTCTCCGGTCTCCGGTCTCCGGTCTCTGGTTTATTTTCTCATTAGTTAGTTGATGCACGTTGCGCGATTTGTCCCCACAATGTTAGCGATACGACCCCATTTTCGTTGGGGCACGCACTCAGCTTACACTCTATGTAGCTCAGCATAATAGGGAATTCCGGCAGCTGTTTTCTGTTGGCGCTTGCCTCTTGGATGTTGCCCGTTGTTTTAGATGCGCTGTTTGCATTTCGCGCTTTGCTGACTGCATTCATCTTGGACCCCCAAGCCCACATCTCACTTGACTGACTGACTGACGGACTGAGTGTCTGCTTGAGCGACAGCTGCACAATGCAATCCACGAGTGGCTGGCGTAGCACTTGCAATTGCAACTCTATTGCTTGTCCCGCCAACCACCAACCACCAACCTCCTACCTCCAACCAGCCAAACAGGACACCAGAATGTTAACTGCAAACTGTAAAGTTTATGTCTGTAGTTTGGCCTTCGTTTGGCTCTCGTTGCACTCTGCCACCATTGTGCGTGTGTCTGTGTGTGTGTGTGTATTCTACTTCTTCTACAAATATAAAGTGTTGCCATTCGTGCTGCAAGCCACAAAAAGTTCGTTACCAAAAAAAAATCGCATTAGCTGAAATTTAAATAATTTGAGTTCAGTTGTCGGTTTACTGTTTCAGTATTTTTCATTTTATTTGAATACACATAAGTACAGATACATATATACGTAGTCGTAGATACATATAGAATACAAATATGTCTTTGCTGCTTAGATGTAATGGTTGGATCTGTCAATTGTTTTATTTGTGTCAATCTATCATAGACATAGCTAGTTGTTAGTGGGTTGGTAGCTCTAGGTAATTACTCACTTATGTGATGTTCAATAATAAATTCTTACTGCTGCGCATTCATCAGATGTCTTCACGCTCTCTCTCTCTCACTCTCACTTTCATTCTACCTGTCTCTGTCTCTGTCTCTGTTTGCAGCTCTTCGAGGCAGCGCTTAATGGCTAAATATTTTATTAATACACACATATACATATACACAGTTAGAGACCTACTTATGCTTAAATTTACACTGCTTAACTTTAGTTAAGGAACGTACACATATACACCCGCGCGCACATACACATATATATATATTCACAAACATGTATGTATATATAAATATATATATATATTAAATACTCTGTGAGCTATTAGCTTGTGAGCTATACATATTGAATATTAATAATTGCCATTTGTTTTCATATTGGTTAATATTTAGCTTTCTTTGTTTCATTTTCTGATTTCTTTTTGTTTTCTAAACAATGAGCATGTTTTGTTTTTCTTAAGTGAGTTTCCATTAAATCTGCTATAGTGCATTTGGATGATGTTTCCATTATTATTATTATTAGTTTTATTATTAGTTTCAGAACAGTTGCTTGATCAGCTGAGCATTGAGTGAATGGGTACCCAATTAACATCTATATATATATGTATATATATATAGTTATGTATGTATGTATGTTTGCTATATTAAGTATGTTTTAATCTGCTTATGAGCCACTTTTTATTCAACTATTGGTGTTGTATCCAGTGTTTACTTAGTTTGCATTTGCAACCAGTTTAGAAAATGTTACGCTGTTTGATAACGGCAAACTGAAGAGTCAAAGATAACGAAAAACACTATAGCTAAACTTAGACTGTAAGTACAGTTAACTTAATTAATTTTATATGCTGTCGAGCAGCTTTCTTATGCAACTTAACTTAATTTATCTGCATGTATTAATGTATATCTTCTTGGTTTTGTTATTTTTTTTTTTCTGTGCATTTAACATTGACATCAATTATAAGCTATTGCTGAACCAAACTACTCTGGAGCTTTGAGGAAGATTTGAGTAACTTCAGCTGCAGCACATGAAAAGCAAATTCTCACTTTGTGAACTTTGACCGCAGGGTAAATACTAGTACTCGGTTTAATGAATTTTCTGTTTTCATCCCATTTGAAAGACGCTAAGACTTGTCAAACTTTGTTGCGTAATCTCTTGTGCTTTTGCCTGTCTGTCAATATGTATTTTGTAATTAAATGCAGTTGGCGTGCTGCCGCCACACTGCAATATAGTTAACATCACATTCATATATGTATAAACTGGCCTAGTTGAAGAAACCCGTTTCGTCATGCTTACGATTCCGACAGGTAATTCGAGTTAAATACAAAATTGTGCATTGGCTAGACATATATTTAATGGCCTTTTACTATTTGATTGGTTATATTATGCTGAGGCTAAGGTAGGTTTAAATTCTTTTGCACCCGTAATATTGTAGAGTATGAAGAAGGAGAAAGCTTAAAAGTTTTATTCTCATTAAATGAGTTATACGTGGTAGGACAATATATATTGGAAAGAGAGGGGAAGCAAGAGCGAGAGAGTTAGTTTGGGTCAGGTACGAGGACAGGTTCAGGTTGAGAAGATAGCTTTCAGGTAAATTGAATTTGAAGATGAACTGATATTTACAAGATGCATGACTTAGAGAACTTAGGACATATAATCATGGAAGAGCTAAGATATGACGGCTATGTTTAACTACTTATGCAATAAACTAAAAACACGTATTCGCCCTATAGGACACACAGAGATCGTCAAGTTATTAGCTCAATAGACACGTATAACTATGCAGATCTTATCACTAATATGGTTAAGTGCTCTCGCCGAGCTTACTTTATCGAAGTGCTCGAAGAACTCGAGCCAATGCCCGCCTGGTATTCCAGCTGTGGCGTCGTCTGCACCAGAGCCATGCCCACGCTGTCGCTGTCGCTGTCGCTGTTGTCCTCGCTCTCCTGCTCATCGTCCACATCGAGTGTTGTGATCTGACTCTGAACGCTCTGACGCAACTCCAACGCAGTGTGTTTTGCCTCAGTCGGTGACTCCGCAGCCTCTATTAGCGATGGCGCCGAGCTGGTCGCCATACCAGTAGCACCCGTTGGCGAGCTGAGCGATGAGTTGGAGTTGGAGTCGCGCATACGCTTGATGCCCATCATGGGCAACGGCAAAGGCATGAAGGAGACATGGTGACCCGAGCCCGACGAATGTGATGCGCCCATAATGGTGGGCGTCAAAGCAAAGCTGGTGTGCTTCGGCGCTGGTGCAACTGGTGTATTGGCCGCACTAACGGATCCAGCTTTTATAGCGCCATCACCCAGAGTGGCATCCAGTAGCAGCGACGTCGGCCCCGAAGCCAACGTCAGTGTGGACATCGATGTGGGTCTGCAGCCTCCAGCGCCTAGATGCAGTGCACTGACCGAAGCTGCCGCTGCTGGTGGCGCTGTAATTGTGACAATCGTTTTGGCTGCGCTGTTCACCGCCGACGTCGAGTTGTAGTCGCCCCGCAACTGCATGCCGGAGCTGCGGCGCCTGGAGCGATGGTGGTGACGGTGAAAGCTCTGGCAGCGCGTGCACGAGCGCTGTGAAGATGAGGGCGTGGCTACCGTCGATGAGTGGTATTGATGAGAGTTGCGGGCTCCGGCGCCACAGTTGCTGCTGCCGCTGCAAGTGCTGCAGCTGCTGGGCTGACGTCACATGAGGGTGCGGTCCAGCTGGTTGACAGAGTGGTAGCCAAAGGATGTTGAGGCGGCCACCATAGCGGCAGCAACGTGGCACTGTGCGAGCAAAACAGATAAGCGGAAAGAGAAAGGAAAAGGTAGAAAGAAAAACGTGATATGAGTCTCGTGTAGTCAAATTTCAATTTGGGCGTTTTACATACAATTTACAGGCAGTGTTTTCGTGTTTCGTGTATTCTTTGTGTGTGTGGTGTGTGCGGTAAGTGGATGTGTGTCTGCCTGTGTGTGTGTGTTTATGTAGGTATGGCAAAACAATTTGCCTTTAAGCATCGCAACAGCGGCAACAAAGATGTTCAACAACAACAATGACAGCAGTTCGAAAATGTTGCGGGTTTGCTTTCAGTTTTTATGTGCACTTCGGTGCTTTTTTTCGGGTGCAGTAAAAGTCAAAGCGAAATGCATGATTGAAAAACAACAAGAACAACAACAACAATTACATATATAACAACAATAGCAGCAAAATAAAACAAAAGAGAAAGCAATGCAACACAATAAAAGAAAAGCGTTGTGCTTTTATAACAACGGCACCAGCCACAGCTACAGCCACAGCTACAGCCACAGCAGGAGCAGCAGCAGCAGCTGCTGTAGCCGTAGATGGAGGTTCGTAACATTCAGTTGGGGGGCTAGTTCTATACAATACAGAAACACAATTTCCGAATATTAACTGCAACATCAACATTTTAGCCCATATGCCGAGCCACGACCAGAACCCAATTTCAATTTCATAAGCAAACAGGTCTTGTGGTTACTTGTGGTGAACGTGTTCGTGTTGTGTGATTCCCACCGTGCTGAGGTCCTAACTGTGTGGCTTTTGTATATTCTTAAAGAGTTGCATACAATTTCCTCTTTTTTTTCGAAGATAAAGTGAACTTTCAATGCAATTACAAGCAAGTGTGGCACTTTCTAATATCCGTTTTGGTGTAAACTACTTTGATTACGTATACGCAATGTGTTACTGGTCCTTGGCCATTGCCACAATTTGATCGACTGCTTCAAATGGGTTTATATATGAAAATTTTAGACAAAACATACACAGAATCAATTAACTAACGTATACAAGTGAGTAAGTATTTTTTTCAATTTGCAAACAAAGCAGCCCCCAAGAAACCACAAAGTCCCCAATAAATCATCATTCTATTTAATGATCATTATTATTTTGAACAGACAATATGGCTCGGCAGTTTCATTGGCAAAGTGGCCATGGGGTGTGAATTCTGCCAAATTTTGTGGCTTTTGTGTGTTGCTTATGAGTTGCATACAGCAGTTTGTTCTCTCTGCGAAATTGCTTCTAGCTTCGATGCAATCACCAGGAATTGTGGCCCTTTCTAATATCCGTTTTGTTGTAAACTACTTTGCGCATACTGCTGGGACTTGGGCATTGCCACAGTTTAATTAGCTGCTTCAATTGGTTTTGCTTTGTGAAATTCTTGGACAAAGCATTTTCAATACACTCATAATTAATTAACAAGTAATTTCTAATTTAAAGCCAGCGCAATATGAGAAAATGAACATATATATTATAGTATATATTCACAAATTGTTTTCACTTGACATTCCCGAGACTCTGAGGAAGCGAAATGCACAATAAATCACTATCGTGCTGAATGATCATCAACAAAGAATTCACACAATGGCTAGGCAATTCCAGAGACAAATAAGCCGTGTGGTTACGTGGGCGTACGTGTTGTGCCTTGTGTGAGCCCCACCAAATTGAGTGGCATTTGTATAGCTTTTGTGTGTTCCTTGGAAATTGTGTATTGCAGTTGGTTAACTTTTATACCCTGAACCCATTGAAAATGGGAAAACAGGGTATAATGGTTTTGTTAAAATGTATGTAACAGGCAGAACGAGGCGTGGCAGACCCTATAAAGTATATATATTCTTGATCAACTCGATGAACTGAGTCGATATAGCCATGTCCGTCTGTCTGTCTGTCCGTCCGTCCGTTTGTATGAACGTAGCGATCTCGTAAACCACAAAAGCTAGATATCTGAAAATTTCAGAGAATACTCGTCTATAGCCTACGCAGTACGAGTTTTTTTTTAGATTTTCGATAACTCATCCCGCTTCCTTATTATCGATAAAAATCGATAACTTTTCTTCGGTGTAGCATACCGTAAGAGCTAGAGACTCAAAATTTACTGTGTGGATCCGTGTGATGAATGCGGAGATTTTGTAATTTTTGGATTTCAGATGCCACGCCCCCTTCGCCCTCAATTTGAAAATTTTCGTATTTCAAATACTAGACACTTGAGCTTTGGCAAATACATACATATGAATGACATGATCATGTTGTAAAAGTTTGATCAAGAAAGTCCATCCACAAAAAAAGTTATTAAACATTTAATTTCCCATACAATAGGCATATTGCAGCCCTAGCGCAGTCGCCGCGCTGACTGCGCAGTCAGCAGAGCGCGTGCTTATGCGTGCGTGCGTATGCATGTGTGTGTGTGTGTGTGCGTTGCTCGCAATATTTGTATATGTAAAATAAGCATAGAATGTTGGGAAGATTGGATCTTCGCAGGGTTCAGGGTATCTCGTAGTTGAGCCGTCTCGACTAGAGCACTCTTACTTGTTATTATTAATATTTTGAAAATTTGTTTGTTTACTTTGTTTAATAATTTACCATATGAAAAGCATGAAACATATCGATCTTTAGTTAAAGACTGATAGACATCAGCGCGTCGTTGTCAAGGGCCACAAATCAGCAATCAATTTAAAATTTACAATAGTTTTACTGTAAGTGTGGCGACTGAGAAGAGAAGCCCAAAATTAGGTGTCTAACAACATCGTTAAACAATGCTTAGATGGTAGTCTTATTTAAACTAAAAACTATAACTAAGCTAAGTGATTCCTATAAAGAAATGACAAGCTGCAATATGATAAGAACAGAGCAAAAGTTGTTAACTTTTACGTTTTGTTAAAGAAAGTACATCTGATAGCAATTTTGATATTATTAAAATAACTTCTCTAAAAACATTAAGTCTTTTAGTAATTAGGCAATTTTTATATATTTTAACAAAATGTTTTGCATCAGAACATGTTACTCAACATTATCCTAAAGTCGAAATTATATAACATTATATTAATTTAGTTTAAATGAATATCAGCATTGATATTAACAGTGTCTTAAAATTCACTTAAATGTTCTATGCTTAGGTCGCTATTATTGTATGCATTATTGTTATCATATACATACATATGTATATGTATGTTACAGCTTTATAATAACATTATTATCAATAACATTAATATAATTTTCAACATAAAAACAGAACCAATATATAATATAATATAATATAATATAATATAAAAAAAAAAAATTAAAAAAAAATAAAAAAAAAAACCAACAAAACTTAATGATCATAGACACTTAGATCATTATATTATGACTACAATTATTTTAATTTAAACAATTGCTTAAAACTACAACAATTCCACTTAATATATTTAACATATTCTTAACTATTAATATAAAAAAAAAAAAAAAAAAAAAAACAACCAACAAAAAAAAAAACACATTATACCCTGATTTCCCATTTTCAATAAGTTAAGGGAACAAAAACACCAAAAAAAAAAAAAAAAAAAAAAAAAAAAAAAAAAAAAAAAAAAAAAAAAATAAAAAAACAAAGAAAAAAAAAACACCAAAAAAAAAACAAAAAACAAAAAAAAAACAAAAAACAAAAAAAAAAAAAACCAAAAAAAAAAACCAGCACCAAAAAAATAAACAAAAAACAAAAAAAAAAACAAAAAAAAAACACCAAAAAAACAAAAAAAACAAGTAAGAACGTTGCAGTCGGGCGCTACCGACTGCGGGATACTCATTCACACCCCCACAGATCACGCCCATTGCCACGCCCACAATTGGTTTGTACATATATAATTTTTTGGAAATCAATAGAGGAGATCAGCAGTAATATCTGTATATAATTCTGATTTTCTCACTGAGAATCGGAAAAACGTATAGTTTTTCCCGATTTGCCACGCCCCCAGTAGGCGTAGACATATAATTTTTGGCCAGTTCTTAGAAGTAGTGAAGAGTAACGTAAGTGTGAAATTTGGATGCTTACACTCAAAAAATGCGAAAATTACAGGGTATTTTTTAGCCGGGCATACCCCATAAGGGGCGTAAAATTTATTTTTGGCGCATCGATAGAGGAGCTCACCAGTAACTTACCATCCAATTTTGAAGCTTCTAGCTCAAAAACTGTAGGAGCTACAAACTTTTGCGGTTTGCCACGCCCCCTATGGGCGTAGATATATCCGCCATATCTTTTCCAACTTGGGTTGTCAACCCGAGTATATATACCAAGTTTCAAGTCTCTAGCATCAATAGTGCTCAAAATATTACAGAATTTGAAAAATCACTATATAGTCAGATCCGATTTGCCACGCCCCTAGTAGGCGTGGATATATAGATTTTTGGTCGATCTTCATAGGATCGTATCAGTAACCTACGTGCCAAATTTGGGCGTTTTAGCTTTAAAACTGTAGAAGATACAGTTTTACCCGATTTGCCACGCCCCCAATGGGCGTAGATATATCCGCCATAGCTTTTTCAACTTGAGTTGTCAACACAAGTCTACATCCCAAATTGCAACTCTCTAGCACTTCTAGAAGTAGTGTTTCTGAGGTATGGGCAAATGCATTTTCCGATTTGCCACGCCCCTAGTGGGCGTATCGGGAAAATCTTGACACTTTATAATTCGAGGGTATACACGAGTATATATTCCAAATTTCAACTCTCTAGCTTCAAAACTGTGCAAATGGTTTGCGTTCATACGGACAGACGGACAGACGGACAGACGGACAGACGGACAGACGGACAGACGGACAGACGGACGGACAGCGTGACGGACATTGCACAAAACCAATATACTCATTTCACTTTGTGAATGAGTATAAAAATAAAAACTTACTGATCATAAACACTTAGATCATTATATTATAACTACAATTATTTTAACAATTGCTTAAAACTATGCTTATAATTATTACAATTCCACTTAATATACTTAACATATTCTTAACATTTAAATACTTACCACACTCTGAAGAAGTGGTTGAGCACTGCACTTTACTTTATATCACTTCACTTTACTGCACTGCACTGCACGACTGACCACCAGCAGGCCACAAAGACGACTGAAATTGCGCAGAAACAGGCACCCTTTATATAGGACAAAACTCCCGCGCAAAGCACCCGCGCAAAACGGAGTGCGACTCTGCTCTAGCAAGAATTTAAGCTTACTCTTCTCGATGCAAGCTCAAACAGAATGCTGCTGCTCTACCAGTCTGTAAATGTTAGCAGCAGCATTCTGTTAGCATTTGCATCGATGCTGCTGCTCTACCAGTCTGTAAATGTTAGCAGCAGCATTCTGTTAGCATTTGCATCGATGCTGCTGCTCTACCAGTCTGTAAATGTTAGCAGCAGCATTCTGTTAGTATTTGCATCGATGCTGCTGCTCTTCCAGTCTATAAATGTGAGCAGCAGCGTTCTGTTAGTGCTTACATCGAGTAAGCTCAAATTCTTGCTAGAGCAGAAGTTTCATTCTCTTAGTTTTCGCTCAACGTTCGAGTGAAAAAAAGGAACTCAGATCAAACCTCGATGAGCTGAACTCTGTTTTGCGCGGGACGTAGTTTTCGCTCAATGTTCGAATGAAAAAACGACTGAGATCAAACCTTCATGAGTCGAACTCCGTTTTGCGCGGGTGCTTTGCGCGGGAGTTTTGCCCTATATAAAGGGTGCCTGTTTCTGCGCAATTTCAGTCGTCTTTGTGGCCTGCTGGTGGTCAGTCGTGCAGTGCAGTGCAGTAAAGTGAAGTGATATAAAGTAAAGTGCAGTGCTCCACCACTTCTTCAGAATGTGGTAAGTATTTAATTGTTAAGAATATGTTAAGTATATTAAGTGGGATTGTAATAATTATAAGCATAGTTTAAAGCAATTGTTAAAATAATTGTAGTTATAATATAATGATCTAAGTGTTTATGATCAGTAAGTCTTTTTTTTTTTTTTGTTTTTGTGTTTTTTTTTGTTTTTTTGGTGTTTTTTTGTTTTTTTTTGTTTATTTTTTGGTGTTTTTTTTTTTTGTGTTTTTTTTTTGTTTGTTTTTTTTTGTTGTTTTTTCTTTTTTTTTTTTTTGTTTTTTTTTTTGGTGTTTTTTTTTTTTTTGTGTTTTTTTTTTTTTTTTTTTTTTTTTTTTTTTTTTTGTGTTTTTTTTTTTTTTTTTTTTTTTTTTTTTTTTTTTTTTTTTTTTGGTGTTTTTTTTGTGTTTTTTTTTGTGTTTTTGTTCCCTTAACTTATTGAAAATGGGAAATCAGGGTATATTGTGTTTTTTTTTTGTTGGTTGTTTTTTTTTTTTTTTTTATATTAATAGTTAAGAATATGTTAAATATATTAAACGGAATTGTTGTAGTTTTAAGCAATTGTTTAAATTAAAATAATTGTAGTCATAATATAATGATCTAAGTGTCTATGATCATTAAGTTTTGTTGGTTTTTTTATTTTTTTTTTTATATTATATTATATTATATTATATTATATTATATTATATTATATTATATTATATTTTATTATATTTTATTATATTTTATTATATTTTATTATATTTTATTATATTTTATTATATTTTATTATATTATATTATATTATATTATATTATATTATATTATATTATATTATATTATATTATATTATATTATATTATATTATATTATATTATATTATATTATATTATATTATATTATATTATATTATATTATATTATATTATATTATATTATATTATATTATATTATATTATATTATATTATATTATATTATATTATATTATATTATATTATATTATATATTGGTTCTGTTTTTATGTTGAAAATTATATTAATGTTATTGATAATAATGTTATTATAAAGCTGTAACATACATATACATATGTATGTATATGATAACAATAATGCATACAATAATAGCGACCTAAGCATAGAACATTTAAGTGAATTTTAAGACACTGTTAATATCAATGCTGATATTCATTTAAACTAAATTAATATAATGTTATATAATTTCGACTTTAGGATAATGTTGAGTAACATGTTCTGATGCAAAACATTTTGTTAAAATATATAAAAATTGCCTAATTACTAAAAGACTTAATGTTTTTAGAGAAGTTATTTTAATAATATCAAAATTGCCATCAGATGTACTTTCTTTAACAAAACGTAAAAGTTAACAACTTTTGCTCTGTTCTTATCATATTGCAGCTTGTCATTTCTTTATAGGAATCACTTAGCTTAGTTATAGTTTTTAGTTTAAATAAGACTACCATCTAAGCATTGTTTAACGATGTTGTTAGACACCTAATTTTGGGCTTCTCTTCTCAGTCGCCACACTTACAGTAAAACTATTGTAAATTTTAAATTGATTGCTGATTTGTGGCCCTTGACAACGACGCGCTGATGTCTATCAGTCTTTAACTAAAGATCGATATGTTTCATGCTCTTCATATGGTAAATTATTAAACAAAGTAAACAAACAAATTTTCAAAATATTAATAAAAACAAGTAAGAAAGCTCTAGTCGGCGGTACCCGACTAGGAGATCCCCTGAACCCTGCGGATGAGCCGATATTCCAAACATTTTATACTTATTTAACATACACGCAACACATGCACATATACACACGCATACTCACACACATACGTACGCACGAATATGCGAGCGCTCTGCTACTGCGCAGTTTACGCAGCGACTGCGCTCGGGCTGCAGTAAGAGCAGTATTATGAGAAGTTAATTGTTGAATAAGTTCCTTTGTAGCTGGACTTTCTTAATCAAACTTTTAGAGCGTGGTTATGCCAATTTGATGTAATGAACCTAACAACATTTTGATTAAAGCATCGAAATCATATTGCTATGAAGCAATTAAAAATTATACAATAAGCACGCGAATTTCCGCTATTAACTTATTTTTAAGTTTATTGCCAAAAGCGGAATTATCGTGTTATCTGAAGGGCGTGCCTGGCTTTCAGATATGGGCGTGCCTTGGGTTAAAGGTCATTCAACTCTGGAGGCCCTAAAAATGATTTCTTTTTCGCGTTGAAATTAGTCACAGCCACGCCCTTTTCTTGTAATTTATTACTTTATACTCTGTTCAGCAGCAGACAGGATACAGCCCAGGATCAAGCTGCCAGTTATTCGGGCAGAAAATACCAGAAAGTGCAAAAGTTTCGGACATAACAGACATACACGACAAAAACAACAAAAAAATTGGTATCAAGGGCGTTCTGACTAATAAGTTATCCTGTAAAAAGGGTCCTTTCATAATAGGCTTAAGTAATAATTAAAAAATTAGACTAGAAATGAGCGCAAGAAATGACTGAAACTAAACAGTTTCCAACTGTTTTGTTCTGACTGGGCAAAGGCCTATACCCGCATAGCTCGTATGTATTACAGGGTATTAGGCTGGGAGTAGGCCAAGAGTTTTTTGGGGTTTGTTACCCACCGACAAGCGGCGCGGTTGTGGCCGCTTTTGGCGACTCTGTCACATAATTATAAACGTTAATTTCACGTTCACAGTCCATTAGGGATAATTGATGTTTTTGCAACATTTGTGGTAAATTACATTTTGATGTCCCGCCTCGCAAGGGGACCGAAACAAACCAAAAACAAAAAGAACAAAATACCTAAAAACAAAACAACAAAAAAATGTCCTGCACTAACTGGCGACAAAATGTCGGCAGGCACGAAATCGCTTTAATTTAACCGTCATTTTGCGAAGCGGTCACGAATTTGTTTGATTGATTGTTTTAATAATAATTTGGCTTTGGTTATTGGGCCGGCTAGCATAAATGGCACAAAGCGCCTGTCAATAATTAATGCAATTAGCAGCGCTTAGCATAGCAGCTCAAGAGGAATGCGTATAACAGTGAATACATGATAATTGCCTGCCACAAGGACGAGCTTGTTTCGGTTCAGCCTCTACTCGAAGGCGCCAAAGCGTAGCAGCTCCGTTGTTGGCCCCGGTCTCAGGCTGGCCAAAGAGTTCTTCTGTAAACATTTAGAATTACAATTACATATTATTTGTGCAATATACGACATTATGACATTTCCAAGCTCAAAGCAATGTTGTATGTGTGTATGTGTGTGTGTGTTTGTATGTTTATAAATGTTTGTATGTTAGATGTGTGATAGGACAGTGTGCGCTGCTTGTGTGCCTGCGCACAATCATGTGGCCAACCCATTATGCCTCAAAGGTAAACCTACAATACACAATGCTATGCAAATTCATTGCCCATTTAGGATGCCACCTGACTCGTCGTGTTGGTCATTTTGGAAATACACTGAAATAATTGAGTTCAACACAAATTGATTTAAATTTTACAAAATAATTTATATTCATAAACTTGTAATATGTTTTCAATAATGCATTTAGATACAGTAATCACATCAGTGTGGTAAGTTTCTACACGAATGTAACACTTTAATAATAATATCTTATTTTTAATGGATATATGTATAGTCGAACTCGTATACAATATTAATATCTCTTATTGCATTGAACTTTTATGCTATATGATAGAATCGTCAACTACTAAAAGTAGGTAGAACAGTTGCAGACACATATTTATACAACTCGTATGTTTTGTTTCAATGTTTGTCTTAACAAAAATAAAATGCACTCAGCATTTGCTCAGAGTGTAACAAGCGCAACGCATGCCCTAGAGCTGGAGCCCAATCAGTGTATGTCGGGGCGTGTGTGTGTGTAAAACAAGTCTAACAACGGGCAGAACAGCAGTCAAACAGCAGAAACTGTCAATGAAGTTAATTTTCAGGAGACACACTCACACACACACACACACACACACCCACACACACAGATACGCACTCAGCTTGCGGTTGACCGCAATGGGCTTGATGCTACATAAAGTGAGAGGACAGCGGCAAAACAACGGACCAGAGACAGAGCAGAGGACTTAAGCAGGAAATAACGGTATTCTGGGTACCGCACTGCACAACGGACTACGAATCAGAGTTCTGCGAAACAGGCAAACTGAATAAAATCTACTCACACACACAGACACACCCACTCATACATATACATAAACACCCTCGCATAGAGCAGTTTATAGGCGCTGCTTAACGGAACCCATCTTCATTTATCGTCTGTTTGGCAAATGGCCAGCGGAAGTTAACTCATTTACCGCTAATTTCAGCCATTACCGGAAGTTGTGCAATGTTTACTTTAAGTGTCCACCAGCGCAGTTAGGCTTAAAACACTTTCTACACACTGACACAATATATTATCCTCAACTATTTAGATCAACCATGAACAATGTGGGCTTAGAGTAACTCAAATGATTCATGTCAAAGCACTAAAAATTCATATTAAAAATCTTTTTTTTTTTATATTATATTTTTTAAGCCTTTGTTTACATTCCATTTAATTGCTATACTGTGTGCATATTGATTTCTGCTTGTAAAAATTTGAATAATAATTTTGAAATTAAATTTTTCATTGACAGTTTGTCATATTGACGTAAATGTAATTTTATTTTGGCAGCTACAATTTTTGAGCATTCAATTAACATCGACATACGCTTACGGCTTCAGGCGCTAACATCTATCTAGTTGCATCTTATCTAGTTGCAAACTAACAATGGCTGCACTTCTAGCAGAGTCTATGCTAGACTCATTGTTTTCCTATCAAATAATTCGTATGCAGCAACAAATTGATGTCTCGAAGCTATAAAAGCATTTTATTATTCACTCGTTTAAATTTCTGCTGCTTTTTATTACAGCAAAGTCTTAGCTAAAAGTTCAATATAATTTAGGACGAACACACCTGCTCTTATCTAGTCGTAATATTTCTTAGGCCCAGAGAGATTTGCCAGGCATTTAAGTTTTATTTATCGCTATTGATTCTATGAAAATCCCCACTTAATTCCGCAGATCAGCAGATTAAAGAGCATGCTTGAAATTTAAATAAGCCGAATTGTGCGCTCTCTTTTTATTAACATATCGAAACAGGCCGAATTCGATATGCTTTTACTTCCTTCCGGCAGTTTTTAAGTGCCTCAGCTGCTGCTTTCGTGACCCTTTTCAACAAAACGCTCTCAACAATACAAATACAATTGGCAAAAAGTAAAGGGAATTGGTTTTGGATGTAATTGATATCATGTTAGCCACCCGATAGCCCTCGCCCAAAATGGAAACAATGAGACACATCGACTTCGCTCCCAACGGGCATTCGTGTAGTTACTATTGAGAGCTGCAAATAACATTTTCATCATTATATTATATAATACATTTTGTGCATATGTATTGGGCGTGTGTGGGTGGGTGTGTGGGTGTGGGCGTGCCTGATGATTGTTGAAAATTGGTTTGGAAATTTAGAGTGCTAAAAGTATTTATGGTTAGCCTGATAGCATTTCCAAAATGTCGGATGTTGTGCTGCTGTGCGAGTTGATTTCCAAATATGGCCAGACACACTTGTCGATGGCTGCGGTTGCGTGTGTGTGTGTGTGGGTGGGTGGGTGTGGGTGGTGTGTGTGGCACCAGAGCCAAGTCAAAAGGCCAACAAGTAAAAGTGGCAACAATAACAACAACAATGGCAAGTAAAAAATTTCAAAGTAAACACACAAAAAACAACATGTATATACTTATACTTACAGTGAATGCGACAGAGAGAGATGGACAAAAAGGGAGAAAGAGAGAGAGACAAAGGTTGAAACTTAAGTTTAAATCAGAAAACAACAATATAAGCTGCGGGTAGACTCGGCGTGTGTGTGTGTGCGCATATGTGTATTTCTTTTTATGTAGATTTGTGGTGAATGATTGGTAAAAGCAATATTAACAACAGCAATAACAACAACAAGAACAGAAACAGCAACAATGAAAAGTTGTCCTTGTCCCGCTAGAGTTTGTGTAACCAGAGATATTTTCGTTTAATTTCTCTTTTCCCTCGGCACGAACAACCAAAAGCAGTTGCGGGCACTGCGTATACTTAATAATGCAATTCCTTACTTGCCCAGCCAGGTGTCTGTCTTGTAGATTAGATGTTTCGGCTGCGGGGTATTAAATATATAACATCAAGTGTTGGAGCAGTTCGGTTTTCTTGCGCAGTAAATTTAACAACGGCAACAACAACAAGAACAAAAGTATGAAAACATCAGCAGCCATGCCAAAGGGAACTGTACAAACAGAGGCGTTAAGCCAAAGGTAAGGACTGGACACAGCTCGGATGTATTCCGCATGAAGTGTGGGCGTGGGCGTGTGCCGTGCCATGTATGGGTGTGTATGGGTGTGAAATCGTGGGTTCAGGTGCAGTACATTCAACACGTGGAATCACAGTTCATTTTGTGTTTTCGCTTCTCTTGTCGCCCCTTCGCATACGCTCAAAAAAAAAAAACAAAAAAAAAGGAAAAAAAAAACAACAAAAAATTGAAACAAACAACAATGTCACAGGCGAGCGAACGAACACAACAGGCGCATCAACGAGTGAAACATTTATATAGCGACAAAGAGCATTAAAGAGACAAATAGACAGAGAGAGCTCGAAAGAGAGAGAGGGGGAGAGAGTGCGGCGTAAGGCGACAAGGTGCAATGTGTGTGTTTAGCACAGATATTGTTGATATGTATGTAGGCAGCCTTTGACAAGACCTTAAACAGGCGCCACGAGACGAAAACGTACACGAAAACAACAAATAGAAGTTAGACAAGTCGCTTGCTTACCTTGCCATCGACTTGGAAACTTAACTGTTTTGGGGCAGCTCCTCAATCAAGGCGAGCGAGCTGCTAAATCTATGCTAAACTAAATATAAGTCTGCTCGCAGGAATTGTGTCGCACGTGCTGAATGCCGTGCAGCGAGCAAGTTGAGTAGCAGCGCCGAGTCGCAAATCTCTGTAAAAACACCACCAGAATCATAATCAGCAGCGGCATTAACAAACTACTACGTAGCCAGCCACCCACTAGCATTGATGGGCGCCCTTCGATATGGGGAGCTGTCAGAATGCTTGAATTCCCTGATGTGAACACAGCAATGTTTCAACGATTGCATATGGAATTTTCTAAAATTGCGAATGAGTTATTTAAACTAAAAAAACAAAACTATAAAGCTTTCCAATTGAAACCTAAAATGTGTAAATATTTTTGCAATTTTTTTAAAATTTAACTACATTTAGTAAGAACTGGAGTGTAAAAAGTGAAGTGGATAAATGTTGAAAATATTTTGTTTACTATCGTGCGTAGCAGGTGTGGCAAGCAGAGATACAATCCTGTTGCCTGCTAATCTTGATTTATATAGAATTTAAATTCTAGGTAATCTTTAACCAAATAGTTATCATTTCCAAATATTCAAACTCTTGCCAATAGCCTACTACAAGGAAATCCTTTTAAGCTCTTAAAAATGTTCTGCTGAATGCCATCATTCAATATAGGGAACCGGATTTACTGACTGCAGTGACTTCAGGATTTTGCTGATGCTGACCCAATTTAAGCACAACTCAGATAGACATTAAAAAATTATTCATTAAAATGCCAACAAGCTCAGACCGGGTGCGTGGGCGGAAGCTAGCGCAGTTGCCGATGACGTTGACTGATGCGCCGAGCTGTTTATTTATGCTGAATTATGAGGATGTAAGGCAGCTCCAAAACTCTGAGTGCGCTGTGCTATCTGGCAGACATGTGTGAATGCTAATGGCAAGAGCTTGGCACAAGCTGTCTGAGGGAAGGTGGGCGTGAGTACGCATACGGATGGGGGCCAGAGCAAGGTTAAAACTCGCTGCGTTTTTTATCTTCCTATCATATTCATTAAATTTGCAAATTAATTTTGACGCTCGTTGAGTTACGTTTTTGGAGCATACCAAAGTAGGTACGAAAGGTAAGAAACGTTGTCATCAGGTGCATAATTCATAAACAGTTTTTGGCGTCGTGAAGCCCCATAAGAACACGAAATGTTGATGAAATAAAAAATATGTCTGTCAATAAGATTTCCAATGGAGCCACATAGAGCTAGTCGTATTTGGCATGAAGTGGCGCGGATGCATGACCAAACATGAGCCCGCTGCTCAGCGTGAAAGGTCCAAGGACCGGACGACAACTTACCTGTGACTTGGAGCGCATTGTGGGCTGATATTTGCGGCGTATCTTGCGAGGACAGCACATGCAGAGGAGTCGCACAAAGGCTCTGTAAGGAAGCCAAACAAGATTAGAATTGTGCCTTGGGATTGCACAGCTGGTGACATACCTGCGAAAGTCTCTGCTCCAGCAGGCATAGATCACAGGATTCATGCATGAGTTGATCCAGCCTAGCCATGTCACAATCGCCGAAACAATCTCCTCGTGCTCAATGCACTCGATGCAGAAGCCGGACAATAGATTCACTACAAAGAACGGTAGCCAGCACACAATGAACACCCCCATCACAATGCCCAGTGTCTTGGCCGCTTTTTTCTCCTTGGCAAACTTGGCCAGCTTCCGTGAAAGCGAAAAGTTCTTGCCCATGTGTCGATGTCTCGCCAGCCCGTTATTGTGTAGCGCAGATAGCGGCTCGTCGTCCGGCTCCTCGGGCGTGGATGTCGTTGTGCCTCCGCTATGATTATGGTGATGGTGCGAATGGGAGTGCGAATGGCTAAGTGAGCCACCGCCACCGCCACCACTTGAGACTTGATGTGTATTAGGGGCGGGATCTCGTGTAGTGCCGCCACGATGAATGCGCAGGGTCAATTGTAGTTCTCCGGATGCCATCAACACCTGCTTGGTGCCAATCTTGAGGGAGCGCGTCTGAATGACTGCCGCGCGGTAAATGCGACAGTAGGTGAAGACCATCACCAGCAGTGGCAGATAAAAGGATATGGTCGATGAGAAGACAAGATAGCCCAGGTGCTCGGTGAAGGTGCATTTGTAGGCGGGCATCTCACCATCCCTAGCGGCCCGCCACCACACAATGGCTGGAAAGCTGATTGCACTCGAGCAAATCCAAACAGCTGCAATCAGGCCAGCAGCACGCTTCACTGTCATCCGCATGGGATAACTAAATGGATCCGTAATAGCCCAGTAGCGATCCAGAGAGATAACGCACAAGTTCAGTATTGACGCCGTGCTGAAGAGCACGTCCAGAGAGCGCCAAATGTCGCACCAGTCAGTGCCAAAGAACCATGTATTCTCCAAAACCTCGTATAGCGCTGAGAACGGCATGACCACCAGACCCACCAGGCAGTCGGCCACCGCCAGGCTCGTGATAAAATAGTTGGTGGCCGTGTGTAAATAGCGCTCTCTGATGACAGCCAGGATGACCAGTGAGTTGCCAAAAACCGTGGCAAAGGAGAAAAGAAAGAGAAAGGCCAGCAGGCCAACACGATCATTCGGTAGCGCCTCCAGAAAGGTGGCCAAATCCGGCTCCAGTGTGGGTTCGCTAGGCGCACCGCTTGTGCTGTTCACATTCAACGGTGCATCCGTGCCTGTTGGCGCCGCATTGAAGCCATTGAAGTAGTAGAAGACATCCTCTGAGATGTTGTAGCTGTTGTAGAAGACCGGAGCACGCGTCTGATTGAGAACATCGCCGCGCAACAGCGCCAGCACGGGATCCACAATGTCGGGCCCTGCTCCATCCGCTTCCGGTGCCGCCAGCTGGCGAGGCTCAACATTGCCCACAGCCGTGGCCATGGTGTCGGCCCCAATCTAATTCAAATGCGATGCGGCTGACTTAATACCCAATTCCAGTTCCTGTTCCATATCCTGCACCATTTCCACGCTCTGAAGTCTGCGCCAGTCAGTCAAATTAATGTGCCTCATTCTTACGCCTGTGAATAAATGGCATAGAGAGGACTCAATTAGAGCTTATGTTCTACAAATAAATAATATACATTCTATAAAACATTTCTCTTAAAACTTGTTCTACCTAAATTGGTTCGTACAAATTTAAATCTGATTTCCAATCTGAGTGTCATTTCACCTGTAATGTAATGGATGCTGTTTGTAATGGAAATTTAATTCAATTAAAATGTTGACTCACATCCGTCCCAGGTAATCACAGCTAACAAATTTTGTAAGCACAAAAGCTAAACAAACACATTAATTAAAGAAATTGTCGCTTCTGTTATTTTAGGACATCTTTTTTGACAAGCCTTAAAAACGCAGAATATCATCAGACAGGACACTGGAGTCTTTCGGCGCTTCCGTTCAAGGTTCAGCTATAGCGCCTCGTGCCACCTGCTCTGCGCAAGGTGCACAATTAATTTACACACAAATACGGCGGCTGTCACAAAGCGCGACCATTTAGGGTTGGGGGTGAGCATATAAACAAATTAAATTACATTTCAAGTGCCAAAAAGGACAGGAAGTTGCGCATGGGGCACTTGATGTTGCCACCCAGTATTCCCGCAGCGTTCGAAAACGGAAGTCAATAATTGCACAGCATTTAACCAAGAGTTGCTACTCCCAGCGAGAGTTGTTTGCCCAACTCAGTTGATTGCCCTCATTTCACACTGTTGAGTAAATCGCTTAAGTAAAGGCATAAGAAAGTTGATGTACAAAAGGTGCAAAAGGTAGAACAGTCAACTTGATGTGAACGGAAGAGCACTTGTCGAATAAATCATGGAACCTTGTATAAAGAGAGTATATAATTTATATTTCAAATATGTATGTATGTAACTTATCAAATCTGTTTGTAGCATAAGCTGGAATAAAGTAAGTAAATCGCACCTGTACTTACGTATAAACTGAGTACAGGATGTAGCTAAAAGTCTCTTTATTCAAACTCTAAGCTTAAAGAGTAGCAAACAAACATCTATTGCCTCAACACTTGCTTGGCTAAGTTGTTGGCTCTAGGCAAACGGACAGAAAAGCTGCTGACAATATGATTGAAATTGAGTGAATATTCGGTTGACTGACGATTGGATTTGGGGTTCGTTCGATTCGCTCTAAATTCATTGAATCGGGTCTAGGCACCTAACAGTCGTGCGTTCAGTCTGTTCAGCCAATCCACTCTGGGCAGTTCGAATATGTCTTGCATTTTAAACGACCTGTGGCTGAGCCAAGGCATTTGTTAGTTTTTGTTTAACCGACTTTGTCACATCATTCTGGCTGTCAGCTGCTTGTGGCTGCTATTCATTGCATGTCTGCGTGTGATTATCACCTGCCAGTCTAAGGCCATGGTGATAAGGCGATGCTGGCAAGCCAAATGTGGCCACATACCTTGGGTTCACTTGCCTTCCAAGCAGCCGCCCAGTCAGCCAGAGTTTTGCTCCTCATTTCCGGCGGATTCGCGTCGCCTGTATGCCATAAATTTTCCTGCCTGCTTGCTTGCTGCCGTTGGCTTATCTGTCGCTCCACCCCAAGCCCTGGTGTCGTTATGGTTGCTTTCTTCTCTGCAGCGGCAACAGCGCCTTTCTCAGTTTTTCTGCTGTTTAGTACAATTTCCTGGCGCATTTCTCACGCAGGACAGAAAAAAAAACAACTTTGCTCACATTTTTTTCACTTACGATGAGCATGATGAGGCTGTTGATGTGCAGTAAGTCAAAATGTGAGCCTAGTGGATCTGTGCATGGCCAAAAGTGTTGACTCTTCAAGTGGCCCAGCCACCGACCCAAGAAACTTGCCAAAAGAATGAAGCACAAAAACAGGCAGCCACATGAAATACCACAGTAAAGAGAGGAAAAACCAGTTGAAGCCCCGGAATAAAAGCAAATTCATATGCCGTGCGTACATGACCGACCCCTACATAAATGTGTGTGGGTGTGTGTGTGTGTGGGCCGAGCTGAGTGGGTAGGCCAGAGCCGTGCAGCATCCCCTAGTGGGTGGCTAGTGGGCATGGCACAACAATTTAATTGAAACAACCTTAAAGCTGACCTCCACTTGGCACAATGCCAAATCCGACCCTTTTACCAATGGACCCTATGCAAATGACGTCGGCAACGGCAGCAATTTGTACATGTGCCCACGCCCGTGCACCCATTTCTGTATCTCTACGGGACTGAAAAAGGCACCGAAATGGTTAAGTCATTCAATAGACGAATGAAAGTTAACTGAAATGGTTGCCAGCACCCAGTTTTAAGCACTGATTGCGAGCCATTTTGTTCACACTTCTGTTATGTATTGCAATTACAATTTAGTTATCAAGTGTACAGCGATACGAAAATACTAGTGTGTCCCTATCAATTGAACACTATCAGGAGACGATGTTAATTGGACTTTTAATAACATGTCGTGACCGTAATGGAAACTAATTAGATCAAAGTCGCCCTGTGTTAGATAAAACAATGTTTGACAAACTTTGTTATTCCTGATCGGATATGGGACAACTTTTTTCACAGTTTTCTATTTGAATTAGTGTCTAGCGAATGAGGGGCCGTTTGTTAATAGACTTAACATAAATACTGCTTTGACATTTTTTAAATTCTTTGAATTTAAATTTTTATGGAAATATGCAAAAATTTACTTAAAACTAAGCTTGAAATAACGAGAAAAAGCTTGTTATAGGAAGTTCAAGATTCAATTTAAGTCAAAAATTGATTTTCGTTTTTTATAGAATGACTGTGAGCTATTTGAAGCAAAATACCATATTGCTTTAGATCTCGAGAATGTACACGATTTCTCGGAAAAAAGGCAAACAGGATGCAGCAGAAAAAGTCAAACGAAATCAAATACCTTACCCAAATGGCAATTCACTTGAATAAGTGAATAAGTATATATATATATATATATATATATACATATAGATATATACATCTGTTTAAGTTAACTATTATATATATATATATATATATATATATATATATATATATATATATATATATATATATATATATATATATATATATATATATATATATATATATAATAAGTTAACTTAAACAGATGTATATATCTTTTTATTGGTAGCGCATAAAAAAAGAAGTAAAATTTGTTATGGAAATTTAAAATGACATATTTGTAAGTATATATTATATTACTCTAAACATCTTAGGGCTATGTTTTCCTTTAATTATGGAAAACAAAAGCAATTCCCAATAACAGCCATTGCCGTTGTAGGCCCAAATTGTAAAATGCAAAAACATGCTGTAAATTCAAATGTGGCAACAAGCAACAAATAGCTTTTAGCTAGTCAGCTACCATTGACTGTGCCCCGCCATTACTTGTGCCTTGTTCTTCTTCTTCTTCTTCTTCTTCGTCTTCGTGTCGGCCATTTGTCGAATTTTTCGTTGAATTGTAATTACATAGAAATAAAACGATTTCACTAGCGCCTGTCGCATAAATGTGCTTTCAATTTACAACGTTTCTGTTTTCATTTTCGGTATTCTGTTATTTTAATGGAATTCAAAGCTGCACGCTGACAGCACGTCGACAACTATCTGGGAATGAATGCTGGCGGAGTCTGAATAAGGTGAATAAAGTGAAAGCTATTTTTATGGCCGGATTGGGTGAGAGTGTCAAGGACAGGCTCCGTAGATATTATCAATATATATGCCATAGATTTTCATGGCATGCCTTCAAACGTCCTTTTTTTGCCGTTGAGTTTTCGATGCGAGTACATACATTAATTTTATGCACTATCATTGAATTGGAATCGTTAGCCGTCGATAAATGCGAGAGGTAGGCAAAAGAAGCACATGGAGTATTGACATTGAACAACCTTTTCCCGTGCGAGTCTCCTATGCAAATTGCCTAGGATAACGATATAAGTAGGGGCCGTTATCAGTGCCTATCAGCGTCACCCACTCAGTTTTGTACTATAAATCTTGCCTTAAATCTTTCAAATTGCTCCCCAAGCGTTTTTAAGTAAACACACGAATGTCAGGCGAGCGAAAGCAAACTCTCTTCGACCCGTGGCGAAAATGTAAGAGTAAGGCAAGCGCAATGGCAACGGCAATGGCATTGGCATTGGCATTGGTAAAGGCAAAAGCAAAGGCAAAGGAAACGCCGTTCAAATCTTACCAATCTTTATGTGAGCCAAGCACTCAAACACGGACTCGAAAGAGTCGCTAAGGTACTAAAATGTCAGTAAATATATATTTCGAGTCGACTAGCTGAGCTCTGTCTACAAATGGAATTTAATCACGCGTGCGTCGAGCTATCCAAACAATCTGATACTTGTTTTATTTTCGCCTTTGCAACTTGTCCCTTTTTCTGATTTGATAATGCGGTGCCAGCGCTGGCGCTGGCGCTGGTGTTGGCTTTGGTCCCTGGCGGTATCATGCTCAGCGCTGCTTAATTATGTCACAAATATTTACACCAAAAATCCGAATGGCAGGACCTTTTGAGCCGTCAGTGTCATGGCACGCAAGGAATCCAGCGAAAACAAACAAACGGCAACAGCAACAACAACAATAACAATAACAGAACAGCCGCTAAAGAAATAAACAATACAGGCTAAAATCAAATTAAATGAGGCTAACTCCAGCCAACAAGCGGAAGTACTGAGCAAGTCGCATTTTTGCAGCAATCAAGGACAAATAAGGACGCAGCAGCAGCAGCGACCAGAACAACTGATGGTTTTACTAAAGTGGATTCCGCGATAATGACAGGCATTAATTTTAGCCATAAACCGATGCGATTTGTTCTGTTTCTTATGTTGTTTTGGAATACCCTTCGAAAGCGCAAGGTTAACAAATTTTAAAATGCAGCAAAAAATAAATCCAACCAAATTAGATGTCGTTTGTCCTTTGTCCTTAATACATGTTAAGCTCATCTGTCCATTACAGGGTGTTATTTAGTCGAGCACATGAACCAAAGTGATCTCATTTCTGAGATTTTCTCCGGGTTTTGCAGTTTTTCACTGTCCATTGTTGTTTCTCGCTTGCGTGTCATACCTTTGGCACGCTCAAAGTTATTGACAACGTTAGCCGGGTAAACACGGGGATACGGGATAGCCTAGGCTCGCGCTCATGTAGGGACACATTTAGTGCGCTTGTCACGCAATGAATAATGATTGGACAGAAACAACAACAACAACAGCAACATCAGCAAGTCGAGGTAGCTGCCACGCAACGCAATCAGGGTCTCCCGCCTGTCATTGGACCAATCGAGCGTCCGTTAAGTGGCATATTGCTCATACGACATTTTGTCCCCATACAAATAAACATTCGCAGTGACAGCCGTCACCAAGGACACATCCCCTGAGAGTGTCGTGCTTAATAATTAAATACTGTTGTTAATTCGAAGAGTGAAGTGCGAATTGCGAAGAGTGAACGGCCAACGGTGAACAGTGAAGCTGTTGGATAACAGCATCTGACACTCAAGTTTCGAAGTGGGATGAAAGCACAAGAGTGTCCTATTCAACCTACTGAAGTAAACATAGATTGTGCAATTGAATTGAATTTCACAGTCTGATAAGATTATCGTGGCCTACGTGCAATTGCCTGCAATCTACTTGCAAAATCATTTTACTTTTCACAATATATAGAACATGCAATTTGTGACTAATAATAAGTACGCCTAAGCTATATCTCAAGCACGTCAAGCTTGTAGGTCAAGATACAGATGTATATCATAAAAAGTTCAGCAAACTATTGTTAATATTAATCTGAATATTTATAAAAAATGTATTATATCCGTTATTCTTTTTGTACTTTAAACAGGCAAATTGATTTAAGTATTTAAAAGCTTTTTTAATTAAAATTTATATTTATATATTCTATACTCAATCATCTTAATAATTATTTTTGTTATCAGAACTTAATCAATCAAAATAGATTAGATAAAAAGTATCTTTATAAAGCACTAAGGTATAAAAAATTCTTCGCTCATATTTCAACCAATTAAAATGATTTTGGAGAGGTCAAATACTTGCTCAGCTTATCATTCGTGTTTAGCAAACCCTTTTCTGTCTTTTTCTCGATTGCTTAGCATTTGAACCCATATGTAAGAGCTACACCCAATTATTATTATTATTTTTATTATTATTATTGTTCACAAGTTCATCTTACATATCTGGCTACTGCGCGTAAGGTAGAACGCAAATAGCTCTTTTCATCTGTGCCCCGTGTGATTCAGCCAACAGTCCCTTTCCGCTTCACTGAACCACGAACTGCTGTCAGTTGGCTTCACCCACTATATACATTTATACATCATATATATATCTATATATATATATATATATATATATATATATATAGGATCGAAGTGACTTTGGCTAAGGTTTGCTTTCATTTGGGAAACGCACGCACACATGTCATTTGAAGTCCGGCGGGCATACATATTTAAAGTTTAGTTTTTGATGAGTTCGCATATGTTTTATTAGCAGCGTGCCAAGTAGTTCTTTGGCCCCAATTTCCAAGTTGGCCAAGTGTGCGTCGCCTTAATAAAACTCAATGGCAATAAGTTAAAGTGTTTCGCATCATTTGCGTTCTGGCAACGTTTCTGATTATGAACTTCCTCTTTAAGACTTCCACGACATATTTTTGAGTTTACATCAAAAATCATGCGAGAAAATAAATTCCAGTCACATGCTTAGCAAAAATATCCGCCTGTCGTCTAATATGATAACAATTCAGTGTATGAATACGCTGTTATCGAGAGTATAAGACGTGTAGATGCCCTGTTCTTAACTCTTTCATAAGTAATCTCAAACTGTTCATCATTTTTCAGCTGCTCCGCAAAGTCAAGCCAAGCTTCCCATACAATAACTATAGACTGCTTTCCCTTCCACAAAGTTAAAGCAGTTTGTATATATATAAATGTATATTTAATATTTATGAGTTTAAAAGTCCTATAGTCAACACTCTACTTAAAACCTCTTTGTCATTTACAGGGTGTTCAAATATATATTTTTCTTGGATATTGAAATTGACAAAAAAAGAACAGAAATTGGGCGCCATGTACGAGCATGAGTAAATTACAAATTGGCCCAGCTTCCAAGCCGTTTCCTCTGGCATCTCAGCACGTGTGAACGCCATAACTCCATTGCGAAACAATTCAACTAGCAGAGAAAATAATTTTGATATAATGACAAGCTGACAAAGTCACGTCGCAGAGAATAGCAGGCAAATTCATCAGCGAGCTAATATTTACCCAAGTCCCAGACACCAGAGCAGCACCAGCAGCAGCACCACCAGAAACAAAAGACAAAACCACCAGAAAAATGCCCCAGGCGACTCCAGTTGGAATATTAACGTCGACTTCAAGCAAAACGGACAATATTCAACGTTCAACGGGGGTCAAAGTCGTGGCTGAAGACGCTGACGAGTCGAAAGACAAAGATTGGGACGTCGCTTATTGACGAGCTCTAATGATGTCGCAAAATGGCCACTTATATATTTTTATTAGTAATATGTCTATATCTATTTTGATTACATCGTTGTGCGAAAACAATTTTCCGTGGTAAAATTTATGTTGATGTAGAAATTGCGTATACGTCATGTGTGCGTGCTTTGCCTTGTGACTAATATGATTTACACACCAAATGCCATGGCTAAAGTCTTTGCTACATCGATTTACTCCACACGCAAGTCTCGGCCATATAATGTAACAGCCAGAATGCAGTCGACCAGACCAGACCTGGCCATTTGCCCACAATCTCTTAGGCCAAGTTTATCGTATTTATGACATTTGCTGTTTTTACTTTTTTTTTTTGTTGTTTTGTTTTCAATTCTGAAATTGTGTGACAGCTGAACAGAGTGAGAAACTGAAATGGTTGAGTAGAGCTTGGATCCGCACACGTGTGTGTTGGGGATTTTGGGGCTTTCGAGTGACATTCTAATCAACTGCATATTAGCATGTTGAAATGGGCCAACATCAAACATATTTTCGTGCCTCACTTGCCACACGGCCTGGCTGCCTCAATGCCTGAATGCCTGAATGCCTGCACTTGATTAAAGTTTCACTTATCGCACTTGCCGCAGCTGCTTCGGTTGTTGTTGCTATTGCTTCCGGTTGTTGTTTTCTCTTGCACACAATTTTATGGGTAATTAACACAGAAAATTAACGTTAAAAGGCAATATGGCACGAAGTGCAGCCATTGCGCTTCGCGCTTAACATTTCGCAAAGCTAAACATATTATATGAGGGAACACACCTACGCACATTAGTGGGAGATAACTTGGTTTGAATCGTTTTCCTGTCAGACGGTGGCAGAAGCAAATTTTCATTTCAGCCTAATTGGTTAAGGAAAGACATCACGCGCAAGTGTGTCTACACACCCACACCCACACACACACTCACACACAGACACTAAATTGAATACCCATGCACAGACACGGAAACGGACAGCTGAATGCCAGCAAAGGGGCGCGCACAAAAGCAGGCAACGATTTTCAGCATTTCTTTGCGCATTCCCTGGTTTTGCTGGCTGGCAAATAAACATGAAGCTCGCCAAGCAAAATATTATTTGTGGCTTGATGTTTTATGCCAACTCAGGCGGTTTATTAATACTAAAAATTATTACGCAACAGCGTATGCAGGCACAAACGTGAACAAAATATTTCAAGAAAAGGAAAACAAACAAAGGCAAGCATACAAACACAATATTCAAACCAGCTCCAGACGCAGCACAAATTCACAAAACCAAATGCAAGCCATAAAAAACATCGTTGGTCAAAAAGGTGAAAATTAGAAATATAAATAGACGGACCAAAGTGCTGGCAAAAAAAAAAAAACAGAAGAGCACAAAAGCAGAAACGCAAGTTTCCATTCGAAGCCAACCGACTGCATAATACTCTGTTATGAAGGTAATGAAACGCGAAGAAAAGTGTAAGCGGACATTAAATTTTTAAATGAATAAAACATAAGTAAGTTGTGCCTAAAACAAATTTACTTAACTAAAGAAAGTCTTGAAGATTAATTACGAAAACATCGCCTTGCCTTTGCCAAACGAATATGCTGCTTTTCGCTCTGCCACATAGGGTATACAAAAGGCATAAGCAGCAAAAACTGCTTGCTGAGCCTATTTGCGATCATGAAAATATGAATTTAATTTCAGTGCCATAATTTGCTGTAAAAAACATAATTTACCCAGCGCAAGCAGCGTGCGCCGCCAGGCAGCCAGGCAGCCAGGCAGCCAAATGCGAAATGTAAAATCCTTGCCACAAAGTAATGAATTCAAATACCTGAGCGTCGCGCCGCACCGTTCGCAAGTTCAGCAGCCGCAATGCGGGCGCCCCGCTGGCGACAGAGCCTAAATGTGTAAGCCACATACACCTACAAACGCCCACTTACACACACACACACACACACACGGGGCGACACCAGAAGCGTCAGGTAAGCAAGCGGCTAGAGTTGTTTACTCTTCCTGCAGCCGTTACTTGTGGATTGTCACTCAAATCTGTCGTTTTACCCGGCAGCGGGTTGTCCTGCGGCTTGTTGGAAATTTAGAAGGTGTGTCAGTGGGAGCCGAAACAGGTTTGCTGCAAAATTGTATTTATGACAGCAATTTTGAACGATTTGTGTTTAACAGCTCTGCGTGGGTGCCTCTGTGTGAGTGTGTGTGGGTGTGTGTGTCATTCATTATTTTCAATTTTTCAATTCACAAACTTTTCTGCAGCTACTGTTGAATGCCTGTGACTGTCTGGATGTTGTTTTCCCCTAACCACAGCCAATTTTCGTAAATATTCAAATTTATTATGATTTTCATTTAATTTTTTTTCGCGTTGCTCACACTTCAGCCCAGAACCCACCCACCACCCACCCACAGCGCAGGACATGGCTCAAGGAGAGTTTTCAACTTTTTCAGTAGCTGACTCGAATTGGATTGGATTTGTGCTGGAGCCACTTCGAATATAACATGTCAATTCGTTTAAATTCTTTCAGATTTTTTTGTAACCGCCTGCATTTGCTGCTGTCACAAAGTTTGTTTGTCGCTGGGCCAGTTTCACACTTCAGGTCTGGCGCCCGACATAAAGTCAATTAGCGCAATTGAACTGCAAATTCGTGGAAATGCGAAACTTTCTAAATTATTTATTGGCCTCGCAACGGCGACAGCATAAGCCGCCCAAATTGTTAAGTGCCGGCGCGTGCTGGGATTTAGTGACAAAATATTGAAACGTGTCTGGGACAATCGGACAAGCTGCTCTCCATTGGAATTTCACGGTAAAGCTTCAAAGAAGCCCTGGAGGATTTCTCAGTATCTATCCGTAAGTAAGACCTTTATTCAAATGCATTATTTATGATTTATACATGTTATGCTTAGCCGCATTCAATTGAAATCCGATGGGTTACAATGATTAAACGTTTTCGATCGAACCTCTGTGGCAGCTTTGTATGTGTTTTATGTATGTAGTTATCAATTTGCTTTGGCAAAGTAACAAAGCAAACACACATCTCTGACTTCAATCCTTTTGGCCAGATGCCCGTAAAAAATTGTTTCATTAATCATTTCCAACCGACAGCAGCAACCGCAACAGCAGCTAAAGAAAAAGCTGCACCAGCAGTAGCAGCAGCAGCAGCTGACTCTGGCAAGGCGCTTTGTTGTAGCTCGTTCGACCTACCAACCTGTCATAAGTTATTAACAAGACGAGCCTGAAGCCAACCAGCCAGCCCACATATGGCAAGGCAATTCACAAAGTGCTGCCACGCGCCTCGCAAAGACCCCACCTGGGCTTGGGCCTGGTTTGAGTTTTGGATCCTGCAAGGGTAATACTTTTGGCTTCACTTACATTTGCAGTTGTGCTAGAAAAATTTCAAGTTCGCTGCATTTTATGTTATGGTTAGAACGTCGACGGCACTGTCATACCCCAAATTATGACCACTCGGACACAATTTACTGGCACTGTGCCAAGGACGCTGACGTAGCCCTTGTGCCTGACAGTTCATTGGAATTTTCATTAGTGTTACAAGTGTGCCGCCATTGAGACGGCAAAGACGGCAAAGACGGCCAACCGACGCGACGCAGTACAGACGGTGACCTTTTATGAAATCCAATGGACACACGCACTAACATCAGCCAAAGTCGACGGACAGCCAGCCAGCCCTCTTCATGCTTCTGTACGATTTTTCAAGTAGCCATTGCATATTTGTTCAAGCAGAAGGTTGACTTTAGACCGAATAATTATTGAAAACATTCGTTGTCACATTCTACTTTAAAGTTACTACCAATAAGAAAAAACAAAATGATTGTGAAATACTTAACATATTTTTAATGCAATGTAGTACTGTAATGCTGGCAGATAACATTCGATAGATTCATTATTAAATGTAAAAAAAAATGGAATATAAAAAATTCCACATTGCTGTCTTTATGCATTTCTTCGAAATGATTTTCCATTTATATTATTGAAATATGCTTCGTCTACTATTAAACCTTTGCTGTCTGACCGAATACAAGTTCAGATTAGTTTGTTTTGATACCAAATTCCAATAGGATGTCTGACAAAGGAGGTTTTCGAATTGTGTTTGCTTTTCATCTAAGCGGCTTTAGGCACATTTTTGCAGCTTTAAGTGCGAGCTCATTGAACATTTGCATAAATGCTTTTTGCGCAATGTCAACATGAGCTCCATCATTTATTTATGAAACGTTTAAATTTTGTGTGTATGTATTGGGTGTTAGAAAGTTGACAAAAAAATAAATTTTGTTGAACAGTTTACTAAATTTCAAATTCCAATTTGTGGCATCAACTTTTTGCCACTCTAGCCCCAGCTCTGTGACGGCGGCAATGGTTGAAACATTTTAAGTGCCTCACTGCTTGGCTGCCACATACACGCAACTTGGTCAAACATTGTTGCACATTGGCCCACTGTTAATAGTTGTTGCTGTTGTGTTGCTGTTGCTGTTGCTGTTATCGTTATTGTTGTTGTGGTAATTGCACTTGCGTTGCTTTATGAGCGGCACAGTCGTAAAACATTATGTACATCATGGTGATACTTAAATTTGTCCTGCTTGCTGATGATGGCACGATTTTTGACTACCAACTCGAACAATTTAGTGCTTAATGTTTGGGCTGCGTATACTGTATACTGTATATTGTTGCACACATGTCTTCTCTCACTCTCACTCTCTTTCTCTGTCTCTGTCTCTCTATTTGTTTAAGCTATGCAACTGATTTTAGAAATTGTTTTCAAGTGCATCGCTTGTTAGTCAAGCTTTCGGTAGTTAGTTTTGTGTTTCGTTCAAGTGGAAAATAAAAGGCACATGCAGCACACAGGTTTTCCACACACACACACACGCACACTCATGTATATGTGAGAGGAAATGTGTAGTTGATATTTGGCTTTCATTGTTCTAAAACGGCGCCTACTGTTAAAAGTGTAAGCTGAACTGAATTGCAATCGCATTTAACGCTTAAAACAATGCAACAAAAATAAATTGTGACGTTTGCTCTGCCCAAGTGTGTACATATGAGTGTGTATTTTGAATGGGTACAAATTGGTGTGTGTACATGTGTGTATGTGTGTGTGTGTGTAACCCTCTCATTATTTTTGGGCTCTGAGCACAGGCAGGCCTGTGCGCAAACAATTACTTCTCTGACAAATGGATTTCCTTTTGTTTTATTGAAAACATGTTCAGCCTATGCTCACTCCCTCTCACCCTCTCCTCATGTCTCTCTCCCATACACCCCATGTTGGCTGGCAAACTATTTCAATTACAGATGTGCGGCCATAGAGACCACCAGAGAACACGGCAGTTTCCAGTTCACCTGTACCCAGCCCCACTCACTTTTGCTTGCCTCTTCACTCACATGTATTGCGGCGGCAGCAGGCACAACTTATTCCAATAACAAGTGAATGTCTTTGCAAGTGTGTGAGTACGTGTGTGCGTGTGTGTGTGTCTTTGTTTGTTTGTGTATGTGTGCGTGAACTAAGGCATTTGCCTTTGCACCAGTATTGAAATATTTATATGCAAATAAATAGTTTAGCGAGCTCTCAGCTTTGGTTGCGTTGTCGTTTGTAAGACACACGCACATTGGCACACACATTGTGAGAGGCTAAGCTATAGAGAGAAGGGGGCGTGCCAAAAGCCAAGTCGTAAAACACACGTTTACACACACTATCGCATACAGAACACAGCTGAAATACAGCGCCTTTCATTGGGGCATTATTACGCGTTAATTGTGTGTGGCATTTAATTGTTAATCTATTCTAACTAGGCGCGCATACGCCAATTCCAGTTAATACCCTGTAATGAGCGAGTGTGTGAGCATGTAAGTCGAGATGATTTGGCTTGGCATCTGCTAATTGGACATATTCTAACTGCAAACTAGTTTCTGCATTCTATGTTGTATTTCCTTACGTTATCTCTCGTTAATAGTGCATACTTGATGAGCGTGGTCTATAAGGTATACCCACTGTTGTTAATTATTATTTCTATGGCTTGTGTACGGTACGCACGGCTTTAATGACTAGCAAGATAAGAAATTGTATATTACGTTAGGTCATGAGTTGTGGGGAAATATTACTTGGTAATTAGATTTAATTAGTTAGCATTTTAGATACCTTGTCATGTGCGTGCCTTCTAACAGAATGAGAAAATCAATAAAAGCTAAATGATACAGCAACCACGCTAGTGCAGCTCCACAAATAACAATATAAACGAATGTCTATTTGTGGAATTTTCTACATTAATTGAAATAGATTGAAGTAAGCTACTTAAATTCCTAACGTTTTCCCATAACAAAAGCCTGAAACAAGCTAATGTACATATGTTTGATGAAATTCCATCTATAGAATGTGCTTCACTGGAATTGCAAATATTCAGCATGTGCTCAAAGGTAATTAAGGCTACAAAGAGCACAACTAATTTAGATATATGTTGAATACTATACAAACTTAATAGTTGTTCAAACTAATTTTGCTCATATATGAGAAAAATATTAAAACTTTATTTAATATTTTTTATATTAATTATCAAAATGTTTTGGACAATAATAGAGATGCACTAGTTTACTTTAAATATTTAACCAAATATTAATAAAACATTTCTTACTAATACTCCACATGTTTCAACAATGAATGCTAAATTTACATAAAACCCAATAATATTTTTTAACAACAATAAAAAGTAATCTGAGTTTAAGGAATCAATAAAAAAAAATTACGAAAATACATTTAAATGCAATAAATTATTTACATTTATTAAGTTCTTTTAATTCGTTCTTTTTTTATAAGTATATAAATTTTTCAATTTTAAATTGACCATTTAAATTTAAAATTTAAAAAATGTACATATTACTTTAATACTTGTGTTTGTGTATTTCCTGCAAAAGCGAGCTTTAAGTTTTTAACACAAAAGATACAAAGGTGAGGTATGGATATATGAACTATGCTAACCTCACGAACTATGCGAACTATATCAAATTCTCTCACTAATAAAGTGTGATGATCAAATTTATTTAAAGAGCATAAGTTTTATTGTTTTTTTTTTAATACTTGAAAAGTTTTTTTAGTGCCACTTGTAAGTTCAAAAATTTATGCGAGTCATGCAATGCCAGGTCCAAGTTGACTCTGTGTACTCAAAAAAAAAATGCATAGAGAATAAGAGAAATGAAGACGTCTGTCTATTCACTTTGAATGTCCAACTAAGGTAGAAATCTTAAATATTTATTTTAAATTTTTGTCATCTTCTGCCAAGCTCAAAGATCCATAACTATATTATAATATTTAAGAAACTGCAAATAAATTTGTAGTAATGCATTTAGCTGGCTTTTAATTTCGTAAATCGCGCACAGGAAAAACAATTTAGGCAAAAAAATGTTGTGAAAAATTCGCATTTGCATCTGAGGTAAATATGGGCTATGCGCATATATAAATATTGCGCATGAACATAGTTATTCTGTTGACTTTCATTACCTTGCGCAAATAGAGAGAAAGTCATTAAAAATTTTAATGAAGAAACTTTTTTCTTTTGTTTCCGGCATCGTCATCGTCATCGTCACCGCCATCATCATCGTCATCATCTTCAACAGCTTTGTCATTGTCGCCACCGCTTTAATTTTCTATTTAAATTTTGTTTTGTCTGCAGCTTTTCGCTACATGCTCGCATATTGTTAATAACAATCATGCCAAACCAAGCCAAGCAAAGCCAAGCCAAGCCAAGTAAAGCAGAGCCAAGGCAATTCAAGCTGAGCAGTCTCCACAGACAACTGCCGCGAGCCTTGGTGCTCTTGCCTGGCGCCTTGTATATGATTTATTAGAACGATAAAATGATTAAATTAAAATTGATTTAAATAATAAGGAAGTGAGGCAGCGCTGGCCAACAGCAGCCAGATGCTGCAAGCGACAACTAGCACCACTTCACCTGACAGCCAACGAAGGCACCAGAAACGGCGTCTGTTTCTTGGCTTCGAGCCGCGTTGGCTTGTCTGCCATTTGAAAGAAATTTATTTCTGTCAATGCCAAAAGTTAGCCCAGGGCCGCAACGTTTGCTTAGCTGGCGCCCCAGCCAACACCAAGAGTGAAAACTTACTAATTTATGCTAAATAGTCAACAACGCAGGCATCTAGAGCCATTGCCGTTGTACGACATGGCGTATGATTAACCTAAATGTTATACTTGTCGTCGACTTGACGTCTGTCCCGTTGCCCAACGTCGTTTTATACATTTAAAATGGAAAAACTACAAAATAAAACAAAAATAACGCTGAAGGCATTTGTGTTTTTTCCTGGGAAAAAGGCCCTCGGTCCCATTGCTTGTTTGTTGTTTGTTTGTTTGGCCCATTCAAAGAGCCAACTAATTTGCTGAGCAATAATACTGCCCCAAACTGTAGGCAATATTTTTTTGGCTTTCTGCAAACTATATGCTAAAAAGGTCGCAAACTTGTTAACTAATTATTTGCCCCGATATCCAAAAAAAAAAAAGATTGATCCAACTACTTATCAACTTATAGATATAGCTTGGTAAAAAACACTCATAAACCCATTTAAAGACATGCTGGAAAGTAAGCCAATATTAATTTCACACACTCATAGCTCACCTTTTAAGCAAACTGCGGCTTCTTCGTCGTGGGGATCTCGGGCGCCGCACAGCTGCAGCTCCTGTTGCTGTTGCTGTTGCCGTTCGAGTTCCCGTCGAATGCAATTTCTCGTTTCACTGCCTGCAGCTTGATGTTGTTGTGGTTGTCGCTGTTGCTGTTGTTGTTGCTGTTGCTGTTGTTCCTCTTGTTGGTATCGTTGGTATTTTCGGGTAATTTTTCTTATATATTGCTTGGCATCCTGTCGCTTGTGCTCGTGTGGTGCTATTTACTCGCGCTACGTTCCAAATTGAATTTCACTTGGCTAATATATTAGCATGATTAATCGCTTAACGAAGCAGTCTCTTTTCCGCGGAGTCGTCTGAACAGAATCCATACGGGACGAGCATTAAGTGAGATCTAATTAACTTGTTCCTTTTAAGTAGTTTGCAACGAGTTTTTTAATTGCTGTTCAAATTGGCTTTCAACTTTTTTGAATTTTAAAATTATTAAGATTTTCTCATAAGAAAACCCATTAAATATCTAGGATCTCAAATTCCATTCAAGATCCACTAATAACTAAAAACTGGTTTGCTATGACAGAGTTGTTTAAAAAAAACATTTTAAGTGAATCTAAAATTCTCAAACATTTTTACTTAATAATTTTTGTAATTTAAGGAATCACCTATGATTTTTAATTACGTTCTTTTAAGTAAATTCATAACTATTACATGAATAAAAAACAATTTGAGCCCTATAGCTTACAGTCTTGATCAATCCAGATGAATTCCAATTTCAAAACATTTTTTTTAATAATTTAAGAGCTTAACAATGATTTTTATAATTTATAAATAATTTTTTTTTTTTTTAATGAAATTTTTTGTTTTATTTAATAAATGTATTAAACAACACATAAAAGAAGAATATATTTTTTATTACTTTTTTAAAGTATTTTTTAAATTGAATTTTATTATATTTAATTGACACTTTCGCACAAAATAAATGTATTTTATTTAATACAGTTTAATTAGGTTTATCGAACTTTATTTGATTAGTTTTATTTGTTCATTGCACTGCAGCGAAGACGTTCACAAATATTTGGCAATCGCGTACAACGGACCAATGCGTTCTGAACGTCACTGATGTAACTAACGAGAGTGAATAACTTCAAAAACAACTCGAAACTTGGCAAGCGGCAGCAGCGGCGGCGACAGGACATGCCACGACAACGACTAACGGTGCCGACAGCAGTGTGGCCAACGACAAACAGCGACGATGTTCGGCTTCGTGCTTGGCACTGAATGACGAGCCCAAACACTTGCTGGCATTTAAGAACCTCAAATCGTGGCGCGCAACCAAACACGAGGACGATGATGGCCGTTCAGCTTGCAAGAACCTACCATCGCACAGCTCGTGCGGCACTCACACATATATCTAGCCTTATATATATACACACGTACATAAGTATAAACACATAAATTCATTGCAGCGGTCCACTGTTCGACTATGATAGCACAGTTTTGTGCGCTGCGCTCGGCTCCAGCGCGCGCGCCGGCATAGCGTACAGCTGACGAATTGGCGCCAAAACCGAAACTGAGCAATGCGCAGTCGTGAAACTGTTATACACTTGATGCAGCCGATGCGTAGTACAGTTGACTTCAGGTCCGCTTCAGCGCTGCAACGAGCCTTAATGATAAAAAATATAATTGTAAAGGGAAATTAAATGATATTAATGAATTAATAATTGTTAAAATATAAAATTAAATAAATTAATAAATAATTGTTTAAATATAACTGGAAATTAGTTTCTTATGAAATTTCCTATGCACCTCGTACTCATAAAAACTTTTTAAAATACCAAATATCTGACAGGAATAAACGCATATGAAGCAAGCAGACAAAATGGATGCAAACACTTACAAAATATTTATATATTTTTTATAATCATCAAGACCGTATATTTTACCACTTAATCATAGAAATAAGCTACTCACTTTAATTGCCTTACTCTAGTCGACCGGCAACAGGTGTTGCTTCAATTTAGGGCAAAACTATTTATTCTGTACTATAGATTGACTGGCTGGCAGCAGTAATCGGTAGAGATTGATTGATTGCTATTACATTATACGTTGCTCTAACAGCTTCACTCACCAACAACAAGATTTGAATAGGTTGAGCTTACACACGTCTCGGTATTAAAGTTATACAGACTAAATAAACTAAGCCTTAACTCAATACATACGAAAGTATTTACCTTTGAAATGCCTTGAATGCCATAGATTGCAATTTGTTAATTTCACATCAACTAAGTTTCGACCTGCTTAAATTTACAGCCAAAAATGTGACATAAACAAGAGCGCTGAACGCCATTTAAAAAGTTGTTAAACAAACTTTCAAATTAAACTCTCGGGTGCTTAAATTGTGCAAATGCCTTTCACACGTACAAGCAGCCAAACAGACATGAACACACACTCACACACACATACACACACACACACACGCACCCATACTCTTTAAATGCTGCATTATGTTGACGTGTGTAGCTTAACAGTTGAGTTCTTCTGTTGGCTTCCTCAACGTTTATTGCATTTTATATGTCCTAATGCCATTTTCATTATAATGCCCATGTCATGGTAGAGGTGTGAAAAGACCCAAATTAATATAACACTGTGAATGGTCGTTAGTCATCAAGCATACGCAGGGCATGCCAAGCAGATGCAAACATTTTATAATTTACTAAGATGATTTGACAGCTCTGATTGCTTGAAGCTGTCTTAATCTTCTTATGATTGCATTGAGCATTGAATTAAATGATTCTTAACATTCATAAAACGCAAGAGGAATGATAATTGTTTCAGTGAAATTTTTATGAAAATGCATAAAATTGATTGAAATACCATGGGAGCATTCAGTCGACATCCCTCTTAAGAACTTGCATATATAAGTAGCTCAAATCCAGCAACAAATCGATGCGCTTAAACTTTGAATCTGCTTTAGCATTCACTGGGAACTGCAGCAGCAGGAGCAATAAAGAGAGTGAAATGCAAAGTATAAATAGAAAAACGGAAAAGCTGAATAAGGAATGGCAAAACCAATGGAAATGGAACGGATTTAAAATGCATAACATCAATTATAAAAAGTTTTCTTAATTTTCACAAGTTCATAATTCAAATTGAGGTTCAGATGCATGCAAGCCCTTTCAATGGCAAGCAGTAAGGACAAAAGTTAAGAACTTACTCACACACACAAATTCAGATTCACATTTACATTCACACACACACACATACACATTGAAATATGCACACATAGTGTGCGTTTGTTTATTCCTCAATTGCGTACAAACATTTGCATTTGCAAAAGACATGCTAAAAGCATTGCCAGCACTAGGACCTGTCTTCGCAGAATTCGAGTCCTTGCAGCTGCCATTCCGAATGTGTGTGAGCTGTGCATGCCCCCAGCAGCATCTCCGGCTTCGGCTTTATCTTGATGTTGCAGCTGGCAACTGGGATCTACCGGGATGCACACACACACACGCAAACATTTTATATGTAAATTTTACACTTCTTTAGAAAATTATTCAAATTACTTGCAAAAAGTCAGAATGCAGCTGAAATCAATGCAAGCGGAAGTGGATATAAGCAAAATGGCGTCGCTTGTAGCCAAGTCGCAGCACAGCCTTGGCCGCTTTTGCAGCTCATCAGCCAAATTGACAAATCTTTGCTCAAAGTCAACTCACACATTCGCAAATATGTATTTTAACAGGCATTTGCCAAGCGGACGACAATCATCAATCACCTCGTGGCACTTGGCTTCATGGCTGGTAATCCTTTAATATTATTAAATAATTAACAGGCATTTGGTGGCTTGTTTATGATTTTGACACGAACACAGCACAAAGCACAGACGCTAACAGCAGGAGTATTTATGAAACTCTGCGGGGATTCAGTCATCAAAAGATAAACGCAATTATAGCGTAGTTAGGTGGCACCATCGTAGCAAGGAGCTGGGCATGCGGCAGGGCAGGGCGCTTAGTGCAAATGAAGACAATGCCGCGGTGCTAAACATGCAAATTAGCGTGCAAAAGTTTGACACTGACGAGCACCACGAAGGAGTTAAAGTTCCTTTTAAGCCAAATTTGCATATTTAAATGGCTTAAATGCGGGCACTTGGCGCACGGTCTGTTGGTAACATGCAGAAGCTCATCTTGTGCCCTGTCAGCGACTTGTTGTCACGTTTCTCTTGGCTCATAAAAGTAAGATTGAATTTTGAGCGGACGAGCGACAAACGCCAACTGAATCTAGGCAGTGGGCGGTAAGCAAGGATATATATATACATATATATATTTCTATATATGCTGACTGGGGCCCGCGCTGCTGGCTTTGCATGTCTAACCAGAAAGTTTACATGACTGCGGCGCTGTCTGCGCTTAATAGGCCAAATGAACTTGAACCTCGGCGACGATGGAGTCGACAAGCCGTCAGTTAGGGGCCAAATTGTTGCACACGCGTGTGCTGAAAGTTAACCTAAAAGGGAAAGTTTCTGATCCTGTCGCAGCAACCGGAAGTTATTAACGCACGAGCAAGAGAGAATCTGGGCTGTATATGTTAATGTCTCTGCATAAGCCATATCATTTGGCAGGAAATTAAATTGATGCTTCTTGCCGTTGAAGATTTTATTTGTTACTTTTTTATAGTTTCATGAAGTTTCTCAGCAAGGGTTCAAATCTCAGCCACTTCATGGCATATATTTGCCATCAATAGATTGCCCATAGCTTCCTTGGTTAACAATCTCTTTTTCCTGAAACTCTCAAAGAACACAAACAAGCTAATGATTCGCAGAATCTTTCACACAGGCACCCCGTTGGCATGACTCTCGCTCGCTTTTCAAACTTTATATGCTGCTTAAAGACTGTTTTTGTTGCTCATATAATATAGAGCCAATTCACTTCAATTCACTGATTTTTCACAATAACATTCTTACTCTGTTGCATTTCGGAGAAAATCAAAGTAAAGACTTACAAATTCAAATAACAAACAAGCAATTCTTGACCTTGGCCACTTTGCTATATTCTATTATTAGAAATAACAAAAAGTCCTTAGCTATTCATTAGTCTAGCTAAGCTGGCTGAGCTGGCTTAGCCGAAAACATGTGTGCCAAGTCACAGTTGTACAGAACCTAGTCTAGTTTAGTGTCTGTTATTGATCATATCAATTGAGTTTAACTCAGTCAAATCAGAGCAAAGTGTTTGCCTCACAAATTTGTAGCATTCCTTGGCGCAGTCAAAAGTATTTGAAAGATGTGAGCAGAGCAAATAAATCATACTGCCAAAGGCAACCAAACAACAACTCAATCGTCAAGACATTCAGGACGAAAACGCGCAATGATAAATCGAAAATATTTTTAGTTGTTTACACAAAGCAGAGTCAAGGCACTGACGGGGCCGACGGCCAACCAACTGGTGGCAAGAAAATCTGTCACAGAGCAGCTCTTCCTGTCCGGCCCCAACTGGAAAGCAACTTGAAATTCTCCGACCAACACTTGACACAAAATGAGGAGGGAGGCAGTCGCTTAATGAACGTGCAAACAGTCGAACAAACAGGAGATTATGCTGCCGCTGGACAGAGCCAGGGCCAGCTCACAGCCAGAATTGTTGGGTAAACATCTTGTGCGTCCTTGTTCACTTGTAGCAGCTCGACCTCACCCCATCCCATCCCATCCCAGCCCATCCCGTGCCATCCAATCCAGACGGCATTCAAGTGTTAATTGTGTGCGTGATTTAAGCTTTACCCAACGCAACGCAACGCTCACCAAGCCTATGCTGTCCGCCAAGAATAATTGCTTTTTGATTGAGTTCAATGTACATGGGGCTTTGTCTGGTCGACAAATGGAACTCGAATGCTCAAAAACGCTTTGCTCATCGACTGCGGCGCACTCCAGCAGCGCCAAAACAAAATGTACTATCCGCAGGAGCTGCCACATCCTACGGCACGTCGGCCACTTTATGGGAATTACATCAATAAAACTGTGCCACGTCATCGAAAACTCACTGGCTGCTGCAAGGATGGCAAGTTTGTTGGTCTGATGATTCCCTATCTCAAGAAGTATTGTGCCAACTCTTCAGTGCATGGCTTTCGTTATTTGACGGATCCGAAATTGCGTCATTTTGAAAGGTGAGCCAATACAGTTCAACAATTTATGACGTGCAATAAAAAGTATACCAAACGGTGTACTGGCCGACTAACAGATACCCTATAATAACTATAACCATAATTAACTATTTATATCTTTAGATTCATTTGGTTTCTGATTTTGCTGGGCACCTTCATTTGTGCTACGATTGTCTATGTGGACCTGACCGAGTTGTACAACTCCGCACGCGTGCACACGACCATTGAAGACAGCATGCAGCCGATATTCTATGTGCCCTTCCCCTCAGTCGGTCTTTGTCCACGCAGTCGCATCAATTGGCTAAGATTGCAGGAAGAAATGCCGGAAGAGTTTTTGGGCAGCGATGCCAGCGCAGAGAGGAAGGAATTGTTTAAAAGCTTTTTTGCTACCGCATCAAGCGTAATCTTGAATGATATGCGGAGTCTTCGAAGCTTCTTTGAAAATGAAACTCTTGCCGCAAAGGTAAGAGAGCTCGATGGATTGGATGTGGTAAAAGTATTGGAGTCCATGAATCTGGAGTGCAACGATTTCTTTACAAGCTGTAACTGGAGGGGCAAGCCGTATAACTGCTGTGAGATCTTTGAACTGCAACGCACCGAGTTCGGCTTCTGCTGGGTCTTCAATTCGGTAGTTAGTGCAGAGATGCGACAACGGGCGGTGAGTGCCTTGCGAGGAATGTTGATCGAGAATCCATAAGTATATCATTTATAGAAGGAGGACAAGTACTATCCGCGCCGCACTGCACAATCTGGACCTACCACTGGCCTGGAGATAGCCTTACGGTTAAACAAAACACTTACTAGGCCTGGCTTGCGTGGCATCTACGTTATGATTAAGCAGCCGCAGCAATGGAGCGACGGAGCACGCCTGGTGCCACATGACTGCCACAACAGAATCAGTGTGGTGCCACGATACACTGGCTCCGACGTCAGAACCCGAGTTCTTACTGCAAAAAGAAGACGTTGCATTTTCCCCGATGAAGTCGATGATCCACACTATAAGAATCTGCCGGGCTTTGTTTACTGGCGCGGCAACTGTCGAACCAAATGCCATCAGGAGCATGTGGTTAATCTCTGCAAATGCTCTCCGACTCTGCTCTTTCCACGACATCAGCAAGGTACGTTGAAGGCTGTAAAGTATGAAACTTCTGAAATATATAAATTGATCTCACTTTAGATAACTTTTCGGAGTGCAAAGCGTCCGACTTTAAATGCCTGTATGATCATCGACGTAAGTCAATGTTTCATCAAATAATCAATAGTTATTCATAATATTCCTCAAAGTGACTTTTAGCGTGGAGCGCCTTCCTCTGGAGAAGGAGTATGTGGACAATGTGTACAAGGATAGCATGACTTGTGAATGCATGAATAGCTGTTCACAGCTCGTCTACGATACCATCTTTAGCAACAGTGCCATGGAGTAAGACAGTGTCGCTAGCAGCTTCTCAATCTGTTGTTAAAAATTCTATATTTTAGACCTCAAGAGATAATTCCTGGGACTATTAACATGCATCTGGACATATTCTTTCAGTCACCCTGGTATATTAAGTATCAGACACATATGCGTTTTACCTTTGTGGAGCTGCTTGGTGAGTTTAATTAATGACTCAACGAATACTTCAGAATCTATAAACTTAAATTACAGCTAGCTTTGGTGGCATTATTGGTTTGTTCCTCGGCGCCTCGCTCCTTAGCGCAATTGAGTTGATCTACTATGCCACAATTGGCCTCTACTTATATTTATTTCGCGACAACAGGAAGTCCAAGCAGCAGCCGCTAGCACAACAATCACCAGCTCCCATAATACTGCAATTCCGACGCAAAATAACACCCACGAAGATTGCTTATTGATATGAATCAATAAAATCTAGATTTAAGAGTTCAATTTAATGTACTTTTTTGTAAAGGCCAATGCTGAGGCAGCCATTAAGCCAAGTCAATCAAAAGATATCGCCATGAAACATGAAAAATGCTGTAATATATATACATATATAGTTTCATGAAGTAGTATTCAGCTACATTTTACAACTCTTTTGATTAAGAAAACTTTCAAGCACATCTATCAAAGCTTTGCTAAACTTGTATTAAATCTAAGACTTTACAATTATTATTTGAATCAGATTTAGCAAAAAAGATGCAAAATCATACATATTGCTTGAGTATTTTTTTATTTGTGAAATGAAACTTTATGAATCCATGCAGAAAGTCACTTTGTATAAATAAATAACATTCACCAGACGTTAGCTCTGCTACTAAACGGATGTCGTAGTTTGCCCTTGGACTTTGCTTCCGCAGCCTCCGCCCCGTGGTGGGTGTGGCTCACTTCGTTACGTAAATAACGCAATCCCTTGGCCCATTGCTTTTTGAGATTCTTACGTAGAACGGCATAGTAATTGTTATCATAGAGGTGCAGAGCAAATCCCACAGTTAAGAAGTAGATTAGCTCTACTCCACTGACCATAGAAGCGCCCAGGCAGAGACCGAAAATGCCCCCAAGATTAGCTGAAATAGGTATTAATAAATGTGTATATAGCATTAATAATAATGAAATAAACTTAATGGAATACCAATCAAGTCAATGCTAGTAAATTCGAGGCTAGTGCGATACGTTATCATCATGTCCACTTGATAGTGTACGTCCACCTTGAAAACCTTTAAAGACGATGATGTGGGCCTATGGAGCACAGATAAACAGATATAAGAGTTTTTACTATAAATTTGTCTAAATCAACTTTACAATTCCCTTGAATTTAATGGTAACGTGGTTGTGGACGTAAAGTATTCCAGCAAATTACAGCTGACCAGACAGGGGCAGTTCATGCCCGGCTTACTGGCGGTGAAGTAACTGTCCTCCTCCAAATGTTTGTCATAACCGAAAATATCTGCAAGAGACATTTCAGTTGATTGCTGATGCTGTTCGAATGGCATCGGACTCACCATTGTGACGCGAAATGCAGCGCAGACTAGACGCAGTGCAGTTCTTGACTTTAGTTTAGAAAAGTGTCATAAGTAAGTCAGTGAAATCGAACAAACAGTCAGCTCACCTTTTCCATTTCTTAAAAAGAAAATTGGCAGCGAGCAATTGCACAGCTTGACCAAATAGGACTCATGGCAGTTGGTGAGGCAGTTGGAGATCAAGGAACTGGTATTAAGTCGATTCGAAGCATCGCTGATGCCAAAGTCAATTTGCTCATCCTTAAAATGGCAATTGCGACGCTCCGGCGGTATGATTCGTGTGGTGTCGTCAGTGCGTGTCATCTGGGGTCGCACTGCCACATGGGTCTCTGTGTTAGGCCTTATGGAGTAGACCACATGTGTCATTTGAGTCGGCTTTTTGATCATGATCTGCAAATTGGTAAATTAAATGGAACTCAAATTCAATTTATGGCGCAATCTATTCACAAAAACATTATCCGTGACTGCAGAATCTGGGCGCTTAAAACTGTCATTCAGCAGTAAATTGAAGTTGAGACCGGAGCTCTGACCCGCTTTGGCGTTATGTCTCGGATAGAAAGCGGTACCCTCACGCTGTATGAGCGCTTGTGAACGGAACGATAGCTCCGAGTTGAATACCAAGCACAAGCCATACTCCGTCTTCTCGGTTATAAAGTAGTCGCAACAGTTAAAGGGCGTCTGCCGCCACTTACAGGAGCCCGGCACCACAATATCCTCACAGCCCAATGCCAGAAATTGTGCCAATGACATGAGCGGAATGAAGTCCACAATCTCAAGATTTATATCCTCCATTTCGGATTTACTAAACTCAAAATTGTCGAATCTCAGCGTCTCCATGTATCTCACAAGTGTGCTAAATACTTCAACGATATCTTCACTGGCATTCACTGGCAGAAACTCTGCCTTGGCTGCCTCCAGCTTGCTCCAATTGATGCGATTATCCGTACAGACGCCCACAGCCGGGAATTGCACATGGAATACAGGATACTGCGAGTCTTCAATAACTGTTTGTAGCTTCTGCGTTCCATAACGTTCCGAGAGCAGCATATAAAAGGAGCAGCACAGCGTAACGCTAGTGATGAGTAGCACGCCCCAGATGAGTCTATTAGTACATAAGAGTATATTATTGAATGGATCCGAATAGAACTCATTGGCAGCACCTCTCAACATTATGTAGCTGGGCATCATACAGATAGCGCACACAATGTATTGTAGATCTCTCACAATAGTATCGAAAGTAGTTGCGCACCAGCTCCATGAAGCTCTTGTCCACATGCTTATCCGCTGCCTTGGCAGCGTTCGCCACTTTAACCATTTTGTTACTGTGCACGCTGACCGCTTGCTCTGGCTTTATTTACGCGATTCTCGCATAAGTTTCGACTGATAATTGCAGTGCTGAAAGTATGTTCGGATGTCCATTAATGCCAACAATTCCTGTAATTGAATTGTTATGTTTCAATGGACTGATAAGCCCATTGACAGATATACGGCCATAAACTTGTGATATTAATATCGTCGCTGCTGTTCATTGATTAACTGCCACGCCCGTCAATCAGTTCATCGAAATGAGTACTGTGATTAAGTCGTCTGATTGCAATGACGATAATGATGATGACAAACTGGCCAAAGTTAGGCCAAAGGATACATGCCTCTGCTTCAGACGGTAAGCACTTAATAAACTGAATTATGGCCTTAACTCTTCAGCAATTGCTACCCTCAGCTTAACCCGTATCATACTAATGTTGCTTGGCTTTGTGCTGACTATCTACGTCTGTGTATTATCCTCGGAGCGCTACTTCAAGTACTGGGTTCAGACCACAATCGATCGTACCGATGTTCATGTCTCGGAGATTGCCTTTCCAGCCATCACCATTTGCCCCACCCACGTAACTCCAACTGCCCACAAGAGTCCCAGAGAGCAGCGTCTAAATTTGCTGTACAATCTAGTACAGAGCTTTCTTTGGCGCATCACCCCTTTTGAGCATTTCACACAGTTGAATATGAGCGAATTCGAGGAATTCAATAACCGAACATTGCTTAACGTCGACAGCATCTTTGACTTTGGCTACACCTGCAAGGATTTGTTTTTGGAATGCACTTGGCGCCGCCAAGTAGTGAATTGCTGCAGCTTGCTATTCCGAAAGTTAAAGATGGGTTCCTGTTATGTATTCAACTCGATACTTGCCGAAGATGCCGATCCCACATGGCCTTGGTCTGTAGCTGATGCTGGTCTCAAAAGTGCGCTAAATATCAAGGTCAATCGGTATATAAATGGCATCAGACTGACGGCCATAGGGGTAAGCATGAAATATTTGGTATATATAAACAACTACAGCTCATAATCATATCACAAATTGATACCGAAACAGTTATGATATCACTTCCTGTTTATCGGAACTATCTGAAACAGTTTGTTTATCCTTCTAATCAGTAATCTAATACAAACTAGAATTAGGGACCTGGGTACTTACTCTCTGATGCTTTTAAAGTAAAAATATTTGTATATATTATTCAATTATCAGTTATTATACCGAAAGCTAATTCTATCTATAAGTCATTCTATAATACTATCGCTCTTAAATTCTGATTTCTTAAGGTCATTGTACAAGAGCCAGGGCAGTATGTGGGCTCCAGTGTGACATATTCCACAGATGATCGCATTGTTGTCGGACTGCAGCCGCTGCACTTTACAGCCGAGCCAGCAGTTAGGGCACGGCCAGTGAATATGCGATATTGTTATTTTACGGATGAACTGACGCAGTCCTATTCCGAGTGCATAGTTGGGTGCCATCTTAGCTACATATCGAAGAAGTGTGATTGTAAACATAAACTGGTCCCACCAACGAATATAAGTCTGATTAATAAGGAGCCCCAACGCGAATGTACAGTTGCGGATTTGCCGTGCATGCAAAAGAACGGAGGTAAATATATAGCAGGCACAGTTGATAAAGTATTTAATGGAATGTATATCCAAAGTGTCGCTGTTTTACATGAGCAACATCATTGAGGAGTCTAAAGACAATGTCTTCAATACTACCCATTGCAAGTGTTATCCCACCTGTGATCACACTCAGTATCATGCAGCTACATTCACGGATCGCCTTAGCAGCTCCGACAACAGAAACAATCACATAGAGATTGACGTCTACTTTCAGGAGGAGACCCTTTTCTCATATCGCTCCACACTGCACATAACAATGCTGGACCTGATGGGTGAGTTGTTTTTTTTTTTCCAGCATTTTCCTCCAGTTTCTGATTACTTTAATTATTCCACAGTTTCATATGGTGGCATAGCTGGTTTGTTTCTCGGTCTATCCGTGCTCGGAGCCATAAATAGTCTATTGGATCGCATTACTTGCTGCAGCAAACCCACACCACAGCCCATTAAACCTGATCCCGATGTTAAAAGAGTCTCACGTTTTTTTACCTGTAATCAAAAACAATGATCGAACAACAGGCATGAGCAGAACGAAATAAATGGGGAAAGAGAAAGAGAAAAAGAAACCTCGAACGTATTGTCTTATTAAATATTTTTTAAGATCTCAGAACTTAGCTACCTGCCGTTTGGAGTGGAAAATTTCCAAGAGGCGCAACTGCAACGACTGCGAGTGCGCATTGATGATATTCCACTTATCCAAAAAATTGTCCACAGGCAAATACTTGAAGATTCTTTGACCCGAGAATAAGATTTCTAAAAAAGTCCTCCAAAACTGAACAGGCGAGCAACGCTGAGCAGTTCCTTGATTCAAATAAAAACATACTCTACAGTAAGAGAGCAGTTTAATTAGAGTAACTCGATTTATTTACTGTTTATAATCATTTCATTGTATAAATATAATTACTTTTAGCTAACTACATCATATGTACCTTTCAGGTAGTCATAGAAATACAGCAGTCACTAGCTAGTGAGAACTTTGATAGATTGGGACTATCAAATGTTCCCTTTTAATACCCTAAACCCATTGAAAATGGAAAATCAGAATATAATGGTGATGTTAAGGAGGCGTGGCAGACCCCATAAAGTATATATAGTCCTGATCATGACGACAAGCTGAGTCGATTTAGCCCTTTCCATCTGTCCGTCTGTGCGTAAGTCCGTCCGTCCGTCCGTCCGTCTGTCCGTCTGTCCGTCTGTCCGTCTATGCGTCCGTCCGTCTATCCATCCGTCCGTCTGTCCGTTTGAACGCAGCGATCTCGTAAACCACAAAAAATTTTACATGTATACCATACGCAAGCAATGTTAAATACTAACAATTCCCTAATAAATAGAACTACAGTTCTAACCAAACAAGAGAATCTTTAAGTCGTTATACCCATTTGAAAGGGTTCCCTCTTTATGTAAGAGTAGGTAGCAGAAGAAGGTAATCGACGCGAACAGGTATAAATAGTGGCTGTGTAGAGCCAACTGTTAACAGTCGAAGTTTGAGCGTCGAACCGAACACTTTAAAGAATCAACATGAAATATTTCATTGCCGTCTGCATGCTCATTGGCTTGGTAAGTAGTTGTGAGACTATTAATCCGATCAATGCTCTGAACAATCTACTGATTCATAGGTCTCTGCCGAGTATGTCATCAAGAATAAAGAGAATATGCTGAGCTACCGTGAGGAGTGCGTCAAGGAACTGAAAGTGCCAACTGCACTTGTCGAGCAATACCAGAAATGGGTGTATCCCAATGACGCCGTGACACAGTGCTATCTGAAGTGCGTCTTCACCAAGTTCGGTCTGTTCGATGTCCAGTCTGGCTTCAATGTGGAGAACGTTCATACACAGCTGAGCCGTGGCCATGCAAACCACGACGATGTGCTGCATGGCCAGATTGCGGCCTGTGTAGACAAGAATGAGCAGGGCTCGAACGCTTGCGAATGGGCTTGGCGTGGCGCTGACTGCCTGCTTAAGAACCATTTGAAGCTGGTGCAGCAGAGCCTGGCACCCAAATCCTAATTTATATCTTCAACTTCCGACTGACCTACAATTTTGTAATAACTATTTTCATTAATAAAACTTTGATTGCCATAAGTAGAGTAAACTCCAACTTTTGTCACTTAGCCACGCCCACTTACCTTTATTAATAATCAATACAACTTGGCATAAAGCTGTCAGCGCTTCATCAGTCACTGCTCAGTGACCATGTTGCTGTACACCAAAGAACTTGTGGCGCCGCCAGCTAAGTTCACCAATGGCCTGCTACGCTTCAAGTCACAGCGGCTGCGGAAAAAGTATGAGAAGATGCTGCATAGAGCGTTTGCCCACTCGACGATACATGGCATGCAGAATGCCATCGAGGAGAAACATATTTACGCTCGCTACTTTTGGCTTATTACTGTGCTGCTAGCTACGATGGGACTGTTGGTTGTGTTCTCCATGTTGAAGCATCAGCATTATGAACAGCAGCTGGTCAGCGTGGTGGAAACTACACAGTTTCCAGTTTACAATATTGAATTTCCGGCGGTTGCCGTTTGTCCCTTCAATCATGTTAACTGGCTGCGCGCCTCGACGGCTGAGCATCGCTTCCTGCCCAGAAATGCCGATGCATACGTGCGCGAGTCCTTCCACCAACTACTCGTTCGCATGGAGCAGCTTAACTTTGGTAAGTTTCAGACACTCGGCGCGCTGTCCAAGCGAAATATGACTGCGCTGGCTGACGTGAGCCTCATCAAGCTGGCCAGTTACTTAGCCTACCGCTGCGATGAGCTTTTCGTGCCAGACTCCTGCTCCTTCGATCAAACTACATACGAATGCTGCCAGCTGTTTGTGTCGGAGCGCACCGAGAAAGGCGTTTGCTTGGTGTTTAATTCGCTGATTTCCGAAGAGTCGAGCAAAAAGAAACTGGTCAACGACTTTTATCCTTACAAGCAAAGCACCGCCGGCGAAGGCTCCGGCCTAAAGTTTATGCTGCGTCTCAACGATACCTATTTGCGAGCTGGCACCCAGGTGCCTTTTTCTATGAATGTACGTTGGCAATTCGAATCTTAAACACCTGGTCTATTAATTACTAAACAATATTTGCCTCTCAGCTAATGATCAAGGAGCCTAACCAATGGTCAAACACCATGAACTACAATCTTTATGCAAACACTGAAAACTTTGTGTCTATAGACCCGATGGTCATACAAACCTCCAAAAACACTGAGACCATGGATCCGGTCAAGCGACGCTGCTATTTTGATGTAAGTGCACAAATTGACGACGAGCAATATAAACTAATTACTAACCTATTTGAAAAAGAACGAGCGACATCCCGACTACCCGTATAAGAATCTACCCTACAGTCGTGCCAATTGCATTTTCAGTTGCTTGCAAGCGTCTGTGCAATTCCACTGCAACTGCTCCATGCCCTTGTATTTGCCAGTTATAGGTGAGTTGCAGAGATGTCACTCAACTGAAAATCAATCCCATTTCTCTTCAAGACGATACACGGGAGTGCAGTGTGTTGGACTTTTCATGCCTTCATCACCACACGGACGTCTTTGGGTATGTGAAAACCCTGGACCAGGATAAATATATTAAAGATTCACGACATGGTACGCTCTGCACGTGCCCAAACAGCTGCAATGTCCAGTTGTATGAAACGTATCTGAATGTGCGTCACTTGAATAAGTAAGTCAGAATACACCATCAGCTCCTTTAGACTCATTCTGTGCCATCTTCCACTACAGCTTCCATACGACAAATACCACAATCCCAAAGCGAATTAAAGCTGAGATCTATTACGGCCAGCGGGTATTAATGAAGATTGAGACTAAGCTAAAGTACAGCTTTGTCGATATGGTCGCTGGCCTTGGTGGCATTTTGGGTCTTTTTGTGGGTGCCTCGACGCTGAGCTTTGTCGAGCTGGGCTACATAGTGGTTCAGCTTTTGTGGTCACTGCTTAAGGATGCACATGCTCAATTAACATCAAAATTATAATCAAAATGCATTTAATCAGTTAATGGAGAGTTCATAAAAAATACTTATGGTTATTTCTGTTTTGTTTCCTGGTCAGTAGGGTAGCGTATATAGATGGCCGGATTAGGCACTGCAGCAGGCGGCTCTGAGAATTGATCCAAGTATGAGCATCCAATGGCAAGGGCGCTGCCGTCGGCACTGAAGTTAAGCGATGATATGGATGTGTCATACTCGTGGAACTGGCACAGACGCTTCTTGTTAAAGCCGTCCCAAATGTTAACGATGCAGTCGGAGCCGCCGGTGGCGAATGTGTGATAAACATTGTGGAAACTAACCGCATTAACTGGATAGATTTGCTCAATATTATGATCCCGGTTGCGATGGCACTTGAATGCAAACTTTCGACGTTGCACCTCGGGATCGTGGTCGAGGTATTCAACAGCCACACGGCCCTCAATGGAGGACATGACATAGCCCTCCTTATTGGGGAAGAGGCGAATACAGCGCGTTTGGTATTTCAATGATGATTCGCGCTTCATAATGTAGCTGTCCGTCTTACGCAAATCCCAAATCAACACCTTGCGATCTGATGTGGCCACCACAATCTTTTCGTCAATCACAGACATGGAGTAGACCTTGCCGTTGTTCTGTTCAAAGCAGCCAACGCAGCGCTTTTCGCGCATGTCCCAAAGTTTGACTGTCTTATCCCAGCTGCCGGTCAAGATGCCATTCACATACTCCGCATGCTCCACACAACGGATGGGATCGTCGTGAGCGCCCACCAGAGTTTCAGCTTGTGTATTGACATCGTACATTCGCAGTTGATTGTCCAGTCCGCCGCTCACCAGATGCACAATATTCTGTTGCAAGTGTAATTAGTTATGGCTGCACACGACATGTATGATAGGGTATTAGACAAACCATGAAGGCACAATCCAAGATAGGAGCATCCTGTACAAATTTTTGGCGCATTGAGTTTGCCGCCACATCGTAGAAGCGAAGCGTTCCGTCCCAAGACGATGCTGCCATGTACTGGTTGGACTTGGAGCCAAATTTGACAGCCGATATGAGGTCCTCGGGTGGATTGTTTAATTTAAACTCTGACGGACCCATTTTGTGTGATTAAATTAATAGATTAACAAATAACAAATACGATTCCCAAGCCGATACAGTCAAGCGGTAATAAAAATAACCAGAAAATGTCAATATAAATGCGTGCAATGGTCACCCTAGCACACGCAACTCTGTGCTGAGCAACAAAACTCTGGCTGCTCTAAGACCGTGGTGTATACAAATAAAAGAAGTCCGTTAACTTTGATATTAATTTAAAATTGACATTTATTTGAAACAAACAATTGGTATCACAACTAAATAGCTTTAACAACTACTCTAATATTGGGAAGTACATATTTTGGTGGATACGTTAAGGATATTGATTGAGCAATTGACAAAACTATTTGTCCTTATTCTTACATGGCGGCAAAGGTCCATCATCGGCCGTGCTCAACGCAATAGCAAACTGAGCCGCATAATAGGTAATCATGATTTGCAGCCGTGGGGCGGGCAGCTCCACACTCAAGAACATGGTTACCGCAATCAGCGCATCCGATATAACAAACAGGGCAGCGCCAAAGGCACAGAAGATGGCCAGTAAGCTCTTGGCATCAACAGCTCGTGCCAAGGAACGCCACAGCATGGTGATAATCAGGACACAATAGATAGGTACGCCAACAGCGAGTATCTCATCCAAGTACTTATGCACCAAAACAACAACTGCAAAAAGAACCAGTTAATAACAATTCACAATTGACTTCTTCAAATATGGGTACTCACAAACTACTACCGGCACATAAAGGCAGACTCCAATGATCCACTTAAGCGGATGCCAGCCGAAGGCGCTTATATAGAAGATGTGCGCCACGCCAAAGGACACCATACCGAAGGGAAACAGATTAACATTGAGCAAAGCATCGCCGCCGCACGAAAACACTAAGCCAAGCAGAATTAATTGTGAACGGCGATATCTAAAAAAGTTGATTATAATTGATAATAAAAAGCGCTTGGTCAAAAATAAAATTAGATAAAGCCTTACTGCTTATTAAACGAAAATCCTTTGACCAAAACATAAAACACCAACGCCACAATGGGCAAGCACTTGAGCACAGTTGTCCATAGTTCACCCTCTGGATCTTTGCGCACCAGCGAGAAATAAAGCACCAAACTAATAAAAAACGGTGCTAGCTTCAGGGCTTGAACTGTGGCCTTAAAGATAAGTAGTTAAACAAAAAATTTCGAAACGATTAGCTGTAATCCAAAAATATAGAAAAAGCGATAATATTTGCGTAATCGGTAGCGTTATTAAAGCTGATTAGATTAATAAGTTAGCAACTTCTGCAAAAATAAATAAAAAACATGCGTGTAATTAATTTGCATAATATATGAGAAATGTGAAAAACTTTTACTTTTCAACTGTGAGCTTTCCATAGCGAGAGAGTGAGAGCAAGAGAGCAGACCATAAGAGATGAAGTGAGCAAGGTCAAGGACAAAAGCTCTTTTTTACTTTTTTGCAGTTAGATAAAGCATCCACTGTGCAGTACACACACACACACATTCTCACAGTCATATTGTAATCATAAGAAATGAAAAAAAAACACAAAGGCAAACAAAGCAATGCAAATCCAGCGACAGATCGCATTGCTTTATTTACATATGTATGTATATGTATGTTTGTATGTATATGAGGTATGCATGTATGTATGTTTGCATATGCACGTAAAAAACAGACTTGAAATTTCAATTGAAATTAACTGCTCCAAGCACTTACGAACTGCACTAGCTGGCCCATAATTGGCGGTACGTCAAATTTCTGGGTTGTGACTTAAATAAGTATAATTGCTAATGTTAAAGCAAGCTGCCGTTTCGCACGATGGAACTGTTGGGCCTCCCCCTAAATAAAACAAAAACAAAAAAACAATGTTCACTCGTCACAGGAGAACACGTTGCGCACTTTTGACCAACGTCAATATACTGAATCAATCCGTATAATTTGCCCGTTGCCGTTTGCTGGACGCTAGGCTGGCCCCGACTCTGATTGCGTTCACCCGCCGCTCCCACTGTGTGCGAATATTAAGAGTGCCAGTGCGAGCGGTGAGCGCCGGTAGGCCACGTGCAGCATAAGCAGCATTCTGCCAGATACACAAACAACTGCAGAGAAGCGACTTGTTCTTGTTGCCCTTACCTCAAATAGAATATACAGCTGCGAAGCGAAAAACCGCCAAAAGCACGGCAACAAAAGAATAACAGAGAAAGAGAGGGAGAGAGAGAGCGAGGAACTAGAGTAGAGCAGAAAGTTAGCATGCTCTGCAGGGAGAGGAGAGCAGACCTATAGCAGCGTATGGGCTTTTTACTCACGCAACAGGTTAATTAGTTGAGCTGTGCGCTACAGCGCTCGGCATATTAAGTGACACTAAAGCTTTGCCAACAGCAAACTTCACGCTTAGAGAAAGTCATGCGCACAGTCGCTCAACTCAAGTCAAACCGTGGTAGCGCACTCAGCCTCTCTCTCTCTCTCTCCCTCTAACTGCCTTGCTGATAGGAAAGTCAAAACAATGCAACAATTTCTGCGCACTTTCACTGCAATACAGAAGCTTAAAGCTCCAGCCAATGTTAATGTAAGCTTTTTCTATGCCAACCGAAGCTTATTCCATTTTAAGTTGTGGCATTTTTCAGGCGAACGGAAAAACTCTAAGGCTGTTGCGGGAATTTTTAATTAAATTCTTATACACCTACACAGATATATAAATCGAAGTGAAAATTGCATAAAAAGTGCTATTAATCAAGTAAAACTTGCCTATCAAGCAGCAGGTAAGAGACATATTAAGTGTGCGGGATGTGTCCGAGTCCTTGCCCAGTGCTGAAAAAATTGTGTATCCATTGAGAAGAAGTGTCCTGCTTGCTTAACACGGACACTATTGGATGCACAGTTCGAATTGTATTTTCTAGTACCCAGTCTAGTATGTGTAACTATAAAAGTATGCTCTAAAATTTGTAGGTACTTAATGTTCCAGCTAAAGTTAAATGCAATTTGAATTAACGATTTTTGAATTTTATCTGTGTATTCCTTTTTTTTTTAACATTTCACCTTGAAAATTTAGTTTTATAACAGTTATAAATGCTTGTCGTGCCAAGTTGTTTTAGTTTTACAAGAGGTACATATTCGCTATGCTTGCTGCAACAAGAAAAAAAGCTTAGGACTGTCAGAGGTGGGGGTGACACACAAACGAAAGCTGACCGCCCGCTCATAAGTCTGAAAAGTATTACATTAAACTGAAATTGCATTATGCTAATGGCTTTCTCTTCATGGAAAGTAAGTGCAAGCCTTGGCACATGCTCAGTGCACACACAATCGACCTCCGGGAGCGTAGGCGAGACAACCACTGAGTGAAGGAAAATCCAGCAGCCAGCCACTCAAGCCTGCTGAGGGGGTGACGCGAGGCGTCATTTTTTAGGCCAGTGGGTGGACAGCACACGTAAAAGGACAACAGGCAGACGGCTGCATATATACGTAGATAAGTGCACGTTGAACTTGAACGTTTTGCATATCGTTCAAAGTTGACATCACTTATCATGAGTATAAATATATGTACGTCCGGTGATATCGATCTTAATTAACTTAGCTGCACGACAACATTTCGAAGTGACCTACTTTTAATAATACTAATTGAACTGGCAAAAATCGAAACTTTAATACTTCAAATAGGCTTAGCCAACAGCGCTCAATCAACTGTAGTCGGAGCGACCTATCAATAGTAGTCGCACGCAACATGGCGTGTCCTTTCTTTCGTCGCGCTGACTCGCTGGCGCGCCAGCCATCGGTCACTGTGGAGCCGGGTGCTCATTGGAATTTGGAAGACGAAGACCTGTCTCTAGCAGGCGATGCTTTGACTTTGACCCATCTGCAGATGGCCATACAGCTACTGACAGCACCTTCGAATGAGGATCTCAATTTGGCTGTCACCTCACTGGTGGCCAAGTACCGACAGAGTTGGCCAAACATTCATAAGCTGTGAGTTGCAAAACCTTTCATAGCTGGGAATCGACGTTTAAATAAACCATTAATTCACAGTAAACTGGATCCGAAGTTCTTCAAAAATTGCACCAACTATGATTATTTGGCGGACATACAAGAGTTGCTCTTGAAGATGGACGAGGCGAGCGCCAGCGAGATTCTCGTCCTACTTGGCGAGGAACTGATCACGTGCTGCTGCACTGGCATCATCGAGAGAGCTTTCCGTTGTCTGGGCACCGATCTTCAAGAGTTTTTGGGCTCGCTGGATGGGGTGTACGATGTTCTAAAATTGCAAGAGGTTAGTAAATCGTAAATATTTGACCTAAGCCTTGACAAATTTACTTCTCTCCTTGCTCAGGACGATGTCACCGATACGGGCTTTGTGTGTGCGGGCGATGGTGAGTTGATCTTCACCTCGGAACGTCCTGTAATAGCTTGGCTATTGCTTGGCTCTCTCAAGGCACTTACTCGCATGCTGTACAAGGTGGATGTGAACATTAAAATTGAGCCGGTGGAGGGCGATGCGCGTCGTTATCGGTATTTGTTCTCTTTGGTCAAGGACAGCTCTCAGACATTGCAGATGGAACGACCAGAAGAGCCCAGCAAATTGCTTGAGAAGGTGCCGCGCAGCAACTCGGCCAATGCTTCTGATCTGCAAATGAACTCGTCAAGCTTCTGCAAGATGTTCCCTTGGCACTTCATTATGAACGAACAGTTGGAACTGGTGCAGCTCGGACGGGGATTCAGCAAGCTCTATAAGCCGTATCTAGCGGACTTTGGTTGCCAGGCTAGCACCTACTTTGATTTTAAGCGGCCCAAAGGCTTGACCATGAAATTTCGAGATATAGTGCGGCGTACCTACACGCCTTTTCTAATTGGGCTAAACAGCCCACCAGGAGTATCCGATTTTTCCGCTATCGGGCTAGAGATTAAGGGCCAAATGGTACACTGCCCGGAATCGAATTCTTTGCTATTCATTGGCTCGCCATTCTTGGACGGCTTGGATGGACTGACCTGCAATGGGCTTTTCATCTCTGACATACCATTGCACGATGCTACACGCGAGGTGATCTTAGTAGGCGAGCAAGCACGTGCTCAGGATGGCCTACGTCGCCGCATGGATAAGCTGAAGAGCAGCATTGAGGAGGCCAACTCGGCGGTAACTAAAGAGCGAAAGAAGAACGTCAGCCTCTTGCACTTGATCTTCCCGGCCGAGATTGCCGAGAAATTGTGGCTGGGCTCTTCCATTGATGCCAAGACCTATCCGGATGTAACCATACTTTTCAGCGATATTGTTGGCTTTACCAGTATTTGCTCCCGGGCCACGCCATTCATGGTCATCAGCATGCTCGAACGCTTGTACAAGGACTTTGATGAATTCTGCGACTTCTTTGACGTGTACAAGGTGGAGACCATTGGAGATGCTTATTGCGTGGCAAGCGGCTTGCATCGAGCCTCTATCTACGATGCCCACAAGGTGGCCTGGATGGCACTGAAGATGCTCAGCGCTTGCTCCAAGCACATTACACACGATGGAGAGCAAATCAAAATGCGCATCGGCCTGCACACTGGCACAGTGCTTGCGGGTGTAGTTGGTCGCAAGATGCCAAGATACTGTCTGTTTGGGCACAACGTGACCATTGCCAATAAGTTTGAGTCGAGCAGCGAGGCATTGAAGATCAACGTTAGCCCCACAACAAAAGAGTAAGTTATTCTTTAATGTTTGTTTGTTGAGTTCATTGACTATTTAAATATCCGTTTAGTTGGCTAACCAAGCACGACGGCTTTGCCTTTGATCTGCAACCGCGCGATCCCTCCTTCTTGCCAAAGGAGTTTCCCAATTCGAATGGCAATGGGACCTGCTATTTCCTGGAGAGCTTCCGCAACCCGGCACTGGACAGCAACCTGCCGCTGGAGGAGCATATTAATGCAGCTATGAAGACCATATCTGAGGGCGGCGATGCCTAAGCATCTTATAGAATCACTTGCTCAGTAGCCACTTAAACATAGTTCAATGCACATGTAGTCTAATTTTGTTGCCCCCTTGTGTAGCCTTTAAAGAAAATTCAATAAACTCTTCGTCAACGTGTTTGCCTTCAAATACAATGGACAATTTATTGAACTTAAGCCTTTGCAGCTGCCTCAGCCTGTTTGGCCTTGATATAGGCCCTGACCCTTTCGCCGATCTTGCTGGCCATCATGCACTTGTGTCCGCGGAAAGCCCACACGTCCGCAGGGCTCTTCTCCGGATTGCTGTCAATGCAGCCCTGTGCGATTTGCAGAGCCTCCTCCTCGGTGAGATCCATCTTAAACTGCTTAGCCAGGCGATCTGCGTGGTAGCCCTCGTGTGTACAGAAGATATCCAGCTTAGTGGCAGTGCATAGCAGATATTGGCGCACCTCGGGCTCGTCAGGGAACTCGGTTTGCTTCAGCTTGTTGATCTGTTCAACGCTCAGGGGATGCGCCTTGAGACATTCACCGCGTATCTCCTTGATTTCATTTGCAGTTTTGGCCACCCATTCTCCATTAGCATAGCCCTGTTTTTAGTTTTGGTAATTAATTAAACTGTTTTGGAAATTGAAACTAATGCCACTTATTACAGACCAATGTGCACAGCGTCAGGCAAACGATCAGATACTTGAACATGTTGAATACTTTCGAGTCGCAGTAACAGATTTCAACTAAATGGTCTGAGGCTGCGTAGAACAAATATATAGCTATCTCTCGTCGTTGCTCATAGTCCAGTTTCTATGTTCGACGGCATGAAATGTGTCAAAAGTTCAGCGATAAGCAATACAGCTAGACCGTAACTACATATGTATTTATTTCACAATATGTGAAAGCATTTAAATACACTATTATTTATTTGCATTTCCAATAGGTGATAAGTTTGTTTCTGACACGCAATCTGGGATCGAGCTGAGTATCTTGAACACTTTTATTTGTAAACAATAACAACTATTATGTATTATCACCAAAAGTTAAGTGACCTTTTCAGTCCGTTCAACATTTTCCATTATTAGAGTCCCTTATAATCACATACATATTTCCAACTGACCTCGCCCTTCGCATCTTATCAATGTTGTTAAACAAAACAGAATGCGGTATTAACAATCTTAATCAGATTTTTATATAAATCAACATAATTAAATTACGACGTTACACTATATTAATAATTATTTAATGTGTAATTCTGTGCTTGAAAATGAAAAATTGTAATCATTTCTACAACCTTTTTATATTTTTAAATATTCCGCCTAAACGGCGATTTCTTATATACTTATCGCCCTTTTATTTTGTTATCGCTATAGCCTCGATACTCACCATACTACAATCGACAGCTCGCCACTATTTATCGACCGGCAGCCGTTACACATCGTAAGGCGAAATGGCAAGCCAATATAGTTGATAAGTATTATTGCACAACAGCTGTTCTGTAACAGCTCTGTTATCGTTGGCTTAAAAGTCATTTGAAACAACTATTTAAATTTAAGCATCATTTTCATATGAAATTTAAATAACTTTTTTCTACTTAAATTTGGACTTTTTAAACTTTTTATATCTTAACGCAGAATAATTAGGTGAGTATCGAGATTAACATTGAATCAATCAGTGCTTGCTGTTAATAACATTTTGGCAAATGTTAACGTTTTTGGGTGACCACAGTTGTGAGGTTATTGTTAGTGTTGGGTAGAAACTCAATAGTACCAAAATAAGAAATTTTCGACAGAAAAAAACCCCGAAGAAATGAACAGTTTTATCAAAAATATATTTCGCTAGCTGATACCCAAATGCCAGCAATGTGAAGAAATCATTGTTAGTGCTGGTTTGTCAGTTGAGTCTACATATGACGGCTATAAATGCTGTCTAAACTAGCGCCCATCGATTTTTTCTGTTCGAAGTGATTGCGAGTGTGGATGCGTGTTTCCTCTCTCGCACTTGAAAATCTTAGAGTAAATACCTTGGTTGCATTTTCGTTCAATAGAAAAGGTATATAAACATCCACACGAACATGACAAACACCGACCACGTTGCCCTCACACTATCCTCGACATCCGTAGCGAGCATAACGGGCGGAATTGGCGGCGATGAAAGTAATCTCTCCCGCAAAAGTTTGCGACGGGTAAGTCTGGCCTCAATTCCCTAAATAGGAATGAATTAGGTAAAGAATACACATACATTAGAGTCACTGGCACAATCAATGCATTAGCACTGATTAGCATATACGTTTGTTTGTGAAGCTTACGTGTCTCATCTTGATTTGTTGTTGTTTTCAATTTCTGATTTATAATTACAGTCATGGAATCAGTTACCCCGATGTCAGCGTAATCTCATTATAATGGCCCTCACAGCATTTATCTTTACCGCTTTGCTATTTCTGCCTGGCGATCAGCTAATTAACATAAAGGATGTTCGCTTGAAGCCCGGCGCAGCGCCATTTCATATACGCCGCGAGAGTACGCTACAGAATCCACATCATCATCCGAGTATTGAGAAGGATAACGAATTACCCAATGATATTTCGGCAGCTGTCGCATCCCCAATGACTGATGAGAGCCGCCCGATAAAAACGAAGCTGTCTGAAGATAAGGTAGACCAACTAAACCAACTGAACTGATATCAAATAACCAATTAGGTTCTCAAGTACCCTATCGACTTATCAGTAAATGAATTTATGTATTCACCTACACAGGCACAGGCATACCTGTGCATATCAGGGGCGCGGCTCACTTGAAATATCATTAGGGTAGCTACACTGGAGCTGATAACAATATTAATAGCCACATTTATCATTATATGCTTTGATTTATTGACTTCCGATCTTTTTAATAGAATAATTGTATTTATATTACAGTTGGATGGCATCGTAGCCTATGGCGACGGGAATATTGAGGAAAATGTTGCCAAGCTTCCGGAAAGTGTGGCCGCTGCCAATGACAATGGCAATGGGATCATCGACATAGTCAACAATGTGGAGCAGCCCATCGAACAGACTTTGGAAAATAATATCAATGATCCCGCAAATTCGAATTTACGTGCGGAGCTGGAGGAGGCAATTCGTCAGCCCTTTAAATTATCCCATGTTAGCATTGAATCGCATCTTGAGAGCATGGACACACAGTTAGCAAAAGCCCAGCATTTCCATGGCGCCACCAATGAGCGCCAGTCGGCAGTTGTGGCAGCCTTCAAGCATTCCTGGGCAGGTTACAAGAAGTACGCCTGGGGTCACGACAATCTAAAGCCGGTTTCCCAAACCGCACACGAATGGTTTGGCCTGGGACTGTCAATCGTTGATTCTCTGGACACTATGTACATCATGGGCTTGGAAGATGGTAAGTATTCATTAGGTTTGTATTATTATTATAATTTCTAAAAGCGATTCTCCTGTTTCTACAGAGTTCAATGAAGCCCGGGATTGGGTTAAGAATTCTTTGCATTTCCATACAAATCGCGATGTGAATCTTTTCGAGGTAACCATACGTGTTCTGGGCGGACTGCTGTCTGCTTACCATTTGAGCGGGGATAGGATGTTTTTGGTTAAAGCGACTGAGCTGGGAAATCGCTTATTGCCCAGTTTTCTTTCGCCATCGGGCATACCCTATTCGGATGTGAATCTTGGCGAAAGATCCGCCCATTCGCCAAAATGGTCTCCGGACAGCTCAACCAGTGAAGTAACAACCATACAGTTGGAATTCCGTGATCTGAGCCGCTCCACAAATGTTCCTATTTATGAGCGTGTAAGTTCTAGTCATTTTGGCAACAGTTCAATCTATTGATGTTCGCATTGTCTGTATTTTAGGTGGTAAACGTAGTTAACGAAAAGATACACGCACTAGATAAAAGTCATGGCCTTGTGCCAATATTTATCAATGCCAACACGGGTACATTTAGGAACTATGCGACAATCTCATTAGGTGCACGTGGCGATTCGTATTATGAATACTTACTTAAGCAATGGCTGCAAACAGGTCGCAAAGATAACGACAAGTAAGTGAACAATAAAGTTAATAACTTATATAAAATAAGTATGAACATTCACTCCATCTTTTTAGTCTTATTTTGGACTACATGCAAGCAATAGATGGCGTCCTCACGCAGTTGATGCGACGTACACCACGCGAACATTGGGTTTATATTGGGGAGCTAATAAATGGTCATGATTTTAAGCCCAAAATGGATCATTTGACATGCTATTTGCCTGGCACACTATTGTTAGGTCATCAGAATGGCATGCCCGACTCGCATCTACTGCTCGCTAAGGATATGCTGGACACCTGCTATCAAACCTATCTGAGGCAGCCCACTCAATTGGCAGCTGAGATATCATACTTTGCGCTGACCGATAAGGAAGAGAATGACATATATGTGAAGTCCACTGATGCGCACAATTTGCTGCGACCCGAGTTCATTGAAAGCTTGTACTACTTCTATGCGCTGACCGGCAACCGCAGCTACCAGGATATGGGCTGGAACATTTTCCAGGCCTTTGAAAAGCATTCGAAAGTTGCTGCCGGCTACACGTCACTGGGCAATGTGAAAAACACTCTGAATACACGAATGCGCGATCTCATGGAAAGCTTCTGGTTAAGCGAGACTTTAAAATACTTCTATTTGCTATTTAGTGACAATCGCAAGGAGATAGACCTCGACAAGTGGGTCTTCAACTCGGAGGGCCACCCGCTGCCCGTGTACCAGCAATAATTGTAAATAAGCAACCAAAATTGCTTCATCATCGATACCAACTAAGATAGTTCATAGGGTTTGATAAACACCGGAAAATGTGGAAATTTGGCAGTACCCTTTTAGTCGTAGCGTAGCGCAAATGCCAAATATTATGCCAAGCTTAGGATGCAAAAGTATATTAAAGCACTTGGCCAAAAAAAAAAAAACAAAACATATAAAAAATTAATCAACAAACATGCCACCAAGAAACATGTCAATGATTTGTATGATATTCGTACTGATTTAGAACATTATTATTATAGTTATTATTATTTATTTATTTACCTACTGTAAGCGTGGAATAAATGTTACACCCAAAATTCTGGTACACTAACTGCCGCAATGTTGATAAATATAATTAGTAATAATGTCACATAATATTCTTAGCGTATAGTAATATATAATTGGTAGGTACTTAGTACATGTGTATGTAATTCTCGATATGATATTCAATTTGCAAACACGCAAAGCACACACAAATTGTTTAGTAAAATAAAATACAAATAGCCTGTTTTCTAAATAAACAAACAATATAATACAACTAATAATGCTGGAAAATATTAAAGTCAATGATTTTACTTACTTTTATAGGGCTGAAAGGAAATTCTGAAAATGTCGAATAATGAAAGACGCTGATTTAAAATTTTCCGAATTTTTTTTTATTCTTATGAATACGTATTTTTCAATTTTTTTGTTTTTTTGCTTTTTGTTTTTTGCGTACGATTTGCACTTGCACCCAACAAAATGCATTAAATTTGATTGCAGTTTTGTATGGGTTTTGGTTTATTTTGTAAAGTTTCGTTTCTGTTTCAATTCGGATTGATGTTACTTGTTGCGTTTTTTTAATACGATTATGTACTTAATGTTTATGACGACTATGAATGGATGGGCTTAATAAACTATGAAATATTAAACTTGCTTGTATTCTCTTCTTCTTCTCCTTCTTCTTTAAGTTGATGCTGTAATTAAAACTCACAATGTTGCATTAAAAATCTTTGCTTTCTTATTACTTTTGCGTTTCTCATTAAATTACATTTAGACACATTTAGATGAACAATTTATTATACGATATTGGGTTTTGTTTTCTTCTCTTTCTTTTTTTTGTTTTTGTTTTGTTTTTTTGGTTTTTAGGGAGAGAGGTTCTGTTGAAGCCGATGTGGAGTAACCGCTTAGTTTAGAATACAAATTGAAACAATGGGTAAGTTGTAAATGATACCATATAATCAATAAGTTGAATTGAATTGGGCTCCTAGCGAGTGATAAGTTCTGTTTGCATTTGTTTCCATCGGCAGCTATATATATATATATGTATATATATATATATATATATGTTATCGAATGCAATTTTCCTTGACTAACTTAATTTTTAGCTATTACATATAAATTTTTACACAATTATTTCATTATTTGTCTTTGTATAACAACTAGAAAGTGTTGCGTGCGCATCTGCTTTATAAATCAATACAGAGAAAAGAGCTGGAGTAATTCGGGATCTAAGCCAATTAAACGCGATATAGTAATACATACATACAATTGAATGGTACCGGTACCATTCGAAAATTTACTTAATTGCTAAATGTTTAGTCACATCCCATACCAATAATTAGTAGGCTGTTGTTTATCTGTTCATTTGTTGTAGTTGGTTGTTGTTGTTGTGGTGTTAGTAGTAGTTGTTGTTTTATTGTAATTGGTATGGATTAATACGGCGGACGACTGATCTCTGAGTCGAACATCTTCAGTTTAGTTGTGTGAATCTTATGCGTGGCTTTCTAGCATTTACAATATTTGGATTAAGTTCGTACTTGTGGTTTCTTACGGATTATGGATTCAAGTATCTGTTCTAAGTTATATTACAAGCTAATCAGACATCGATATTTAAAACGTGGCACAAATCACAAATCAGATTTGTGTCAAGATCAAGATCAAGATACAATGATACGATTCATTTAATATATATATATTTTTCTGTTTTCTGTTTTCGTTTTTTTTTGTTTTTCATTTTTTTGTGGTTTTGTTATTGCATTGATGTACAATATACACACAACTCTATGTATTCGTAAGTATATAATTAATTATTTATAAATGTTTTAAACTAAATTTGCTAAAATTGTGATTTTATTCTTTTGAACTGCTTTTGGTTTGCTTCGTCGTTTGTCGTTTTGTCATTTGTCGGAATCGTCTGACTCGTGGAACTCCCTAAGACATTTATATGCTTTGCTGATGTCACCCGTAGTCAAAGCCGAGTTGGCTCAGAGCTTTCTAATTAAAATTGAGCACATTATTTATTCGAATTATTTATGCATGCATGCGAAGATTATTCTCAGTGTGTTTCTGTTTGTTAGCTCAGAAGCAGAAAGACGTTAAGCGTATTTAAAATGATAATAATTTAAATTGCTTAAATTGAATTTTTTAAATTATTTTTATTATATTTTACGTATTTTCGCATGCCTTTTTTTTACACATTTATACACTAAGAGCAAATCCTTTTATTAAAAACTGCGATTGTTGAAACTGGCGCATGCATTACACAAATATATATATATATACGTATATATATTTATGCTTAATAATAAATAATTTAATATACTTATTTATTATGTGTACATATATTTGTAATGTATATTGAATTTTTGTTGTTGAATTTCATTTGCTTTCGATTCAACAGAATTGGCAACATTGTTACAATTGTTTAGCATTAATCTAATTACGAATTTTGAATGCTCTTCCTGCTAGCTTACTTAACTGTGAATTATACAACCAATTCTCGTCATTTGTTCAGTTTTCTATATTCTTGCAAGCCGACTTATAGTTGTTCTCTTTTCTGGAAATGTATTATGCTTAGATACGATCACTGACCCATCGTCCCCAATAATTGATTTTGAACAAAACGTTTTAACGTATTAATATAGATTTAAAGCCATAATGTCGAACTTTTCTTATCAGATTAGATCACGTTGTTTGAAATGCTTTTCTTTTTCATCACTTTCCAGAATCTAGTGGAGTTTCTCGGACAATTTAAATGAGTCCCATTAGAAACAATAGTGCGTCTGCAAGCCTATTCAATCTTCGGCAGGCCAAAGTCATTTTTGTTAGTTCCTTTCTTTTGTAGTTCTTATCTTGGTTTACGTTTCATTTCTGTCGTTCATAGTAAAGATATTATTTTAATAAATTGTCTAGGCATTTTCACTTATTTATTGTATCTATATAATTTGTATTACATTAGAATTCATTGAGTTTACTTCTCTAAGAAGCATTTCATGCTATTCGTCGTTTTGTTTTCAATTCTTCGCGTTAATTGCTTTTGACTATTGACTTTTAAGGACCTGCTGTCCCATAAGAATGCTCTCGATTGGATGACTACAAATTTATACAAATTATTACCAGACTGTTTATCTTTTATCTTGTTGCTTTAAATATTGTACAAACACATTGGACTAAAAACGAAAACAAGAATAATTACAATTTACGCTACACTTTCAACTTAGATCTAAAATAAACAAATAAATTGTACAGAACAGGGTGCAAAAATTTGGCAACTGTTGCCGAATGTATTCAGCACAGTGGACAACAACTAAAGAGAACAAATAACATGCAATAAAGGGCTTAATGTACAATCATTGTGTTGTTGCCTTGGGCAGCTTTACAAGGTGGTGGCGTTAAATTCCAATATAAGACTGTTCGCTACTGCTGCCGTTGCCGCCGACTGCAGCTCAGCTGCTGTGATTTGCGGCGCATCAGATGCAGATGTTGTTATTGCTTGCAGCCCAAGTCAAGAGGTCATAATCGACTTGACGGCTTCATCTAGGCCAGCGGCCACACAGCTAAAGTCATTCAGTTGCGAATGATGCTGAGACTGCGTCTGCGATAGGCCATGATGGTGTTGCGTATGATGCTGCAGATGCGGCTGCTGCTGACCCAGGTGATTCTGCAGTAGCTGCTGCTGCTGCTGCTGTTGTTGTTGCTGGTGATGGTGATGGTGATGCTGATGATGATCTAGCAACATGTTGCCGCTAGCATCAGGAACAGCATTAACAGCTGTTCCACTACCGCCACTGATTAGACAATCACCCATGTCCTCACCCAGCTGCCGGCGCCTGCTATTCACCTGCTCCTGTTGGCAGCTGGGCAAGTTTGCCGCTTGCCGCTGATCGTCTAGTATACTGTCGCCCAAGAAGGAGCCCAATGAGAACTGCAGCGAATCGCCGCTGTTCTGCAGATTCAGTATGCTATCAATCGCGCTGGCCACATGCCGGCTAATGTCATCATCATATTCGCCTGTCACCACAGAAGCACCGCCCATGTGATTTACATGCATTTGCGTCTGCTGAGGCTGCTGTAGCTGCTGCTGCATACTGTGCTGGTAATGCTGATGTTGCTGCTGCTGTTGTTGTTGCTGCTGCTGTTGCTGTTGTGGATCCAACATGTTGGCGAAAGCCTGATGATTGGCAAACGTATGTTGCTGCTGCTGTTGTTGTTGTTGCTGCTGCTGTTGCTGTTGTTGTTGCTGCTGCTGCTGCTCCATCAACAATTGTGAAAAAGCAGCTGGCCCATTAGTGGTCACGCTATCTACACCCATGCCATCGTGCAAAGCTAATATATCCGCATCCAACATTCCATGTTGTGGTACCTGCACATGCTGCTGCGAGGACATAGGTGATGATGACGTTGATGAAGCTGTGCACAAGCGCTTGCTGCTATTCTCATCCTCTAAGTCACTGCTAGAGCCCATCAACTGACCATTCCAATGCCGTTTCCGCGTTTCGCCATTGACCAACATATTGTGCGTTTGGCCATCGACTGTGCTGGTACTACTCGACATGTAATCGGTGTAGTGGGCTTCCATGCTTTGCATCCAGCGCGGATTGTTGTTGCAGTTGAGCTCGATGTGGTGCTGCTGCTGTTGTGCTTGCTGCTGTGGCTGCTGCTGTTGCTGGTGTCCATATGCCTGTTGCTGTTGCTGCTGATCACTGCTATAGCCACTGAAACCCTCATCGGGCCCCCAAATGCTCAGTTTGTTCTTGTGATTCGCTGCTGGCGATTTCGAATCACCAAATATCTCATCCAGATTAGATTCAATGTCGTGTGCATCACTGCTGTTCTTCACATCCAAATGAACTGGTGACTCGCCAAACATGGCCTCCAGGCGTGTCTCCACAGACTTTTGTACATCCGAGTCGCTGTTAAAGAACTCACTAATTGCTGGATGATGATTCGGTTGATCCGCTTGCATGGCCAGCGGTTGTTGGCGCTGCTGACTGCACGAACTGCCAATTGGCACGTTGTTATTGTTATTATTGTTGCCAGCGTTGCTGCTGTTGCCTCCAACATCACCGGCGCAACTGCTGCTACTGCTATTGCTGCTGGTATTGCTGTTACTCTGATTGCTTTTATCAATGCAGCCATTTGGAAACAGATCGGACAGATGATTACCATTATTCAGCAGACTACTGGAGTTATTATCATAGAGATGTTGCTGTGACAAGTGTTGCTGGTGCGTGCCATGTTGCAGTGGGGCATGTTGTGGATGCTGTGGCTGCAATGTCTCATTGTTCATCAAGTTAAGCTCTTTTTGCAAACAGTACCAACCGTCCTCGTGATCTTCTTGGCTGAGATTATTACTTTTTGCATGTTGCTGTTGTTGTTGCTGCTGTAATTGCTGTTGTTGCTGCTGCTGCTGTTGTTGGTGCTGCTGCTGCTGCTGCTGTTGTTGTTGTTGCTGCTGCTGGTGTTGTCCCTCCTCCTGCAACTCATTATCCGTATAGTTCTCAGAATTCTTTGCATTAGCGGACTGCATATTTTGCTCCACTTTCTTCATGATAAAACTGGGCGTCAATTCAGATTCGATATCAAAGTTATCGTAGTCCTTTTTGATACACTTGGAAGTGTTGTGCTGCTCCTTTTTAACTGTCTCCTCCAAAGATCCATTGGTAAGGCTGCCAGCCTCGGGCTGGCATAGCCACTCGCCATTCTGTTCTCGCTTGACCTGTTGTTGTTGAGTCTGTTGCTGCGGCTTGTATACCTTGTTCACATCTGCACTATTCTTGAGCAGATCAAACTTGTCCACAATCCCTTCTGTTGGTTGTGCTGTCGATTCAGGCACTTTTTCCGTTGGCTCTAATTTGATTTCCTCCTTCACTTTGGTGTCCATTTGCGGCTCACAGTCAGCCTTGGCTTCAGAGCTCTGCTCCTCTTTGAGCTGTTGTTGTTTATCCAGCAGCTCTTTTTCTGCGGTGCGTATATCACTGATCTCGCCCTTCAAATCGTCTATCATTAGCTGCTGCACTTGCAGAAGCTCCGAGGTGCGATGATGTAACTGCAGAAATTGCAAATATATTATATATATATCTGTTTCAGATTCATGCTTAGTGGACTACTCACGGTTGACTCCTGTAATAGAATCTCCTGGAATTTTCCATTTAACTGACGGAACTTATCACGAAAGCCCAACGCAGTTGCTTCAAATTCCTCATCCTCATCGGAGTGCAACTCCACATCATTCTCATGCATACAATGATACCTATAAAAAATCAGAGTTAGTCTTGTTGCGTCAACAGTTGCAGATGGCTGCAACAACTTACCGGATTAACCGCTTGACTGCTTCGTCCTTGGTACGAAATGGCTTCACATAGTCCGGCTTCAGGCAACTCTCCTGATCTACCTCCAATTGGCGCACGAATCTGCGAATGATATTTCTATTAATATAAAAATTCAATATGGTTTTAACTAAGTGTATTGAAGTTGGCCTCATTTCTTTAAAATCGGCATTTGTCAACCAACTACTCACAAGGAGAGGCGTGCAATTTTTGGTTTCGGTGTTGGCAGCAGTTCCTCTGTTTTGGGCAGCGGCAGACCCGGCAAAAACACAGGTAGTGCTGGTAGCGTTGGGGCAATTAGATTACCCACTGCTGGTGTTGCTGTTGGCGGTTGTTGCGGCAGCGAATGCAGTTGTTGTTGTTGTTGCAAGTTTGGCTGCTGCTGTTGTTGCTGCTGTTGTTGCTGTAGTGGCTGCTGTTGTATTTGTTGTGGATGTAGTGGTTGCAGTTGTTGCGGTTGCAGTGGTGGCATTGCCAACATGCTGACTTGCATGGCGCTGGTGTTGTTGTTGCTGTTGTTATTGCTACTGTTATTGCTACTGTTATTGATGCTGTTATTGCTGTTGCTATTGCTATTGCTGTTGCTATTGCTGTTACTGTTGTTGCTATTGCTATTGCTGCTATTGCTGTTGGATAACAGATTTGTGGCGCTGGCAAAGATGAGCGGCGGTGGTCCGTTTTTGAGGCAGGCGGCAGGCTGTTGCTGCTGTTGCTGTTGCAGCGGCACAGACAGTGTATTTGCTTTCTGTTGCAAAATGTTGACTGCTGCATTTGATTGCGGTTGTTGTTGTTGTTGATGCTGCTGTTGTTGTTGCTGTTGCTGTTGTTGTATCTGTTGCTGTTGCTGCTGCTGATGCTGTTGATTGGCTGCATTTGCTTTGCCGCGACAGACTGGCTCCTTTGTTTTGGCCTGTGGTGCCTGTTGCTGTGGCAGGTTACAAATGGCCGCCGCTTGCTGTTGTTGAATTTGTTGCTGTTTCTGCTGCGCAAGCTTTTGCTTGTTGGCCAATTGCTGTTGCTGTTGATGTTGCATAGGATAAATGTGTATGCGTTGAGCAACATTCAATTGCTGCTGTTGTTGTTGCTGCTGTTGTGGCTGCTGCGTATTGTTAGGTACTGCCAATGTTCCTGTGCTGGTGGTAGAATGATTGTTTGGCTGCACCACATTTGCTAAAATAACACCACTATTTGTCGCTTTCAAAGATTCTGCAGACTGCGACACTTGCTGCTGCTGTTGTTGTTGCTGCTGTTGCACCTGCTGAAATTGTTGCGGCATCAGGCTAAAGCTGCCGTTGGCATTGGGTGTAGGGATCATGCCTTCCGGTGTCGGCACCTCCTTGCCCGAAGCCAAGATACGATGCTGGTCTGCAAACAAACGCTGCAACGCCACATTGATCTCCGCATCTGACATAGGCTTGTTGTACATGGCAATTGCTGCTGGATCAACTTCTGGCGAGATTGGTAATGTGGGGACAAAGGACTTGTTCTGCAGCTTGATGGTAAGGAACTGTATTTGTGTTTGTACCGTGCGGAAGACCTGTTGCATTTGAGGGGTTAACTGAATCGTTTGCACACGCGAAATTGTATTTTGTGGCGGCTGTTGTTGTGTTGTCGGTTGTGGTTGCTGTTGCTGCTGTTGTTGCTGCTGCTGCTGTTGTTGTTGGTGGTGCTGCTGCTGCTGTTGTTGTTGTTGGTGCTGCTGTTGTTGCTGTTGCTTCGGCTGTTGTTGCTGTAACTGCACTGGCAACTGCAATTGAGTGACAACTGGTGCTGCTGTTGGAACTCCATTGCCACCACCGCTGCTGACCACTGCACTGGGCGTTGATGTTGTCGCTGTTAAGCTAATACTGCCACGCTGCTGTTGCTGCTGCAGCTGCTGCTGCTGCTGCTGCACAATTACTGCTGTCCCTAGAGGTTGCTGCTGTAGCTGCTGTTGTTGCTGCTGCATGGGCGCTGTGACGCCCACCAGCTTGGTACCACTTGTTGTTTGGAAAGGCTGAATGCTATTGCTCATTGTGGTGGTTGTTGTTGTGGTTGTCTGTCCGCCACTAGAGCTGACAATAACAATCATCTGCTTGCCACTCGCTACATTGGGCTGCACGATTTGCACCGGATTGTTGTTGGGCTTCTGGGAAAGCGGGTCCAGTTTAGGCATAGGCTTGACAACGCTGGCATTCTTGAGGTTGGTCAACTCAGCAGCCGTTGGTGTTGCCTTAGGCTTACGCACCGGCTTCTTTTTGGCAACGGCACCCGTGCTGGGCGCAGTTGACGTACTTCCTGCACCAGTGGCCTTCGCTGGCTCCAGCTTTGCTTTACTCTGGTCAATGATAGGTGCCACATTAGCCACCTGTTTGGTGACCGTTGTGGTGCTCGTTGTGGTGCTGTTGCTGGTAGTCAACGTCGTAGTTGTTGTCGTGCTAATCGGCAAACCCAGGCTTAGAGCATGACCATTGCTAATGGGCTGTATAGGATGAACGATCTGCTGCTGTGGCGGCTGTGGACGCAATGAAATGGGCAATGTTGCCGTTGCCGCTGCCGCTTGCTGCGCCAACTGTGTGGGTGGCAGAGGATTCACATCGTTAAAGTGCAACTGACCCAGCTGCAGGCACTGCGCCAACTGCTGAGCATTGATTCCCGCGGGAGCAATTAGCAGTCGTTCCGAGGGCCCAATCGATGCCGTCGTTTGACCTGCACTGATGGCCGTAATCTGATTGGAGACACTATTCAGACAAAACAGCTGCTGCGTGCTAGGATCAATGGGTGGCAATGCCACATAACGTTGCCCACTGTTTGTCGCTGGTTGCTGCGGCGCCTGTTGCTGAGATTGTTGCTGTTGCTGTTGAGGTTGTTGCTGCTGTGGAGGCTGTTGTTGCTGAATTTGCTGTACAAGCAGTTGCGGTGTCGACGGCAATTGTGGAAAGGTTAAAGTGTCGCTTATCTTAGCAGGCATGATCGGTGGTTTAATTGCATTGGTTGTGTTGGTGGGAATGCTGCTGCTGTTGCTGGTATTATTGTTGTTGGTCAGCAAATTGCTGGTGAGCACGGCGGGTGTGGATAGCTTCCTACTGTTGACAGCTGCAAATAAATATGTATTGAATTAGTAAGAGGAAGCCAACAGATGTTAGTCATCTTTAATTACCTTTGACATCGCTCTTGGATGTTGTTATTGGCTTGGGAGGATGCGGAGCGGATGCTATTGTTGTTGTAGGTAACTGCGCATGTTGCGGCTGCTGCAATTGGAACTGTTGCTGATGTTGTTGCTGCTGTTGTTGCTGTTGTTGTTGCTGTTGTTGTTGCTGTTGTTGTTGCTGTTGTTGTTGTAGCTGTTGTTGTTGTTGTTGCTGCTGTTGCTGCTGCTGTTGCTGTTGTTGCTGCTGCTGTTGTTGATGTTGTTGTTGTGCTGGTGGTGGAGGCGGCGGAGTTGGTGCAGGTGGTTTGTTAGTGTCCATGCGGGTCGGCTCATTGATAATAGTTACATTCGGCAGTGCGCCCTTGAGTAATGCCTGGAGTATGAGCTGTGATTGGTGATCCTGCGGCGTGTTGGGATCATGCCGCAAGATCAGTCGCTCGCAGTGCTCTGACACGGCCAGCGTTAAGCTGCCCGTCAGTTGGGGCACCAGCGCCGCTGCCGAAGCAGGTGAGCCCACTGATATGGATACGTTGCCCGGCATGCCCGTCAATTGTGGCGGCAATATGGTGGCACCACCAGCCGTTGTGACAGCTTGCATTGGAGCCGCTGTTGGCGGTGGTGTGGCTTGTGGTATGGTCACCAATTGCATCTGACGACCATCACTGGACAGCTTTATTGTGGTCGTCTCTGGCGCAGATGTTGTTGTCGTTGGCGTTGGCTGAAATACGAGCTGCGTTTGCGGTGTAGCAACTGTGGATGTCGTTGCTGTTGTTGCTGCCGATGGTACTGCACCACCCATAACTGTGGCTCCAGGTGGTAGAATTGGCATTATTTGAATCTTATTCTCCACGGCACTGCTGATGGGCAATGTTGGCTGATGGTGATTCTGCACCTGCGAGATCTGTATATTGCCAATCTGACTTGGCACAGTTGTGGGCGTAGTGTTGTTGACGCCGTTAGTGCCGCTGCTGCTGCTAGCGAGGCCAAGGCCGTGCGGCAGCAATATACTAGAGCTGCAAGCACTGCTGCTACTCACTGGCGTTGTCAGGGTGATAGTGTTGACGGTGTTAACACCGCTGCTGTTGCCACTGCTGCTAATGGTGGTTGTGGTGGTGTTGTTGCTACCAATGATGCTGTGGCCTATATTGTTTATGTTGTTCATTGTGCTGTTGGCGTTGTTGTTTATGGTATTGCTGAGGATATTACCATTATTGATTATATTGCCGTTGCTTATGCTGTTGAGCGTGTCTTGCTTTTTCGTGTTGCGCCGTACAGCAGGTTTGCGACGCGGCTTGACCGCTGCCGTTGCTGCTGTTGTGGAGCTTGACGTAGACGCTGTTGTTGTTGTCGTGGGCGTGGTCAACGTTATGCTTGCCGCAATGGGCGCCGGTTGCAGCGTGACATTGCCTATGGTCTGGGACTGTGTTCCAAGACTGAAGCTAATTGTTGGTGCCGGCGTTGTGCTTTGAATGCTAGTGCAAATTTTGGCACCGGCCGCAGCTGCCGCAGCCGCAGCGGCTGCTTGCTGGGCGAGATGCTGCTGTGCCTGCCGCTGTATCTCCTCGGCGGTAGGAAGGCGTGGCGTTGACAGCGTATACGGTGGTAAAGTTGCTCCAGTAGCAACGGCCGCTGCAGCCGCGCCATCGCTTGGATCAATCTTTATGAGGATATTTGGTATTTCGGTGGCTTCGTTGACCGGCGCTGGTGCCGGTATGGTCAGCGTAAAGGGCAGCCCATCGCTGCCGTTTTGGCTCGGTATGGAGATCATGATATCGTTGGAGCTGGGCGCCGTCGTTGCATTTACTGCCGGGCCCGCTACTCCGTTGCTTAAGGGCGGTGGCGGTGGTGGTGGTGGCAGTGGTTCCTCAATATGGTGATGGTGGCTGATGTTGTTGTTGTTGCCACTACTACTGTTGTTGCTACTATTCATTGCAGCTGCTGCAGCTGGTGCGGAGTTTGTGACTGCATCCATACCATAGTCTTCATCGTCATCATCGTCCTCCGTGATGCCGCAGAACTTCATCACATCGCCGAGATCTAGTTTGCCATTGCTGGCGCGTTGTATATGCGTAGGCGGCGGTGATGGCGACTTCAATCGCGCCACCTGCGTCGGAGCTTGCGGCGTGGGTGTTCGTGCTAGCGTCGGCGCTGGCGTCGTTGTGAGCGTGGGCGTGGCAGGTATTGCAATCTTTTGCTGAGCTGTTGCCGTCGTAGCCGCCGGAGGTTTCTTTTTGCGCGGCCGAGGCTTCTTCTTGGGCTCCGCTGTGTGTTGCTGCTGCTGTTGTTGCTGCTGTTGCGCCTGCTGCACCTGCGTCTGTGTCTGTTGCAGTTGCTGCTGCAGTTGCTGTATTTGCGCCTGCTGCTGCTGTTGTTGTTGCTGCTGCAGCTGTATGGTGGCCATGGCCGCCTGCTGCTGTGCCGTGGGCTGGCGCAGGGGCTCCGGGGTAACAGCCAGGGGTACATGGGCTGGAGAGGATTGAGCAAAGAGCTCCGCGGAACTGTTGCCATTGCCACTGGCTGCGCCCGTTGATGTGGACTGCTGTGGTGGTTGCGGAGTCTGGAAGGCAGTGGCAATCTGCTGCAGATGGGCGCCATTCAACTGATTCAGATTGATGGTAGCACCGCCGAGGGTTTGCTGAAGTTGCGAAATTGCCGCCAGACCATTGGGCATTTGAATCTGAGCAATACCATTGCCATTGGCAGCTGCTGCAGCAGCCAGCTGCAGATTCTGCAGCTGAGCCGCAACGCTCTGGCCCAGCAATTGGGTGTTGATGGTGGCCGTTGTGGTAAACGGCTGAGATCGTGGCGTTTGCGCTGCTAGCGCCGCATGCAACCCGCTCAACTGTGTGCCAGTCTTGATCGCACTTTGGAATTGGCCAGCGCCAGCCGTCTGCTGGATGAGGTTGCCCTGCGAAGATACTATGAATGTCGGTGTGGCGGCTGCCAGCTGCATGGTAGCACCATTGGTGCCAACAATGCGTAGCAATTGCTGCTGTGCTGGCTGCTGCAGTTGAGGCTGTCCGCGCGAATTCTGTATAACAAGCGAGGGTGTGGCCGTCAGCTGTGGCGTGGGCGGACGCAATATGAGTTGCACACCCTGCGGGTTCTGCTGGACCAACACGGGCATCTGATTCAGCAGCAATTGCTGTGGCTGTGCTGCTGTTGCAGGCAGCAAAATTTGCTGCTGCTGGTTGTTGGCATTGTTGGATGCAGCACCGAGCTGTGCCTGTTGCGGCTGAGGCGACTGCGAGATCTGCGGCAATTGTGAGTTACTATTGCTGATATTTTTGTTCTTCGGCAGCTGCTGCATCGACTGGGAGACCAGTTCCTGCTGCGGCTTGGGCAGAATCTGTTGGGGCGCCTTGCTCGCCTTAGTGTTAACAGTAGACAACGCAATGCCTGCATTGGTGGTAAAACGTTGCTGCTGTTGTTGTTGTTGCTGCTGCTGTTGTTGTTGTTGTTGCTGCTGCTGCTGTTGTTGCTGCTGCTGATGTTGTTGCTGTTGCTGCTGCTGATGTTGTTGCTGCTGCTGCTGCTGCTGTTGTTGTTGCAAATGTTGTTGCTGCTGCAGCGTCGCCTGCTGGGTGGTGGCTATGATCTGACCCTGAGGCCCCTGAATGAACTGGAAAACTTGCTGCGGCGCCTGCTGCTGCTGCGGCCCGCTGGTGATTGTGAACTGCTGCGGCAGCATCTGAACGGCCTGAGGCTGTGGCGTTGGCGGCTTTATTGCCGCAGCAGCAATTGCGTTGCTAGGACTGGGTATAGGACTGTCTGCTATCAGCGGACTACTGCTCTGGTATTGCTGGAACTGCGCCTGCTGCTGTTGTTGATGCTGCTGTTGGCTCAGCACCGAATTGGCGCCCTTTTTCGCTTGACCTTTTGGGCTACTAGCCACATTTGCTGTCGTAAACGAAATGGGCGTGCTGATTGCCGTTGCATTCGGTTGCCCATAGCCGCCGGCTACTGTCGAGCAGATCGAGGTGGGCGCCGCTGCACTGGTGCTAAAGATTTGCTGCTGCAATTGCTGCTGCTGCTGATGTTGCAGTTGCTGCTGTTGTAGTTGCTGTTGCTGCTGCTGCTGTCCAGTCCTCTTGTTGCCCTTCTAAAAAAATGTAAAATCAATTTATTTAACACTGTCAAATTGCCAATAAATTGTGTATAAATTATTAGTTAAGTTCGAGCAATTAATACCAAAGATAAGTAAGGCAAGGATCTGCTTAGACCTCAGTAACAAATTCAAGAAAAGTTAAAGACATTTGATCTGGTAATTGGTTAAACATGCACTTCATTGCATTAAGCCTTGTATTAGTTTTGTAATGGTATTTGTTAAAGCAATGTATATTCGCTCCATTATCAGCTATCAGTGTTCCAATTTGATAGGGATCTTATCTTATCGGGCAAGTGGGTAGCAAGCAGTGTAACTCAATTAAATATACCTTGTTCAGTTGGATATTGTTGGAGCCGACAAGCGTGGCGTTCAACTCAGTGCCGATTGCATTATTGTGTCCACCGGCAGCGGCAGCGGCGGCGGCGGCAATGAGCCCGCCAGCTGTCACGCCAATGACGGTCGTGGCAGCAGCTGGCGACTGTGAGGGACTCGGCTGAAAGACAACGGTGCCGGCGTTGGGACTGCCATTTGTGAACTGATGTATGGATTGTCGCCTGCCAGGCGTCGCCGCCTTGCGCTCCTGCAAAGGATCAGATGATTAATGCGGTCCATGTAAATAATACAGATAGAGATAATCAAGCAAATGTGATTGGACTTACGTGTTCCTGTGGATTGCTGTTGGCGTTTAATGCGTTGCCACCGGCTACGAGCACCACATCCTGTGGGAATGGCGATAGCGATGGTGATGGTTGCAGGCGTGGACTAGCTGAGATCGATGGCGATGGACTGGGCGTCAGAAACGGACCCGGAGGAGACAATATTCCTGCAAAGGCACAAACGCAAACACAATAAAGAATTATTACATATTGAATATATGTATCTATATATATACGTATATCTGTTTGTACATAAGGAAGAAGTGCACTTATTCATTGTATTTTATTGGGCCACCATTGACCCACTAATGTCAGGGTCCAGGCGTGTTTATTGGCCGACTGAGTATCGGGTAACCGAGGGGAGGCAAGCTCTCCATAATGAACACCAAGCCATGGCATAAACATCGACAACCATTTCGGGGGCAGCAATCTTGTACGTGACCAAAGCGCAACTGAATACATCAGATACAAGCGAGCGACACACACAGAAAACAAGCAACAGAGTATCTCGCAGATACACACACTCTCGCCCCATACTCACGCACACACATCTACTTGTGTAAGTGGGTAAAATTGCGCGCCATTTCAAAGTTGTTTATTTTGAAGCTGGAACGCTTCAATTTGCCGCCGGCTGTGCCATCACCCGGATCCCACTCTTGCCCCGTTCAACAGTTGACGTTGCCGTTGCCGCTGCCGTTGCCATTGCCGTTCGCTGCTGGCTGCCTTTGTGCATACAAAACGAGGCAACTTAACACAATTCGAGGCAGCAACTACCCGACTCAGCGGCTGGGAGTGCGCCAATACATTCACATATAAATTTGGACTGAGCTACGCGAGTCCAACAGAGACAGAAACAGAAACAGAAACAAAAACCAAACCAGTTTCATTAGTGCTTGCAAAAGTTCTTTGCACTTCTTCCTTTGCACTCATAATTTTATCGATACCCTGTTGAATGAGTTTCAAGGGTTTAATTAACTAATGACCGATGAAGGAATATCAAATATCTTCTGTTAATACTACTGAAAACTAATCAACAATTTGAAAATCTCATAGAAAGGCGCTACTTAAAAGAGGGGCGGGCGCAAGTCAGTGAAAGGTAGAGAGAGCGACCGAAAGTGAAAGACAGAGTAAAATAGAAAAAATCAGAAATGAGAGGTCTAAAATACCTCAAAGAGAGAAGCTCAGCAAGAGTTTAAAGATATTACGTAATAGCATGAATTCGACTCGGATTCAATAAAATATAGATAATAGTCTTTAGAATATGCTAGTCTTTGCATAGGACATTCTTAAGCCGGTGAAAAACTATTTCTTTTTGAGTTGATTAAGTGCATCGCAAGGCTAACAGAAAAATCGACGTCAAATTGATATTCAATGGGTAAATAATAAAGTTTACATATTGCTCTTGGCACTCAGCTGCCACAAAGTGTAGGAGTCAGTGCCAAAAAAAAAAGTTGTTCGATGCAGGTGCTGGGGATTATTGAAATCTGTTTCAAAAATATGTAACTAGTGGGCCTGCCTGAAGTAGTTTTTCAATTAAAAGTTAAACTTTGTTTTTGCTTTCGTTGTTGCTTTTGAGCACATTGTTGCTGTTGATGTTGCTCTTGTGCCAGCTATTTTTATATTGTTTAGAAAATGAAATGAAAAATCAACAACAAAGAGGCGAAAAATTTACATAATACCACCATGGATTGTCCTGTTACAACTACTGAGCGGCATGCAGTAGGCAGACGGCAGAAGGCAGCATTAATTTGCATAGGGCAAAAATGGAGCCAGCGCGCATAGGAGTCCAACAACGGTTGGGAGCCTGGGCGGTACGGTCGGGCAGACACAAAGAACGTACGGGCAAAAAAATAAACTGAAATGAGGAATTACGGATAGGGCGGCAACAGAATAACACAGCAAGAAGCACAGCGAAGGCGTAGGATAAACGAGCATAAGCATCAAAGAAGCTGCCATCATCTCCTACGTTGCCGCCGTTCGAGACGTTGTCAGCGATTGGAATTGAAGCATGAGACGAAGCCAAAGCCAAGACCCCCTCCCGTCTTTCCCGCTCATACGTACAAATGTATGTATGTGTGTATATGTGTTCGAGTGTGTAGCCATTGCCGCCATTATCGACAGCAAAACAAAGCCTAAGAAGAATTTAACAAGCGCAACTGGCGACCGTTTACAGCTGCCCAGAGCTAGCAGCGGGAGACGTCGTCTTTCACATCATTCAACACACATACACACATCTATAAGAGAGCTCACTGTGAAATTGTCCTGGCAACGTTGAGAGTTTCATATTTTTAGGCACCAGGCACAATCATTTTTGTCGGTGCCAAAGCTCAAGACGTCGTTGTTGGCATCCAGACGAGATGACTGTGCAACAGAGCGTACAGAGCGTACAGAGGCAGCACGAAGGGGGCACATGGGCTGGCAAGGCTAGCAACTGAAGGTACTGAAGGTTGCCAACAGCAACGTAAATCAAAAGCCGCGCCGCGTGTGCTCTCAATAACAATAAGTATGCAAAGGGGGAGGATGAATATCTAAATACGAATACAAAGTACTTCTAGATGAATGCCTCACAGCTTGTTAGACATCCAACAAACTGTATCGAATTAGGTTTAACGCAAGTGTGGCATCTTGAAAAAGGGCAATTTTCCAATAACTCACGATATCCAATCAATTACTATTTAACATATCATTAATCAGAAATTCAACTACAATTTGATCAATTTGTAATTGGGGATTCTGTTTTCAAACTAACCATAATTTCAATAATGATTATATTATATAAAAACTTTTTAAGATTTCTCTATATAAAAAGTCACGATTTTAATTATATTTAATATTTCACAAAGTCTTTGTATATTAAATAATAACTGAATTTCATGGCAGATACGAACTTTATGTCATATCTTCTTCTATTTCATTTGTCAGGTAATCTGATTTGAGTTAAAATGCAACATTTCATTTCTTCTATTTGTTGTTAGCCAGCCAAAGAGTCATTAAGCTTTCAGACATACTGATGTATATATATGTATATATATATATGTATATACTGTATACGTACAGACAGTATGGCACAGAGAGTGAAAAGTGTTTTTCATGGTAAGCAAAACCACAGACGCAACTGGCGCACAAAAAAGTAAAATAGAGATAAAACCATATTTTTGCCCATAGCAAATGAGAAAACAAAACTTAATAATGCCGGACTTTATTTACACTGAAACATTCATTCAATTAAAATTGTCTACTATCAGATAACTTGATTGTAAAATATATATATAAATTTATAATAAAATTCAATTATTTGTTTCTCAATATTCATATTAAGCTTTTTGTTGATTGTCTAAAATCTAAAGTAAATTATGAATTCAAAGATAAACATTTGATATCATATTTTTACGTACAAAACTACGCGGCATTTGCTACAATACGGTATACCCATTGTATACAACTTTTTGTTAAGGGTATACAAAAAAAAAAAACAGCAGAGTGAATATCGAATCGAGTCAAAGATATGCACTTGATATGCACGTACATACGCTCAGAGATGCTCGAAAGTTTGGCTAGCCGAGACGCAGATGAACGCACGGATAGACGACGAACGGTTGCACGGATGGTTGGATAGACGGATGGATGGATGGATGGATGGATGGATGGATGGATGGATGGATGGATGGTAGTTAACTGACTGCCCGATGCACGCCTGCCTCTCTGCCCGGCCATCTACTTCAGTGTCTGGCGAGAACAGAGAATGATGCCGGCTCGGGCTCGGGCTCGGGCTCGGGCTCAGTTTGGGAGGCAGGGCCAGATGTTGCCACATTATTTTGCATTTTGTGCAGAAGCATAAAAAAACTGAACGAAGCACACTTTGGGGCAGGGAGGCAAAAAAACACAGTCAAACGGCGGCTACCCGCGCAGCAAGATGAATCCTATTTACGAGGCACCACTCACTGGCTGACTGACGCTGCACAACAGTCACTGAGTGTGCATCTGGGTGTGTGTGTGTGTGTGTGCTGCATTTGCTCTGAAAGTTTGTTCTCTGTGCGCCGCTTTGCTGCCTGTCAAAGTCAGTAAAAATTTTGTTGGCACAAAAAAACACTAAGGCGAACGAAAAACAGAATCGGAAAGGGGAGGAAGCAACACAACAACAACAAAAATGGTAAAGATGCAAAGGTAATGGAAACTGTAGTGCGAGTAGTTTTTGCGCCTGCGTTTGCAGCAGTCAGAACTGTCGACTGTTCCCACAATCCGGGCATAAAGTCTATCCTTTGGTCCTGCTGTTTCGGCGGCAGTTGATGCCTTCAAGGCATTTGGCTTGTTAAGCAGCATAATTGAATTAAGCTAAATGCGGCATCGCGAGCCAAGCGAACTAAAGTGAAACGGCAAAAGAGTATTTGAAGTAGACGACAGACACAGATGCAAATACTGATACAAACACAAATACAGTTACCGACACGCATATAGCGACTTGGCGACTTGTCGCAGAAAGGTTTGTCTATAACAAAAATCCAGCATTTAGGTCGTCGACTCATTTAATTATGCATTATTACTTAGATCCCTTTGAAATCAGTTTACAAACTGCATAAATAAATCACAATATTTTACAATGATTTCCATTACAAACATTTCTTTTATTGTAGATTTACTGTCTGTCCTTCCTCTAAAAAGTTCAAAGCCAGTTCAAGGACTATGAAGAAAGTAGAAGGCAAACATTAAATCAACTCTTTCATTTCATTTAACATTTGAATTTAATTAGTTTAGCTTTATATAATCTCATAATCTGTGTATTCTTTTTTTAGGTTTAATAACGTTTATTTGCTCGAGTAACATTTCAAATAAGATTCATAAATGTCAAAACCAATTTTGGCTACAGTCGTGTCACTGCAGGAACTTTAGCTCAACCCGTTCGTCTATCCCAGATCCTGGGTCCCAGATCTGAATTTCAAAGAACATGCAACAAAAACTTATTTATTTATATGCAAGTGCAAAAGCACACACACACACACACATACAGAGACACTTAGGATACTCGAGTTGCAAGAACGCCGTCGTTGTTGCCGTTGGCTGCTAATGGGAACAGCCATGGAGTTGGACTATAGAAGGCCAGGGGTAGGACAGGGAACTCAGTCGGGCCTCTGGGTCCACCTTATAGCAACTGTGTTATGCTCTCGCATGTTTTATAGCTCTACTTTTTGCTGGGTATGTGTGCTTATGTGTCGCATCTTTGTTGTTTCGTTTATTTGGTTGACTGGCATAACCTCAGCCTCGCGGCTCCTCTCCGACGACGACTGCTTCGCTCCTACAGCCTCCCTCTCCGACGACGACTGCTCCGCTCCTACAGCCTCCCTCTCCAGTCACTTCAATGACTCTAAGTAGGAGCCGTTGTGTAGCACTCAACGTGGCGTTGTGTAGCGCGACGTGGAAACGAAATGCTCTACCCGGCTGCTGTTTCTATTGTCACAGTCTGTAACAATAGCGAAACGAAGGAGCCACTGTCAGACTGGCGCGTCGACCGTCCGACCGACCGACCGGCCGTGTGACAATTCGACCCCAAAAGGACCAAGCGCAGACCACGGAGACGAGACAGAGGCAAAATAGCAACAACAAGGAGTATCCAAGCAGAGCTCGCATTTTGTCATCCTGTACTCTTGCCGTACATATGAACTGTTGATGGTGTTATGGCGATATGTCGCTGACTACCGACTGGCGTCCATTGCCACAGTACAAGTCGTGCCCCGCCCCGGCCCGCTCCACCCGACACCGCCCACGAACTTTATAAGAAGCAACCAACAACATACAAAAATATTTGTGCAAAAACAATGCTCAGGCAGCAGGCATGGCATACAGGACAAACTCCGTTGAGGAGCGGCAGAGAGGAGGAGCCGGACGTGGCAAGGGGCAAGGGTATATGTGCATAAAATAAGACAGCGTCTCCGTTCATTTGGCTGGAGAACGAGTCGGATAAAAATGAAATAAAAATCGATAAGTGTAGGCACGTTTGAATAGTCGCTCGCTCGTTCTTTCGCTCTGGATATGGTTGTGTATCGCATTCGATGTAGCACTGGGCAGCCAGGCGAGCAAGTGAGTCGAATGGTGTAGAGAAGTTGCGTGAGACATTCTCTATAGCCATGGCTTTTATGTGCCCAGCCTGTGTACTTGGCCTGCTTGTCATTTCTCGGAAAAGTCAACGACGCCTTATTGGCTACTTTGCAAATTCTGTTGAAATTATGGCTTATTGAAATGTATTTTATATGCACGTTTAATAATGAATGTAAATTCGCCTTAGTTCTAAAGTAATTAGTTTAGGCTGTGAATGAACTTTGATGGGAATACTCACAGACATTAGTTGACTGACTGACAAATCATACAAGCAACCTGAACATGTTATATACAACGATAAATTTATTGCTAATTAGATACATTATGCTTGCTCTTTGATGAAAGCATTAATGACAGAAAATTTCGACGGGAATGGGAAAGCAAAAGGATTAATCCGCCCACGAAGTGCATTTAATGCCTGCCAATTTAACAAGGCAGACAAAAGGACGCCCAACAGCAATCAGTCGCTGCAATTAAAAGTGTAGCCCTTATACTCCCCCTCCGAACACTCCCCACCTGACACTTGAAACGCAACGCCCGACAGTGGCAACGGCAACGGCAATAGCAACGGCAACAAAAAGCAGGGCAACTGGAAACCACTCGAGCCAAATAACTCATGTCTCGAGTGCTGTTGAAATGAGTTTGAGTTTCCATTTTTGTGACCAGGTGAGTGGGCAGGCATACAAAGTGCGCCAAGCTGGCTAGTCGGGACGTCGATGACACCGCATCATTATAATCATCATTATCATTAACAGTTTGAGCGCTCGCACAAAGCACACAGCACACAGCACAGAGCACAAAAACACTTCACATTTATTCATTCATTTATTCATTCATGCATTCATTCGCTCTTAGACGGCAGATTACCCTAATTACATCCAGTAATCGCTCAACTACAAAACATAAAAGCAAACTTCCCCAACGCAGAACTTTTGAATAAAGCTTAACATATTTACATCATTTACAACTGAATTATTTCAATTCAATTAGTTGAGTTTTGCCACAGGTGATGCATGGGAAAAACTTTTGATGGCAACTAATTAACAGGAAATCACATGCGTTCCCATCAAATACATATGCATTTCTTATTGCGCGATATTCACATCGACCTACGATATAATATATCTATGGTAGGTATCATCGATCAAGTTCTTAAGTTTAAGTTATTGCTGTTGATTAGATAGCAAATGTAAATACATTTTTCCTGTCTTTTTTATCTGCACTTAATTTATTATTTTTCTATTATTCAACCTTGTTTTAATATATATATTATAAATATTATTTTATGGGCATTTTTCCTACTTGCATAGACCTGATTTTAAGCAGTTTAATTCAATTTATTATAATCAGACATTAAATTAAGTTTAATTGCAATTAAGATAACCATTTCAAGGCATCAAAGGTTCGCTTCTATTTCGAATCTTATATTCATCTCTCGACAGCTTTGCTCAACTCTTGGATGAATTGTTCTTAATGTAATTGAAATGGTGGCAGACAAAAGCTATTTGTGCATAGACATCGAAGTCAAGCGTCAATTGTATTTGCCTGCCTGGCGTCCAACAACAAACAAACTGGGCGTGTAGCAATCAAATTAATTTAGTTTATGCATTTTGCTCACCCGTTGACGAGTGCGACGGCGGCCGTTAGGGTGTATACAAATATATGTATATTCCTTTTGTGCATGCTTGTACATACAACAGTGAGGGCGAGTGTAAGGCGCATTAAATATGCATTAAATTACTATGGGAAAAGTGCCAACTGATGTTAACGGCCCGACAATAACTCCGGCTATTAGGACATTGTCAAAGGAAAAGCCAATGGCCAAAATGAACAGACTATTTACAATTAATCAATAAACAAAAACAACAACCGTCGCGTTGAGTCACCAATTGTGTTCACATCGAGAATTCGCCATGTCACGGCGTAAACAACAATATTACACATACGCCACATGGGACAGCCAAAATGTTCAGCCACCTAGCAAAGGTGCAAACTTATTGCCAAACTGCTTAAAGCCACAAAGCAACCACCAGCCCACAATCACAGCTGCGGCTACACACACCCACTCACAGGCTTTTGTGCTTATATATGTGACGACGCGTCGTGCTTTGCTGTTCACCTCCAAATAGCAACGTCATTAACACGTCACGTGTCATTTCATAAAAACAAACAAGTGAAAGGGCCGCCTCAGTCGAATATAGCCAGCCGAGTGATACTCTTCAAATAGTTTCAAACTGTCAGAACTTACATACAAACACATAAAATAAACAACGTCAGCAGCTGTGACAGTCACTGATGCTTGATTAAACAGATTTTATGTTTGCTGTTTCTAATTTACTTTATATATAAAATAAATAGAAAAGAGATTGAGTTCAATGCCATTTATCATAGTGTTACAAATGTTTTCTATTCTAATATATGTAAATATAAATATATATTTATATGTACATTCATGTAAAAGAAGAAACTGAATACCAATTTGATATTCTTATAGCGTGATAATAATTGCAGCTAAATGAAAATAATCAAAGACTTCACAAAACAACCATTTGCATTTGCATTTGCCTTCAACATTTCACCACTAATTTATTATACCATTTATATTATTTTTATAGTTTAGCCGACTGTCAAAGATAACAAAAACAACTCGCTTACGACAGAAAACAATCACATGAAACTAGTCGAGTTTTTTGTTTTTTTTTTGTGCCATGATGTGTTGGCTGCCCAAATTGGTCAAAAGCTTTGACGCTTGTCACCTGCCCAACACAGAGTTCACGCACTTACTGTTTAGCTTTCCGCACATTCGTGTGTCTATTGTGTTGTCTATTAACTGCTTGCCACATGTTTGTGGTCGTTGTAAGATTGCTTTACCATGCACTGGCATTGACATGCAATTAGTTTTACAGCACTTTGACTTGAAGCAATAGAGCGAAGTCTTAAATGCCTTCAGTTGTAAAAGCGTTTACTTCCCTTTACTAGATTCCATTTGAACACATATATCTGGCAATCAATTAGGAAAATAATTTGTTTTCACTTCTTAATTAAGTTCTCGAGATAAGCAAGTAACCAGATAGAGCTAACAACAAAGCTTATAAATAATGTGCTAAGGCATGAGTAGGTCTTTGAGCATATATATAGTTCAATATATAGTTATATACATATGTATTTATTACAATTTATGGAAAATACAAATATATTTTGTTTTTTAATTTAATTTGCTTGGCTACAAAATGATTCGCGTAGCTCAAAGTACTCCATTGACAGAAAAACTAACTGCAATTATAGAAAAACTAAGTTTGAATTTAAGTTATAGATTTATACTCAGGTGAATAAACTCTTGTGCAACTAAAGTTCCCTTTTCTGAAAGCTAACGAATGCATAAATTAAATCAATTATTTTACAGCAATTAAATTTCGCAATAGGATTTACTTTATATATGATTACTTTTCCATAAATGTAAAAGTGAATATTAAATTTCAACTATACTCAATTAAAATGTATTTATAAATGTATTTATAACACATTCATATGAGCATTTTCAATATTATTTTCAAATTGGAAAATTTCAACTTTTTCATTTCGTGTAATTCAACTTCCAACGCAAATTTCTGTTCAAATATAAAATAATCAAGCCATGCAAATTGCTTATCACATTCCAACCCACACATAAAGCAAACATTTTGTATCCTGCACAGCCCACACACAACACAATAGCAACAACAACAACATGAACATTTTTGTATCCTGCACATCAAATGGCTGCTTCATGACATCGATTTAATATGCCCATCAATTCTATACATTGCTGTCAATTCATAAATATGAAACCGGCGCCTGAAGCTCAATAAAAAACAAAAAAAAAAACAGAGCAACAAGAATTAACGGTAAACCAACGCCTGGCCAACAAGTCAAAATCATATTATGGTGCGCTCAAATGGCTAAAGCAACAATGACAAACAAAGTGTGAAGAAAGGCAAAATCGAAAACAACGACACGCACTTAAAAAGCAAAAGATACGAGGCAAAGACCACAGCAACATCAAAGCACATGCACAGGTATCTGATGGATACAAGCGATGGACAGCCGCTAAGATACACGTATTTTGAGACCTGAGCTTGGCTAACAAACACTCGCATACTTATATATATTGCTAGCTAGATAAAATACCTACACAGATACATATACCACCAACGAGCAGGCAACAACAATATGTTAGAACGAAAAGAAAAATTGTATCTACATCTTATTTGTTTTGCTTTACTGCGATGGAACTGAGCTGGGAGAGTGGAGAGTAGTAAGTGGGGTACAGGGGGGGTAAACGAAGAGGTTGGAGTGTGGGCAGGATGGGAGCAGCAGAGACTATGGGGTCACACGAGCGCGCATTTCTTCACAATTTACGTCGCCGTCCTCGTCATCGACGTTACTCTCGTTGTTGTTGTTGCCGTTGTACTTGGGCTATCTGTATCTAAATGTGTGCATGTGTATGTGTTTGTGTGTGGCGCTATATTGACGTATCTGTGTGCTCCGAAAGACGTGCCAGCAGCTAACAACAGCAACAACAACAACAACAACTACAGCAACATTCGTAACAACAACAGCCAAACATCATTTACACGCGTGCTCTTTCTCACACGCACGTTGTTTATACTAAAAGCTGATGGTGCAAGGGAGCGCGGCTGTGCATGTGTGTGTGTGTGTGTGTGTGGGCGGGCATCTGTGAGATACTCACTAAATATTTGCGGATAAATGGTGAAAATTTTGACTGCTTTTTATGCACTGCACAAATATGAATAAATTTTATTGTTGAACACTTTTTTTTTTCTTTTTGATTTGTTTTATTTTTGTAAAGCTTTGAGGCCTTTGGATTAAGCACTTTTTATGGTTTGTTTTGGACACTTTTTATGCACTTGCACTTGCACTTGCACCAGCAATCGCACTAGCAATCGCGCGCGCGCGTTTTAGGCCAATCAATTCATTAATTTGTGTTATCAAATTTGATGTGACAATTCCCGACGGCCGACAACACACAAACAACAAATACCTAAAAAACTTTATTGCTCAAATAAAACGACGACGAGGAAATGTTGGCGGCAGGCGAGACGAGATGATACGACACATTCATTGCGACCCCGGCACGTACGTAAGACTAGTCGCGGCAAAATCGCACAAAACATTTTTATATCTCTACAATATCCTCGTCGATGTCCTCGTTGTACTTCGCGTAGCAATCGTCGCCGTTGTCGACATCGTCATCGTTATCGTCGACGTCGACGTCGTCGTCGTCGTCGTCGTCGTTGTTGTTGCTTCGCGCGCGCCGCAAAGAATGAGAAGAAAAACTCAGCGCGCGACTCAAGCTGAAACACAACAAGAGCGCAAAAAAATCATAAATGCGAGAGCGAACGGAGAGAGCGACTCGACGAGCGAGCAAACGAAACACACACACACGAAAGAAAAAGAAGAAAGAAAAATCGAAACGAAACTAAACGTCAGCGATGCGGGCAGCGGACGACAAACGACGGACTGCGTGCTATGGTGGGAGGGCAAACGTGTGTGGTGCACCAAACACGTAAAATCACTTAGTACCTCGAAAGAGCGCAACACAACACAAGAGCACAAACCAGAGCACAAGCAACAACAACAACAACAGCAGCGGCAATTGTGATGACCGGACAGCGTTGCCAGATCGAATTAACGGTCATATAATAAAACAGAATTTACTAACAACTGCTACCAATAACAGGTGGTAGCTCTGTTTTGCATACATAAATGCCCCATCTAATTAGTTAACGGAATTTCAATTAATTGGATTCCCAACATTTTGTTTGACTTACGTGACCACAAATTGCATTGAGTGTGGGGCATCACTGTTGACAATATTAAATTGTTAATGTTCACATTTATTTACCTAAAAAAAGAGAAACAAAATTTATTAATTAAGAATTTTATAGCAGTAGTAGAAATTAAATAGGTGTGAATAATAAAAATGTTCCATAAACTATAATTAATTTTTATATACACGTTAATTGGCATCAAGTTCTAAATGGTTTATTCATCCAATTTGATCCATTAGATTTAGCTACAAATTGAATGCTCCAAAAAAACTTTTTCCCTTTCTTACCATAAGCCCTAAAGCCGTCGAAAACTGCGAACAATGCAAGTTCACGACTTCATAAATCAAAAATTTCATGCTGCCAACAAAAACACAAAAATCTGGCAACATTCCGAAGCACACTCACAAAATATGTCAAAAGTTAAAAGTAATCGTGTAAGTAGCCCAGGCAAAGACATCCAATAGACGCTCACACACACACACACGCACACACACACACGCACACACACACACGCACACACACACAGACGCACTCGAACAAAAACAACAAAGGGAAAGTTAACAGAGAACTTGACGTTGCCGACGCAGCTTAATTTTCATGATTTTTCCATTAACTAGAAGCAAATAGACATGAAGCTCTTTCAGCCGACTTTGCGCCATCTATCGGCCAACAATGCTTGGCGTTATTTTTCGAATCGGTACCGGGGAATAAAGGTTGCCCAAAATACAAGCACGTGAACGCGAAACGTTGTAGTAAGGGTAATAATACGATAATATGAGATAGCTAAAATCGAGAGCGCCCAAGTGTTTATCAAGAGAGTACATACGCGCTCTCTCTCTCTCGCTCTCTGCCTCTCGGCGTGCTTCACCAAGAAGAGAGCGAGCTCAGGCGCAGCAACACCACCACCACCAACACATAGAGAAAGGATACAACAAAAAAACAACCCTCAATAAAACTTAAGCGAATAATACATGAATCAAAATATGTATGGATATGGATTGTTATAAAAATGGGGCACACAAATTAAAAGAGCGCAGTGCAAGGGAGGGGAAAGGGAGGGGTAGGGAGACTAAAGGGAAGTGTAGACACCAAAACCGAAATCTATAAACTTTAGATGTTACACGAATTGATGCCTCGTACTGCTTACATTTGAATATAAATAAATTGCCTGAGATAGAGGCGTGAAATGTGGTAAGGGAAGTTACAGCTGCAGCGTCTGTTTGTAATTTGCATTCAGTTAACAGCTAAACAAAAGCACAAACAAATCATAAAGGAAAAGTGTTAAATAAACATGCACAAATAATAAACAGGGTGAAACCACTTTGGTAACTTATTGAAAACCTGTTAGTGCAGCTCTGAAACGCCACAGACCCATTGCCCCGATCCTCAACGTCAATCACTTTGCTTGTGGTGCTCCTTGTGTAAGAGATCAAAAATCAAACAGAATTCTCATCTCAACGTTAAACGTTCGCCTGCTGTGTAAATATTTCAACGTAAATTCAATCAAAATACAATTAACACATTTGCATGAGTGTGTGTGTGTGTGTGTGTGTATATTTCGAATGCACAACGTATCTCTCTCACAAGATAAACTATCACAGCAAAGTCAATAAAACAGACGGCATGAGATGGCACAATTGTAACAACAGACAGACAGACAAAATACACACCTTGATTTTATGGCTGGTTGTTGCAGTAGTTACAGATTCGTTTGCCTATGAGATACACATGTATCTTAATAAATGTATCTTTAACATCGACAAAAAAGGAGCCAAGCACAGGCATCAAAAGACAACTCACGTGAGACAGCGCACATAACGATGCCGAACAAATTGTTGACATCCACCACAATCAACTTCATCCTTGTGGTTGTTGCGATGACAAACAAAATAAAAAGCATAAATAATTAATTTCGCTGTGTGTGTATACTGCCAGCCAGCCAGCCAGCCAGCCACATGGCGTTGCCATCATTTTTTATGGTTTTGACACTGGTTACACAGTGCGTATACGCAACGCCGAGCGCGCGGCTTATCAAGCAGCAGACAGACAGGCAGTAGATGGGCAAACAAACAGATTGACAAGGCCAGAGTTTTGCTATTGAGTGCGCTGTTCAGTGCAATTTAATTAATTTTCAAACATCTGGCAACACGATCCAAGACAAGAAAATGAAGAATTTACAATTCGAGCATCGACCATATCCTGATTTCATTTGTTATTATTTCACATACAGAAAGAAACACAGATAATGGTCAATAATAACACAATACAAAACAAAAATGCCGATAAAACATACGGTAAAAGCCAACAAAACAAACCACTGAAATCATGAAAGCAACCCAAAAAAAAAAAAAAAAAAAAAAATGCAAGCAGTAGCAGCACCAGAGCGAGACATGAAAACAACCGCAACAATAACAACAACAAGCGATACAAATACAACTTCGGCTCTCACCGCTCTCATTCCAGTGCCGTTTGCGACTCCTTCTTGCCCAGTGGAATGCAAATGCGAAAGCCGTGCAAACAATGAAACAACAACAAAATGGCGTTTAATTTCGCTCTGTGCGGCTATTGTTGCTGCTGTTGTTGTTGCTGTTGTTGTTGTTTTCGTTTTGATTTTATTTTTATTGCTGGCTGCGGCTGTTATTCGGTGCAGTCAATGACTAAACGTTTAGCGGCGACATTTTTCCAGACACGCACGTGTGTGTGTGTGTGTGTGAGTGTGCGTGTGTGACTGTGACTGTGTGTGTATATTCTGCATTTGATGCACTCGAATTGAGCTGCCAACGGCCGAATGCAGAGTGCCCAATTGTTGGAATCAGTACAAAGCCGCAATTCCGGCATCAGTTTTAGTTCCATTCATTCGGCTAAAGCATTTGCCGCCCATTTAATTGTACTGTGAACGTGCTGCATTCACAATTTCTGCCACTAATAAGCACAGAGGTATAAAGGTATTAAAGAGGCGTGACTCCAAGTGCAGTTGGCTTTAACAATTGCATGTCTATTGTTATTTTCACAATTTTAGAATGAAAAAAATTCCGGTTTTTGTCATTTATCAACAGGTCGTCAGGTAATTATTAAATACCTATTTCAAAATGATATGCCTATGAGTAATTTTATGAATCATATCGCATAGAAAGCTTAACTCATAGAGCGCAAGAAACTAATAAGCTAATTTCAAAATTAAAACTTCATTTCTATAGCTCAATTAAGACTTTCATTATAACTGGCTTCGCCACTTGACACCAACAGCCACAACAACAATCATCATGATAATCACTTTTTTTGAATGCGGCTGGCGCATGGCAATTAATGCAAAACTTGCATTAAATCACATCACAAACGACAAACGACGCCCAATAAAAAAGATTCGTGCTGATTTGCTTTAATGAATTTGAACTGAAATTGCTGTGAAATTAAGATTTCCTACTTGAGCACAATTAAAATTAACTTCAAAAGAGGCCAAAGCGAAAACGAAGCGACCTAAGCTAAGCTGACCGAAAGATGAAGGACTCCAGTCCCGCACACTCTGTCAGTGGCACTGGCAGCTGCTGCTGCTGCTGCTCCAGCTGAGAGCCAACGTCAGCGGCAGACGGCAGTCAATTTGTTCAACTAATTGACATACATACATCAGGGACCAGGCGACGACTGTGTGTGCGCTTAAAACCCAATAAGAACTGTTATGCGCACTTACAGACTGGCCATCGTTTATTTATGTGGCATGCAACATAAATACTAGTAAGCGTGCTCTCAACTGAAAAATGTAATCAAAGCGCGGAAATGTAGCTATCGAAAATGTAGTTATATTTATATATATCTTGGCAGCATCTTAATATCAAATTTGATGACTTTGCCTTTTGATATTAATAATTAAAGTTAATGTAAGAAATTTGATTTTAATACAAAAAAATATTCAAATCTAAAAAATTCTTTATCTAATTAAGAACATAAACTTATTCTGTGAAATTTGTTGATTCTTCTCTTTTAATGAACAAAATGTTTTAGTGGGAATATTGTCTTAAATGTACTAAAAAGCCAGGTAAGCAAATATTATTTACTATAATAAAGCTTAATTAAATTGCACATGTTTGTGGTACTTCTGCATAAAAATAGTTTATATTTCGCTTGATATTAAAAAATATAATATTTCTATGTTGTGTTGTCCTCACTTCACATCAAAGGGAAAACTTTTCTTTTTACCGCTTGTTCTAATTAATGAATTTTTTCATTGGCTTTATGAATTCTCTATCCGCAGCAACATTAATTAAGTCCTCTTTGGACATGCCCCGAGGCAGATTCATCCCAACTTATTGCCACCTTTCAATAGCGAATGTCTCCTCCCTGACTGCCTGCCTCACTGCCTGGCCTGTCTGTCTGCTCTGAATACTTTGTGCTGTTTATGAGTTGAATTGAATTGGAGCTGCGACGAGCACTGCACAATAGGCAACTACATATCAGGAATAAATATGCATATGTGAGCTTGCACCACACAATAAATAAAACAACAACAACAACAACTACTACTACTACAACAATGGCAACAATATTGACACCGAGTTTACATTGAGATTCATATTGCGCCTGTTGGCATTTCTCTTGCAACTTTATGAGAGGACAGATTCTCAACTTTCAATTCGCAATTTGTGTACGGATTTACACAATATGATATATATATATTTATACCTATATATACATGTATATATATATATATTGAGTATACGCAGTGTAAACACACTTTGATCTTTGACAAAGTTTTTTGCCTGGGCTGCAAATGTTGAATGCTTATTAATTGCACATTCGCACGTGCCACACACACATATATACATATGTGCTGCATAAATATATATATTTATACATCTATGTATGTAAGCCAGAGATATAAATTTCTGAAAAAGTCACCAAACCTATGAAACGCACACAAATGTTGGATTGATAAACATATTTTATAAATGCAGACTACAAACGTATGTTTTACACTAAATGATAAAAAGTATATTGGGTTTGTGCAATGTTTTGTAAACTCAGATTCAAATGTCGGTCCTTGGATGGGGCAAATAAAAATGAAAATATTTATAATAATAGGCAGCAAAGATCAACATTTGAACAGCAACAAATTTGAACAGACAAAATGAGTATGAATTGTGGGACAACGTTCTCTCCAAGCTTTTAATTAATTCCGTTGCATTATGCAAACAGAATATTCTGACAGTGCCAATGACAACGGATACACAATGATGATGATGATGAAGACTTTGTCCCATTCCCAACAGATAATCGAGCCACACGCATCAGCAAATTTAATATAGTTTATTACAAAATTTTCACTAATATTTGCTCATCAAAGTGCATAATGAAATGATTTAAATAGCTATAAATGAGCTGTGACATGTGCATTTGAAGTAATCGCAATCAGAATTGAATTGATTTGCTGCAGCAAATATAATCACTAAAATATAATACTCTAAACTCAAAAACAGTCTCTGCATTACAAATACCAGCTGTCTATACTTTTCTTCTTAAGCCCCCAACATCTTCACTAACTAAACCATTGCGACGCGTTTCAACTGTCAAATATTGAAAATCTCGGAGTGCAATTTGTGCCAGTTACAAAAAAAAAGCACACACAAAAAAGCGTCTGTCTCGTCTGACCTGCCACGCCCTTTTTTACTCTAGTTGAGATGGCGAAATTACAGCTGCGACTCACGTACTCAGCATTCGAATGCAATTAACGTTTTGAGTTTGTTTTAATGTTATTTATTTATGTTATTTATATGCGGGCCTGCTTTATGGTGTGTCATTATATATACCAACACAAACCCACACACACATAAGACACGCAGATACAAATCGGCTGAAGAACCGTTTAAAAGCGTAACATGGCGCACCTGCAGTGCAATAAACACTTGACTCAAACAGCAACAACAACGAGCCTGGTGCCATCTTTGTTTGTCTTTCTGTATGTGTCTGCGGCTGTGTGTGTGTTTGTGTTTGTGTTTTGTGTGTGTTTAATGGCGTCATCAATGGAGGCGGCTACCAGCAAAACAGCATAGCCAACATTTTGTACGTCTGTTTTGATTATGTTGATTGCAACAAATTTTGTTGCTTCTGTTGTTGTTGTTGGTGGTTTCGTTGCTGTTGTTGTTGTTGGGGTACTTCGCTAACACTGAAAAGCGTGCTCGCCTCGCTGGGCTCACGTACATGTCGGGCATTTCGTCGTTGTCAGTCAAACGTTTATTTGCACTTGACATTAGCAAAGTCATAATAAAAATTTCCCGCAAGAGGCACGCACAAACAACAGCAACAACAATGACAGCTCGACTAACTGACAGTTCCCACTGTACACTGATGCAAATGTGATACAAAACGAATTCGAAATTCTAAATACTGTTTAAGTCTTTAGCCTTTCATTGAGTAAAATCAAAAATTAACAAAATATTTTAATTGAAACTATATATATCATCATATTTTATATATTTGCTTTTCTCTTCAATTTAGTACTGTTTCGCTATAAAACTAATCAACTAAAAATAAATTATAAATTGAAATATTTCAATTGCAATTTTTTCATGGAATTGCATCAAAAATAGTATAAAAAATTTGCTTTATTAAATGAAATTAGTTTGAATTGTATCACTGATATTAGCAATACAAATAAATATTGAAATGAATTGGATTTTTATTTGATATTGATGTGAATGTATTATTATTTATATATTTATCTATTTTTCAGTGCAATGGAAAGCAGTGTGCAGTGTCACAATTTAAACAAATTGCTGGCCCAGTCTTAAAAAGTACTTCAAACGGAGGGGCCACAAAACGGTAAAATTGTCATTTACAAAGCAACGTGTAGAGGTAACAAAGCAAGCAGCCAACCAACCAACCAACCAACCAAACAGCAAACCAACCAACTAACCAGCCGACCAACCGAACGACCAACCGACGAGGCGTCTTCCCTTCCCTGGCGCTCGTGAGAGTCAACGAACTGGAACTCGGATTTGCCGGCTCTGACTCTCAACGGTTGGCGTCTGGCGTCTGCCCTGCTCCCCCTTTTTATGCTCATGATGGCAACAAAAAGGGTTCCGCTTTTGCTGCCAAATTACATGCACAACAGGTTCAGTTCAAACGGTAATGCTCAACAGCAGCAGCAGCAGCGACAGCAGCAGCAGCAACAGCAACAACAGCAGCACATCATCCAACTGACTGTCCGTTCACATTTTAGGCCACACACTGAAGCTAATTTGTTATTGTCGCACAATTTACAATGGCCAGTGGGTAAAATGGGCAACTGCCACAGCAACGGCAACAGTCAGCCATAAAGGCGCTTCAGCATAATCAACTTCAATGGCAACAAAACTCGTAAAGTGTCGTCTATATAGCCAATTGATTTCCTTTTCGACTGTGCAGAGGGTGAAGAGAGAGCCTGCAGCATATGATTGTGTATTGGATCGGAATTTTACGGCCATACACCCTGCAATCGGTTCAAATAGACAATTGATAGTCAATCTGGATGATAAGATCTGGCACTGAGCACGCATTAAGGATTTAAGGATGGAATTTGTTAATCAAAGATTTCTTTGTGCTTAAATTGAATTAGATTGACTCAATCTTATAAAATATTTACTTTATAACAAAGCATTAAAAGGTATTAGAATGCAATTTGTTGTTTCCTTCAAACATATATCATTTCAGCTGTTTTTAAATCATTAAAAAGTAGTATATCTACCGTCAAAAGCGTAAACAGTCAAATCATCAACGTCTCAACACATTTGCGACTGAAATCCTCCCTATTATCACGACTCGAACTGCCTGAATTGCAAGTGCTTAAACATTTATAGCAAATGGCGTTCAATGCTTCGACGATTTACTTTGAAATATGCACTTTGTGGGTGGCCTGGCTGCCTACGTGCGTTTTATGTCAAGTACGTGTCCTGGGCATGGCCATCTCTGGCACCCCCAGTTGGTTGTCTTGGCGTCTAACCCTCTAATAGACTACAGCCAGTGGTTCATGGGTAAGTGGGTGGCAGACAAGTAATCGACAGCGTATTGCTATGTTGTTGTTTGTCATAGAATATTTTTTATTCGATTTGTGTCTCTAATAATAGCAGCAGCAACAGCAAACGTTCAGCGAGAGCTGAGCTGAGCTGAGCTGAGCAGAGCTGAGTTGACCTGCCATTTTCAAGGGGTCACCCTTTCAGCGATCATTCCACCCATGCGCTCAATTCATTTATTCAAATTCACTGCACACATCAAAGCCAGACAATAACACAATGAGGGTTTGTTGTTGGCTTTGACGGGTTCACAACTTGGCCGGCTTGGTTGGCCCATCTGAACACGTCAGCCATGTAATTAGATTGTCACACTGTCAAGTGCTCCATTCGTTCGACCGTTGTCATTATGTTCGGCCAACTGAATTGTCCGATTCGTTTCTGCTCTCCCACTTCCACTACGAATTAACACACACACACAGAACAGAATTTTTTTTTTTTACCTCTTTATCTATTAGATATGCACACATTATATTTTTCTATAAATTGCACTTATCAAATTGACACCAAAAGGGGTAGGAAACAAGCTTGAATGGGGGTGCAGTTGAGTGAATACAGTGAATATACAAATATTAATTCGAGTCTCACCCTTGACAACTTGATAAACATTCTTATAAAATTAATTCCTTATATTGGAACCCTTTTCATTACCTCTTATTATTTGCTTGTTTTTTTTTTTTTTTTTTTTGGTAATTCAAAACTGCGTGGGAAAGTCAAATATTTTCCACGCTCTACAAATTCTAATGAAAATGCTGCCAATGCCAATGCATTTAACAGTTAAATTTAGCAAAAATATTGACAAATAACATGTAAATAATTGTATTGATAGCCAGTCTGATGGCACGAGAACAAAGAGATACCTGCTTAGATATACAAGTAATCAGAACATAATTTAACTGAGTGAGCGGGCAAATATCTACGCTTTATAATTGCAGCAATTGAATATGTTTTCATTCTAAGTTTAAACTTCTTTCTTGTCACATTTATTGATTCTTCTTTACTTGCAACTCGAGAGACTATTTGGTTTTTCATACTTGCATACCCTGATCAATAATCACACATATGTTAGATTATGCTAACTCGCTAATATGTAATGCTCTAGCTGCAGCATTCCCTATATAAATATTTCATTAGTCTTCAACCATTGACAGTTTGTATAGAAAAAAACTCAAAAAATGTCACAACAAATATTTGCCACTTCTTCAAATTGTCAATTTGCCAACCTTGGCTGAATGTCAAGCAGCTGACAAAATTTGTTTTGTCTGTTTGATGGTTCCTCTAACTCAATAGAAAGGGCCGAAGCTAGCTCCGAGAGTAACGAGCAATAAATATGAAATGCCGATCCAAATGAAACACCAACCAAGAAGAGAAAGAAGAATAACGGAAATTTTCTAAACATGGATTCATTTAAAACCTAACTAAAAACATAAAAATACCTATTTTGATATGCAATTGCTTGTATCAATTGCCAAACAATATAAGCAATTATATAATAAATCTTTAAGCAAGGCTTTCAAACATAACTGAACAAGATTTGCAATTCAAGTAATTTTATTTCCATTTCTATAAGCTCTATTTTAGAAAATATAAATTCAGAAATGACAATGGCTGCACGTATAAATTAAATAGAAAAGTTTAAAAATAAATTCATATTCGAAACGATTTAAAATTCTTTGCGTAGCACAGATGCCAGCACAGACAGAGCAACAAATGAGCAGCATCCAATTAAAAATAACCAAGCATTATCTATGACATACACCCATATACATATTTATATAGGCGTCTTCTCACGTTCTGCCTCTTTGTTGGCTGTCAACGCATCATTCACAATATTTTCTGCACACTAGACGTTAGCTATCTAGAGGAAGGTCAACGATTTCTTAATATCATACATACATATACATATCTTGAGAATTCGCGATCTTAAAAGCAAATGTCATTAAAGCAATTGTCACCCAATTTGGCTCAGTTCAATCTTTAAGTCATAAGCGTCAAGCATTTGGCTTTGCAATAAATATTAATAATTGAAATAATAATAACAATAACAAACAACATAAACAATTTGCTTTCTTAGCTGTCTTTATATTATTGTCAATATATATCAATAATATATATCTTTACAGAATAAATGTTAAGCTTTATTATTCTGTCAAAAAAAAAAAAACAACAACAACAACTTTGTGATTTCAGCCAATTAAAAAAATAACAAAAACAATTAACTGACGAGTCTTAGACGCGTGGGTATCCCAAATTTTTGTTTATTTATTTTTTACTTTTGAATGAATGCCAATAAAAACACAATTTTAATGCGATTATCTTTACTGATTGGAGTTTACCCCAGAAGCATTTCAATCAACAGTCGAAAAACTCCAATTAATTATTTGAACGCTAACGATTTCTGTTGACCCAAAGAAATAAAGACAGGTCCATAAAAAATAAACTAAGGCATAAGCAAAAAAATAAATAAATAAATGATTAATAAATAAATACAAAACAGAAAAAAATTGTTAACGTGTCAAATGCAGACAAACAAAATATAAACAAAAACAATTTTGTATTCAGTTTTAAAAAATTTCATGTCGATACTTAAAATCAGCCAATAAGGCCTTCTTCAATGGGTCATACCCAAAATATGCCCGACAATTGGGTGGGCGAAAACTGTTCCAAAGCAAGAAAATGCTGACAGTCACGAATAACATTTTCGCATTTGGCCTAATAAAAGGCGAATTGGCAGCCAGGCAACGCTACGGCAAGCAGAAAAAAAAACAAAAACAACAACAACAACGAAAACTACCAACAAAATCAGCAGAATAAAATTTATTATTTATCATATTTAGTTTTTCGCACAAGAGCTAAAAATAACAGCTTCGACAAGCTGCATAGCTAGAGAAAGAGAAAGAGAAACAAAAATTGAAAGAGAATTGCCAAAGGCCACCAAATTTGTATATTGCGATATCCGTCCGGCCTGCACTCTACTCTAACTATATATACTATTCATATTTGGGTCACTTTTAGGCATTATTTACCCGAAAGTTTCGAGCCTATGTTTACACGTGCTCCATCTTAATTGAGTAACTCTGCCCCGACCACTAACTAGGCGTTAATGCCCCTTTGGTAGTTGGTGCCATTGAATTGTTTTGTGGGACGAGTTCATTGGCACGACATGCAAAGCAATCATTTGGCCTGCTCCACACAACAATAAAAAATGGCAATTTACATTAGGCCAAAAACAAGGGAACTTGGCTGAGAACCCAAAGAATCCAAGAACCTAAAGAGCCGACCATTCATCATAGACCCGTCATCCGCCTGGGGCACATCAACGCACACTCACACTCACACACACACCTATTAATGGAGGAATACTTCATGTGCTGCAAAACGCAATCAAAAGAGCGTTAAACAAAAGCGTTTCCAGAATCATAAACAAGAAGGAAATAATTATAATGAAGTCCAACTACATTTTAAATACTCTCTCTCTAAATAATATAATGGAATCAATTATATAAAAGAACATCAATTTCTGAGTAAAATTTAGTTTATACAAGTTTTTTTAACGGCTCGAGAAAGATTTTTGAAATAAAAAAAACTATATTGAGCTATATGTGAACAATCGATAATTATCGATTATTTAGTAACTATTATAATTATATCTAACTAAAAAAGTTCCTTTAGATCAATCATGTTTCATGTCTTCTATCAGTTCACAATAGTAAAATACCCTTAAGATTTGTAGAGTATTTAATAACAGTGCCATAGCAATGCATAGATGACGACTTTAAGTAGCTTTGCTTCAAATCTGTTCTGTTGCCACAGCAGGGCAACGATTCTCTTACAACGCAAGCTCTATAAATATTAGGGTAATTATTTTTTTAACCCACAAATGTCAAAGCAACAACGACAATAACAACAACACGCCCCAATATTAGAACGTTAGAAGTAAACTTAGTTGTAGGTAAAGGTAAAGTAATTTAAGTGCCAAGTTGCGCTTCGCTTCTCCTCCTCCGCATCGCACCTTCCTCTCCTCGTCTACCTTAAACATATTTTCATTTTATGGCTGTTTGCTAGCGTTATTTTTGCTGTTGCTGTTATATTTGGAGCGGGTTCTTTTGGGTTTTTTGGGTTCTGCGCTGCTGACCAGCAACAGCAGAGACAGGAAGGGGCAGAGAACTCGGTCTGTCGGTCGTTGGTTTGGCTTTGATTGCTTTGTGTCGTTGAGTTCCTGGCGGAGCGTCTCCCGAATCACCCCGTAAATATGTATGTATATATATATATGTCTATATTAATATCTGTGTGTTCTTGTTCTTGTGCTTGTGCATGAAATGGCCTTTTGCTTGCGACGAACGAAGGAAATTAGTTTTAATCTACTTCCGCTCTGGTTTCTGTCGCTTGTCTTAGTGAACTTTCTGGCTAATGCGTATCTCTGCAGTTTTTGTGGCATTTAAAAATGCGTTATAAATAAATAAGCAGCCCTCGACTGGGCTAATCCACTTACGTGACTTGTACATCGTGATCATTTGAAAGTCTCTTTTAGAATACCTCCCACGGCATTCGAGTTAATTAGATGTGTTAATACCTGGCTCATGGTTATTTGCTGACAGGGCACATAAAAGCTGACCGTTAAGAACTTTGCGTCTGCCATGAATTTCTGGTTGCTAATCAACAATTTTTAGGGCTCTTAGCACATTAACTGATGCAAAAATTATACAGATACAATTAAATTAGAAGTCGTTCGCCTTACCAGCCATTAAAACAGAGCAAAGCCTATGCGCAAATGAATAATTTATGTCTTGGAAGGATAATTATATTTACCTGAAAATAGAAAACAATAAGTAAATTAATTTGAGTTGATTGTAAAATAGTTAATTGGTGTTAAATAAGAATGTATAGATATAGATTGAATAATGGTACTTCAAAGATAATCACTTAATGTTAGAATAATTAACTAATCAATTTAAATAGAGTTTTCCCACCTATGTTAATTACTGCTAGTTAGCTCTCACTAGTTGCTAATATACACCTAATACGAGTAATAGATTTCCGTAAAACAGAACAAATTTCAAGTTCAATGCAAAAAGAATTCGTTCATGTAATTGAAGACCCGTCTGTAGTCTAGCACTTCAATGGTCTGCTTTGCCCGAGGTAGCAATGGTAGAATGTAAAAAAAAAAATGATTCGAAATGCGAATTCCCACATTTAATGTGAGATAATTTCGCGCCTCAACTGATCATGAAAAGCGTCCGACAGACAATTGCCTACAGACTGTGGTTCAGGTAGACAACCAGTTGAGTTGAGTGAGTTGAGTTCACGTTTAGATACTAACGATGCGGGGCCCAAAGTGAAGCAAATTACCATTTTAGACGCGCTTCAACGGCGCCCAAGTAAAAGGTAGCCGGAGGTAGCTGGCTCCAGTCAAACTCAAGCCAAGTAAGACAGAGATCAAAGATCAAAAGAGAACGAGACGAATATAACTGAGAGCAAGGAATGCAGCTCAGCAAACTTAAAGATATATCATATCCCTTGCTTGACTGTCCTCTTCTTCTTCTTCGTCTTCTTCTTTTTCCTTTTTGTTTATACCCGTACATTGACTTCAGTACAGCAAGAACAAAGAATAAAAAGCACACATTTCTTGCTAGTCCAAAATAAATATTTGATTATGCCTGGGAGCACTTCAAATTTATACGAAACTAAAATGAAACAATAATTTATGTCACATACATTTTAGCCTCATTTGTGTGTGTGTCAGGATTTGTACGTTGCCAGACTGCGCCTGACCACGACTCATAATTGAAGCTAAAGTCTGTGGGCGTTGCATTTAGGACATGCACGCACCACCAGCAACAGCAGCAGCAGCAGCAGCAGCAACAGCTTCAGCTAGGAATTGAATTACAAGCTGCATCACGCAAATCAAAGGAGATGAAATCGGATTTTCACCCACAATCACACGCACTTGCATAACCATCGAGCTGGAGTTACCGTTTATGAAACCGTAGAACATGTAGACAATAGAATCACAAATCTGATTTATTTAAGAGCACAACACGTTCTTGCCAATTGAATTCACTGCTTGTCATGACAACCTGCAAGGATTTAAGTGAGTGCCACTCATGGTTGCCAGGACGACGCAAGCAGCTTTGCCCAAGCGTCGAATTGAATTCATTACTGCAAAGATACACACGTTTTTAAGCCTCAATACAGTCGACAAAATGTAGTTAGAGAAATTTAATAGTCAACCATTTTTCGTAGTGTAAAATATAAATCAATAAAAATTTATTTGTTTGATATAAATAAATTGACCTTTTACTGATCTTGGAATTGAAATTGACTGAAATGCTTTGTGAATATCGAGTTATATTGTCAATAGATCAAATGATCAAAGTTTATAGTCAATCAGTAAGAACAACAAGTTAAAAGCACGCATAGTTTTTGAAATTAAATCAGATTAACATTCATTGACTTTTTGAACTTAAAAGTTTATAATAAATATGCATCTCAACAGACAATTTATTTATATCGTGGAACCAAAAATATTGTAAATGTGTTTATATAATATATATAGTCATAAATGATCAGCATAAGTAAGAGAAAATATGATAAATGTCATTAATATGTGTTATAACCCGATCATAGTTCAGTAAAGCACTCAAGTTATTTATTATTTATATGGATTTTTTCACAGTGTATGCAACACTTATTCTTAACTCACTGGGCAACTGGGCAACCGAGTGCACAGCAATTATGGCAGACTTAAGCTGGCATAAACAACCTGGACAAAGCCAGACACTCACACCAACACGCACACATGTGCAGTAGTATCTGTGAAGAAGCGAAGCGAATTCAAAAGGAAGACAACAAACTGTATGATGCAGGCAGCTAAGTTAGAATCAGCAACAGCAGCAGCAACAGCAGCAGCCATTGACAGCTGATGGACCAACCACAACAACAGCAGCAGCGGCAACAACAACGACAACAACAGCATCACCAGCAGCAGCGGCAGCAACGACAACAATATCAAACAAGGAGCTCAAAAAACAACGTTGCTGATGATGCTGCTGATGATGGCTTAAACAATGGCCTCCAAGGGCCAAACACAAAATGCACTCGAGCACACAGCATCACTACTTCATGATAGTGAACTTGTGTGTGTATTTGTGTGCGAGTGTGCGAACTGAGTGTGTATATCTTGCAGATACATTTCGACAACAGGTAATAGCTGGTAGCTGCTGAGTGTCCAAAATAGCCAAATGCTCGAAAATTGGCCCAGCAAAAGATGAAGCGCTATTGCTTCGCAATATACATTTTTGCAGCTGCTTGTGTGTGAGGGCATGTGTGTATGTATTTTTGCAGAGTATCCTGTGACAGCTCTTAAACGACTGTTATCCTTTGGTAAAGCCATGCCAGGTTCTTGTTACTGTTCTTGTCTGTCTGCCCGCTTGCTGCCGCCTGTATGCCATTTTTCCCTTTTGTCAATAAGCTTCGATTCGCTTTTGTGCATTTATTTCGGTTCATTGTTCTCAATTGAACCGCCTTTGGCTTGAGCTCAACAGATAAACTCACCTCGCAGATATATATAAATATATATGTATATATATATATATTTATCTATACTTATATCCCCCTTACATTGTGCAGGTATTGTTTAGATTACATGAACAACAGCTGCGTTTACCCCGCCTCGATGCTTACTGCCAGCAAGATGCTCTCGTCGGACAACTTTACGACTGATTGTGTTTCCCTTTTTGTAATCATTAACCGACCATTACACGTTCTTGTATCTTGAAGGTTGCCAAGCTACGCAGTCCGGGCAGCTGGTGTCTTGTCTGTCGTTCTGGTCCTCTGTGTTGGCATTGCATAGTCTCATTGTCTTTTGCCTGATTATGGATTAGCCATCAGAGATTTTCCCGTTTAGAATTTTGAATGTGAGGGATGCACTGTTCAATTCAATTACAGGTAATTACTAAAACACTCGAGCTATTCACTAACTCGAGCATAGTTAGAGAGCATTATCAATTAAGAGAATTATGCACAGGAATATATTGATTTGTGTTACAACACTTTCAACGCTTACAAGCTAGCTAAGCTCTTAAGCAGATTTATTTAGCTCATGTACTAAAACAAATGGCGAACTGTTAAATAAACTCAAAGCCCTATGTGAACTAACAACGAGAAAAGTTCACACAAACATTTTATTAAAAACATTCTAACCAAGACTATCTAAGGCGTCGAAGATATTGCCTCACACACATCAATCAATGGCATTCAATTGACAACTCAGAATCCAATATTCACTGTCAACTTGACTAAAAGTCAGTTTCGAAAGTTAAAGATAAATCCAAAGTAACAGACACATCAATAACACAATACGCCAAATGGGAAACTTTCAACTCTTACATACAAATTAAAAACTTTTCGATGTGTCTCGCCCAATTCAGAGGGAAAACAAAACAGGGCAACAGCCAACACCCGCACACCAAAAAATAACTGTGGTTAACTTGCCAGACAGACAACAACAACAACCAGAAAACAAAAAAAAAAACAAAAAAAAACAACAAAATCAAAGAGGGGAACAGAAAGAAAGAAGAGCTCTCTCTAAGGATACAGATACCATTGCTTAGCCTGGAAACTAGAGTGCAAGACAAACTGACCTCAAGGATTGCTTGTAGTTTTGGTTTTATGCCTGAGTGCCGCCAATTATACACAAGCCTTTCCTTCCCCCTGTCCCCGAAAGGGTATGGCAACCAAAGTGTTTTGCTATGCGGAACGAAAGTTGACACCAACTTTGACACTCAATTGGATTATGTGATGAGACAACAGTGCCGGCGGTTAGTAATGTGACTACCAAATGTGTAGCACACAATAAAGGAAAATAAAACATTTTAAATACAAAATTGTATACATTATATATACTATATATATACTGTATATGTTGTATATAATTCATTCATGAAATATACCGTCTGTTCCCTGGAGCGAATTCGACTCAAGGGCTATGCAAATTCCATCAGGCCAGGCTCTGCTGCGTGTGTGAGCCAACTAGTCTGCTGCTCAGTTCAAAAAACTTTCGACGTTGCATGGGCTAACAAAATCTCCGCACACTTTCTGCTGTCAAAAGTCATAAAGCAGTATTGCCCACTAAGAATGTGGGTCGGTCCTAACGTGACCCCTTTTTGCATTCTAGATTATAAGTACACACTCAGCGCTTATGGCGTTAATTTCAAACATTTCCTAAAGGCAATTCCGATCAACATGTTGGCACTTTAATGCCAATTCTCCTCAGATTAAACAAACCAAACAAACCATTGAACCATGCTGACAGCGTAAAGAAGTGCCCAAATCCAACCAAATACATATGAACACACTTCACCGGTTCGCAGCAACAGCTTCATTATGATCATCAGCAACTTCATTAGCATTGTTGGGAAAAACGCGGCTGAAACCTTCGATGCCACTTGTGCAAATGTTTACCACGAATTTATAATGAAGCTTGCCAAAAAAAAATACAAGAAAATATTGTAACATTCAAATTCGTTAGCCAAAAGATACTCTAACAAAATCATGTTCAGAAGAATGTAAATTTAATTAATTAATGAGAAATTGATGAAATTGCGACCTTTAGAATGTAAAAAGTATTTTACAAAAATAACAAATTTAATTATTATATGTAAACTTCTTAATTGAAAGCAAGTTGTAGACTTCCTCTCACATAGCAATAATGCTTAGCGTAAGAGTATATTGAAGTCAATTCACTGTGCGTGAGCATTGTGAAGCGTAGCAGAAGCCGAAAAACAAACTTGGAAAAACAAACCCAAATGCAGCGAATTGTTTTATGATAACCTAGCGGCATTTGCCATTTAATATACACATATATATGTATATATATTTATGTATGAATGTAGCTTGTTATTTCGAATGTTCCTTTTTGCTCCTGTATTACATGCAAAGTTATGCAAAATGCGCTAACGCGAAAAAATTTTATTAATCTAAAACAGACTGAGGAACAGAGACGCATAAGGCCTAACAATATGCCCAAAAAACCAAGCCAGTTAACGCGACGAGGTTAAGGCGTATGTCAAGTACCATTGTAAAAGTGAGCACATGAATGATTCCTATATGGAACAGAAGAACAGAAGTTGAACGTGGTATGGATCTGGATCAGGGTGCGCTCGAGTGCTATAAGCTTCCCTTGTCATGCTCATAATTGTAATTGTAATATGTACTAATACTCGCCCAACTGCTCACAGTGCACAAGCCACAAGCCATTGTGTTTCAAGTATGTGCCATGTGTAGGAAATACATGTGGCCGAACAAGACCAGCAACAGGAAACAGCCCAGCCAAATAACATCGCAGTTGATATTCTTGTTGCTGCTGCGGCTGCTGTTGCTGCTGCTATTGCTGTTGCAGCGACTGTTTCTATGGCATTCGAAGCGATTTTTTCGAGTTTATTGCCAGACATCAATAATTATAATCGTTATTTCCGCTCGAAATCTTTCACAGCAATCGTTGCACATACACATATTATTATTTATTGCATTCAATAAACTTATACTCTGTCATATTTGATCAGCTTGAATATAGATTATTCTAGCTTCTATTTTATTATATTTAATAAAATTTATATATGTATTTATAATTATTTATCAATTATTAATACACAATTTTAGATTATTTATGATTTTTTTCGAAATTGGTAAATTGATCTAATTGCAATTCAAAATGCAAGTGACACCATGGCCAAAAACAAAAGTGGTTCAATTAAAATATTAATACGAACAACAAATTATTGTTTTTTATTTTTATGCAGAGCCAATTATATATTAAAATTGCATAAAAAAAAGAAAAACAAGTTTACAGTTGACAATTAATTCAGGCAAGTCAAGGTGGCCAGGGGTAATTAAGTTACTATAGAATTGGCAATGCAGTAATTTTATTTCAACTAAAATTTAAATGCAAATAAATTTTTATCATTTTTTTGCACACACTAATAGTAATTGTATTTCCACATATTTATACATTTTTGTATATTCTTATTTTTTAAAAGAAAATCAATAAATTGAAATAAGCAAAGTTTCAATTATGTCAGTCACATTAATCTTAATTATTCAATGCGCACCACAAACTTGGAAGTTTGAACACAAAAACAAAATGCGACGACAACAGCGTTGCAGCAACAGCGTTGCCAGATATCAAAAATGCTAAAAATCAACCCGAATCATTATTTACTTCTTTTTTTATACGCTTTTCACATCTGTACAAGCCAGAAATTAATTACAGTGCGCCCCCTCGCCACGAAACGAACGTATACAACATATGCGAAATATGCAACAGCAGACAAGGACGGGAAACGATGATGGAGTGGAATGAGTCACGGGCCAGGATGCTCACAGGACGTTGTTGAGAGTTTGCGCGCCAGCACAAAAACCTGTACACAAATTATCTATAATAAATATGCAAAACTTTTTATGCGTGTGAGTGTATGTGTGTACGTCTGTGTGTGTGTGTCTGTGAGTGTGCGTGTGTGTGTGTGTCTGCACACAACGAAAAAAGGGTTGAATTCAAGCATCAAGTAGAATACGGCAGGAACAGAAGGTTGCGGCAACGACATGTCGAAAATCAAAAACTCCCGACGACAAACTCTCCAGAGAGTGGCAGAACAAATGGAAGCTGAAAACGCACGATGGCGGCCCGATGGCAGGACATGCGTTCGTCCTGCACCCGAACAGGGAACAGCGTTTAGTTTGCGTTCTATAGGCTCATTGTTGTGTCACTGCCACTGCTCAGATCAAGCCGGAATAACCCTTAATGAAAATGGCAACACAACTGTTACCAAAATCGATTAAATAAACGTGTGCTACAGACTTAGACAAGCACACACAAACACACACACATACACCCACACACACATGACCACAGAGTCGAAAACCGCATCCGTTGACGCCATACTGTTATGAAAGAAGTGAGGGCAGGGGTTAATGGTGGGAGTGGGCAAGTTTAGTCTAATATAATTTATGCCCAACTGGCATCGGAAGCTGCTCGAAATAGAGCTAGCAATTGGGAATTGGGAATAGGCAAACAATAAACAAACACACACACACACACAAATGCACAGAGAGTGCCATGAATATATATGGCAAATGATTAAAAAGATTTACAAGCTACCAGATTGTTGTTTATTTTCATGAAATATGGCAATGCTAATTTGTTTCTCAGTGCTATTTTATTTTTGTTTTTATTTTTCTGGGTATCTGCGTATGCCCAGGTGCTGCCTACTTTTGAGCAACAAAACATTTGCAGCAGCAAGTTTTGAAGGAAAGAGCAAAATAAGGAAACAGAGTTGCACCCAAAAACAACTCTCGCGCTCGCATTGTTATTGGTGTTAATTTTTGCTGTCACTCTGTTACAGTTACCGTTACAGTTACCGTTCCTGCTCCTGCTGCTGCTGCTGTTTGAACAAAAACAATTTCCTGAGAGAGCGCACGTTGCGCTCAAAATATTTGATGTCGTCGTCGCCATCGTCGCGGGTCGTTGTCGTTGTCGTTGTCGTCGGCGTTAGCGGGCATCGTCTTTACCCATTCCGGGTCGCGATTCGCTCGATTCGCCTCGATTTTTTAATAGATAGATACACATCGCCCACCATCCAGCTAGCCGACCAAAGCAACCACTTTGATGCCAGCGATTAACCCCCAAAAAGTGTAAACTTTTAATGGACACACACACATACGCACACGCACATCTACGTGCGCCCACACACACATACACACACACCACTACATGCTTACAGCAGCCACAAAGATTCCTTTAATATTTTCAATGAGAAAACTTTTTAGACTTCAAATCAAAACAATTGTAACAAAAGCGAACAGCAAAACGTATTAAAAAGAAATGAGACAACTGCAAAGAATTTTAGGGAAGAGCAAAGCATCGAGGGGAAAACAGAAGCAATAGCTGAGCTGTGCCTAGTTTGTACGCCCTTAGCAATAGCTAAGCTGTACCTAGTTTGTACCTACCTAGCAATAGCTGAACTGTGCCTAGTACCTACTCAGCTATTGCTATTGACCTGTACCTACTTGGCTTTGATGACTGCAATATTTTAGTTTTCAGCTAACGCTAATACGACCTAAATTTTATCACAGAGTTAACATGAAGTTACTGTTGTTATAATGTTTACTAAGCTATTAAACAAGTATGAACACAATAAATAGAAACTACAAACTTTCCATGATAAGCCCTGGGCGCGAAATCTCATTAAGCAAGAGCGCAGAAATAAAAACAAAAACAAGAGAAAACCCAAATGAGAGTCGAAGAGAGAGCAGCATTGCGCTCTCTCAAAAAAAACTCTGCTAGACGACTTCGAGCTGATAAGCCAAATACTGAAGTACGGGGGAAAAAAAGTGTTCTATTTTTATATTGCATATGCCAACGAGAGGCAATATAACCTAATAAGCAAATGCTTAACTCAATTATGACTAAGGGATTTAGAGAAGTATTCTAACTATGACTTGTATTCTTATCAAAACATATTTACATATTTCTTAGAATTAATATATTGATAAAGCTTTACATAAATCAATTTTAATACATTTTGTAGTACAAAAATATCAATTCACTATCAGTCATTGTGATGAAATCATAGAAACAACTAAAAAGTTGTGATTAATGCCAGCTAAAGTATATGAACTCTCTGATGACTAAGACATGTTAGTGATAATCAATAAAGTCTTAAATGAATCAATTTCAGGAAATGGTATTCAAAAATTGTAATGCAAAAGATATGTGTATATATATAAAAAAGCAAAATTCAAAATTTAATTCAATTTAGTTGTTAAGTAAGGTAATATGCACAATAATAAGCAGTTACAATGATTACTATCAGGTAATTCTACATCATCAAATGTTTTTCAACAAAATGTTTTTTTTTAGTTGAATAAAATATTTCCTTTGTATAAAATATTATAAAACAAATTGAAGCACTAAACAAAAATAATCATTTTGGTTTATCTTTCAATCGATAAAAAGTATCAGAGCACAAGTCCATAAACGATTCGTTCAACGTCCTTGAATAGCTTGAATCATTATATTTATTTATACACAAATAAATAAATATAAATGCATAGCAATGATGTGACCAAAGCTGTTGTTTATCTACAAATAACAAATTGATTATAAACAATGGGCCGCCAGTCGCTAATAGACAATGTTAATAGGTGTCTAATAGCGCGGAAAATGGATTTAGGATTTTCAAAACATTTAATGAGCTTTTGACACGCTTCGACAAAGAAATACCCATCAGAATAGCAGCAAAATAGACTAATTCAACTGTATCAAATCTGTAACAAATACCAACAAAATGTAATAAAATTTTGAATATTTTGATTCGGTGATATTTGCCAGCATGTAATATATACATATATGTATATGAACAACAAGTGTGAGTGCTTGATAGTGGCTAAGCAGTGCTGCCAACTTTTTGTCAGAAAAAAATTCTGCTTTTAACGGAGAGGAGAACGAACAAAAGGCTGGTTTTTACTTTATGATGCAAGCTCTAGAACAAATTATGTTTAACATCAATTGAAATCAATGTTATCGATTAAATAGTTATCGATCATTTAAACAATAAACTTGATCTGCGATATTCTTGATGAAGAACATGTATAGTCCATAGAGAAAGTAATTTCAAACAAAATCAATATACCTTTCATGCTATTGGCACCAGGGTGACATGGCAAGTGTTTGACAAGTGCAGAGCTGGCTATGGCTGCAGCTGTTGCATCGCGTGCCAACTATTTATTAACGCTTTTATTATATCTAGATCTATTATATCTATTATTAAAATAAATTATGAGTTTGCGCCAAGTGCAAGGCATAGAACCCTTAAGCTTCTTAAAAATGCATACAATTCGCGTCGCAGTTTATGTTTTTATTATTATTTATAATTTATGCAGTTTTTGTGGCGTATTAGCTCAGTCTGTTGCCTTGTTTGTTGTTGTTCTTGTTGTTGTGGTTGCAAGCAAGCAAACAGAGCGCGTTTTATTCATTCAATTTGCTGGCACGTTTTGCATTACACGCGACAACCCTGACCTACAAAATACAAACATAACAACAACAAAATAACCAACTCGACTGCCTGCCCCTAGATGTTGTTGTTGTTATTGTTGTTTTTGTTATTATTATCATTGTTGCTGTTGTTGTTTTTGTAGCTACTTTGCATTGAGAACGATTTGTGTTCTGGGCTCTGGCGCTTAGCCGCGTGAACATTGAATTTTATAAATAAATTAACAGGTTAATGCATTTTGCCGGTCGTGTGGGCGTCGCTGCTTCAATCAAGGTGGGACGTTTCATATAAATGCAATAGTTACAATAGTTATTATTCAGCAGGTGCAAAACAATGTGATGAGCATGATATATTTTATAATATTAAAAAAAAAACATAAATTAAAATATGGAAAATTTCATTTGAATTGGCATTGAAAAGACTTTTTCTGGAATCTAAGTTCAAGGGCTTAAAGCTTTAAGGGGAAATTGCAATTAGATAAGTTACTGCAAGAGCTTTCACTGTATTTGATATTAAGTCCAATTTTACAATATATTAAAAATTAAAAATAAAAACAAATAAAAATTGTAAACAAGTCACTTTATTCCAAGTTTGATTTGCATGTTGAGCTCAGTTAATTGCTCATTGTTTACATTGCTTAACTTAATTGCAGCTATAATTGGCTATAATGGCACGCGGCTAAGTCTTATGGGTCGACCTTAGACCGGCTAAATGGCAAGAGACAAGTGAAATTTGAATCCAACAGCTAAATACGCGTTGAAAACGGATGTTCATGCAGCACGACAACAAAAAGATACAAATGTATCTCAACAGCAGTATGAGAGTGCTTTTAGCTTATTTCATTTTATTTATTTTTTTTTATTTTTTCTTTCCTCTTTCAGCTGCTTTCTCAGACTTTTGGGTCACATTTACATTTACAAAATGTTGCAACGCTCGCGACACTTTCTCTTTTTTTGGGTTTTAACTTAACATTAATCGCATCAAAACAAAGGCATAGCTAAAATCATCGAAATAAAATCATATTGGCAAAACGAACGAACGTCATTGCGATCAACTTTTGTGCCTCCCAATGGAAAATTTGTTACCTCAAAAGGTAGACATAGAAATTCACCATTCACCACAGCGAACACAAACAAAAAATGAAGACAGAAAGGGGGAAAGAAAGATTCACTGCCCTGTCGGTCGGTCGTTTAGTACATTTGGCTTTGTATCACAACAGTTTTGGCGTTTTGTTGCTGTTGCTTGTTTTCACAGTTGTTGCTGCCTCTGTTGTTTGCTACAACAACAACACCAACAATAACAACACTGACAGCTCTGAGCAGCTGCGCTGCGCAGCATTTTCAGAGCAGCGAGAGCAATTTATTTTTAGCAGCAGCAACAGCGAGAGCAACGCAACGAGAGCCGTCTCTAACAGACACAGAGAGGCGACGTAACGACAAAAAGAGAAACAGAATGAGAGAGAGAGAGCGAGAGTATGCGCGCAAAGTGCACGTATGCAGGCCGCTGATGCTGAGTAAATGAAATGAAATGCTAATTACAATAGGTAAGGGCAATTTTTTTTTTTTTAATTCTCACCTGGTCGATCCAATGACTGTCTGCGACTCATTGGCAAAAATTTATGCGCCTTGTTTTATGCTTCGGGATACAGACAATTGCGGTTTAAAAATGAACAAAATTTGATTGATTCATTTGTGTTGCTGTTGGTTGTCTTCTTCGTCTTCTCCTTCTTCTTGTTGTTGTTGTTGCTCGGCTGTTGATATTGCTTGAAACTATCTTTACTTATACTGCTTACTTAATTCTATACACTGAGAAACACACACGCACCCACACAAAGACACGACATATACGAATTCACATTTTATTGCAGAGATTACATCGACTGTTGAGCATACTTTCTTTTCATATAGAATTAGCGCGCAACAAGAAACGTGGACTGAACTGATGTAGATATATATGTAACGTTGTTTTATTTATGTATGTATGTATGTTTGCAGTTTGGCGCTGCCGTTGGGCGCCAGCGGCAACTGCAATTTCGTGTGTGGTATTTTGATTATTATTATTATTATTATTATTGTTGTTGCTGTTGTTGTTGTTGTTGCTGGTGACTTTTGCTATGATTTTATTTATTTGAAAACAACTCACGATACATGAACACACAAGCACATATAAACATTCTCATTTACATTAGCATTTACATACACATACACACACACTCACACTCGCGCGTCACGTCAATGAACGCAGCAGCTCGTTGTTGTTGTTGTTGGTTTTGATGTCGTCGTCGCCGTAGTAATGACGAAATAACGCTTTTTACGCATATTTCTCAATGAATTTATTCACTTGTACATATAACAGTTGTTTATTTACATTTGTGCACTATTATTGGAAATTTCAAACACCGATACTTGGCATTTCTTTTTTAATTTTATTTGTTACGCACGCACGAGCGTCCATACGAGCCATATGACGAGACCCGCCGACGAACAAAGGGAAAATGCTGAATGTGAAAAATGTCAAACATTTGAGAGCGAGCAGACTTTGGGTCTGCGACGTGTAAGTCGCGTGCGAGTAGGCGGGATAGCTGGATGAGTGTTTTCTCGGACACTATTGTCGTCTCACTCGCGCGCCCTTTTTTGTGGTAGAGAAGAAAAAAACCAAAACGAAACGAGAGATTTACGAAATTCACAAAACATGCCACCAATATTTTGTTGCTTATATACAATTGTTATGCCGCTGACATTCTTCATTGCACTTTGTTTTTAGCAATTGCTGGCTTATAATTATTTTCTCTTAGCACTATTATTAACAGTCTCGTTGCCAAGATTTCCCGCACTTTTCCATACACGCAGTGCAGCACTTGGCACTTAATCTACGCTTTTTATCTATGTGTGCGTGCAAGCATTTTGCAGCTGCTCCAACTGACATTCACAACGGAACGTTGCCAGACTGTCTCACAGAAGTTGACCATTCCGATATATAAGTTATTGTTGCTGCATATTTAGAACGAATAACTTGACAAGAATAGTTTGCATAGTATTATAGGATTTTAAGAGAATATACAGCAAATTTTGGACAGTAAATGCAACAGTTGATTATATGTTTATAACATTTATTCGAATAACCGATTATGTTGAATAACAGCTGAGCCGTGTTATCGTTATGTTATAGCTATGTTATCGCACTTTCACAACAGCAAATCGATTGAAAATTACTATCGGCCGCGTATAGGCGGAGGAAATAGCGTTTCTTTTGATCATAATATTTTATTTTTGATTTTTGGTTCCATAACGAAACGCAAAAGTGAAGTAGAGTGTAGTCGCGAACAAAGGAATTGTGACCACAAACACCATGCTGCGGGCGATAGGCAAACGGGACAGGGACATATTTGACGAGGTATGGCCAGAGAAAAGAAAAATTGTGCTCAAGCTGCTGCGCCAGGAGACGGTATCACAGCTCGAATGGCAGGAGCTCTTCTTTGGCGTACACTTCGTGTGCCTGTGGGACGAGAAGGGTGCGTCCAAAATATACGACGGCCTTCAGCAGGATATTGTCGAGTTCATTGTTCAGGCCCAGTCCAAGGTGCAGGCGCAACGGGGCGAACAGGCACTGTTGGCGACCTACATTGTGGAATGGCGTAAATTCTTCACACAGTCCAACTACCTGCCGCTGCCATTTCGACAGTTAGAACAGTCGCCGCAGGTGAAGCCCGCGTCCAGTTCCAGCTCCACATCGTCATCAAATGTCGGTGGCGGCGGCGGGGCATCCACCTCGACTGCCGCTGCCCTAACCAGCAATCAAGCACCCTTAAGCAGTTCCTCAATAAAGCCCTCAACGTCAGCAGCTTCAACGAGTGGTGCCTCCACCAGTGCTGGCGGTGCCAGCAATTCGGCTGGTGGTTCCAGCTCCAAAAAGAATCCCACCGAGGACAGTCCGGTGCGCAAGCTAATGCTTGATTCGTGGAATAAGCATATCTTTCATGACATCAAGGATCGACTGCAGGAGTCTGCCATGAAGATTGTCCATGCTGAACGCAATGGCGATGCGTATGATGCTCAACTGGTAGTCGGGGTACGTGAGAGCTATGTCAATCTGTCCTCCAATGCCGAGGATAAACTGGAAATTTATCGCGAGTACTTTGAGAAGGCCTATTTGAAGGCCACCGCCGACTTCTATCGTCTCAAGTCCGCTGAACAGCAGCAGGAGAACGGTGTGCTGGCATATATGAAGTACGCGGACGCCAAGCTGCGCGAGGAGGAGGTGCGCGCTAAGCGTTACCTAGAGCCGAGCAGCTTCAACATATTGACATGCCGTCTGGTCAAGGTGCTCATTGTGGATCACCTCAATTCGATTATAGCCGAGTGTCCAGCGCTGATACGCGACTACGAGACGGAACGCTTGAATCTCATGTTTCGCCTGATGGATCGTGTCATGGATGGCGAAGGTGTCGAGGCAATGATGGGTGATCTGCAGCGGCATATAAAATCCGCTGGCCTGGCCGACATGCAGTCCGCCTCAGAGATAATCACACAGGACTCGGAGAAGTATGTGGAACGACTATTGGAGCTCTTCAATAGATTCAGCGACCTGGTGCGCAACGCCTTCAACGATGATCCGCGTTTTCTCACTGCCCGAGACATCGCCTTCAAAATGGTGGTCAACGACACCAGTGTGTTCAAAATGGAGCTGCCCACGAGCATCGCCAATCGTGGCGTCAAATACACAGCGCCCGAGAGCAAATGTCCCGAGCTGCTTGCCAACTACTGTGACATGTTGCTCCGTCGCACGCCGCTCAGCAAACGCCTAACCAGCGAGCAAATCGATGCACGTCTACGGGACGTGCTGCTCGTGTTGAAGTATGTCAACAACAAGGATGTCTTTATGCGCTATCATAAGGTCCATTTGACGAGGCGGTAAGTAGATTCTTGGTATTTCGCATCAGGATGTAGGACTGATCCATAAATATATGTGTAAATTTACCATGTATTTATGGAACATAATTAATTCTTATAGTATATAAGGTATAGAAGATATTTTTGCTAACTTGACATTAATTTGCTTGTCTTTAGTTTAATCCTGGGCACAAGTGCTGATAGTGAAAAGGAAGAGGATATCGTTGAATGGCTGCGCGAGGTGGGCATGCCAGCGGACTATGTCAACAGGCTGGCACGCATGTTCCAGGACATTAAAGTAAGTAGCCCATATACACAATGACGCCCATTTACTTGTTCTAATTTGTATTCTAATCCATAATAAAACAGGTCAGCGAGGACTTAAATACTCAATTCCGTAACTCTATAAGTCGGCATGATGCCATCAATATTAAAATACTCAATGCGGGGGCGTGGGCGCGCTGTTCGGAGCGTGTGTCTGTTTCGCTGCCCATCGAACTGGAGGACTATATACCTGATGTGGAGGAGTTTTACAAGAAGAAGCATTCCGGCCGTAAGCTGCAATGGTATCATCACATGAGCAATGGCACCATCACGTTTGTTAACAATTTCGGGCGCTACGATCTCGATGTCACAACATTTCAAATGGCTGTGCTGTTTGCCTGGAATCAGCGGCAGCACGATAAGATCTCCTATGAGAACTTACGTCTGGCCACCGAGCTGCCCGGTAAGAAAATAATTCAAATTGAAAATCCAAAAAATATCTTCAATATTGTATTTATTTTACAACAGATCCCGAGCTACGACGCACTCTATGGTCGCTGGTCGCCTTTCCCAAGATCAAAAAGCAAATCTTGCTTATGGACCCAATAGCCATTAGCTCGCCCAAAGATTTTGCTGAGAACACAATGTTCTATATAAATCAAGAATTTGCAATAGTCAAAAATGGTAAATCCCAGCGCCGCGGCAAGGTGAGTTGAATATTAGAGCAATCCGATCAAGAATCCAATCATTAACTTATGCTTTACCTCCAGCTAAATCTCATTGGTCGCCTGCAACTAAGCACGGAACGTTCGCAACAGGAGGACAATCAGTCCATTGTGCAGCTACGAATATTACGCACCCAGGAGGCCATCATAAAGATTATGAAGGTGCGCAAACGCATGAACAATGCGGCGCTGCAGGTGAGTTTGATTTAATGTGGAAATAACAAAATAGATATTCAATAGCTTATCTGCTTGCAGGCGGAACTGATTGATATACTGAAGAACATGTTCCTTCCGTCGAAAAAGATGATCAAGGAGCAACTCGAATGGCTCATTGAACACAAGTATATGAGACGTGACGACGATGATATCAACATGTTCATTTATGTGGCCTAACTGTGATGGCCTTTGCGTCCTTGCCTAGTAACCATTTCCATATCCAAACCAAAACCCAACCACAGCCAACCTAATGTTTATACACTTCTGATCTTTGACTCTCAATTGGTTGCGTGCTCGAAGATCGCGCTCTATCTCTATCTATTTATCTCAATCAGTTCCCCATTTTTTTGGGCTCCCTATTTGTTTAGTTAACTTTGCGTCCTGGGCAGACTTTTCGAAATTGAAAAAATTGCTATTTCCTATTTGTATTTGTTTGTTTTGTGTAAACGCGTAATTATTTTTAAAATTGGCCTTTTGGCTGCTTGGTTTATTGTCTTAGGTATAAATAGTATGTGTATGTAGCCGCCTCCTGATAACGATTACGATTAACGCTAATCTATAAACAGAAACAAATTACTTTTGCTGTTTTCCACATATACGTGTAGCCTTTGTTTATATTGTGCTTTCTCATTTTGTAAAGTCTCGTTACACATGGCAAACCCTCACCCTCGCCCAACCCCCACGACCTACGACCTGCATCCCGCCACACAACGATTGGAATATTGGGTTTGACTAGATCAAAAATAATCGCTTCAAAGACACAGACACGTACGAAGGCAAAACTAAAAATAGATTAGCAATATTATATGTTTAAGCTAATGAAATTATAAAGCATATAAATTGTATTTTAAATAAATTAAGTTTAAACACAAGACACTATATCTTCGGGGTATAAACAAATATTGCGATTAGAAAATGTTGGATTAAAAATATCAATTTGTCTTTAAACTCTCATAATTAATGGCAAAACTCTTCGGATACCTTAAAAAGTAGGATAAGGTTTAACATTAAGTTCTTGATTTGAGAATTGTTGGACTTTAAACTCTCATAACATTGAGTAAACTCAGCAGATTTTCTTGAGAAATACAATGATCTTTAATTTCCAGCTGATACAGCAAATATATGTTGTCTGGATGTGAACGGAATTGGGAACTGAGAACAGTAAGTTAACTAAAAAAAAGTCGAATGATATTTAAAGTGTTTTAAAAAATGACGAATTTCCCATGGATGTATGAAAATTTTTGGAAACTTACATTTAAGTAAAATCTGAAACTTGATTTTAATTCAGATATTATATATAATGGTTATATACGATCCTAATATTCCACAAGCGATCAAAAAAATTACGAAAATTCCACTTTTTCAACGTGAGTTTCCAGATTTTCAGATAAAACTCAACTATTGCACCAGATCCAGAGATTGTCCAATGATAGCTCTCCCGAAAACCTTATTAAAACCCACACCAAATTCGTAATATTTCGCATTTTATTGTTGCAATATATGTATGGATCAGTTTATCAGTTAACTTGAAACTTGACATGCAACAAAATGAAAATAAGAAAAAAACTGTCTGAAAATACATTTTCAAAGAATTTGTACAAAAAACATTAAAAGGAAAAGCCAACCTAAATGCATGCAATGTATGACAAATGAAGTATCAAATATAAATATATATATATATAAAATGATTCCTGCAGCTGCAATCGCGATACTTAAAACTAAATTGGACCAAGGACTGCATGACTACATGACAAATAAAATACTTGATTTGTTTACAAAATTTAAAACATACGCATTACACCTAAACGAATACCTAATGCGAGTGGCACTACGAGCTATGAACTGATATATATCCATATATCTGATATATATATATATAGTTAAGCTTAAAATACTCTGCTTATGTTTATGTAATAGCTACTAGACTATGCTCAAATACTATTGAAGCGACAGTGGTGTGTCCTGGCCGCGGCGTCTATCTGCGCTTGCGGCCCTTCTTATAGCCCTTGCCATACCAGCCGGCCTGGGTGCGCGCCAGTTTGCGTGGAAAACTGTGGCTCAACTGCAGTCGGCGCTTGGCCGTCTCGGCAGCGGCTATGTGCGCCAGCGATATATTCTCATCGTAGTCGTCGTCATCGTCGCTAGTTGGACAGCATTCGCAGACGACAAAGCGGCCGCTGCGCGCTCGCTTCTTGTGCTTGCGCTGGTTGAGATGCCAGCGATGATAGAACTGGCATTCGAGCTCCGCATAACGATCGAAGCAGAACTCACAGTCAGCGGCCGAGCGGTTCATAGCGAAATTGGGCACCACTTGCGAGTTCCAAATATTGAGATCAGATGGTGGCGGTATCAATATGCTGTGCAGGCCCGAATACGCATATTTGGCATCATACCAGCTGGGCAGCTGACGCAGCAGCTCGTTGTCGCTGTGGCGTCGCAACAAATCCATTTGGGCCATGGCAAACTGCTCGTCTTCCTCCTGCTCCTGCTCCTGCTCCTCCTCCTCATCCACATCTCTGTCGTCCTCGTCCGCATCATCGTCGTTCTCTGTTGTCGACTCTGCGGAGCAGGTGGCACTATCACTTTGCAAGTTAAGCGCCTGCAACGATGGAGGCAACACAAGCTGCGGTTGTGGCTGCATCAGAGGCTGCACAAAGGGTGTGTATAGCGGCGCACCAATTGGTACAAGCGGCGGCAGCTGCACCGGCGGTAAGCTGGCCAAACATGACTCCAGGCGTGGCTCAAGTCGCAGCTCTACAGGCAGCAAACACATACCCGGATAGATGTTCACATCCGTGTACGGGTTCTGTATGGCAACTAGCTTGGGCAACTCCATGAGACCATTTTTGTGCTGATGTCCATTTGTGGCTTCACTTGCCAGCTCCAGCTTGGGCGTCAGTGGCTCCAGTTTGGGCTCCATCTCCGCCTTGATGCTTGTGATTTCCAAACTAGTTTCAATCAACTCATCCGCAATGTTCGTCTCTTGCTTTAGCTCACATATCGTCAACGCTTCTGTTTCAGTCTTCACTTTGATATCCAGCTCCGTTTCGGTTTTCAGCTGCAGTACATTTTCGGGCTTGGTGTCCTCGGCGCTATCATTTGGCAGTGGCGCATACTTTTGTCGCATCTCCAGATTGGTTTTGATACGCCGTCCATTTTTGATAGGCGTCCGTATGCGTGGACCCCTGCCAATGGGCAGTTCGCTGTAGCTATCGCCGGAGATCGTAGAGTCCTGCGTCTCCTCGGTTGTCGTCGTGCAGGACTGCGTATCACCCGCCTCCTCCTCGTCGGCATTCTTTAGCAACGGCTGCGTCAGTGTGTGGAACTCCTCGGGCATCAGTAGCGTGGCATGCGCAAATATTGGATCCTTCTCCTTGCTGTAGACGGGCACTGTGATGTTCAGCATACGCATTAGCTGGGCCATGACGCTGTCGCATTTACCATTGATCTTGATGCTGGCTATGCTGTCCTTGGGCGTCCATTGCAGATTCACCACGCAAATTTTGGCGCGCTGCCGTTGCGGCTTGTCCATCTGCCAGAGCCAGGTGTATTTCTTCAGCACTTTTAGACTAGAGCCCAAACAGAGTATTACATCCGCCCGCTCGGCATGCTGCGTGGCTCCATCCCAGTTCAGCGGCCACTTCACATTGCCACGCTCGCCAAAGTGCACGATGGTATCGTAGAGCGGCTCGGAACAACTGTGGCACAGCCGATGCGTCTTATGGCAGTAGCGAGCCGTCATCTCGGTCACATCGAATTGGCGCCAGTAGACCGCATTCGGCTTACAGTGCTTGCACACCTCCACATACATGTTGCCGTGTATCTCGGAGAGCGACTGCCGCGGCAGTCCGGAACGCAGGTGTAGACCGTCGCAGTTCTGCGAGACGACGTGTCGCAGCAGGCGACGTCGGTGCAGTTCGTACAGCGCCATGTGGGTGTAGGTGGGATTAGCGCTGGACAGATCATGCTCTCCAATATCCTTGCCTTTCTGCAACAGCGTCCAAATGCCTTTGCTACCACGGTAATCGGGTATCAGAGCTGCGGTACTGATGCCGGCGCCGGTGTAACAAATCAAATGCTTTGCCTGCGATATGATGTTGGCCAGCTGCTCCACCTTGGCCTCGATGACATGCGGCTCGTCCTCCTTCTCGACGACGCGCTCCTTGTATATCTCGATGCGCTCCTTACGCTTTTTCGTCGTTTTCACAATATCCGGATGCTTGTCCAGAAACTGTCGATCCTCGACGGTGCGTAACGAATCGCATTTGCGTAAAATTTGCGAAACCTACACGAAATATATTCATATATTAGTTCCGATCAATAATGCAATAAAAACAAGCTTCCAATACATACATACATATGCACATATACATATCTTCAGAAGTAACGAGCACACACACACACATACGCACACTTCTGCACATGTTTGTTAATTACCTTTCGCATCGCATCCTTTCGTCGCCGTTTCTCATTATCTTTCTTAGCCGGATTCATTTTGGCTCGCGTCTTATATGACTGAACAGTGTCAGACATTGGCTGCATTGGCTGCATTGGCTGCAGTTCGTCCGGCTCCATGCTTGTGCCTAAACTATTAGATTTTGGACTCAATTCGACATACATGTGTATGTGAATGTGCGTCGCGAACGCACGTTGAAAAGGGAAAGGAATTGACGCGCAGCGCAGTTGCGGCACTTTGACGGCTAGGAGCACATAAATTTTGCGTTATTTCTATTTCTTTATTTACATTTTATTCGTTGCTTGTTACCGCGTATTATATTCGTTGTTTTACCACTACTTTAATAAATGTTTTTTCTTACTTTTTTTTGTAAACAATAATAGTGATGGGCGATATTTTTTATCTATTATACTTACACAGGTATTTTAAAGTACTTAGTAACGATTAATGGTTAAAAATACTTTTTATATACTGTGAAATATTGATCACAGTTAATAAAAAGTTTTTTTTTAACCTATTTTAACAATTTTTTATTTGTAAGCATTTTTAACAAGAATTTAGATTAAAATTGGTGATTTTAAATAAATGGATTTAATCAATTATGCTGTGCTAAAATTACAGTAACTTAATAACAGAGTTCATTCTATGTTTTCGGATCTTACCAGATCGTCAAAAAATAACCATTCAAATTTAAAATGCTTACAGTGATTCGGAATAAATGTTTGTTTACACTATGTTAAAATAACAGTGACTTAAGAGATTTTTCTATGTTTTCCGTCCTTACCAGATCGTCACAAAAATAACCAAATTTAAAATGCACAAATTGATTCGGAATAAATATGTTTATTTACACTATGTTAAAATAACAGTGACTTGACAAAAGAGTTAATTCCATGTTTTCGAGCCTTACCAGATGGTCACATAAATATAACCATTTAAATTTCAAACGTTCAAAGGTTAATTACTGTTGTATATATATATATATATCGTTATTATGTAGATATTGCTAAGCATTTGCCATAATTTGCGTTATCCAATCCAAATAGAAGTAAACGCGCGTATAAATACTGGGAATTCTCGGAGTACCGCAAGCTATACCCGCCGATGTAATGCCCATCACATGGTACATACACGGATATTCCTTGTGGTAGACCAGAATGGGTCCACCCGAATCTCCGTTACAAGTATCCATGGGCTTCGAAGAGCCCACACACATCTGTGTGGCCGGCTCGAATCCGCGTGGATAGTCCTCGCTTTGGCCAATAACTCGCCGACACACCTGTTTTATAGAAAGGTATAATTAATCGATGTATGTATATAATATAGTATTCATATTCAATCATACATCATCTGCTATATAATTGAGTTTAACTTTCAACAGCTTTGCCGATGATCTGCCCGCCAAGTTGGTGCTGCCCCAGCCGATGGCTATATACGACTCCAGATTTTGGCCATTCTCGAAGGGCAGGCAAGCCGGATGCTTGTATCGATCGAATCGAACGCGCTCGGCCAGCTTAACCATGCCAATGTCGTTATAAAGCTCGGGACTCGCAAATCGCGGATGTCGGAAATAGTTGGCCACGGCATAGTTTCTAGGCGCTGCATCCTCTTGATCATTTTCAAAGTCCAAGTCACCCAGACGAACCACGTTCAGCTCGCCCCTAAACGAATTCGATTCTCTTATCTTGATCACGTGCACTCAGCTGTCTCAATTACTCACTCTTCCGACTCAAAGCAGTGGGCGGCGGTCAGCACGAATCTGTCGCTAATCAACGTGCCGCCGCAGAACCATTCGATCTTGTTGCTCTGCCCGCTGCGGTGTCCGAGCCGCGCCACATGCGGAAACTCCTTGGGATCAGCGGGCTGACCGCCGACAATCAAGGGCGTATAGCTGAGGCAATTGTCAATTGTCTCGTACATGATGGGCGCATTGGGAAAGAGGAAGCTATAGCCCACCTGCTCCTCAAAGACGGACTTCTTATAGCTGGTGCAGGCTGGGGATGGATGTGGAGAGAAATGCTTGGGTAAGTCTACTCCATTCTACTTACATCTGACAATATCGTTGCTTTGGCCTAAAATCAGGCTAATTGGCAACAGGGCCAAAAGCAGAAGCCACATTCTCGAGCTCAATTTGTTTACCAAAGACACAATGGGCGCGTTGTTGACCGGTTTGACGACAACAAATGCCGCGAACTTGGCAACGCACTAAACTGCCGCTCGCTCGCTCGCTCTCTCTCTGGCTCTGGACAGGTTTTCAGTTTTCAGCTAACACCCGCTGGGCTCACCGATCAGCTGTTTGGATCACATATACTAAAGTACAGCTAGAGGTAACAGCATCAGCAGCCACTTATAGAAAATGATTGATTGATCTTACATTGGCTCGTTGCGCATACGCCGTGTTCAACGTTTTATTGCTGAGCGAAGACTGACGTTTACAATGGAATTATTCAAATTAATATTAATTAACTTCTACGAAAAAAACATATATAGGAAAAATCCCGGCTTTGGTGAAAGCTCTCTAGACCTCACGAAATATTCGCCATCTCCTGTTTAATCCAATCCAGGTAGCTGTGCACGCGCGTATATAGACTCGGCACATTGGGCGTGCCGCAGCCAATGCCCAGCGAGGTGATGCCCATGACATGATACATGCAGGGATAGTCCGCATGATAGGTCAGCAGCGGACCGCCAGAGTCACCGTTGCAGGTGTCCTTGGTCTGGGCGGAGCCAACGCACATTTGTGTCGTCGCATTGTACCCACTGGGTAGCTCCTCGACATCATCGGCCGTCAGACAGTTGCTGCGAAATCCATTGAGCTTCACCTTCCTTAGTTTGCTCGAGTGGGCACCGGCGAACGAGGTTTGACCCCAGCCAGCGGCAACAAAGCTCTCATAGCGATCCCCATCGTTGAAGGGCAGACAGGCGGGATGCTTATAAACACTGAAGCGCACTCCGCGATCCAGCTCGATAAGAGCTATGTCATTGTACAGCACGGGATACTTGAAGCCCGGATGCTCCGTACTGTTCCGCACACCAAAGTCCTCCGGCTCTGCATCGTCCTGCTCGCTGTCAAAGTCCAGCTCACCCAGTCGCACCACATTGATGGCGCCGCTGCCAAGGAAGAGAAGAAATGAATTCATTTCTGCACGACAGACCACCTGGCCAGCTGACCACCTGACTACTCACTCACCTGTCCGAGTAGAGACAATGCGCTGCAGTCAACACCAGCCGATTGCTTATCAAAGTGCCGCCACAGAACCAATTGGTTACATTGTTCTCATTGCGATTGCCCAAGCGCGCCATATGAGGAAATTCCTTGGGATCGGCAGGTGTGCCGTCGACTATCAGCGGCGTATAGCTGTGGCACGTGTCCAAGGTCTTGTAGGAGATGGGCGCACTCGGGAATAGAAAACTGTAGCCATCCTGCTTATCGAAGACGCTCTTCTTATACCGCGAGCAAGCTGTCCAGAGAAAAAAGAGATGCTCATCAAATATATACCGGATATACTATAGATTTCGATTCACTTACAGCTGACAATGTCGGCATCTTGGGCATCTACAAGTCGCTCCGATAAGATGCAACTGAGCAGCGGCAGTAGCAGCCAGGGAAAAACGCTTTTCAAACAACTCGAAATTTCCATTATTAACGCCCAGCCGCTAATCACAACCGACGCCGAGCTGGGCGCACAATCAACTGCGCGAAGAGAGCGTGAAGCGCTGATCGCACAGATTTGAGAAAAATCTATATATATATATATATATATGTATTGATGTATATGTATGTGAATGCGAAGCTCAGTGGCATTTGATGATAAGATGAGAATCTTGTTTCCAGAATTGTTTATAGAAATATTTATTATTATATGCATATGTATATATATGATACATGAGATAGGTTGTTTCTTTTCCTGTTTATTTCCATTATTATTTATTTAAATTATATACATAATTGGATTTTCAACTACCTTTAACTACTCTTGGCCATCTCCTGCCTAATCCAATCCAGGTAATGGTGCACACGCGTATAGATGCTGGGCACATTGGGGGTTTCGCAGCCAATGCCGGATGAGGTGATGCCCATGACATGATACATGCAGGGATAGTCCTCGTGATAGTTTAATACCGGACCACCGGAGTCGCCATTGCAGGTGTCCTTCAGCTCGGGTGAGCCAATGCATAGCATGGTGCTCACATTGTAGCCATTGGGCAGTTCGTCCAGATCCGTCGTTGTCAGGCATCTAGTCCCAAAGTTTGTCAGCTTCACCTTCAGCAGTTTGGTCGATTCGCGACCCGCAAATCTCTTGTGACCCCAGCCGATGGCAATGAAGTTCTCGCTGCGATCGCCATCAGTAAAGGGCAAGCAGGCAGGATGCTTATAAACGCTGTACTTCACTGCACGATCCAGCTGCAGCAGGGCGATGTCATTGTAAAGCATCGTATAATTATAGTCCGGATACTCAATGATCTTCTGCACTGCGAAATCCTCGGGCTCCGCATCATCCTGCTCGCTAGCAAAGTCCAATTCACCTAATCGAACCACATTTACTGCACCACTACAAAGAGAATATATTTGAATTATTATTGGAAATTCATTTGGATTTCATTTCCCACTTTTCCGAGTAGAGGCAATGCGCTGCGGTGAGCACCAGGCGATCGCTTATCAAGGTGCCGCCACAGAACCAAATCGTGTTATTGTCGCGCTTTCGATTGCCCAGACGCGCCATAGGGGGAAATTCCTTGGGCTCAGCTGGTGTTCCGCCGACTATCAGCGGTCGTGATCCATGACACGAGTCAATAGTTTCCCATCGCACGGGCGCATTGGCGAAGAAGAAACTAATCGCCACTCGTTCCTCGAATACGTCGCGCTTAACCTGAGTGCAAGCTGCAGATCTTACTTAGTGATTGGATTAATATTATAAGTTTCTAATACTTACACTGTTTTGCTGCTGCATTCGGATCTTGGCAGAGTACGAACGTTAGCTGTACCAAAACGAATAGCAGCAAACGAGCTGCTGCGTTCACCTGTGTCATTGTGGCACCTGCCGTAGCGCAACTTTGAACTTTATTTGAACGAGGTTCGAACGCGACTGATCAATACGAGTTGAATCAATTGATTAACGAGCTGAGCTAAGCTGGCTCTATCTCTCTCTCACTCTCTTTACGTACTATCGAACGGTATTTAGAATACATTAAGGCATAAGATTTCAAAAAGATCTTTTGTTTGTGTATTTACATTGCGATGTATGTCAACATACAATAGTTTAATTAAACAAGTTCTTAACATAATTAACCATAGCTTAAAGCACTTCACTTTGCTTCAGTTAAAGTGTATTCCAGCCTTATTGAATGCCAGCAATAGACGCATAAACTCATCGATATCCATGGATCGCGCGCGTGATCCACTAAAGCCCTGCTCCTCCAGTATGCCGATCACCTTTTCCTGCATATTAAAGTTTTCCTCAATTGGCTAAAAGTGAAAAGGGAATCAAATATCAGTTAAAGAGCGAGTTATTAGCTAAGTTTCCCATACGCACCTCATTTCTCAGCGAACGATATAATTTGTAGTTCTTTTCGAGCATTTCCATCACAGAATTCACTTTGAATGTGGCCGCCAGAGTTTTGTTCTTGCGTAGGAAGGCAATGCGGGTTAGGCCATCCCATTCGGTGAAGTTGACAGGCGGTGGCGGATTCTTAGGCTCGAGACGCACTACACTCGACTCCACCTTGGGTGGTGGCTTGAAGTTGTTTTTGCCCACCTTCATGAGCATATCCACACGTGCCAACAGCTGGGTATTTATGCTCAAGCGGCAGTAGAGCTTGTCACCTGGCTTCGCCACCAGACGTTGTGCGAATTCACGCTGAAACATGAGCACGGCACAGCGAAACAGTGGGCGATGCAGCAACAACTTGAAGATCAGTGGCGAACTGATCTGGTAGGGCACATTGGCAATGCACAGGTCGAAGAAGGGTAGCTCTGCCTTTAGGAAATCGCCGATAAGCACCTGTAGTTTGGGCTGCAAAGGTGTCGCTTGGACACGTTTCTGCAGTTCAGCGGCAAGGCGTGTGTCAATTTCGCAGGCAATCACCTTCTTGGCGCGCTCCAGCATGCGCACAGTCATGTTGCCTGTGCCGGGACCGATTTCCAGCACCACATCTGTCGCTCGCAGAGCTGCTTTCTCCAGCATCGTTGTGATGACCAATGGATTTTTCAATATATGCTGACCGAAATCCTTGTTAAACACAATGCCTAGAAAGCAGTTGCTGTTAGAGTAATTTCAAAATGTATTATTTATGTATTTAACTACCTTGCTTTTGCACCTCATTGTGTATGCGACTTTTCTTCTCTGTTTTTACTTTTGGCATGTTTAATTCGCAAATAAACAGAATTTATTCAGTTACTGTTGCTAAATTTGTTTTGCTTCGTCTGCTTTGCTCGTTATATTTGGGTACCATGTGCACAGCGCAGAGTTGCATTGACTTGTGGTGTTGCCAGATCGTCGGTTGGCGCGCTTTTCAAAGTCAAACGTCCATTTGTATATGAAACCATCAGAATGAAATAAATAAAAACGATTGCTACATTTTTATAGGTGTTACCTCTTTATTTATTAATTAGTTTTCATTTTCATTAAATCTTCGCTTAAAATTATAAATCAATTTTTTTTAGTAATTTTGTTTTCTTTGGTTATCTTTCCGCGCTCCAACTGACATTTTGTCACCATTTATTTAGTTTCTTGAATAACAACTCACTGTCTTCTCTTAGTTCATTTCTTTTTACAACATATCAACTGTTGGCTTTTGACTTTTCTTTGTAGCTTATTTATTCATTTATTTAAACATAACTTAAAGATTATTTTTGTCTCAATATAATTTTTGTGGGTTTTCTTTGAAATACTTTTTATCCATTTGTTTAATATTCTTTTGAGTAATTTCTATTTTCCAATTTTGGTTTGTCTTAGATCAGCAACGACTTAAGATTGTTCTCTCTTTTAAATTTATATGTGTTGTCTGTGTATAGAATCTAAATTGCAGAAGGTACATGAAAAGGTGTATCTGTCAGCATGGCATTTGACTGTGGTTATATGCTTGTGAAGTGTAACAACTAATGTAACTGATGTAACGAGATTACAAAACGTTTCGCTCTTCAGTTTGCAGTTTGTTAGTCAAAGCGATTTTTCAATTATTTTAGTGACAATTTATTAATGAGTGTTACAATTACAATACACGTTGAATCATGCTTTGCCTGGGCTATAAACAATAAATTGTTGTCAAGCTCAACTTGCTGATGATAGTCAACTACTCATCCAATTGATTGCGATAAGTCTAGTTTTTGTTCTTGTTAATACAGTAGTTAGCCAAACAACAACAAAAAGGCGTTACAATTTCAACTTTTAGCTCTTTTTAACTCTGCCCTACGGCCCACGTTGGGGCCGTGTTGATTAATTTGTAATGAGCTTACATCTAAAATTCTGTTTTACAACTTGTTCTGTTTACGTTTTTCATTTAGTTTTTATTCAGGTTACGCGTTACATTTTTGTTTGTTTTTTGTTTTTTTTTTTGTTTTTTTAAATTTATTATTTATTTTGTTTCTGTTTTCACAATGCGCTTCAGCTGCTGCCATTTCAAGTTCGGTAACAACCAACAGTTTTTACTTTTGTATTTTATTTGCTTGCTCCTCCGATCGAGGCCTTTTCATAGGTATAAACTAATTTTTGTTATGGCTGGATCCGTATGTGTAAATTTGTGATAATTTGCATTTTATTTTTTACAACTGCATTTTCGAACTAGTTATTCGCATTTGTTATTCATTTTGTTGTTTCTTTGTAAATTGGTTTATATATGTTTTACATTTGTTCTGTCTTCATTTTAGTTTAGTAAAATGCGGTTTTGAGAATACTTGAGGTTAACATTTAAATGGGTAATGGAGCTTGGGGCTCCGCTTGCTATTTCATAAATATATTATTTTAATTATACACTTGGGCTTGTTATCATTACATACAAAGTTTCTTTTTGTTTGTGTTTAGTTAACAATGTTGCTTACAATTAGTAATTTTTGCTATATACTGCCATTTGTTGCATACAAATTTATCAAACTTAGTAATCGGCAAACAATTTGCTCTCCTGTAAATGCAGTACAAGATTCATTAGAAATTCAATTATTTAGATGCTCTCAAATCAACAAAAAACTAAAACTAGATTTTAAAAAAAATTTTTTATATATATATAAATTATATATATATATTTGTAACACGATTAATTGAAATCATAAAATCAAAGCTAACAAATTTCGATGCCACATAAATGGTTTCTATTTGTTCATTTAATTGTTTGAATTTTTTGTTGTCTAGTTTTCATTTATGCAAATTGTATTTGTTGTTTGAGTCTTTGGTTTTAAAATCAACACATATATATATTTATTTTGTTTTGTTTTATGTTTTTTAATATTGGTATTATTTCATACATTATCTCTGTTCATATATATAATTTGTTCTGCTTTGTATTTGTTTGACAGTTTTAACTGCATATATTTCACATATACTATATTAACTCTATGCACATATAAATATATATATATATATATGTATATATACATATTTATATATATATGCATATTTATAAGCACATATGTATACATACATATATAAATATATAGTTATACTTTTATACTTTACTGAAATTTTATATGTTCTCCAACTTATAGGCTAAACATATTTTGTTTTGTTTTGTTTTTTGTATTTATAATTTGTGTTCCATAAAATATATATGAATTTAAAATGTGTTTTTGTTTGGTTTTCACTTTAAAGTTTGTTCTCATTTTAAGACTAAGCTTAGTTTCATTCACTTAGTTTTATTGTTTAAATTTCTGCATTTTTTGTTTAGCTCTGTTCTTGTATGTGCGAGTTTGTGTTTGTGTTATTTTTGGCTTTATTTTACTTTTTATTTATATTTTGTTTTTTGTTTTTGTTATTATATTATGTTTGTATGTATAACAATAAGTTATTTTAAAATAATATCGCTTTAATACTTGAGAAGGAAATTGTGCAAGAGTTCGAATACGCATATACTTGTTTTCTTCTTTTCTTTTTCTTTTTTTTTTTTTGTTTCTTTTTTTTTTTTTAATCGATTTTCTTATGTGTACAGACGGCTTTTTGAATTGCGATTCGCATAGGATAGCGCTGTTGCGAGATGGCTGTCTGCATTTGGGTGCGAAACTTGAGATTCGGCACATTAATAAATAAAAAACTAATAACAAAAAGCATGGCGCTGCATTTGCAACAACATTGACTAGATCAGGGCTTATTTTTTCATTTTTGGCAATAATAATTGTTTTTGGTAGTTTGGGGGAGTGGGGTACAGGTAGGTTAAGCTGCAAAAATAGCGCCTTGCTTTGAGAGGCTTTGAGCATTACAACGAGCAAAAGCGATGGATTTGTTGAAAGAGACAGATTGTGCGATAAGTTAAGTTAAAACTATAAACAAACAAATTCTTAAAAGTAGACTTTGCCTGCGTATCCGTATGTCTGTGTGTGTGTGTAAGTGTTCGTGTTTGCAAACAATTTTATAGTTACTTGTTTATTGGCACTGATCGTAGTGACGACTATAAGATCCTCTAAGCATTTCCCAACGTATATATATATGCCGTAATTACAGTAGATGTAATCATTTCTATCTATATATAACTTGCGATTCTCAGCTCATTTTCATTTTGCAATTGCGTTTTTAGTTGTGATTTCTTTATAGATCTACGCTTTTGTAATTTTCCAACATTTAACTTAAAACGATAAAACAGACAACTAAAAAAAGGTTAAAGACCACAACTGGAAACAGACAACAATAAAGCGTTCATAAAGTAATCAACGGAAGCAAAGTTTTTAGGTTCAAGTGCTAGGGAGATAAGCTAAGTCTAGGAATAGGCTAAGAGATTAGCATAGGGCTGCATGTAATTAAAACCCCGGCAACGAATTGCCCACTGCTTAAGATTTCAACTGATCCAGTTTGCTAGTTTATTTCCCACCAACACTAAGCGCATATCCAATCCAATTATCCAATGGTCGCCGCTTTAAAACACCTTGCGCTCCGGCCCGAACTTGGGATTGACAAATGAGAAGCCGGCGAACTCATCCTGATTAATGCAACGAATAACATCATTACCAATTGGTGTTAGCACAGGCTCCTCTTTGGTGAATTCGGCATCGAAATTGTTGGCATCACGTGGGTTTTTCTATAAACAAATATCGAAAGGTGAGTTAGCTTTTAAACCTTTACTTTTAATTTGAAAAAATTTACCATTTTAGGTCGGAATGGTGGCTTTATGTTGCGCTTCTCCAGCTCCTTCCAGTCCAATTTATTGAAGAATGCATGCTTTCGGATTTCATTCTCGTCGCCTGTACAGCCCAAACGCTGCTCTGGATTCTTTGTGAGAAAACCTGGAGTGGACATTGGTAATATATATTAAATGCTGTGTTTATGTGGAAAATCAAATCTTACCTTTCAAGATGGACACGGCTTCGCGGGACAACCACACGGGGTAAAGTACATCATCATGCATTATAGAGTCGAAAAGCTCATCTTCATTGTCAGCCTCAAAAGGAGGCTGGCCAGCCATCATCTCGTACATAAGAACGCCCAATGCCCACCAGTCCACAGATGCGCCGTATTCCTGTTCTTTAAGAATTTCGGGGGCTATGTAGTCGGGTGTGCCACAGAAAGTCGTGGTCAGCATGCCATTCATGATGCCCTCCTTGCACATGCCAAAGTCAGCGAGCTTACAATGGCCCTCCTGGTCGAGCAGTATGTTGTCAAGCTTCAGATCGCGATAGATAACGCCATGGGTGTGGAGAAACTGCAGGGCAAGCGTTACCTCGGCGGCATAAAAAGCGGCGCGGCCCGCTTCAAAGCGTCGCGCCTTCTGTATTTGAAACATCAAATCGCCACCGTTAACATACTCCATGACAAAGAACAAGCGATCTGGAGTCTGAAAACAAGAATGTAACGCCGTAAGGAACGGATGGTTGGCGGCCAGGGCCAAGATGCGTTTTTCGGTCATTGTGCAGTCAACATCATCATCCTGTATAATGGCATCCTTCTTTAAAACTTTAATGGCATAGATCTCATCGGTACCCTTCTTCTCGGCCAGCATCACTTTGCCAAACGAACCCTTGCCGAGCACCTTGATAAAGTTAAAGTCTAGTAGCGAGCACTTGCCAGGACGCGAATCTCCGCCACCCACGGCTAGGCTCATGCAGCTACTGCTGTTATAGCCGCTTGTCAACGTACTCGTTGAGGTGGCCAAGCTATCTGCTGACAAAGTGCCGCTACGAAATGAGGCACCTGGCACACCGTCGCCCCCCTCGCCACCCAGTGAAGCACCATAGTTGTCTTCCCCACCTGGTTGACTCAAGTATTTGGAACGACGCGGCTGCTGGCCCTGTTTATCTGGTGAGATTCCCAGCGAGCTGAGTATCTCGGCCATTTGCTTAGTGTTGATGCCGCAGGTGTTGGCCACATTCTTTTGGCATCGTTTGTGGACGTTCATATAACAAGTCTCGCATTGCAGTCCTTGCTTAATTAGTCCATAGAGCAGCGAGCCGCAATGATCGCAGAATGTGAAGCGCTTATAGCTGTGCACCACAAAGCGATGCGGCACATTCACATTGAACCTCTGCCCGGCCGGCACCACTTCCACTTTGGCTTGCTGTAATTGTAAACAAGGTAATTGAATTATTGAACACAACAGATTGAATGTATTGACCTTTATACCAACCTCATCGCGCATGCCAGGACATTTGGAGACCACTGACAGATGGCATTTTTTATGTACAACTAATGTGCAGACTATAAATGATTAGATTAAAATATAATTTCATTAGTCGAACAGTTTAATAAAGATTTCATTTATGTAGTTGCAAGCCGTACGACTCTTTTTATCCTTAGCATTCGAGATGAAGTGCAAGATAACTCAAGTCACAGCAGTGCAGCAGTCAATTTTATGATATTTACAAAGCTACTTTTGAAATAATTAATTATGTTTTACACATTCAGAGGTTAGACACACTGAGAAATTAGCATATTTGACGAGCTTTGTCACATAACATCAAATTTTATATGTGGGTTGTGTGTGTGTTGTGTTTAAGAACGAGTATATGCAGTTGGTTTAGATATTTTCTGTCTCTTGTCAAATGCAAATTAGTTTTCGTCATTTTATGGACAACAAAAGGATTGTTTAATCACATGTGTGTAACTGTGCAAATGCTTGCTTGTGGCGTGCAAATTGTCCAAAAGTTAATAATATTATTAAATTGCCCACAGTGCTTAAGCATCAGTAAACAACAATCAAATCAAAACAGATACAAAATAACAACTTCTTCCACAACGTTTATAGAATATTTTGAAATGTTTTTTTTTTAAACATGTGTACACTGTGTAAAGATCTAATATTTCATTATTGTAGAATTCTAACTGCCAATCAATTTATTTCATTGTAAATGAATATTTAGAACCATGCCAAACTGTATTTAACTTGTTTTTTAACTATAGAACAAACATGTTTTTATAGACTTCTAGCAAACCTCATATCATACAAACTTAGTTAAGTAAGGCAACTATATTCAATTACCTTATCATAGTCACAGTAGCAAATAGCTGAAAGTCTAATTGTTTTCTTTCTTTATCTAGTTAGCGATAACTACCTCAAATACATATATATATATATAACTTGCGTCATGAATTACTTGAGCTAATCACTTAGTAACCAAATAGAGCCTACTTCTTTCTTTAAGACTTTAGGACTAATATTTGCATAGTTAACTTAAATACATAAATATATTGAATTTGAAAGATTAACTCGTCTGTTCAAATCAAAGACATTTTAACAGCTATATAAATATATATAAATTTTGTTTAAGGATTAACTAAAACTTTTCTTGAACTAACAAAGCTTAAGCTAAACATGTAAGAGTTTAAAGTTGCCAATAAACTCTAACGTCTAAAGAGTATTAGTATGAGCGCAAGACAGTGTAAAACAGAGTTACAAAATGTGTGTTCTTCTTAAAACATTATCATCAAATAAATATAAAAAAATGGTCAATGCATTACTTTCGGTGCATGGACAATGCGGAGAGAAGCGACAATAGCAGCGACGGCACAAATTAAAAAATAACTTTCCTTAAATAGTAAATATTGATATTCAAATAAATAGATAATGCAGCTATTATTATGAACAAAGTCAAATGCTTTGTTTCTTGGACCGAAACTGAACAACATCAACAAACAACGAACGAACGAACGAATGAAACGAGCAAATGCAAGTGATGGATAGCTTTTGATTTTTTTTTTTTTTGTATTTTATTTTTTGTTTAATGTTCTTCTCAGAGACTTGTCTCTGTAAGATATTCCTTTTAAATTTGAAGCAAAACACATACCTTGACATTGATAGCCTTGTTTACCAATTCCCCTGCAAAAAGGCAAGAAATTCCGTGGCTATTGCATATATATTTCTTTTATAACTGAATGATGTGTGTTTGTTTTGTTGTGTGTGGGCATGAATTTATGCGAAAAATAAACCAAAAATGGAAGCAAAACCGCAGCTCGAAACCAAAGAATGAAAGTCAAAAGCATATGTATGTATATATAGCATGAGAGACCAAACCAGACCAGCGAAAGAATTGCAGCTGCACACGGCAAATATAAAACCCCAAAACTCAAATTAATTAAGGCCAGTTATGTGAAAATGGTTAATCCAAAGAAATATTAATTAATTAAATTAAGAGAAAACTTAAGTTTAATATAGCTAAAATACGTGGTGGAAGAACCCAAAATTGTGAATAATACGTTTGCAAAACATTTAAAACGATATATCGAAATCAATAGGAAGAATATGGAGTTGTAAATTAAGTAAATAAAATCATAAGAGATAAAATTAATGGCAATGCTATGATGTGTATTTTGTGAATCATATAAAAACCCAAAAATTATATATATTCTTAAATAAATATATATATATATATGAATATATATTAATCACTGCAATTACAACTCAAGAATGATACTGTAGATGGACAGTCTGTCTGTGAGTACGCTCAGAGCGTACATACATATATGTATGTGATAATAAATGCTATATTTCGCTCACTCACCAAATAAACTCCCGACAATGTGAACAGAAGGTCGGTTGGCGCAAAAACGTGGCCATAAACTTATGCCCGTTGACCTACGAGTGAGAAAATAAATCGATTGATTAGTTTATTGCCAATTATGATTTGTGCAAACTACTTACTTGATGCACACGACGGCGCATAGCGCCACGGCGTCGATTGAAGCCAGCACGTTCTTTGAATTCCTTATTAACCGCCACAGTTTGTTCCACCTCGGCATCAGCTTTAGCTTGATCTAAAAAGTCTGAGAGGTTATATTGACCCTCTCACAAAATGACAGTAACTAACCATAATGTTCATGCCTCCCATTGCGGCTCTTCAACTCAATAATGACGTGGATCTTGCCCTGTGGTTCCAGATTAATCTGCAAAACAGAAGATTAATATCAATCTGCGATCGTCGGAATATCTTTACTTTGAATACCAAATTGAAAATATAAAATAATAAAAAAAATAAAATCGTTAAAAAAATAAATAATAAAACTTAAAACTTAATTTACAAAAATATCTCTTATTGAAAATAAATAAGAAGCTAAGAAAATAAATATTTGACATATAATACTTTGTTTCCTTAAACGAATTATTGCAAGACATTAACTTAAATCGATTATAATCATGTTATGCAGTTGTAAATATATATGTAAGTGACTGACTGCAAGCAACACGGAAGGGGGAATTGCCGTCTATAAATTTTTTAAAGAAGTCAATAAATCGATATGTTGTCAGTCTTTTATTATTATTTAAAAAAGTTGAATTATTTTATACTGTAAAGCTAACAACGAGTTAAATTTCACTCTAATAAACTTTTGGATATCCTGATAGCGACCTCGAAGCTAATTTAATTGTTTTTAAAGATTTATGGATTTAAGAGTAAGCTTAGTAATTACAATTTTCTGCTATCTGCTGGGTTTACTCTCTCTTTTTGCTTCATATTTTATCTTTTCCAACCAGAAAATAAAAAACTTTTTGTCTTCTTCCACTATCAATTAAGTTAGTTAACTATGAAAAAACCCATGCATTGAACAAAATTGATCAAAACAATTCATTTACCCATAGATCCGGAACACCAGACTCGCTCTGCATTAGATCCTCGAATGGTATAATGCAATTGGCAACAAAGTCATCCGGTGGCAGGGCCGCATCATGAAAAACAGTTAAGTTGATGTTGCGTGCATTGGTCACGTCGTGGACGAACTGCTCGTTCCATACCGGATCGAATGTCTTTGGTCGGGTTGTCGAACGATCTATTTAAGAATGTTTAGAATAAGCACAGCTGTTTTCTTCAACTATATTCGAATAAATAGCTTACCAAAATGACTCTCGTCGACATCTATAGACACGTAGGGATCGATCAGCTGCTCATCGGCCAATTTGCCAAATGTTAAATTGTGGCGCTTTTGGAAATCTGTTGGACGCAGGCCGCTTGCCTCGCAAACCTTGATCTGAAGTTTACCCGTAAACATTTCGCTGATTGATTCAGCTGCACTTGTAACTCTTTTGTGTTGTTGTTGTTTTTTTTGTTGCTGTGACGATCTGGATCTTGGCAGGATTTATTGGCAGCGCCGCGTCGATGCGGCAGCGGTGGTTACAAAACGGTTTCGATCTGTGGGCTGTCTGCCAATTGAGAGGTAATTGAAGTTGTACTAAAAATAAATAAACAAGTTCGATTAATTGAAAATAGTTGAGCAGTTAGCTTTAAGCACTTAAAGATTGTTTTTAGTATAGGTCAATGACACTCTTGAATTTGTTTTAAATATATACACATAATACATAGTATGTATGTATGTAGATGCTCAAGTGAATTTTATAATACATGCTCAAACGAATTTCAAGGTCGCACTCGAATTGACATTCGTGAAAAATGGGAGCACAACAACAACAACAACAATTACAGCAACGCACATTTTCTTAGATACTGCACTTCCGTTCAGCATTGAGATTTGAGTTAGTCACTGTTGGAATTCACTCGCTCAGCGAATTATGAAACGCTCAAGAGATAATCACATACAATTCTGTATTTATGTGAAAGTATTTTAAAATGTTTCTGCATGTTTGCAGATACGTGCGTGTTTGTGTGTGTATGGACTGAGATAAAGCTGAATTAAAGTTGCCCTTAACAAAGTTTTTGTTGTCGTCGAGTTTTGATTTGCTTTTACATATTCTCATACAGCACAATTTTTTTTTATTTTTTATGTATTTACTACCTTCAACTCATAAACACACACACACACACATACACAAGCACAAACGAACACATATATAGACAAGCACTCGGACATTGCATACATAGCAGCAGTAGCAGATATTTTTCACAAATAAAACAACAAAGAAAGAATAACAAGCAATCCTAATACCTCTGCGCTAGCCCCACACCTCTCGACACCCCCACACACACCCACAACTAGTATTGCGATTGCTAGCCCAGCGTACACACGGGCGTACGCTCTCGTTCTCGCTCTCACTCTGGCTCTCTCTCCATCTCTTTCTCTCTCTTTTTATCTTTTATAAGAACACGAGAAATTCTCATGCACACACACTCACAAATACACACACGCGCGCACACACAAATACACGCACACATTCCAGCACAAACAATACACACTCACAACGCAAAACACCAATAGACAGCAAATGCAAATTGCACAAGTGAATTTGACAATATGACAATTGCGACTAGTGCGTTAATTTACAATTACCGTTAAATCAACAAAAATACCACTTGAAAACTTATATGTACAAGAGAGAGTATGTGTAAAGGAATGGGAGAGTAAGAGAGAGAGAGAGAGAGAGAGAGAGAGAGAGAGCGCAGCTTCGTTAAAAAGCAGGGCAACAGAGAACTAACCGAAAAGAACCAAACAGACAGGCGCAGTACATGAATGACCCAAATATGACAGTGCACACTGGTTTAAAAACATGTTTCTTTGCATTTTTCATAAATTGACTACTTTCGTTTTCAAATCAACGAAAGTAAATTCATAAACGATATTTTGTTACACATTTAACGTTTGACGACATATTTAAATTTCATAATTAAACATTTTTTTTTTCTTAAATTGAATTATTTTTTAATAATGATTTTATTCTGTTTGGAGTATTAAGAGCCAGCTGTCATAGAAGTTATTGAAAGAGCTTTCACAAAGTACACAGCAGACCTTCAGGGCAATCGGTGGACATTACTTTACATTACACCTCAATTACTTACCTTTTCTCGCAAGGGTACCGTGGCTGTGGCTGTGGCTGTGCGCCGTGCTGCTCTCTTTGCCTTGCTATGTGTGCGCTCTCGATTGTTGGTATATTAGAGAAAAATGTTCAGCTACATACATGTGTATGTACATACATACATATGTGCGAAAAAATTAAGGATGGCACATACACAGGCACAGCACACACGCACACACATACGCAAACAGACACCCTGTTTGCTCAATTCCAATTGGAAATTATTTCAAGGAATTTTTGCCTTCACGTTTGACAATGGCAATATGTTTACACTATATTCTCACACAAACACACTTTCCAACATTTTTCGACAATATAATTTCATTTCTGCGCACGAATAATTAAAGCAAAAATAAAAATTATTTATCGTCTCTCGCTCGCCTTCGCCTTCGCCTTTGACAATTACATAGATCAGTGTGGCTGCATATCTGTTGCCCATAAATACCAATTAAAAGACTCGCAAAAATACAAAAATACTAATTGGACAAGGTGTATTTTTACACTCTAAATAAATTCAAATATTATTTCGAAATTATGCATTAGCTTAGATACATTTTGACACTGAATACATATCCTATTTTTTTTGTAATTTTGCGCTCAACAAATATATTGTTTTAGCTGTCACATTAACCAAACAGCTGATTTCGTTATTTGCGGCAGCCCTGTTTGTTTTCTAGATATTTCCCCTATTCATTGTGTTGTCTGGATTTACTTTGAATTTTCGCGAGTAACATACATACATATATGCTTTAATTTCATACGGTAGCTCGTACACAGAATGTCGATGCGATTTGATTGGTATCAATCTGAGACCAAGGTGGTCATAACAGTGCTCGTAAAAGGCGCCACAGAGAAAAATTATGCCGTCCAGATTGAACCACAAAAAGTCCATATGACTGCAGACGGCCATGAACCACTGATCCTGCATCTTCTGCATCCTATCGTTGTGGATCGCTCCTCACACAAAGCCTTTTCGACAAAAGTGGAAATAACATTGGGCAAGGAGACTGGCGTGCGCTGGGAAAATCTCGAACAAAAGGCCGAGGTTGTTGCCGAACTGTCCACTCGTCAAGCAAAGAACTGGGATCGTTTGGTCAGCGAAGAGGAGAAAATGGACGAAAAGGAGGCAAAAGGCGAGGCGGCCCTGAACCAGCTATTCAAAAAGATCTACAGCTCATCCTCACCGGAAGTGCAAAAGGCCATGAACAAATCCTTTTCAGAGTCAGGCGGCACCGTATTAAGCACCAACTGGAACGAGGTCTCCAAGGAGAAGGTCATTGTCAAGCCGCCCGAAGGCACCGAATTCCGCCAATGGGACAAGTAAAACAGAGGAGAAAAACACAAAAATTCATATTCATTAAGAAGCTTAAAATTTAATTATATACAGACACACAGAAATGATTATGCTAATATTTAATAACAAATATATATTTCAATAAATTTGAGCTTAACATTACTAATACAAAGGCAACTATTAATGAGTGTATGTGTGCGTGTGTGTGTGTGTTTAGGGGGTGGTAGCGCTCAACGGGGAAATTTTTATGGTGAACAGCTGATCGACTGCCGGCGATGTGCAACGACGCACAATTTTTTTTTTTACTTTGATAACAGCAGACGACTTGCATTAAACCCGCGACAATATGTATAAAAATTTAGAAGAGCACAATCGGCTAGTCAATAAATATCTAAAGATATTCTTTGTTGTAGCATTATATTGGTAAGTATCAGCGCAGCCAATTATATTTGTGTGTTAACTTTGAACACGTTGCCTTTGCGACCGACCACAGGTGCACCTCTATACTGACTGTATTCGTGAACAAGCACCTGCTGAGCAGCGATGCTGTTAACTTGGGCGCACCGCTTTTTATGTCGTGGTATCAGTGTGTCGTATCCACCATCATTTGCTTTACCATGAGTCGTCTCAGTCGCAAATATCCGAGCGTATTCACCTTTCCGGAGGGAAATCCATTGGACATTGACACATTTCGAAAGCTGCTGCCGTTAACAGTGCTCTACACGCTCATGATCGGTGCGAATAATCTGTCGCTGGCCTACGTCACGGTCGCCTTCTACTACATTGGGCGCTCTCTCACCACAGTGTTCAGTGTGGTGCTGACTTACCTGATCTTGAGGCAACGCACAAGTTTCAAGTGCCTACTGTGCTGTGCCACAATTGTGGTGGGCTTTTGGTTGGGCGTGGATCAGGAGAGCCTGACGCAAGCATTCTCCTGGCGTGGCACAATATTTGGTGTGCTCAGCTCTCTGGCGCTGGCCATGTACTCGATACAAACGAAGAAGTCGCTCGGCTATGTCAACCAGGAGATCTGGCTCTTGAGCTACTATAATAATCTGTACTCTACGCTCCTATTTTTACCGCTCATCATACTGAATGGTGAGCTGGGCACAATTGTGGCATACCCTCATCTGTGGGCGCCCTGGTTCTGGGCGGCAATGACGCTCAGTGGATTTTGTGGTTTTGCCATTGGCTTTGTCACAGCTTTGGAGATAAAGGTTAGTGAGTCAACAGCCATAGTGTTATTATTGCTAAAGATATGTAGTTATCAAACATCTGCTGATTACAGGTTACTTCACCGCTAACGCACAACATCTCCGGCACGGCTAAGGCGTGCGCACAAACAGTTATTGCCACGCAGTATTACAACGACGTTCGCTCCGCGATTTGGTGGACATCCAATATAGTCGTATTGGTCGCAAGTGCAGCATACACGCGGGTCAAGCAATTGGAAATGGTGCAGCAGCATCAACAGCGAAACGCCGCCACAATGAAAGCCTAAACAAACATTTCCCTCAGTTTCGACCAGTTTCAATGAATTTTAAGCATGTTGTCATATATGTTTGTCTATATGTCTGTCTATATGTGCATTATATAGTGCAATTCTTCAGTGTTCTAATTTGTGTTAGTGCATGTCAGTTGATAAAGTGTAAGGCGTCCAATTCCTCGTATTGTCATAGCACACAAATACCTTTTAATCTTTTATATAAACCTATACGTAAACCATATATAGTTTAAGCACAAACAAACCTAAAGACGGATAAAACAGCTCTTGCTACATGGGAATAAAAACGTTCCTTTAAATTATATTATCTGTAAACTATGTATTCCGACTTTCAATGCGCAACTGGATTATTTAGCAATAAAGCAATCGATTATGTGAGTACATAAGAATAGATTATGAACTAATTTGATGCGGCTGCCGCTTCCATTGATTGTTCAGATGCTGCTTCTGCTTCCTTCTTGGCTTCCCTGCTCAATTTGGCAGCGGTCTTGTCGTAGAACTCAGGTATATATACAAATGGATCGATTTTCAGCTGTTCAGTGCTTGGCGCGCTCTTCAGTAGGACGCGTGTTATAAAGTGTCCATCACGCTTGGGTCGCATAGTGTTTACATCTTGCAGCAGAAAGCGTATATTCTCTTCTAGATGCTGTGCATCCATATCCAAAGTGCCAACGTTGGCTTTGATTAAACCAAAGTTCTGTTGATATTCATCTTTGGTTGCGCTGTAGCTGATGCCATTTGAGAATTTGATAACCATTTCTGCAAGGTTTACGCCAAGTGTCTCGCTTTTTGGATTGGGAAACTTGCGTTTCATCAAGCCACGGAGTGCAACGAGCTCGGCCAGTATGTTGGGATGTGCAATGATGAATTGATAATCGGTCAGCAGTAGTTCTCCGCCTGTTATGTCCTTAATCAGCTCCACGCCGCCCACAAGTGTGGCTCCTGCTTCGCGCGCCTGAACTATCTCTTCCTAAAATTATATATACGTGTTGGCAACCACAAGATTTGTATGTCTTTTTCATCAAACTTACATTGCCCTTTGTAAATACGATGATCTTACGTTCCTCGCCGTGATGGAACTTATGTGGTATCATGGCCATGCGCTGGAAGTTATCCACAAATCGTGTTGCCTTTTCACCTTGCATATTCAGCTCAATCTCCACGCTCAGCGGAGCATTTGGCACGTTATACATGCTTGGATGATGCGTCTCTCGATGACATTGTATGGCCTCAGCTATAGTATAGACCGGCCAGCGGTAATAGCGTCCCACGTAGACGTCATCTTTGGGCACTTGTTTCCAGGAGTCGTCCACGTGTTTGTCAGCGCGTTTAACATTGATTCTAAAACAAAGTCATTGATTAAACGCAATGTGTCTATAGCCTGTTGAATTCTCGCTTACTTCTTGTCACGCTGATTGTGGGGAATGAATCCAACTTTCTTTACTTCCACTTTAACCTTTTTTTTACGTGCCTTCTCACGGGTGCCTTTTCGTGCTGCTTCCGTGACCGCGGTCAGGTGCAGGCAGCGCAACGCCTCCCTAGGTTGTTGGCGCACGGCGAGCGCACGCATTGTTGACATAAGTGTTAACATTTCTGTTATGAATATGTTTTTAATTTCTGAAGTTATTTATTAAGTTATAATTATATAATATTAACTATGCCCGGCTGTTCCGAACAAAATCATAACAGAACTGCAGAGTGACCAGTGCGTATTGGGTAAATTATCGTACACAAAGTTATCGATAACAAATCAGATGTTGCAATGATATCAAAACAATTTAGCAGAGTTTCCAACTAGCTAAGAAATTAATGCTGAATTCTCACACAATATATTTTCTCCATACTATTATAATAAAATGTTGTGTTCACTTTATATCAAAGTAAAATGCATGTTTTGGTAGAATTGTTTTCAACAAAGTGCTTTGTATGGTTATTCCAGTAAATTCACTCCTTATCCAAGTTTCGCACCAAGTTGTTGATATTTTTGGGAAATTTAGCAAAGTCACTCCAGTTAAAAGGCAGTTATAAATTTCTGTTAGGATTTTTTCAAATATTCATTTAAGAATTATCTGCAGAAACTAGAAGAGATAATGAATATTAATAAAAGGTGCCCAATTCACATATTCTTCCATCAATTCAATCAAGAGACTGACGCTCGAGAGCAATACTCTCAGTGGCAAGTATATGTAAAATCAAAATGTTCCGATTTTCTCAAAAGCACGCCAATCGCTCGCCGTGTGCATATGTGCTCAGAATAGATTCGACCAACGAACGGCATAATACGGTTTTTGCGGCGTGAAAAAATCGCGAAAGCATCTCTCATAATACAAAGAAAAAATAGGAAATTCTGTCTGTGGTGGGGCGGACGGATTGTATGCATAACAAAAGTGCAAGTAATTATTTGTTGTTTTAATATTATGCAAATACAAGTAACGACGGACAGCAATTTCCAGAGAATCTTGACCACAATTCAATATTTCGGTATATTTTATCCGCTGAAGAACATAAAATTAAAAAAATTGTGTATTCAATGTGGCAACATTTTCGATATAGCGTTCTGAAAGTGGCGAAACGAACGCCTAGTGAAAGTAATGGGCATTAAGATATACACATGATGAGCCCCACTCGCACGCACGCACACACACACACACACACAGACAGTCATGCATATACACACGCCCATATCCAATACTGCACCTTGGGGGCCCGATTTCCCCCAAAAATTGGAAATATTAATTGCGTGTAACCTAAAAATGAAATAATGGAAGGGTGCACTCCTCGCCAACTGGGCATGGGGGGATCGAGGGGGTGTCTGAACGAAGTGTGTGGAGATGGGGTGGAGTGGGGGTGAGGCCAAACAAAAGAGTGTCAGCAATTTAAAAATAGTTTGCGCCATTGTTTCTATTTGTTGTGATTTTGTGTGATTTTGCATGCGGCTATTTGTTATTTGGCTTGTCGATTGGATTGGATTATTAAATATTTGTACAACGATTTATGGCATCAAGTGCATTCGAATCGGTTTGGTTCCGTTCCGTTCCGTTTATTGACCACACAGGCGTAAATATTTTTCAAAAATATTTCCAAAACTTTTGCACATGTGGCGAAACGTGCTAAAATTTCGTTTTTCAAATTTATTGTTTATTTCATGTATTTTAAGCGTTACACTTTAAGGAATTTCAAATTACCCCATATACGATACGTATACAAAAGTCTGCCAATTTATATATATACATATATATATATTTATAAGAATGTGTCTGTGTCCGTGTGTTTGTGTTTGGGTTACTGTATGTGTGGCGGACGTTCCACATTTGTCTTCCTCTTTTATAAACAAATTTTTGATTTCGATAATTCGTGGGATATTCTCGTCTTGCGTGTATTTCTAGTGGCGTATCTCTCCGAGTAAACAAACAAAGGCCAATTGAGCATTTCAATACGCGTGTAGACACACATAGCTGGACACACACAGACACACTCAAACATACATATATATTTATGTAAATCGAAGTGGACTTGCGCTGGTTTCACAACTTGGAATGGATAGGGCGCCACCGCCCAAGCCGCGTCGTACGCGACATAGAATCAGTGCCTTGCACTATGAATCCTTGCCGACGGCACCGCCTGCCATGTGTGGACGGACCGATGAGAATATCTTTCAGTTTCCCGCTGTGGCATCGCGGGCACGCAATCTTTCTGCCTCGCCCAAACTGCGTGAGGAGAAGGACTTGCCCGCGTGCGAGCATGGAAAGCACAGCTGTTACTTCTGCCAGCCTTACCGTGCAGATCGTGGCACAATTGAGCCGCTCAAGAATCGGCTCAACACTGCCATCGATGCCATGGATCAGCTAACTCGCACTTGTGCATTGCTCGAGGGCCTGCTGGAGCAGAAACTGGCCACCATCACGGACAATGAGGTAGAGTCGGCAGCCGAAATGGAATCTGATGGTATAGCATCCAATTCTGCTTCGACTTCAACTCTAACTCCAAGCGCACCAGCGATTGGTGCTGCTGCTATAGCTCCAGCTACATCAACTCCCACCGGCGACACCGAATTCGAATTGGAGCACTCGTTGACGTGGCTGGAATCCCTATTGGGCACCGAGGTGGTGCCACCCACAAAGCAAGGCAAATTCAAGCGGTATGTATATATTAAATTTCGATATTTCGATCCGGGGTAAGCCTGAACTCTACACCATAGAATACGCGAGCGCAGCAAGTCCATGATGGAGGAAGAGATTCACATGTATTTAAAGGGTGAGCGCCAGCTGAAGAGCTCCTCTCGGCCATATTTGTTGCGCCGCCAGAGCACCTACAGTGACAACAAATCCAAGGTGTCCAAGTGGACCAAGGTGAAGGCTGCCTTCAAGTGGGAGCGGGCCAATGTGCCGCCCACAGGTGGTCACGATTCAAACTCATTAATGCCACTCAATCTAGAAGTAGAAAGGTATTTCAGACAATTAAGTTTATTCCTGCATGTGATCACATGACTTAATAATCTTTCCCAGATATTTGAAGGTGCCGATAAGCGGTGCTGGCGGCAGCAGCTCCGCGGACAGCATCATCAGTTCTTCGTCGGGTCACTTTTTGAGCGAAACGGGCGGCACACCAGGCACCATCAGTTCGGCAAGCTCCTTGGATGAGCTACAAATGGATGCTGGCAGTCGCCAACCTATGCGTAAATGTCTTGATTAAGTTACTGTCCGTTGTTTGTTGCAGCTGCCACTCTCATTACAGGGCGACATTCATCGAAAAGCGAGACACGTGCATCCAGCTACGAAGTGGAGCTGCGCAAGTCTGCTACAGATGAGCGTCTGGATGGGGCCAAGTGCACGCTGCCCAGCAAATCATCATCGAATAAGTCTCTACGTCGCTCGAAAGCCTTCTCTGACTTTGAGGTGCTGCCGGAGGATCATGTGGCGGACATTAAGTCGACGACCAGTCGCCGGAACAAGCTGCCGCCCAGTCCATTGAATCTCAATCAGGTGTGCAGTGATCTGCCACAGTTGCATTCGCCACTCAAGAGCCCCAAGGATGGCAGCCAGTCAGCAATGTCGCGCATGCGTCAGGTCAACTCTCCGGGCAACTCCTCGGTGCCGAGCAGTCCGTCTAGGCATTCGGATTTCTTTGGTGAATTCGGTGGGTGAGCTTTTTGGTGGCTACCTATGCAATATTTGCGGTTTCCATTAACGTCTGGCTTTGCAGAGAGCGAGGAACTGTCAAGTGGAGTTTCCTCGGAGCCGACGACGCCAAACTGTAAGACTTTCACACAGAACGAAGATGAAGTATTTCAACATTATCAACTTCTACTACTCAAACTAGATATGGAGTTCAAGCACAAGCAATGCGAACTAAAGCGATCCAACGCGAGCAATCGCAGTAAGCCACACGACAGACATTCAGGTAATCCACCGACCACACCTAATCCCGATTCATTTCCAGGCGTCAAGCTGTGCAGTGGCGGCCCAGGCAGCGTGAGTGGTAGCGGCAAGCGCAGCAGCGAGGAGCATTCACCCACGCAGCTGCTGCACAGTGATCTTATGTCCACCGAACAACTCGAGCAGAACTTGACGCCGCAGTTCAAGAAGAAGCTGCACAAATGGCGGGCCAAACAGCAAAGCTCAAATTGTTATGTCAGCTCCGAGCCAGCGGCGAGTCCCACCGCCAAGAGTCTAAGTGGTGGCGACATAAAGCCCAAAATCGATTGGAATCTTTGGAGTTCGGGTGCACTGAAACTGGAGGGTCAGGGCTTGTGTGCGCTGCCAGACCAAAAAGATTTACCTGAGAAGTTTCAAAAAAAGCTGGGTGAGTCCACTGTGGAGAAAAGTGCGTGTGCGATCTTTACTTATGTAAAACGTTAATCCCCCAGAGCAATGGAACCGGCTGAAATGTGCGCCTGGTGGCGGCACCAACTCCGACAATGATTCCCTCAAGCGTAGCTCCAAGCATAGCCAGTCCACCCGGCGAGGCTCTGATGATGATCGCTGGTATAAGCACAAGCCGCACGACAAGGAAAAGTTAGTATATTCTATGTGCTAGCCTAGATCAGTTTCTATTTATCTAACTTACAATCTGTAGATTGGCACGCCTTAAAGCCATTGTGGCACCGGATCATACATCCAAGAATATTGAAGTCAAGACCTCAGATGGTGAGGTCAGAAAATTCGAGGGCATCTCTCGCAAATTTACGCGTAAACTATATGAGTGGGAGAAGGCCAGAGGCATTGGGCCAGAAGCATCCACCTTTGCGTTACTCCATCCTGGCTACAGTCCTTTATATGTGGGCCTTATCAACAAGGAGTGCAATAAGGGTAAGTCCTTTTTGTAATACTTTGTAATACTTTTATAAGATATAATATTTAATCTTTTATATAGCCAACACCGAACACTCACCGACGCTGAGCCGCTCGTTATCGCTGGATAGCGTGGCGCCGAATGGGAATCAGGCACAGGTCTTATCGCAACAAGCTTCATCGTTGTCCCTAAACGATGTCAACGATTTTAAGGAGATGCAGGACTGCACAGATTCGGCGGATCACGAGTTCAAGAAGTACGACGAACCCGAGGCGGTAATGGTCGAAGTGGAGGAGCACATACACGACACCGCCTCCCCGCTGGTAACCGCCCACACGCTGGTTGAACAGCAAACGCCCATTTACAAATACGAGGAGGTGCAATGCAATGACTATGTGTAAGTTTGCTCATTCAATAACTAGAAACTGTTCAAATGACGCCTTGCTTATATATATATATATAAATCCCCACAGCAACTCGCGTCGCGTTCAGAGCTTTGAGTCGCACACGAACCTGGCCCCGCTGCTGGGCGCACTGAAACGTGCCGACGAGCTGTTTGCCCAGCTCAAGCAGGCCACCGCAGACATTGTGGAGCATGTGGCAATGCGGGATTGCCAGGCGACCTTGCTAAGCATTCGAAGCATTTATCTATACTACTCCAACAATTTGATGAAGCCGAACGTGCTAAATGCCGTGTCCGATGTTCAGAGTGACTTGGGCCGTCTGGCCGAGCTGGTAGGTGCAATTGGCCGAGACTGACATCAAACTGTAATTTGCTTGTATATTTTAGATTCTAAAGTCGCCGCTGGATGAGGCATGTTGTCAGGAGACGATGGCGGAGCGCACAACCGAATACTTGGAGGAACTTCAAGGTCTACACGAATCGCTACTCTGCCTCAAGTTGAGCATACGTAAGCTCTGATTCATACATAAATGAGCGTGTGAATTTTCATTACCATTCACATATTTCTATGTAGAAGGCGGCACAAATCGTTTCCCCCGTGATATTGTGCCGGACATCAACATAACTAGTGAGGACGGACAGCAGCTGGAGAGCAGTTCTACCTATGCCACTTGCGATGCTTCCAGTCGCGATCATCTGACGCTGGATGACCACAGCGCCGCCTCACCCTCCCCCTCGCCCATGGAGCACGAGACCGAGACAAGCACCACAACGGGCACGCTATGCCGAGCCAGCAGCTCCGTCACTGCGTCTAAGAAAAAGCTGCGCCTGCGCAAGATGGGCTCACGCCAGAATAGTAAAACCGAGAGCGATAGCAGTGATGCGGATACACAGAGTGTGCTGGAGACACCGCGTCGCTTACGCCGCAAGAACTTTCGGCTAAAGCAGCGATCCCTAGATGATGATTTTCGCTTGGGCTCTGTGGCAACTACTGCTGTCCATACGCCATCGGCCGAGGGAGATGAAATTATTTGCAGTTCGCTCAAAGTCAAGCCCGGTGAACGTATTGAGGAGTCGCAAAGCATAGCCAGCAGCATCGCTCCACCGATTGTCAAGCAAACTGGCTTCGTGCCACCGCCGCTGCCAGAACAGCATACGCGCAGCTATAACACCAATGCCAACGTGTTTGTGAAGACGAAGCGTAAGTTATTCACTGCAGTACTGAAACCCAATGCTGCCGAGGGCATAACTCTCATAGAGAAAGAGTTGGAGAGTCCCACGCATAGCGTCGAGGAAGCACAGTCACCCAAATCCAAAGTGCCAACAAAGCAGACGACGCCACGCCCACTTAGTCTATACAAATCCATTAGCTTGGAGCGCTTGTCGCCTCTGCGACCCAAGGATGAGCTGCGCAAATGCCAGAGCACCAATGATGTGCATCGATCATCCATTCCGGTGCGCGTTCCACTTGCTAGCGATAGCATAAAATGCTTGACGCGCTCCAAGCGGCTGCTGGGCATGCCCTCCTTTCCACAAGTGCCACCGCGCAAAGCGCATCTCTACAAGAAGAACTCGCTGCACAAGTCGCAAAGCGCCACAGTTAGTAACAACATTGAGCACAAGATTGCCAAGACCAGCTCTGGCTCCACGGTGAGCAAGGCTTGGCCGACGTCCATAGTATTGCCTAACAGGCTGGATAATACTCTCCCACGCATACAGCGCAAGTTGGAGGGCAAAGGGAAGGCTTTGCTCACACCTACCAAGGCAAAACATTTCGAGTTTCCACCATCCATTTTGGAGCCCCAACGTCCAGCAACCCCGTTGTCTGAGCGCGCTTTGCGGCTGCAACAAGCCAAGGCACAGTTTTTGCAAAGTGCTCCCGTAACGCCCAGACAGGAACCCACGACTCCCATAGCCATGAGTGATGTGGCTCTGCACAAGAGCGTCAGTGTTGGCAGCATGCGAGGCGATGTAGGCTGCTCTACAGAACAGCTACAGCAACGACAGGAACGGCAGCAGCTGCAGCAACAAGAAGTGACTACGGATCAGGAGAGCGTAAGCAACTCCAGCGCCTATGATAGCTTGCCACGTTCCGTTAGCCGCTCGGCTCGCATCTCCAGTAAACTTGGCTTTGCCACGCTCGCCTCCAAGCTACGTCGCGGCGGCAAGAAGCCCAAGGATCCACCTGCTCCCATGCCGGCAGGCAGTGCACTGTCCACACTTTGTCGTCAAACGCTGATGGCCGATTTGGTTATTGGCGGTGAGCGTCCTCCATCCAGTCCCTCTGCTTCCACATCCGGGCCCGCTCGTAATGTGCACAAATCACAAAGCTCACCACAAGCGGCCATATCGAATTTGCATACCAGCTACGAGGGCCTTAACAAATCACTAAGCGAGCAGTATGTACGCCAGCTCAAAGAGAGCGACGTCTAGTCAACTATTTATGAGCACCTCTGAGTTCAGATCTAAGCATATCAGTGAATGTCATTAGATTGGCCAATACCAAATATATTCTTAAACATAATTCTAAATACAAATGTGTATTGCTTGTTTGCGCTAAAGGAGAAGCTGAGGAGTATTACGTTGGAATCCTATCGATTTTGCAATGCTATTTGATAGAGGTTACTAGTTACTTGCCGGGGAGTCAAACATAGTTACATTTTTAACTTTTTCTTGTATTTACTTTGCACAGACTTAGCCTCTTCAAATATTATCAAATAACCAGGCCAACTATCGATGGTCAACGTAGTCATCGTCGATATTATCGGTATCATCATCACCGCCCTCTTCAATGTCGTTTTCCTGGGGTATTTTTGCAGGCTCTGCGCCGGTATTCCAGTAGCGATCGGCCTCCGGTTTCATGAAATCGTACTCCGGCTTATCAGTGTCTACAAAGGTAATGCAGACTGTCAGATTTTGGGCAGTTTCTATCATTTGCGGAATACTGTTCTTAAACTCCAAGCCACACTGAATCGACTGCATTGCCGCACCTGGCAACTGATTGTTGATTTTGTCATAGCCAGCGATACCAACAGCGATTATGTCATGCACCCGACGTAAGGCTTTGAACACATTTAGTGTTCCGGAGAGTATTTTGCCCATCAAAGGTTTCTTGGCGGCTATCTTTTTGTAGATGCTAACTAGCTGCTGGATGTTTTGCTTGATCTCCTTGACGGACGCAACCGTTTCGTTCTGGATTTTCAGAATTAGTCCCATGGTGTAGGTGTAGCAATCAACGCCGCCGTTGATGGCATGTAGCGCTTCCGTAAACTGTGGTACATGTGAATAGCTGCAATAGGCGGCTTGCGAGGCACGCCCCCAGGTGCGCCACATAGCCTCCAACCCAGCAATGGCAGCAATCACAATCTTCGGTTTGTTCAGCTTCAGCAAATTGATTTCCAAGTCCGTGGCGCGTGCCACAAGTTGATTAATACCCAGCTGCGACTCATCGATTACATCCTGGAGTATATCTAGCAGATCTTGCAACTCCAGCAGCTCCTGCTCCGTCAAGTCTCTACTAGGCTGTCCTACCACCTCTTCCAACGACGGCAGCGATGTGTCGTACTCAGTGATGGGATTGTAGCTTAAATAGCCCTTAAACTGGTCTCGAAATTCGTCAAAGACCTTCGCATAGGTGACGTCCAATTGCTGCGCCACCTGGGCGCTGCCATCGCCGTTCTGCAAGGACAGGCTGTAGAGATAGTCATGTTGTGTTTGAAGTTCGCGATAAAATGGTCGCAAAGCTTCCACTTCTGTGGCAGATAAACCCAAATCCTTTTCTTGTTGCGCCAGCAGATTAGTCATCTCCTGGTGTGCCCAAGAACTGTCTAAGAGCAGACAGCCAAGCAGGGGCAGCAGCACCGAAACTTTCACCATTTTGCTGCCTGAAACGAAGTTATCAACTGACACTCAGTCCACTACAGGGCGTTTGGACTCTTTCGTTATCATTGGTATAGACTATAAATCTTATCAACGACCACACTTGGATTTTCTTAAATAGTTTGATAAGATGAAGCTAATCTTATTTATACCTATCGCTAGCCAATTTGCAACAACATCATTTTATTTCACTTTAATCTTCAAGTAGTTAATAATAAAATTCATAAATATACATAGATCCAAGAAGTTATTTTAACTAATCGAATGCTTAAAGAATAGAACTAGTTATTTACTGAAACTATTCTATTTGCAATTTCATGAATAATCTTATTAGTTGGGGTTGCTTCTGTGTATATCTTTCAGTTTACTTGCCCCAACGTCAAAAGGAGCATTTGGTTATTTGCAAATGCTAATAAGAAGCCGAAATATTATAAATATACTAAAGCCTCTGCAACATATATATTCATGACATCAACAACAATGATCCACAGATCTATCCGTCGATAAAAAGATGCAAAATCGGTACAAGAATTCATTAGCTAGACAAGTATTTTAAATCATAGGCTTTTCAGTTGTCATAATGAATCATTACATCATTCTCTAAATAATTATGTGTGTCCTTCACTTGACTATAAATGCAGTTTTACTTAACTATTGATATCTGTATTGTTGACTATTTTCAAAGACCATTGACGGCAGCTAGAAAGTAAGTAAATATTATAACTCATTCTTGTTATCGCATCTGAGTCATACATATGTACTTTTTTCCAATATTTCCTTTAGTAAGGTTATATCGGTAATGTTAAGCTGTTGAACAGAAAGTGGCATAAAACCAATAATATACTTGCTATTCATATATCATATCATCATATATCATATATCATTTATGTGCATTAGAAACAGCTGAGCTAGACCTCATCATGAAGGGAAAGAAAACGCATAAGCTTTCCTTGAAAATGAAAGCAATTGTACATAATTTCAACAGATATTACTAATTTAACGACTGATGATTGATGATGGTAATAGTAAGCTCTTAACACTTGAACCAAATTTTTAAAGAAAAACTAGTCAACGCTACTAAGGAAAATTTTCCTACTCTAAAGAATAATTGAATATTAAATAAAGCTAATATTTAGTTATATGAAGCATTCGAATTCTAAATGCCTAGCAAGTGTGCACAGATATCGGTGTGATAAATTTGCAGTTCTTATCTTTTTGTCTGCTTCAATTTTTCATCATCTAAATTGAGAAGCTGTGTAGGGCTCTTGTGTCTTATCATTTTTTATCATAACTCCAAGCCAATATATATTTGGCGTTTCCATTCATTGGCCAGCAATAGAAACTGAAGAATCATGGGCAGAACAGTTCAAATTTTAAGCTTACTTTTGCTGACTTGGGCAGTTCGTATATATTAAGCAAAATGTTTTATAAGATTTCCTCATTTCGTCATTGTTATAGAACACCCAGGCGCAGATCTCCAGCAATACAAACATCATTACGGAAACCACGGAAACTGCAGACAGCACGGAGACTACGGAATATGGACCAATTAACATGGTGGTTGATCAGCTATCGAATAAGGCCGTGAATATTAGTGATAAGACGTCCTCTCAGCTGCAAGGGAATATCGACAACACACTGAGGAACATAATGGACGACCTGGAAGCGCTGACTACCAATGCCATGGCCGAGATAAGCATAGCCATCGACGACACGAATCAGGTGCTGTTGAACAACCCCAATTGCAATGCCGCCTGGAATCTGCAAGACTTCACACTCAACGTGACAGATGAGCTCAGAGGCTGCACAGAACGGCTGAGCAATATGATTGCCACCTATCGCGCCGATGGCCAGAAAGCGTTGGCCAACGTTCAGAGCTTTGTACAGCAGATGGCTCAGTTGCCAATACTCTGTCAAAATCAACAAGTGGGCGTGGCATTAGCACCTATGAGCTTTGGCTTTGATACAAGCAACAGTTGCTTTTTGCGTGGCATCACTGCCATCAATCAAGGACTAGCTGAGGCTATGCACAATGCTTCCCTGTTGCTGGTGCGCACGCGTCGTCTGTCCCAGGATCAAATGGCTCGGGCACAGCAATGCAGCAATGCGCTTGTTGCTCAGGTCACCCAGTATCTGAGCGTTCAGCGAGCCAATTGTAGTTAAGTAGGACTTAAACTATGCATAAAAGACAATTTTCGATTGTAACGTACGCAAATATAAATGGCAATTTATGCACCCAAAGGATATGTTTGGACAGGATGCATTGGGGTCATTGATTATGTATGCGCATCCGTCAGCGGAAAAGGAATTGCAATCGTTGAGCATTGACATTTATTTGACAAGTTTTTGATTGATTTTACAGCTGCTCTTTTGGCATAAATTTCATACATTTATTGGCCCGAACACGAAGTTCACTTTTCAAACTCTCTTGCATCTAATTTGTATATTTAAATGCTAACTCTTTTTGCCAATTGGTCAATGGGCTTTGCCAACGACACGTGGCAAACACACGAACTAAACATCAGTCAAACGACGACAAAAGAGGCAACAGCTGGCCAACGAAAGAGATAGCAATGGTTGGTGGACACTCGCTCGTTCACTCACTCACTCCCCTCTCTCGCTCTCTCACTTGGGTCAGGTCTACGTTCATGCATTTCCGCAGAGAGCCAAATTATTTTGACCTGCGCCCAAACACTGAGCACAATTTAGGTGCGCTCTTCTTGCATATACTTTGCTACTGCACAACTGTTGCTCAGAAATTGTTTTCAGTGCATAGGAAACCACTAACCAACAGAAAATTCCTACTTTAGTTTTTTTTTTGGCTCAATGGCGCAATTTTACCCAGTCAGCATCTGAATTTTATCTTATTTTTACGACTCGTAACAGTTGTTGTTGATGATCGCGTTATTGCTGTTGTTGTTGTTGTAGTTGTAATTGTTGTTGTAGTAGTTGAAACGCTACAATACCTACTCCAACATCTGTTGAGCATTTTCTAGACAACTGACGGAACCTGGTGACGAACTGCGCACAAGACTTTTCCCCATTTGCCAAATGTAAAGTTAAGGAAAAGTGCATAATGGAAAACTGTGAGGTGTGTGCTTGCTCTCTTAATATACATATAGGAATATGATTCACTAAAAATCATATCATAAGCATCATATATCATATATATTATGACAGATATGTGCAATAATGGAGTATACTGCACGATTTACGATATGATAAGAGAGAGCAACTTATTACATCCACTTACAAAGCAAAGTATATTTTAAGTATAAGTTTTATCTCTTTTACAAGCACGAATCTCTCATATATATTTTTATCACTTTAATAGCTCATCGCTGTATTTCATTCAAACATTTAATATGGATTTTCTGCACGTCATTTTTTGGTGCATATTCAGGTAAAGATCAATTTCATAGGAAGCTGGTCAACACTTTAACGATGCTCCTTTCGCTGGAATCCACCATTTAGCTTGGAGTCTAGTAAAGCTTTCTACTTTTTCTTGAGCAACAATGTAGTTATTAATACGCTTTTAATCACTTTGGCCTTGATTCATGCTAATTCTCGTCTCTACGAATCCTTCTGTTTAATGTCTTAGCTTGACTTAATTGAACTCAATTTTGGGCCTTCGTTTTGATTGATGCGGAACCTTATGAGAACTGTAATCGTTGAGCTGCCGCATTTCGGTGCCGCAGGACATCTAGAATTGTCTACTAACTAGTATTAAACAGCTTCTATATAGTTTGCTTCTTTTTTTTTTTTCTTTGAGGGTTTTGTAACCAACTGGCGCACCTTCGATTCGACCTGAGCATGAACACAATAAGAAATTATCATTATTATTATTATTTGCTGGAAACGAGCCGCGTGGCGTGCGAGTGAAAGCCAGCCAAAAAGGACTAGCCCTGACGACCGGCAGCCAAAGCGAGATAGAACCAACACTCAAGCCAAAGGGCAACATATGCTGCCCAAGGATCGCTCAGAACAAACGGACGGCGCATGCCGTCATCTGGTGCTACTTTGACTTCAAAATTGGGTAGCATTTGCCGTTGCCGTTGCCGTTCCCGTTCCCGCTGCTGTTGCTGTTGCTGTTGCTGTTGCCGTTCTCCTTGTTTGTGGGTTATTTTTGTTGTAGCTGTTTCTTTTACGGTTCGATATTTTGGTGCTCTCGTCAACTACTATACAATTTCAAGGAAGCAGACTGCTCCCGCTCCCCCTCGTTCAACAGTTACTGTTGACTTCCGATAAGCACGAGTGAGGAAGAGCAAAGAGAGAAAAAGAGCGGCAAGCGCAACAGCAGGATAAACCGCTTAAAGGACATGGACAGCAGTGCGCCAAGACAAATTGGAAAGGGTTGCTGCCTGATGGACTGCAAGAGTGAAGAAGGTGTGATGCCGACAAGGATACACAGATGCAGCTCAGTTAACCACTGTCGCTTCTTGGGCTCGGCTTACAAATCCGAATTGAGACCCAAACTCACGCGCACGCTTCGCAAATGCCTGGCTATGAACACGTGTGCCCAACCAGCGTCAGCTGGCCGGGTCAGGAATAGGGCTAACGGCATAAGACTTTCAATAATAGTTAGACGAAAAATGAAAAAAAAATCATAGAAAAATGGCGGTTGGCTAATTGCAGACTATAGCATACATATGTATGTATTTGTAAACAAAGAGAAATCTCGCTACATTAATAATTAACAAAAGAGAACAAAATATATACTAACCAATATGTCAGCTTTTTAGTTGACTGTATTATAATATTAATATTATATATTATACCCAGAACATATTGAAAATGTATGTGACAGGCAAATGGAGACATAACAGACCCTATTAAGCATAAAAATTCATGATCAGGACGAAAAGCTGAGTCGAGTCCTAGGCATGTTCCTCAGGCCGCCTGTCTGTCTGTCCGTCTCATTAGCTACGAAAGCTAGAGAGCTAGAGTCTATATAGTCCTATATGCCATCCCATTTTATTATAATCGAAAATAATCCATAATTTGTTTTGGTTCTTTAAGCCAAACTTGAATATCACAAAAGCTGTTTGTTTTAAATTTTCAGTGTAAGTTTCTGTGATGATTACATAAATTTGATTTTGGATACCTACCCCTGTTGCGCTTAGAACAAAAGCTTTTCAATAACTAATTTTCCATAGTAAAGCCTAAGCGTAGCGTAGAATGATTGGAATATGAGCTCTGCACTTGGTCCATAGTATCTCGGATTTGACCTTTCCCGGCTAGTATTTAATTATTAAATTAAATAGTTGTTAGCAGTAGTCAAAAAGAAAAGTTGATTTTCTTAAACCACAGATCTAAGATAATTCTATTCCATAAAAACTTTTTAGGTTTACATCACATTCTCGCACTGTTGGCATTCGATTCTTCAACATTTGCAAGTCCGTGAAAAGCAATTAGTCAAATGGTCTACCTTTAAATTAACTATGGAGCATATTGAAATAAATATAATAAATTGTAGCAATTAATAAATTACCGATTCCAGCGGCGAAGAGAATTTGGGGCTATTCACAAAAAGTTGTGCGGGCCACAAAGAATACAATACAATAAAATAACCGCCAGCAACAATAACAGAAAGTTAATTTACATGAAAATGTTGAGATATAGAAATAAATAATGAACTTTGGCTGGAAGAGACAAATGTAAAATTTAACAGAGCGCGCAATTCAATTAGAGAACTGTGTTGGAACACAAAAAAATTAAGCAATAAAATTTGATTTGGTTCACGCAAATTCAAAGCGATTGTCCAGCATCAAAAGGAGCACAAGGACACGCCGCACAGCGAAAGGGAAACTGAAATAGAGTAATAGCAATGAATCAGGACTTGTGTTGGGCAATAAAATGCCTATCCTAAGGTCAAGCCGTTGCCGTTGCCGTTGCCGTTTTCGTTTTCAAATTCGTGTCATAATGTGTTGTAAGTAGTTGCCTTTGTGTGCTGCGCACGCACAAAGGACTCACCGGGGCGGGAAATTGTGAGCGCTATTGTTTGGCTGAAGGACCTGCGCCGATGGGCACGTTGGGAACACCCGCACGGTTCTCAGGCATCGGCTCTTGGCTGCTGTAGCAGTTGCGACCACAACTTGACTTACTGACCACCAACATAAAATGTTGACAGCCGGAACACGCCTCTAAAATATTGTGCGAGTCCTGTGCGGTCCTCACCGCTTGGCTCTTGATCCTTCAAGAGTCCAAGCCGATCAATGCGCCAATCAATTGATTGCCTGATTTTGACAGTTATGAGCTGGTCTTTGTACGTAATCACCTTGCCATGTCCATATCTTGATTTCCGCTGAAGTCCTCTTTAGAGTCGAGTCCCACGGACACTGGCTGAAGTGTGCGCCCAAGTTGCCAAGGAATTTATTGTTATTGACATTTTTGTTGGATAGAATCACACGGATTATATCTGCTAATTGCACGTATATCAGATATATCCTTTGGCGGCGCAATGCGGTGCCCTTGATCAGAACTTTTTATTCGTAATTAGAAAAGATATATTTGGCATATTTGGCAAAGATAGTTTGGGCTCGAGTATTTGAACTGAAGAGTTATGCTTAAGATCTTTTTATCAAGTCTATCATCATATTTGAAATTGAAATTTGATTGCAAATAGTTTTTTGTGTCCATTGAGCACCTGCAGACAACACGCTTTTTCTATAAAACCCACTCTGCCGCACGATCGTCAATCTGAAGCCTCACTTTTCTGAACGCTTAGGCACAAATGGCCTGGAAAATCACGACTTGCTGCGTCGCCAGAGGTGATAAAGTTTCGCACATTAATACTTAATTACTTGAATAATTGGGGCCAAGGGATTAAATTCACACGCAGTTCACAAACACACAAGCCAGAACGACTGGCGGTAGGTGCTTGCAGGTGGACGTTTAATGAAGAAACAACAAAAAAAAGGGAGAATAAAAATCACAAGCCAAGTGACCAAAAATTCTCCAGACAGTGGGCAAAACTTGAAGTGATGCCAAAGCCACCGACGTCGTTGACATTAAATTTGCTGCTGTCCTGTGACATGTTGTTGTTGTTGTTGCTGTTGCTTCTCTGTTGTTGTTGTTGTTGTTGTTTGCTGTCTACTGAGCTGAGCTTAAACACAAAATATGAGCGCACCCTGGATGAATTTTTCACACGAAATCCTGATTAATAAATATATAAGTACCCAAAAATTTAGCTGATAATTTGAAAAGTCGTCAACCTGAGCTAAAGTTGGCAGCCGCTGGGACGCAGACGCTCGGACGAACGGGACAGAGATTTCATGTGGAGCCTGCGCGAACCTCTGGTGCCCAATTACAAGCAAATGAGCTGGAAAACTGTATCAAATGACCCCCGAATACGAATACAAAATTACAGACCGCAAGACCAGAACAAAGTCGCAGCCACGAAGAATCTTTGCCAAAAAATGCTACGTCAAGTTCAACCTCAAACTCCTCTCTTTCTCTCTATCTCGCTGTCTGTCTCTTTCTCGATCCCTTTGTACCATCTTAACGTGACAAAGCGATGGAGATGGCTTGCGTGTGGCAATTTCAGTTAAAAAAATACAGCAAGGACTTTAAGATTTGGACTTAAATACTCTAACTTGAGGCTATGATCACTTACTTGAGTACTTCATTCATTTATATCTATTATATATTCTATTAGCTCTAAAGTAATTAGTTACTCGCATATCGTAAATATGCGTGGCTTTACATTATATCATATCATGCATTTCTATCTAATGGCAAATCGATTAAGTTCATTTAATTATAAAAAACTTTAGTTATACAAGAGTTCTTAATAATTGCTTTCCCCTTTTTAGCAAACTTCCAAACTTTTCTGATAGGGTATTCATCCTTCGATATCCATTTAAATATTCCTTCTTTGTTAGCTTGTTTTTTTTTTTTTTTTGTGTTGGCTCTGCATCTTTGGTAGCATCTTTACGTTTTTGCTGTGTTAATTTGATGCCTCGCCCGAAAATTGTCAAAAAATCAACGTCGACTTTGATTTTTGATGCACTTTCACTGACGATCGTCGATCGTCGATCGGCTGTGTGCAGCGTGAGATACTCGAATCTCAGACGAGAAGAGCTGAAAGGCTCTAAGCCTTTGATGCTTGCCACCTACTTGGACAGTTTGTTAGGGGCCGAGCAAGTGAAGTCAGTCAACTGGAGCGATGCGTCTGTGTGGCTAATTGAGTTGCCCAGTCGACCGATCGGCCGTGCGAATTGTTTGTCAACCTGTAACGGTTAAATCTTTTGCTCCTGCAACGCTCGTCAGTAATCGGAGCTACTGATTGATGGCTGGCTTGCTGGCTAGCTGGAAGATGAGCGTAGCGAATGTTTGACTAATTGGCCAAAACTTCCTTAAACAAACAACGAACTATAATTGGGTTCGGCTTTGACTTTCACCGACCAGGTAACGTTGCTTGGCATTTCTCTGCGTTTATTACGGGCCGCACACAATGCCGGCCTGGGCGTGACCAGCGTGATTTGGTGTCGCTAATTACAGACTTGGCATTTAACGCAGCTCGTTTTATGGCTTAATAATTGCAATCGTTTGGCATCGACTTCGGCTTTGACTTTTGGCTAAAACCAAGAATGGGCCCACACACACCGATCACTATACACGCGTACGCAGGCCGGTCCTTCGTGGGTTGGGTTCGCTTCAGCCACAAACCAGGCCAAGGATCAGATCCGAACGCACATCAATCAGCCAAATGCATTTCAGTTTCTTTTTTGTGGGGCCTCGCATTGGCGCACGCAATTATTGTGTAATAATTAAAGGATCAGCGTAAAATGTTCACACAACAATGCCAAAATAAAACCGCCGGAAACGGAAACTATGTGCACTTCAGCCACAACTATTTACAAAAAACATATACAGAAAAAATGTTGCGGTTTATATGGTTTTTTAATCGTCCTTTGAATGGAATGGGAAATGTGCCCAGCAAGGCATGAGAAAATATTTTATGAGATACAAAAAAAAAAGATCCTAAAAATTGTAAAAATAACAATGAAAATACAATCGAAAGCCGCAAAAACTTAAACTAGAAAGCAGATCATTTTTTGTTGTGGTTTGTAAGGCAATTGATAATATTATAAATAATTGTTATAGAAGACTAAAACTTTTGTAGATTCGTAACGAATGGCTAATTCATATATCTGTAACCTAATATTATAAACAATACTAATATAAAGTACTTGTTGCAGGACCAACAATAACTTTATAACTTTCGACAGGCCCAAAGACCTCTTATTGTTACACTATGTGACTAACTTGAAGTCCAATTAGCTGTCAGCATTCAGTGGGCTTGTCATGCGGTCGGTAGTTGTGCGATGCCCCATGGGGACGCTAATAAGAAGTGACAAATTGATGGTGTTAAGGCTCATTAACTTGTTTAACGCAGATACAGATATACTCACTTAAGATCAGTAACCGCTTAAGCAGACTTTTGCAGCACAATTATGGCCAGAGACGGCAAAGAAGAAAACCTCAAAATAAAGCGCGCCAATTATCGACATGACAAATTTTTAGGCACATTAATTCCTTTACGACCTGTTGCCGCAGCGACAACGAAAAACCCACAAAATATGCAACGGGGCGACGTACCCTTAAGCCCGAACTGAACTCCGATTCGAATGCATAATAATACGTGTTAATAATGCTCAGGCAAGCTGTCTATAAATTGACAAAGACATGCAAGACTCCGACTGGGGTACCGACTTTTGCTTCAGTTGTTGTTGTTGCTGTTGTTGTTGTTGCTGCTGCTGCTGCTGTTGGCGGCATCGGCATTGCCAAAAGCTGACTGGGGTCGGCTGCACGTAAGTTCCCATTGCCATTCATGAATTCTAACTAATTGTATTGGCAAGCAGTTGCATTTTGGCAAAAGATGGAAGCTGGATCGAATCTGTGCAGCTGCACAGCGATCGGAACGTAGCTCGGTTGCACAAAGCCATTCAAGCTTGGCAGGAAGAAGCCCCAACGCAGCCAAAATCGAAAAGCAACCTTTATTGCTGTTGTTGTTGTTGGTGTTGGTGTTGGTGTTGGTGTCGTGGCGAGCCGAGAGCTAAACAATTTGTGTAATTGACAAATTGACGGCGACGCATTGTGCGGAAGCGTTCAAAGCCGTAAATTGTCGCTAACAAGAGCGCGATCCCAGGCACACAGACTGAGACACTGACACAGTCACAGACACAGACACAGACGACAGGATATTGGGGCTACCTGCATAATTGCCACTGTCAGCCTGTAGCCTAGCCAAATGCGAGGGAGAACTCTAAATTAAGTCATTAACAATTTAACGAAGCGCTGTCCAAGCCGCGCCGCTAACTAATTATGTGAATTTCCTTTTGATTGTCCAGGCCTCGGACTGCGAAAGCTCTGCGGCAACGCCCGAAAATCATTTTATAAAACAAACAGAAAAAGCGGCCCACGTAGCAATGTCCTGCCGCGCCCCAATGCCCCCTTAAAGTTCCCATTGAGATTGTGTAGTGGCAGCCGATCGTCAGTCGGTGGGCTATCAGCAAATTGGTTTTGTATCTTCCGAATGATTGAATCGCTGACCCGACTGACATGGCCAGGAACTGCTACGCTTTCTGCTGAATGAATTGGCAGCCCTTAACTCCAGGCTTAAGCCAGCTTAAGCTTAGTCCCAGCCTTTGTCGGTTATCCGCCAGCAACGATCATCAATCGAACTTCGCTTTAAACGATTTGTGAGTGGCGCTCGATGTTTTTTTCTTTTCTTTTTTTTGGGGCTGCGACTGCTGAAAGCAGATCAGCCCCACACTTAACTTAATTTGGCAGCCACACTCCGCTGCGCTCTGCCATATAATTATCGGCACAATACTGTTCGGGGATCACTTTTCGAGTATTTGTTTTGGCCAGCTTGTGTAGCCGGCGACTAATTTCGGTGAACTGTTTACAAATTGATCGCGAAGCGCCAAATCGATCACCTTGCTCCACATAATAAAGCTGAACTCAATGCGCGCGACTCAACTCGACTCGACTCAGGCATTGTGTGAGAATCGATGGAGTGCGTTAAATGAGGCGCCTGGAAAGGAAGCGCCAAATTCTGCGCAAAAGGTGAAGACATTAACTGAACTTCAGATCGCCTCAGATTGATGAGTCGCCCAAAAGCAGGGCAAAGCCATGCACAGATTATATGATGAGAAGTTTTAATATAAGTAGCAAAATATTAAATAATAAATATGGAATAAGGACAGCTTGTATGCCTTACTGTAGACGTACTGTAGATTGGATTGTTGTCATATATACAGTTCAGGAAAATTTCGCATGTATACAAGTATTGAAAAAATACACATATTTAATATGTATTTCTAAATAGTTAAGGGTATTCAAATATTAAGATTCCATACTAATTTATGGCCAAAAGATTATATTGTACATATTATTTTCTATATATACTTGACTTGTACTGTAATATCAAAATTTAAAGATTTTAAAATGCAGATCTTCAATATTTCTTTAACATTTTTATATTCGATATCTGAAATATTTATGGAACTAGATTAAATAATAAATATATAAATATAAATCAATAAATCAAATTCCATATAAGATTTTATGAAATTTATTAAGCTTGTCTAAATGATAAAATTTATTTCAAATAAGTATTTTAATTATTTGAAAAAATTTTTTTTTTAATTTCATCAGCTCTGATTACCTTAATTTTTAGAAAATAAACATTACAAATAAATATATATGTTTTTTTTTTCAAATTATTTTTCATTTTATTTCAAATCTTAATATTTAATTGAAAATATTTAACTAAACAATTAACAGCATAATACTTAAACAATAATTTCCTACTGGGCTCCAGCTTGACATACATATATATACAGGAGAAGGTACAACATTTGGCAAAATGAGTATAAGCTGCAATCGGTTAGCGCAACAGATCGCCCAGAGCAGTGATGTAGGTCTGGGCCATTTGGAGGGTTTCATGCTTGGACAGCTGCCGATCATTGCCCAGGCAGGGCAGATATTGACGCAGTCGGTCGAAGGCCAAGTTAAGGCTCTGCATTCTGCGGCGTTCGCGTGCATTTGCTGCCAGGCGGCGTTTGCGCTTGACCACGGGCGAAATTTGCTTATTGCGACGCTTCTTGCCAGCGCCAGTTGCTGCAGCATTGGGATTGCCCGCTGCGTCCTCGCTGTCGCCATCGCCCAAACCAAAGGAGCCATCGTTGCCCTCGCCATCGAAGTCGTCGTCAAAGTCGAGCATCATGTCATCGTCATCCTCCACGCTGTCGTCAAAAAGAGCAGAGTTATCAAAATCAAAGCTCTGAAAGTCGTCGGCATAGAGCTGGACATTGGAGTTGTTGCACTGAGGCGCGGGCTGAGCTGAGTTGGTTTGGCTTAGAGTTTCGGTGACTGGAGCTGCTGCTTGCTGGTTCTTGCGCGTGTAGCTGCGCTTGGGCTTGGTCACTGGCGCTGCTGCTGGCAGAGTCTTACAAGTGCCCACATTGGGTGAGCCCATAATCTCCAAGGCTGGCTGTGGTGCAGTCGCTGGCATTGCTGGCGCCGGCTGCTCCAGCGCCAAAGCAAACTGCTGAGCCTGCGGCAAGCCGTTGCAGCCGTTGTTGTAGATGGTATTCAGATCAACATACTCGGGACTCTCGGAGCGATGGCTTGCCGGCGAAGAGGTGATCCAGCCATCAGAGCTGGCCTGCTCAAAGCTGATGAACCCATTGGCAGACAAATAATTGCTGGAGCTGGCCAGCGTATTGCAATTGAACTGATAGTGTGTTACGCTCGGATTGTAGGCGGCCATGGGATTGAAGTAAGGCTCCGCTGCACCAGGCTTGAAGCCCTGCAAATCCTCAGTGGTCTTGTAGTAGTAGCGATATATCTCACTGGACGACATTTTAGCAATATATTCTGAACTGTGATTGTGTAATAAACAACTTGAACCGTTCGCCGTGGCTGCTTACGAGTTTCTGACTGTGGCCTTATCCTGGCAGCGCTATTTATACGCTCCACGATAACCTACCATGGCAGGCAGGTAAGACGAACAGAGCGAGGGACAGGTAAACGAGTTGCCTACCTACCTCGGCCACAGGCAGCACGTGCCGCGCCAGAGCAACAGCCAATGGCAGATGGTGGTGAGTTGAACTGTGTTGGAATTGCTTTGCCTCGTTGAGCTTCAGGAACAGTACAAACAACAGCAACAGCAACGGCAACGCATTCAGCCCCAGCCTGTAAAATGGCGCTGGCTGGCTGGTCAGAATAGAAGATGCGCTGGCGCTTATCGGTGGCAATCTAAAGCCGCTAACAAGATGATTATGGGGTTGTGGTAGTAGGATGTGCCGGAACACGGGGCGGAAATGCAAACAAACCTATAACAGGATTAGTTTTGACCACTAAGCGCTGCGAAATTTGCAAAAATCCAAACATAAGGACATAGATTGCCACAATGATTTGTCAGCAGCAAATGGCCAGCAACATCTTATCTAAATCGTCGCCAGGACTCGACTTGAAGACCAAAGACTTAGCCGCTAAGCAACTCATGCTTGGCCAGGCCAAACTCTACCTGCTGGACACACCTTTACAAATGTGCCGCCGCACAGGCAATTCGGCATGCCACTGACCACCACCGCCGATGCCCAAAACTATATCGCAATGAAAAATCTTGTTTATTACAACCTGGCAAAATTTTCCAATTGATATGCTCGTGAGGGCTTGACCCGCCGTCGATGCGCTCGACGCTAGCTTGTTAGCCGAGCGTCAAGGACACGCTTGATAGTCCGCATACCCATGTCTATGGGCATGCCTAATAAGCGTGCCCGGCGCTAACTAACTCGCATAGTTAGACTCACATTTTAGCGCTAACAATTAATATAGCCACATATTGTGCAGGCAATTTAGTTGTACCCTGAGCATGAGACAGCGCATTTAGCGAACGGGCACTGACTCGCATGGTGGTCGATCTCAATCCGCAGCAACGCCCAACCAGCCAAACCAAATGATTCGCTGGAAATCATATTGTGCGAGTGCATTTGATATAAAAAATCTCTTTATGCTGCCGATGCCGTTGGCAATGCCGCTGCCTTTGATGTGTGGGCGTTTAGCCAACTGCAGTAGCACGCCCCAAGTTGCATTTTTCCTTGCCGCTTGGCTATCAGCAGTGCACATCTACGAGGCGGCAATAAAACGTTGTCAATTAGATAAAAATGTCACACAACAAACCGCAGCAAGCGCAGCACAACAAATTTATTGGCAGCAAACAACCCCCGACTGCCTGGTTGGCTGCCTACCAGAGGACCTGTGCGTATCCTTTTGCCGTTCGTCTGCTGTTGCAAGTGCAATTTACGAGTGGCTGGCTGCGAGTGCGCACAAGTGACAGTTGTGCATGTGACGCCTTCGGTTACACCTGCAGCGAAGAGGCACAACAACGACGACGATCGTATCGCCATATTCTTGTGCTGTTGCTGCTCTGTTGTTAAGTTTATGTTTATCGATCCTGGCTGATGTTGAGGCATCCGCCAACTAAACGTTTGCATATCGATTTGAATTTTATGCGTATTGACAAAAACTCACAACAACAACAACAACATGTAAAAGGGCACACGTGCTGCAGCATGCAATGGAAAAGGGTTAGCTATTCACAGAGGCAACTTCATGCTGCTTCCATCCATACCATGCGCAACGGCGCCTTGCGTGCCTGTCACTTAACGAGCGATACGAAAACTGCTGCCACTTACAGCCGGTTAAATATGAACAATATGCGGCATATATACCTCAATACACACATCTCCAGCCAGATCCAACTTACGGGCAACGGGTCATACTTTTCAAGTCAATACGCATAAATGCAACTTATGTCTGCTGCTCTCGACTGGGATCTGCCAATGTGGAGCAGCTTCCAGAAAGCGCATGCCACAAACTGTTAAGATCACATTAATTCAACTGATCGACACTTAAATGCTCTAAGCACTCAGTTTAAATAGTTGGTAGTTGTATGAAGGATGGAGCTATAATATTATTGGCTTTAATTATTCTATGCATTGTTGGCACCCGGACGCCTGAATACGGATGGCTGTGCTCAATGAGAGAAGACATAAAGCATCCACCTTTGAGATTAATGCGGGATAACGGCCGGTTCCAAGGTGGGAGGCATACCAACAAGATAAAAGTTTTTTAGTCATTGAACAGAAAATGCAGTCCAAACTGATCCACAAGGAAAATCATCATTATCATTATCATAATCATTGTTATAAACACTATTATTATTAGTAATATCAATATTAAATAACATTATTATTAATATTATTATTTGATACTAATCTAGTTGCTTGAATGGCTTAGCTACTTAGATGCTCAAAGACAGTTGGCTAATTAGATTTTTGATAATGCTTATTATAAAGAAATATAACAGAAATTTATTTATACTTAAAGCCTTTTCCTAGCCAACTTATTTTATAATTATTGTATCAGAATAGTATGTGAGAAGCAAAAGCTGACTCAGCGAGAAACTATCTGAAATGTTCTCCAACAACTAGCTTTCAAATGGAATATTTGTATATGCAACATATATTTATATGCAACATGATCTGCCAAGTATTTCAAATATTATATATGCCCAAACTGATGAAGATCATAATGTGGAACGTGTAGGAGCTGTACAGACGCCAATCAAGAATAAAAGTAGGCGCACGTCAACGAATCCCATTAGTAAGTCCCTCTAGGCCGTGAAAGTGTTGTCCGGACTGCGATCAGTTTCGGCAGCCCAGCCGTAGCCCAGTTATTTTTTTCCTTAATGCAAATTGAAAAATTTGTATGTTACTTATTTTATTAGCATTTAGCACCGCCCAAAACAGATCTCGCAAGGAATGCAAAGAGCGAAAGTCAATCGGAAGCGGGACAGCAACATGCGATGGCATTCGAATTGAGGAATGGAAATTGGGATTGGGAATGGGAATGGGCAAGGGGAGGGGCAGGATTGCATGTGAGGCCTTTCATGCATTCATGTGGGTGGCCTCGGCGCGTTCGTGTGCGGCATTTTTGCCAATTGTCAAATTGAAAATTCATTAAAGGCAAATTAAATATGCAATTGGTCGATCCAAAGTCCAAGAGAAATCAGCTGCCGAGGCAACATTGGAGCATTGTGCGCCAGGGATGCGCCAACTGTTTGACTTGCTGAGCAAATATTGACGAGAGCTGAGAAAAAACGAATGCAAATATGATATGTACACTCCAGTCAGTGCAAAAAAAGAGTCAAGTGAAAATCAAAGCAAATAATAGCTCAAACAGCGGCAGGACTCGACAGGACAGGACAGAAGCCACTTTTTTTTTTACATTTATATGAATATCGTGTGTATATATACAGAGCGCATAAATTGCACATTGTTTACACAAAATTGTTGTAAGGACATGAGGACATGGGTTAATTCCCATGAAAATTAAAACTAGATTATACACACGCTCAGTTGAGGGTCGGGTCGAGTCGAGTCGAGTCGAGTCGAGTCGAGTTCGAGCTCGACGTTGTCCTGGCCAGGTCAATGCAGCGCCCACTGTGTCATTGTTTGGGCACGCCCGCAGGCAGCCTGTTGTTATAGATTGCATACTGATGGTTATCACAACCTGCCGGCATCTATCTATCTATATACATTCATATATATACATATATATATTTATCAGCATCTGATGGGATCAGAGTGAAGCGTAGCAATTTTTGTCGCACGGCTCGACTTTGAAGCTGCGCTCGTCTGTGTTTGTGTTTTGTTTTGCCAACAGGAGAGGAGTGCATTCGATAGCCATCTCTTTGGTGATCTTTGGCAACAGTTTGGCGCCAGGCCGATCCTAATCCTGCAACAACTTTGACTAATTCGCTGGCATTCGTCATATGGCCCAAGGCCATTTGTCTTTGCAAATAGAAATTAATTTCACGCTGCAGTCAAATTGGAATAACGAAAACGAAATCGAAATCGGAAGTAGGCATTATAATCGACAAATTGTGATTGGTATTTTGATAGGGTCGGATGTAGGACATGGCTTTTGTGGCGATCCCACGTTACCCTTACCCAGATCAACACGCAATGATCAATTCAAATTTGAAACACTGAGAACTACAACAATAAGCGAACAAAAGATGAAAACTACGCAATCACTTGAGAAAAATCAAAAAGGCCTCAAGGATCCGAGGACCTCGGGCTGTTGCTGCTGCTGCTGCTTCTGGCTGCTACACCTTCGCCAACGCTGAGCATAACAGGTGGCACGGAAGCCGCACAAAATAAAAATGATTAAAGCAATAAAAAAATACAGAAAATAAAAAAATAACAAGAGAAAAGGGCCACGAAAGAAATAACAATTTTTAATACGATTTTCTTCTCGACTGTTGAGCAACAAGATTTTGAGTGCGCCTAGAATGATGCCGATGCTGCGGCACAGGAACAACTTCCGATCCTTGGCGGGGCGTTGCCGAACGCAGCGGGTCAAGTGTGAGAACATTTTACGGAAGGATGTGGCTAGAGGATAAATTATGAAAAATGATCGTCTAAGCGAAGGGTTACAATCAAAGAAACACCACGTGGTCAAGATTCACTTTCGTGTAGAAGAGTGTGAGGGCCTCTGCCTCTGAGGGCCCCTGCTCACTCCCTATACGAACCTAAGCCCGTGTGCCGAGGTTCTACTCACTGCATTGAAATTATCCAGGAATTTTGTAGAGTAATTGAGCGTCTAATTTGCGGCGCAACAATTGCAGTTTCAGATACAGAACGCGGTGCCCCTCTTAGGCGCTTTCATGAATGGGCCAACGTTTTTCACAATGGCCCGTTTATTGGGCTTGAATGGAAAGTGTTTCTTCGCTGGAAACTGAAGTGCACGCTCCTACAGCAGCCGCCACTCGAGCACAAAACAATTAACAAGTTTCAGTTTCGGTTTTCCACTTTGTCTACAGTTTGGTTCATTTCTCAATTGTTGCATTGTTGCACTTGAAGTACGACGAGCGAATTCCTTTGAAGCATGCATATAAACTTACCCTGATATATACATGCATATATGGGTACATATATATATGTATATAGCTATATGGAATTGAAGTGACCTTAAGTAAGAAAACGAAAATTTATAATAATGAGCGGCGAGCCAGCCGTGAAGAGCGCGAATAAAATGTAAACTAAAGATACTATTTATATGTATTATTTCGGCTGAAAAGGAAGTACCAAATTACATTTAATTAGCTTTAGCTGTAGCTGTAGCTGTAGCTGATCCTACATATATGTATATAAGCTTTAAATTCTCGTACGGTATGCGGCGCAGGAGCAGGAGCAGGAGCAGGAGCACAAGAAGTCAGACGATTACGATTACCACCGAAAACGAAACTGTGGCGCATTCGCATACTCATTGATCGACCGCTGATCAAAAAAGGCCCTGGGCCTGGACCTCGGAGCTGAAGACGTGGCCTCTGTTGCCTTCTTTTTTCGCCATTGGTGAAATTCGCACGTTTAACCTTTGGGCAAACAAAAACGAAAAACAAAATAATGCACAGCCAAGCGAACCTGTTGAACCCAAACGCAATTTTCCCATCACTTTGATTGCTGCCCAGGAATGACACGCGTGCGCCGCGCCGCAGCCTAGCTATTCTGATTGTGCCATTACGGGCGATCCAACGCGCGTGGTTGGATCTGCTGCCAATGGCTGGGCTTGGCCCAGCGGTCAGCCAGGCGATCAGACCGTTTCATTTTTAAAGACGACTCAAAATTAGGGTAACAATCGCAGTTAAACAACAAGCAAGAACACTAGGCAATGCACGACTATTTAGATACTCTGTAAATGTGGGTGAGACAAGCTTTTTACTTTTCCTGTTCATCTTTCAGTGTGGTTAATTGTGAATCTAATATATAACGAGTTTGGTATGATCTCAAATCAATTTTCATTAATTCTTATTGATTTTTGCTTTGAGCAGAGCTATAGAGTTATATCTACATATATATATCTATCATTATTTCCAGCATCAATCTAAATATATATATATGAATCAAATTTCAAAGAATATCAACCTAGTTTCTTAATTATATCTGACCTTATCTGATACCTTTCTTAACAGTTTTACAGGGTATTTTATAGCAACAACTGCTGCAAAGCGTCTCGCATACAACCGAAAAAAAAAAAAAAACAAAATAAAAATAAATAAAAAGCGAAACTTTCAAACGGTTTCAAGGATTTCGCTTATCCCTGTTGGAGTCCGTTTAATATAATTCATATAATTTCCCATAGGTGCTGTTAGGTGCTGCATTGGCACCTGAAGGGTCTGCTGGCCAAAACACTTAGCCAGAAGTCAAAAGTAGCAACACTTTCCAAAAAGCCACACTTGAGACTAGAAATGCAGTTTTGGGTCTGAACAAAAGACAAAAGAATTTGAAATTGAAATCGAAATCGAAATCCAAATCCAAATGAAACACAAACAAATCCCAATGCCCAGTGTGAGAAATGACTTTCTCGGAAGTGAGAAACTGAGAGATCCAGTAGTTGTTTTCCTTGGTAGCAGTAGTTCGGTTTGTCTGTCAACGGGCCTCGATGGTGAGTAATTGATATGTTTATCTTTTACCTTTTGGCCAACGGTGTAAAAATAAAATGTAAATTGTAACTGATATCGATGCTGGGTCATTTCTCAACATCAGCTCATTGAAATTGAAATTGAAATTGAAAAATTGCGCATCAGATAAGCCCAGGCACATATCTACAAGTCAATTTGATCGAGGCATCCTTTTTCTCTATTTTCGTTTTTCCATTTTCCATTTTCTCATCTTCTGATCGTATGCAGACAGAAGCACATTTATGTACCAGCCTCGTTGACAGTTTACATGGAGGTCCTTGGGTGACAATTGCATTATATGAAAATTGATATTTTCAACCACAGATATCGTATAATGCATATAGTTAATTTCAAATGAATCTGACCACACAGCAGGTCAGACATGGTCAGCTGGCAGAACAGGTAATAGCACAAGTGTTTGGCAAGAGAACAGTGAAAATCTACACGTTCCCATCCAATTACCAACATGATGAATTGATCTTATGTTTGCCTTTACTGTTTTTTTTTTGCCATGTTTGCCGGAAGAGCGGAAGAGGTGTGTGCCATATAATTGTAACTGGAGCAGACGTGTGAAAAACTAACTAGTTTGCAATTAAGGCCATTCTTTGAGGCTAATGCGTGAGAAGAAAAGATGAAGTTTGTACTTTGGCAATAGAGATCTTAGAGATTATGAGTAAAATTGCATGAGTGAAATTTCAAGATTCATCAGATATTTTTTATTAAAATGAATATATATGCATATATATCTTATATGAATGGGAGTAACTTTAAGATTCTTGAATTTTATTGAGAGTAAACCTAACATGAGTAAAATGTAGATATTTTTCATTGAAATAAATATAAATTCATATATATCTTATACGAATGAGTGAAACTTCAAGATTCATCAGAAATTTTTGATTATATATTATATATAATATATCTTTTACCCTCTCTTACACTCTACAGTATTCGACCTCTACTTAAGTATTTAACCTTGTAGCAACTTAGATGCCTTGTTAAGCTAAACTTCAAATTACTTATAATATTTACAAATCAACATTCATTATAGTTCAATATTTAATATTCAATATTCAATATTCAATATTCATAGAGTTCCTCTATATATAACCGCTCAATACGTTCACAAACAATATTCTAAATATTTAAATTAAATATTTAGCATAATTACAAACGAATTAGAGTTGCCGCGAGACAAAAGCAGCGCCAGGACAATAGCAAAGATGAAAAATGTGCTGGCTAATAATGCTCGATACTCTCTCTCTTTCTCTTTCTCTCTTCTCTTGATAATCACTTTATTTCGTTTTCCAGGAATTGGTCGCATTATTTGATAAATTGACCAAGAACTCGTGTCTGAATTAACGCCCCCGCTGCCAAGCGACGAAGGTCGAAGGGGTTAATGTTAATTGCTATTGTTGTTGTTGCTGCTGCTGCTGCTGTTGTTGTTGTTGGGCAGCGCAGTAAAAATCGGTTCAGCCGGCCTTTCATCTATCACGTGTTTATAGAGTTATTCAGCCGTGAGTTGTACCACACACTTTAATTGCCCCAATTCAAATGGAAGAGTTGGCTTTGGCTTTGGCTTTGGCGTTGGCGTTGGCGTCGGCGTCGGCGTCGGTCAGGCCACAATGCGTTGCGATGCGATGCGATGCGTATGTTTGCACTGCATTCGTATGCATACAGTAGGCACAAATATAAACAATAATCAATCTCTTCAAGGGTTGAACAAACAAACACAAAGCCTCTGCGCAAGGACATGCTTATGAAAAATGCAACAGCGAGCAGTTGAAGGCGTTTTTAAATTGATTATTCCTTTGGGCACAGCCCAAAAAAACATAAAAACTGAACAAAATCCTGCGGCTCAATTTAATACATATTTATGAGGGAAATAGATCACAAATACAATTGATGTTAAAGCCAAAAAAATAAAAAAAAAAAAAAACAAACAAAAGTGATTTAGTTGGGAATATCCGACTAAATAATACCACGCTGTGATTTATAAGAGAAACTGTAAGTGTAAAAGGTTTAGGCTAAAGAATAATTTTCTATATTTTCTTTTTTCAATTCTGTGAGTAAGAAGGGAGATTCCTTAAATGTGAAGTGCTCGATATTTGTATGTATAAACTTAAGGAGCATACTTATAGCAAATCTAGTTACTTTATGACTTTAAAAAGTTTGAAACAGAATTGATCTGCGCGTGACATAGAAGGCACTACGTATACAATTTTCAGTCTATAGTTCTTATAGGTTTCGAGATCAATGCATAGGGACATATGAACAGACGATCGGAGAGACATGGCTAGACCTACTCGTTTGCTCAGTCTAATCAAGAATATATATGTATACTTTATAGTGTCGCCCCCACCAACGGCATGAAATATACGGCTCAGACCTACCTGAGGCTCAGCTTATAACTGTTTAAAATAGGTCGCAGCTTTTTTTTATGGTCACAAGTTGATTTTTTAACGCTTCATTAACTTTTTGGCCACACGCGCTTCATACTTTTTTTTTGTTTTATGTTTTCGTTTATTTTTTCTGGAACCCGTCTGACGTGCGTCTGCCAAGGAGCTCGCTTGACGTCGCGTTGCCTGCTTAATTGCTTAAGCTGCCTTCGGTTCGATCAAGTTTTAGCTGTATTTTGTGAACAGTGTTCGATCTAAACACCTCGCCCTCTAGAAAAAAGAAGAAAAAAAAAAGAGTACTAAAAAAGTAAGACGCTTTTTACTTCCGATTTCTTGTGTGGACATTTTGGAAATGCAGCGCCAGGCGACAACAACAGCTGCTACCAGCACACGCTTTTTTCTGCTGATTTGGAATCCGTATAAGCAGCACAACAACACGCAGTGTGTGGCATTTTTTTTTTTTTTTGTATTGGCAAAGTGAGTTCAACTAAATAGAAATTTTAAGCTGAAGCTGCCCACCATATGGCGCTTAAGTGCAGAAATAATTGTGTACAAAAACATTTCAGTCGTTTGACAACATTATTAATGCACAATCTTTTTAAAAATCGAACTTTTTTAAATGTAATTAACAGCCAAAAATACTAAAAATACTACTTGCAGCTGAAACGTGGTAATCGATTGCTGTCAATATCGTTGTGTATATCGTTCATCTCTATTGTGGCTACAACATTCCACTGTTAAGTTCAATTTTGACGTTTATTAACCGCTTAAGCCTTTTCTTTCTCAATGTTAATTTACAGCGTTTTCACACTACTTACTACCAACATTTATAGACATTTAAATATACTTGCAATGCCCAAAATACTGATCAAACAATTGGTCATGTTATTATCAATGTTATGTTAAATAACATTTCCTCAATAAGTTACAGATTAGGTGTGTACACACTCTAATCAAACATTATTTTTTAATATTTCTTAATATATAAAATTAAGAAAGTTTGTATCTGAGCAGATATACGTAATTTAATTAAATTAAAACAATGCCAACGATTGGAGTTAAACGTGATCTGCTCTTTGCTGCACTCGGCAAGAAATACAGTAAGTTAGCCGGCAGCAGTCCACGTGGATTTTCAATTAAAATGTTTACCCCTTTTCCCTAGCCGATGATGAGTTCCAAGAGCTGTGCTTTGCCTTTGGCCTGGAGCTGGATGAAGTGGTAAGCAATTGAAGTGCAATATGAAACTATTAGGAACATTTCATCATCCAATGATTGTAGACAACAGAGAAGCAAATGCTCACCAAAGAGCAAGGCGATGTCGCAGCCGCAGCAGATGCCAGCGAGGAGATCATCTATAGGATTGATATACCGGCCAATCGCTATGATTTGCTTTGTCTGGAAGGCTTAGTTACGGGTCTGCGAGTATTTCAGGGCAAGTGAGTAGAGAACTGTCTATCTAATAATTCTATCCCCATTTATAAAAACATTTTTACAGAGTGAAGCCACCCAAGTTTGAGTTCGTAGAACCGGCGCAGCGTCAAGTGCTGAAAATTACTGCTTCAACGGCGCAAATCCGTCCGTTTGCTGTGGCCGCAGTGCTGCGGAATGTTACCTTTACGCAGGACTCGTATAATAGCTTCATCGATCTGCAGGACAAGCTGCACCAGAATATTTGCCGCAAGCGAACTTTGGTGGCCATTGGCACCCACGATCTGGACACCGTCAAGGGACCATTCAGCTATGAGGCCCTCGCACCGGAACAAATTAAATTTGTACCGTTAAACCAAACGCAAGAGCTGAACGGCATACAACTTATGGACTTCTATGCCACACACGCACAGCTCAAACAATATTTGCCCATCATACGCGATTCGCCCGTCTATCCAGTAATTTACGATGCCAATCGCGTGGTACTGTCGCTGCCGCCAATTATCAACGGAGATCACTCAAAAATATCGCTGAAAACCAAAAATGTGTTCATCGAATGCACTGCCACAGACTTGACCAAAGCCAAGGTGGTGCTGGACACTATTGTATGCCTCTTCTCCGAGCACTGTGAGAAGAAGTTTACTGTCGAGCCATGTGATGTGATACAAACTGATGGCACCATCATTTCCTATCCGGAGCTGGCCGTGCGTAAAGAGCGTGTGTCAGTGAAACAAGCCAATGCCTACATTGGCATCAACGAGCCCGCCAACAAACTGGCGGACATGCTGACCCGCATGTATCTGGAAACCGAGGTTGATGCCAAGGATGGCGACTCATTAAACGTGAAGATTCCACCGACGCGTCACGATGTCATACATGCCTGCGACATCTACGAGGACATTGCCATTGCATTTGGCTACAATAACATCAAGAAATCATTGCCAGCCTTCATGCAAATCGCCAAACAGTTTCCACTCAACAAGCTGACCGAGCAGCTGCGCGAACAGGTGGCGCAGGCCGGCTTCACCGAGGCGCTCACGTTTACGCTTTGCTCACGCGACGATATAGCGCTCAAGCTGAACAAAAACATCGACGCCTTGCCTGCTGTCCATATAGGCAATCCGAAGACGTTAGAATTCCAAGTGGTGCGCACCACACTGGTGCCGGGCCTGTTGAAAACTCTGGTGGCGAACCGTAAGATGCCGCTGCCATTGAAACTGTTCGAGATTAGCGATGTGGTGCTGGCTGCCGAAAACACAGAGGTTGGCGCACGCAACGAGCGACGTCTGTGTGCGGTTAATTGCAACAAGAGCGCCGGATTTGAGGTGGTTCATGGTCTGCTGGACCGTGTCATGCAGTTGCTCTCCGTGCCCTGGAAGACGGGCGGCGCCGACAAAGGCTACTATCTCCAGGCAACTGAAGGTGGGCTAAACAGAAACAGAAATTTAATACTCCAAAATGTACTTATTGAATTAATTTCTTCGGAACAGATCCCAGCTACTTCCCCGGGCGATGCGCGAACATCATGTACAACGATGCCGTCATCGGCAAAATTGGAGTGCTGCATCCGAGCGTGCTTCAGGCTTTTGAGCTAACAACACCCTGCTCAGCGGTTGAGTTCACAATTGAGCCCTTCGTGTAAGCAGCTCAACTTAACAATATAATTGTTAAAAACTTTTTAAAGTCTTAATAAATGGTCACAAAACCCGGAAAATAAAAAAGATCTAGTTTATTTTTTTTTATTTCTTTTTATTTATGCTGTTTAATGTTCTTATATTTTTCCTTCAATACAATAATAATTATAAGAGTAATAATAATCCGTATAGTATGTATGTATATCATATATGTATGTAGTTTTTTTTTATATTTTATTTTTAGTTTTTTGTTTTCTGCTTGCATACTTCAGAATAATTTATATTTGAAGTACTTTGTGTGTATTTTTAAATTTTAAATTAATAAATCTATGAATTTAATTTTTCATAATTATTTTTTCGCTTGAAAAAAATCTATATTATTCTGCTTTGCTGTCGATAAAGAATCTAAATAACGGCTGTTTTCTGCTCAAGCAGATATTTACTTCAGCTTCGCTTGTTTTTTTTGTTTTTTGTTTTTTTTTTTTTTTTAATTTTATGATCCGTCTGGTGTGTGTATGTGTGTGTCTGTGGGTGCAGTGTGTGTGACATTTTTGTTTTTCTTTTTTTTATCAACGAATCTTTGCATTTTGCTTTCATTACATAATTTGCTTGCAGCTAAAACAATGTTTGAAACAAACAAACCAAACAGGCAAAAACAAAAAAAATTATATCGTTTATTTTCTTCTTTTATTCTATTAGATTAGTTAGGCTTTAACGCTGTTAAAGGTAATTCATATCATCGTTTTCATCATCGTTTTGTATTTTTATGCAAGTGTATAGGCAATGTAGCGCAAACATATTTACATACGCACACATATATGCGTATGTGGTTTGTCTTTGAATATATTTGTATATATATATATATATATATATTATAGCTATATTATTCATTTTACAAAGCCATTACTGCCACACGGCACCGCTTTGGCCAATCTGTGCCTGCGTTGCCTTATCATCAATCAAGTTTTTGTTTTTTTGTTTATCAAGTGTTTTTACATATTTTGTGGCTTTTTGTTGTTGTTGTTGTTGTTGTTGTTGTTGTTGTTGTTGTTGTATAGTGTATAGTTTTGTATTTGTTGTGGAAACACATTCTATGCTATGTATTGTTGTGCTCTATCTCTAAGACCTTCTACTCGTAGTGTGTGTCGGATAAGCATTTCAAAGTTGGCAAGCCATTAAATCTTTTATCTCGTTTTTTGCATTTGAAAAGTAGTTTTTGTTTTTTTTCTTTTACTTTCTTTAAATGGAATATTAAATTGTATGCGTTTCTTTGTTTTACGTTAAGTTAATTAAGCAATTCGAATTTCTACTAGCTACATTTTTAGTGTCCTTTCCCTATGTAAGCTGACGAGAACTAAAAAACAGTCCAAAATTACAACACAAAATGTAATACAAAAAAAAAAAAAACATCTAAAATTTTGTTATTCTTTCTTGTTTGTGTGTGTGTAATTTGTTCATAGCTAAATACGTAAGTAATTTTTTATGTATTCGCTTCGTTTTCTCGTAGGTTTTTCGCAAAATGTTTTAACAGTTTAGTGTAGATTGTGGTAAGTATCTGTTTATGCTTATGCTTGTGTAATTTAATAGCATTTAAGTAATTTCTTTTCTTGTTTTGTGTCGTTATTGCTGCTGCAAGCGTATCTTTTTGCTTTCAGTATTGGTATTTTCTGAGGCTCTAGCTAGGATTTAACAACAAGTTCCGCCTGTCGCCTTATCAGGAATTTGACTTTTTAAGAAACAAAGAAAGTGCGCGCCTAGATTTACAGTTTAAATATTCAAGGTGAGACATTTTTATTATATAGTATTAAACGCGCATATATATCGAAATATATATATGCGTATGTGTGTGGAGATGTTGTGTAAATGTTTTCAGATTTTTCAAATTTCATTTTAATTAATATTTCCATTTACAAGACTGAGTTCTAGCTTAAAATTAAACGCGTGTTGGCTTTATATTCATCACAATTTTTCTACCGATTTATCGCTTGGACACACGAAATAATATAAGTTTGACATTTGTTTACTTCAAGAAGGAATATCAAATTATTCAAATTACATTTAAAATAAATAATATAATTTTTTCATGATTTCTATTATCGGGTATATGTATATATATATCTAATATATATGCGTGTGTGTGTGTGTGTGTGCATGTGTGCGTGTTCAAGTAGATGTACGAGCCTGTTCTGCATGAGTATAGGAGAGTGTGCGTGTGGGTGTGAAAGGACGGGAGAAGGGGGTTACGCGGTTTTTGCTGTTCTATTCTAATCGTAAGTTTCTTTTGCCAAACTTCAAGTTACCTGTAAATTTAAATAGTTGCCCAAGTTAATGAAAACTTAAATTGTTAATTAATAATGAACAGGGCCATGGTTCTGTTTCAGTGCATTTGAAGGTCTGCCGATTATTAATTTGTGTTCAGGTGTAATTGTGTGTTTAGCTATGGATGGGGGCATGTAACTAGCTGTACGTACGATTGTGTGCCTTTTTATCTGTTAAGAGTGTGAAGTGTTTTGTGTGCGCGCAGTCGCATAGAAAATGTGAAAAGACAATCGAGCAATCAATTGGCATTTCCATTTTCATGACGACTTTGCCCGGTATTGTATTGCTGTACACTATTCCTTTCATTTATATTGGGTACGACTTTTCCTTGTTTTATATATTGTCTAATCCGATAAGGTTAGATCAGATGAGACCCGATCTGACGTACTTCATGGCAGCATGTTATCCATTCACTGGCAGCTGCTTCCTTTTCGCTGGCACATCAATTTGACCAGTTGGTGGTATAGTTTGCCCAGGGCTGCTATATGTATAGAAACCAAATCAAAATAAAATTAGAGAGTTTAGTTTAAAGTGTTTATTGTCCACACTTACGTGCTTATCATGGTGTTCCCAGGGCTCCACCTTGTCGGGCAAATGTGACGACACATCGGCAGAGCCGTGGCTGAAGTGTTGAAAGCCATACGATGGAGGCATTAGATTGACATGCTGCTGTTGCTGCTGTGGAGGCGGCGGTGGTGGCTGCTGCTGCATGTTGTGATAATCCATTGGCATCTAAATGAAAGCAAAAAGATTAACAATTTGTTATAAGCAACTATTTATTTTTTTGCGAATATCTTACATTCATCGGCTCGTGCTGTGGATAGGGCCCGTTATTGTATGGCCTGTATGGCTGCTTAAGCCAATTGGGTGGTTGCTGCGGTTGCTGCTGTTGTAAGCCTGGCGGCTGCGCCTTGTGCTCATTTGCCCACGGCACATGCATATTTGCAAGAGTTTCATCCATGTTCAGCGCCGTCGCGGCCACATTGTAGTTGTTATACTTCCATGAGGCTGCAGCGCGCTCGGTGCCAATGGGCCGCGGCATCTTGCGTATGTCATCATGGTTGGGTGACATGGCAGATGGTGAGCTCAAGCCCGCTAAGGCGCCGCCATTCTCCAAATGTAACATGTCGCGTCCACTATAAGCTGGATACTCTAAGGCGCCGCCATACCATCGCTGCTGTGCCACAGCAGCTGCGCCACCCACTGGTTGTTGTCGTGCACCAGGTGCTTGCCGACCCTGATTGGCAAACATATTAGACTGTTGCGCGGTCTGTGCCTGATTGTTGCCACTAGGTTGTTGCGATGCCTTGTTGCCTTGACCAAAGACAGTTGGGCGCGGATTTAGTCGCATTATACCATCAACCATGTGGTGGAGACTTGAGTGCTCCATGGGATAGTTATGCGGCTGCTGCGGATTACCCACTTTGTCATAAAGGCGCTGCAGACGTTGCAAGTCTTGAACCTGTCGATCAATCATAGCCGCATTGGCTATTGCAGCAGCTGCTGCTAGAGCGGGCACCGATCCGAAATTGCTTCCGGCTGTAGACTCTGGTGCAGTCATTTGCATAGGAATCGTAGGCCTCTGAATTGGTGCTGTCGGTGGCTTGATGACGCCAGGCGAGTGCGCTGATGCTGCAATGTTGCTATCGCCGTGACCCTGTGTGCCATTGACAGTTACCGCTCCAGATGAAGCGACACCATTGCCGCCTGCTGTAGCTTCAGCTACCAATGGTGATCTAGCAGCTGTCGCGTTGCCACCAGCGCCACTGGTGATTATATTGAGCGCTTGCTGCACACTCTGCTGGTTGCTCGGAGGCTGCTGTTGCATCGGTATCGCTGCATTACCCACCGGCGGTGATGTCGAATGGTTCGAGGAGGCTTTTGAGCTGCCCACAGGAGAGCTGAGTATGTTGCGATTATAGCCCGGCGCCTTGGAAGCATCAGCCTGTGGCAAAACATCGCCCACCATTGCATTCAAACCACAGCCAGTGGCATTGCCTGTACTGGTTCCACCTCCACCTGCATTTCCATCAACAGCCAGTTTACCCCACTGCGATTGCTGATAATCGCTGAACAGGGAATATGCACTGGACAACTTGGCAGCCAGTTGGGCACTGAAGCTATCGGCGGCCATTATATCGTTCAATACGTTTGTATTGATGACCAAATTCTGCTGATTGTTATTCGTTTGAGATTGCAGCTGTGCTGGCTGCTGCTGCTGGGACTGTTGTTGCTGTGGTTGATGCATTTGAGACGACTGCTGCTGCTGCTGCGGTAATTGTTGCTGCTGCTGTTGATTTTGCTGCTGCTGCTGCTGCTGTATATTTTGTGGTACGGGCGAGGTAATCCGCTTGCTAGGTGGCGCAATGGGCGTTACTGTATGCGACTTTCCATTGTCGGTGCTAGTATTATTGTTATTATTGTTGCTGCAGCTGCTGCTGTTACTATTACTGGCTGCAGCGGCCGCTGCGGCAGCATTAACGGCGGCCACATCGGCCACGTTGAAGGTACCAATTGGTCCAGCCAATGTGTTGTTACTGTTGCCTAGCTGCGAAATAGATGCAGCTGCGCCACCTACAGGCTTTCCACGCCCAAAAGGTGCAACAACCACACCACCACTGCTGCGTCCACTGATGGTACTAACACCGCCAAGTGTATCCAGTTTCTTGGGTGATTGTGCTGCTGTTGGCGTTGCCTTCATGCCAAAGCTTTGTGTAGATTTTCCGATTGCTGCAACGGAGCTCTTTTGATTAGTAAACGTAGCTAACGACTTAAGCGTACTGCTATTTTCCTGTTTTGCTTTTGAAGATGGAGTAGAGACCACACCGTTAGAGGTGGAGGATGAGGACATACCTCCACGCACAGATTGCGGCTGTGTACTATTGTATGCCCGACTGCTCTGACCCCGCGTTGAGCTGGACGCCTTGCCGCCGGCGGCATTCGATTTGGAGGCACCACCACGGCCACTTTGCGCCTTCGTACCGCTAATGGGCGCCTGTTGCTGTTGCTTGGCATTATGGACTTGAGCACTGCTATAAGCCACGGCCGGGGTTGAGCTAGCCGAGGAGCTCGACGATGTTGATGTTGTGGATGCAGCGGAGGAATAATTACCCATTGCCGTTGCGCTTGATACACTCACGACAGCCGTGCGATTATCCCAAGTACCAACAGACATTTGAGTGGAGCTATTGCTTGTTGCAGCCACTGTAGTGCCAGCCTTGATACTGTTGTTGATACGTGGCAACATCTGCAATATATCAACATCGGGATCCTTGATAAGCGATAGGATAAGCATATGCGCTTGCTTGGTGGCATCGGTTAGGCCCTTAATGGTAATGCTGCGCTCCGATTGATTTTTACCCTGTTTCTCAACCTCAATGTGAGCGCCGGTTGTGGCACGTATTGCGTTGATGTTGCTGCCAGCGCGTCCAATCACACGTGATATTGCATTCACCGGCACCTGAACCTTTTTGCAGGTCATCTCCGGTGCGGAGGTGGCCAGCGAGCTCGAACTTGAACTGATAATCGAATGATGATGTCCAACACCACCGCTATTCACGCTAGTCGTCGAATTGTTTGGCGTCAAGTTAGTGCTGCTAGCGCCGCCCGCTCCGATCGAGGGAATACCACCTGCTGAAGAGCTAACAACTGCTGTTTGCTGTGCGCTGCTCTTGCGTACAACCTCTTTCCAACCGTCGATTTCGCTGCGCTTGGCCTGAGCACAGCCTGTCATAGAGATAGTAGATTTTCCGGTATCTTTCCGTGTTGCAATATTGCTGACGGATTCATTGCTAACCGGCAGAAGTTTGCTGCCAGAGCCAGGTATTTGAGGTTTTGGCGCTGGTATTGTCTCCTTGGGTGCCAGATTTTCCTTCTCACGCTTATTGCTAATAGTTTCCTTAGCTGTTTTCTTGCTGCTATTGGCAGTGGGAATAGCTGTTGCAGATAAAGTTGCTGGTAAGGTTGCCACGAGTGGTTCATCCTTTTTGGCATCCGACTGACGCTTTAGTTGCTGACCAGCCATTTGTTGATTGCTGCTGGACGGCAATTTAACGCTTTCAACGGTCGTCAGCTTTTTAATTGCAACGCCATTCTTGCCGTTGGGCGTGGACGCCACTGGTGCCACAGGTGGTGATGTGGCGGCTGCTTCACTGTTGGGTGGAATTTGTTGCGATTTATTTTTCTGCTGTTGTTTCTTAGTCTTTTTGGCCGAGGTATTGCCACTGCCATTGCCATTAACATTGTCGGCCTGGCTAGACGTAACACGCGCGGCTTTCGTATCGCCACTAGAGCAAGAGCCCTGATCAATACCCGAATCGCCTTCTTCGCGTACAGGCGGCGCTTCCTCATCGTCATCGTCCTTGTCAGTGTCGTCATCCTTTTCATTGTCACTGGCATCGTCGTCGTCGCCTTGTTGATCATCGTCTCCACCGTTGGGTCCATGACTGACCTGTTGTTGGCGTCTTTTCTCCTCCTTCTTTTCCATTTTCTTTTTCTTCTTGCGCTCACGACGACGTGCAGCGGCCGCTTTGCGACTCTCCTCGCGCGTACGCTCCAAATCGAGTTCTTCTAGCAATATGGAGGCATTCTTGTTGGCCTTGACAGCCTGTGCTTCTTTAGCGGATCGTAAAATTTTCATACAATCATAGCACTTCTCAATCAGCTCCTTATCGCTAATAGTGCCAATAAAGCGAATCATTTCTTGGTCCGAGGGAAACTGGGACACATATTGTACCATCCACTTCACAATTTTGGTGTGACCCTTACGATAAGCGGCCATTAGGCAGGAGACGCGTCGATTATCCTGTGAATCAATGTCTGCATTGTGATTATACAGCAGTTCCACCACACTTAAATGACCACCGTGTGCTGCCAACCATAGAGGAGAGTTGCCTTTCTTGTTCTTCACCTCCACACTGGCACCGCGTGACAACAATAGTTCTACGAACTTTTGGTGTCCCTTGTCGGCGGCAATAGTGAGTGCCGTATCCCTAGACGTAGGTACAGGCGCTGCGTTTACATCGGCCCCTTTATCAAGTAGTACACGACCCACTTCGATATAGCCACCAGATGCGGCCTCCATCAGAGGCGTTAGACCGGTTTTAGCCCGATGCTCAACATTTGCTCGACGATCCAGCAGTAAACTGACCACTTCATGACGCCCTTGGAAGCAGGCGAGCGTGAGTGCTGTATTGCGATTTGTCTCAATCTGTGCGTTTATATCAGATCCCTGATCCAAAAGCAGCTTAACTGCAGCCGTATGGCCATTCATGGCAGCCAACATTAGCGGCGAGATGCCTAGTTTACTGCCAGTACGGGAATTGATCTCGGCGCCATGGTTGAGCAGCAGCTTGATAATATTCACATATCCACCGCTGGCGGCCAAACTTAGTGGTGTATAGTCCGATACATTGCGATGTTCCTTGTTTGAGCCAACCCCTAGTAGCAGCTCGACAACCTCATAGCGCCCACCAGAGCAGGCCAATGATAACGGTGTGTCCTTGGTGCGTTCAGACTGCGCCTCCAGCTCTGCATTATTCTTGAGCAGACTTTCCACGACTTTCTCGTGGCCCGCGGTGGCGGCCAATATCAGAGGCGTGAAACCCTTCTTATCGCGGTGCTCGATATTCGCACCGCGACTGATAAGTAGCTCGCACAACTCTTCGTGTCCACCAGCGCAGGCTAGTGTTAAAGCCGTATCATGATTCGACTCAGTTTCCGAGTCAATCTCAATAGTTTTATCCACGGCTGCAGCGGCAGCAACAGCCAGTTGATTTTGTAGTTGTGCCTGTTGCTGGGCTGCCGCCGCTGCTGCTGCTGCTGCTGCTGCAGCCGCCGTTGCTGTTGTCACCGGCTGCTGGTGTTGATTGGTGTTGACTGTTTGATGAAGGGAATATTATACAATTAGCAGTGTGTTTCGGCAATGAGCAACTAATCTCATACGATATTTACCTTGACTACCAGCTGGTGTTTGACGAAAGCCAGAACAGCGTCGATCCTTTCGAGATTGCTTGTCAATTGCCTTCTTCGCAATACCACCGGGCATTGATTTGGGTGCACCAGTTGCTGTTCCCACTGCTGGTGTGTTGGGCGTGGACATTGGCCAAATTGACAGCTCATTTTGCTGCTGCTGTTGTTGTGGAGTCTGCTGCTGCTGTTGCTGCTGTTGTTGTTGCTGTTGGTGGTTTTGCTGCTGTTGTTGCTGCTGTTGTTGCAGTGCAAACTGAGTGAATTGCTGGGGCACTACAACAGAGCCAGCATGAGTCTGAGTGGACACCTGTAAATGTATAAATGTATAAGTGAATGGATTGAGTAAGCGCGTTCTCATTGACGACACATACCTGGTGCTGCACGCATGTGGGCGCCTGCATATGTGGCGGTGGATGCAGCAATAGCTGCTCCTGCAAATTGAAGTGTTTTTGCTTTAGGCTCTGTGGTATCGCTTGGACTCCAACAGCGGAACCGACGGCAGGTGATTGCCGCTGCTGCAGCAGCAACTCTTGCGCCACCTGTTCCAATTCGCTTTGTGTGGGTGGTCGCTGCTGTTGCTGCTGAAGTAGTCGCTCAGCGCGCTGCTGGAACATCTGCTGTTGCTGTTGCTCACACTGCAGTAGCTGTTGTTGATGTAGCTGTAGCTCTGTTGATTGATCAGTCAACGGCTGCTGCTGCTGCTGTTGTTGTTGCTGCGTTTGTTGTGTCATAGCCGGTGGCAGCTGGAACAAAAACTGCACTGGCGGTGCATTTTTGTCCCCGCTCTCCACATTGTAGACAAAATTGGCAGCAGGCTGCTGGGGTTGCTGTTGCTGTTGGCCGGTTGCCGCTGCAACGGCTTTAATAATGCGTGCGTTCGAGTGTTGTTGCTGCTGCAAATGATGCAGTTGTTGCAACTGCTGTTTTAACTCTGGATCACCTTCCAATGTGATTTGCTGCTGTTGATGCTGCAGCTGAAACTCGGCGCTGTTGGGCAGTGTTGAATGAATTTGCTGCTGCTGTTGCTCCTGTGTGCCAACACCAGCTGCAGCATTTTCTGCAGAGAAAGGTAGTAACGCAACTGATGCCTGCTGGTGCTGTCCAGAATGGCAAATAATCTATATTAAGCATATCAGTCAGTTATCAAAACTGCAACCTTACCTGCATATTCTGCAGATCCTCGGGGTCAAGCAAACGTTGTTGCAGTGTTTGCTGCGCCTGTATGGGATAGTCCAGTAGAACGAGATTCGCCTGACGCTGTTGTTGGCCATCCGTTGACGCATCACCGGCACTTAATAATGCATGTGAGTGCTGTGCAGCTGCTGCTGCCAACAGTTGCTCCTGTCCACTCCATTTCCCAGACGACTGTGACCAATGACCTGTGAATCTGCCCTTGCACATCTGATTAAGGCTGAACTCTGCGAGTTCTGGATAGTGCAGATTGCTGGCTAGCTCCTATATCAAACAAATCAAAAATTGAAAGCAAATTTAATCATGAAATTTTCATACACTTGATCTGATATGTGACACTACCTGGAATATGTCCTCCATTTCACCAGTTATATCATATTGTCCTCCATCTGCTCCGTCGCTGGCAAAATGTTCGAGGCCAGCATACAGTTCCCCAGGTGCAGCCGTAGGTGTTCCATCAGCTATAGTCATACATTTATATTCAGAGTTGTAGAATAATTGTTATCTAACCATTTTTTCTGGACTTACCACATTGCTCCGCATCCTTATGGTGTTGGCTATGAGCCTTGGCATGTACTGCTGCTGCTGTTGCTGCTGCCAGCTGTTGTTGGAGTAGACTGTTCAAAGCAGCATTGTTAGCGGCGGCCGCCTTAATGGGAAGCATATGTATTAGTTCAGAATTGGGTAAATCCTGACGAAAATCGCATAATGATTGAGACAACACATCGGGCTTGGTTAATATTAAATTCTCCAGTCTTGTTGACATTTTGCGCAATTTTGGCCGCAGAGCTGCTCCACTTTTCGAATTGGTGTCGCTCTGATCGCCGACGGCGACATTGACATCTAAGAAAAACTCATCATCGTCTTCATCGCCGTCATCGCCACCATCGTCATCATCGTTACCATCATCTTCGTCTATGTAGTCAACTTCCGCATCCGCATCATCATCATCGTAGTTAAGCTTATCAATTTCACCGCTTTGGGTATCTGGATCATCTTCATCATCATCATCATCATCATCCACTACCTCCTCCTCAATTATTGTGTCCGTCAGCTCAATAGGTTCCGGTGGCAAGGTATTTTCTTCGCCGTCAGCCTCTCCTTCATCACTCTCGATATCGGTGACAATTTCATCGACTTCCTTATTCGCCGCTGTTACTTGTGCCGCCATGGCTGCTGCGGAGCAGAGTGTCGCCAGATTCTTCATTTCAGCCCGGTTCTCTACACGCTCCATATTTGGCGACATGATCGTCTCCTCCATTTCGGGCGGCGTCTCAGTGGGTGACTTGGGTTGCTCGCCAAAAAAATTGTGCATTTGCCAACCCTCCTTAAAGAACTTCAATTGCGGAGCATTGGCCAGCTTATCATTGAATCGGGCTAGTGAATGAGCACTCCTTGACTCATTAACCGCTGTTTCAAGCAGGCCGCGAAAGTCCTCCATGGCCGCCTTGTGATGTAGCACTTCATTGCCACCACCTTCCATGGGCGGTTGCTGTTCGGCAAAGCTGTTGCCGCTACATCCAGTTGGTGAAGCCATTGGAGAGGCCGGTGAATTTGAATAGTCCACAAGCGACGCGGCACGCTGCTGATGATGATGCAACTGCAGATGTTGCTGCAATTGTAACTGCGTTTGCTGCATTTGTTGCTGTAATTGAAGCTCCTGTTGCTGTTGCAATTGCTGTTAATCGTACAAAATTTCAGTGTTGTTATTATTAAGTGTTAGCATCTAAGCAACATGTAATTTTTATGAAAACAAAAAATAAACTAAGTTTTAAGCAATTTTCAAAAACGATCAATTTAAGAAACACGCATATGATAGTCATATGCCTTTAGAGTGACAAAAAAACAAACAAATTTGTTTTTTTGTTGATATGATATAGAGTACGTTTAAAGTCTACTAGTATTTACAATAATTGGATCTAATTAAATATATTTCGTAGTGCTCACCAGATTGTTGAAGAACGAGACCATTTGATTTTGGCCCGACTGTCCAGTTGCTGTTGATGCCGCTGAGGCGCGAGGTGCTAATGTGGCCGCCTGCTTCCGATTGTTCTTGTTGCTGGCTTTGACCTTGGGTCGATCGCTGATTGCAGTGCTCTGCAGCACTTCCGATGAGTGGGTAATGGCGCCAGAGCCACTAGCATTGAGCTGCATGTGTAAACATTGCATAATTAAATCGTTAACACAATTATAAATCATGCATTTCGATCTTACCGCTGGAATTTGTGAGCCGTTTTCGTTCGCAGTGAGTGTACTTTGATTGCTATCATTGACTGCAGCAACTAAAAGTGATATACATTGTTGAACATATGGTATTTGTGACAAATGTCTGTTTGTTAATGTTTACCTTTTTGACTTGTTTCCAAAGTTGCATCGCTGGCATCGGTACCCTCGCAGGGCGTATCAAAGCCTCGCCGTCTCTGCAAACGCGACTCATCTCCAGAGCAGGTAAATTGCTGCTGCTGTTGTAGTTGCTGCTGCTTCTCGTCCTCGCCTAGAGGCTGTGAGCGTATTTGCTGGGAAATCTGCTCTAACGGCAAATCAATTGCCTCCAGTGTCAAATCAATAGCCTTTAGCTCACATAGAAGCTGCTGGCGATTCTTGCGTGACCCAAGACCCTTGAGCTTTGGTTGCTGCTGTTGTTGCTGCTGCTGCTGCTGCTGTAGTACGGGTTGCTGGCAAACAGTGTGCAACATAACAGGCGGCGCTGGTGGAGCCTTTTGTGGAGGTGTCAGAGAATTTATGTGCTCCATGTCATAGTGCTTGCAGGGCACCAGCTGAGCACCAGTTGGCGGCAGTGCCGTTTGCTGCTGTTGCTCAAATCCTGGCTGCAGGTGAAACAGACGTGATTTGGCAATAAGGCCTTCCTGCTGTTGAGCACTCAGCGTGGTCAAATCAATGCCACCTCCACCGGCGCCACCCATTGTCGAGACATACTCCTCTGTGGCTGACGCGTCAGTAATGCTAGCAGCAGAGGCCGCCGTTAGCTGAAGCTCACCAGCATCCAGAAAATCACCAGTACCCAGCGCCACGATATTGCTAGGGCCGTTACCGCTGAATTGCTGCTGATATAACAGTTGCTGGTTGTTAGCGCGTGCTGCCTCGGACACCTCATGCAGTCCGGGAGGAGCATTCAACTGTTGCATCTGCAGCTGATGCTGAATCTGTTGCTGCAATATCTTTTGCTGACGTATTTGATTAACTGCCTGAGCACTTGTGCCAGGAGACATATCTGTAGGTGAAATGTGGGGGTAGCGAAAGAGCAGCTCCACAACACGTGTGTGACCACCCTTGGAAGCCTCGATCAACATAGTGCTGTTATCCTTGAGCTTGTGAAAGGGATCGGCATTGTTCTTGAGCAACAATTCAACCACTGACTGATGTCCACCGGCACATGCCAGCGAGAGCGGAGTGTGATCATTGCTTGTTGTTTGCTTGTTAACATTGGCGCCTTTTTGAATGAGGAATTTCACGGTGCACAGATGACCAGCACGACAAGCCTTCATAAGCGGTGTACGTCCGCCTTCCGATTCGTGCTCCAGTTCGGCGCCATACGACAAGAGCACACCGGCAGCATCCGTATGCCCGTTCTCGCAGGCATGCGTAAGTGCTGTATCTCCGGTTTGCGTCTCCGCATGAACATTTGCCTTGTTCTGTAACAAGAATCGTACCAGATCTGTATGACCTTCCTGTGAGGCTTCCATGAGCGGCGTGGAAGCGCCCAGCTCCAAATTGGCACCTCCATTTATGAGGAAAGCGGCCACTTCACTAAAGCCGCCACAACAGGCAAGTGTAAGGGCAGTTTCCTGGGTTTCCTCAGTGGTGGCATTAATGTTAGCTCCCTTGGTAAGGAGCAGAGCCACCATTTCCTCATGCCCTTCCCGTGCCGCCTCCATTAGGGGTGTGTAGCCCTCATCGTTGACTTCCTCAATATTGGCACCGCGCTCAATTAGCAGTGTTGCGAGCTCTACATGACCACCACAGGCAGCCAGCGTGAGCGGTGACTCAAACGAGTCCGTTGGCATGTTAACTTGCGCCCCAGAGTCCAACAATAAGCGCGCCACCTCCACGTGCCCATCCATTGAAGCCTCCATTAGTGCCGTGTGCATTTCATCAGTTTTATGCTCCTGATCAGCGCCGGCTTGTAAAAGAAACCGCACCATATCCAGATGGCCCTTATAGCAGGCTAATGTCAACGCACTTTCCTTAAACTCATTCGAGTGGGTGTTAATGCCGGCTCCATGTTCAAGCAGCACCTGAAACACAATGATTAAGCTTTAGTTATATTTTTCATAAATAATTCGCATAAGTGTAAGAATAATAACTGAAGCATCAGATAAGATCAAACTAAATCATCAAATTTGCGTCTTAAAATCTCAAAATCAGTAACTCGATACTTGAAATTGGCCACAAAATAATCAAATCTCGGATTCTAATCACTTGCTAAAATAAAATAAACAATTATTGTATCAAAATTGTTACCTTTGCCACTTCCACATGGCCGGCGGAGGCAGCCTCCATTAACGGCGTATGTCCATTCTCGTTTTGCTCTTCTACGTTAGCGCCATGCTTGAGCAGCACTTTCACAACATCCACCTGGCCACCAGCGCATGCAAACATTAGTGGCGTATTGCCCGTTGCACAATGCGCATTAACATCCGCGTTGTGACTAAGCAACAGTTTGACAATATCTAAGTGTCCGGCAGAAGCAGCTTCCATTAGTGGTGTCGAGTCTTTTTGTCCTTTGTCCTCGACTTGAGCTGCTGACATAGCCAGCAGAACCTGTTGTAAGCAAGAATATCAATTGTTCAGATATAGTCGCGATGCTTAAAACTGCTTTAGAGTAAATAATTAATTCGCTCTTTTCGGCGAATAAAATAATTTGAGTTTCATTATTTTATGGTGCTGCTGCCTCTAGCACGTTATCGAAATATCGATAGTTTGATAATGATATCGAATGGCAAGTCTGTAGAATCTGAAGTTGCCACACGCTCACACAATATAAGTGATATTGCCACACAGGGTGGGGTCAGGACAATTTTAAACTCACCGAAAACGATTAATAATCGAAATTAATTTAAATACTTAATAATTATTTGAAGGTAATTTTATAAATCATTCTTCTTAAGTTACTAAAGATATCTGCCTAGTTTGCACTTTCTTTTATATGTTACTTTTGTTTATCATAATTATAAATCTATCGTTATTTGGCTTTGCTATTACTTTGGCTAATACATACCTGTGCTAGCTCATAGTAACCTGCCGAGCAAGCCATCGACAATAAGGACTCGCCCTCATCCGTGGACGCAGTTGCTTCGTTCAAGTTGCCTTTGCAAAGCAAACGTTTCACAGTGTTGACATCATTGTCCGCGCAGGCGGTGGCAAGGCTGCGCGAGAAACCACTACTGTAAATTTCAGTTGAAAGTTAACAACAAATTTAGGAAAACGTATGCAGGGATGACTGCTTATCTATGGTTTATTGATACCGATATACTCACTTTTTGTCGCGTGGACTGTTGGCACAGCGCATTTTTGTTAGCGCCTGCTTGGTCTCATCGATCGCGTGCGTGGCGTGTCGGAGAACGGGGGCTTTCTCGTTCGCGGCTGCCTCCAGTAGGGCCGTGAGATTACTCGAACGCTTGTTATTGGGCTCAAGCATGAAGTTCTTTACCTCTGGCGCATCCTCCTCATCATCCTCTTCGTCGATGTCCTCATCATCGGCATCGTTATCTTGCAGTACGTCTGGTAATTTGAAGAAGAATTTTGATATTAATATTACTTTAAATTTTTTTTGTTATATGCTGCTTACCAATCTCTTCATCTTCCTCGTCGTCATCACCTTCAGACTCATCTGAATCTTCAGATTCCTCATCCGTCTCATCATCATCTTCTCGCGCTTCGCCCTCTTCATGTGGACAGCTATCGTGATCAGACTCGGCTATATCATCCTGAAAACATAAGCGTAGCGTTTGTATTAGATCTAAGGATTGTACATTTGTTCCATTGGGGTTAAAAATATATATATATATATAAGTAAATATATATATTCGTGCTCGTCAGTTAACAGGTGAGTAAAGAAGGTTGGCTGGAAATTATAGTAATAAAGCTAGAACTATTCAGTGGAGCACTTAAAGAGCACATTCTTGTATCTAAGGCCAGCAAAATGTTGCTTTGTGTGTTGTTACAGATTCCAAGTGGTGGTAGTAGTAGTAGTAGTATTATTATTGTTGGTATTATTATATTATTATTATTATAATTATTATTATTATTATTATTATTATTATTAACATTAACCCACTCTTTGCTGTTGGGCTTCATCACTTTGGAGTTAGCCTTAAAGCCAAAAATTAAAATGTAGATTGTATTCGCATCGGCAAACCATTAAATCAATTGGTTTATTTTTTTGGTTTGTTTAGTTTGGGGTAAGTATAGCTAATTGTTGAAATTTGCAATTATCGGTCAATACATTGCTAACTAATTTTGAAACGCTTCGATTATGGTTGGTTTTTCTTTTTTTTTAAAGGCACTTATAACGCGAAACTTACCAGGAGATCTGGCCTTAAACACAAGAATGCCAATAGGATCTACAAATAAAGAGAAACGTAAGAGACGTACATAAATAATAAAAAAATAACTGAAGCGTATGAAAATGCATTTATGTTGTTAATTAAAAACCAGTTCAATTATATTGCATTGCAATCGCTTGGCGGTTTGATATTTGTTTGGCTTTTGAAACGCAACAAAATACGCAAATGTTGATATTACTTGCACAAAGGACTGGAACACAAAGTCCATGGTGGATAACGCACGTCGTACCAAATCTTTAACTAAAGCACGTAGTATTATATTATTAAAAAATGACGATTGAACCATTCTTGGCTGGTATGAGTAGTTGTCAGATATTAAATGCAATTAGAACAAGAATTTTTTGAGTTTTTTTAATTGTCAAAGATCTGGAAATATGATTATATTCACACGGCGTACTATTCAATTCAATTCAAATCTATTCTAGCAGCACACACAATACAGTTTTGGTTTCCTTTTCTTTTCCTTTCGTTCTTTTTTGTTTTTGTTTTGTATACACATATTTACTATATATTACTTTGAAAGTATGCGGCAAATCTTACAGGCAGAGTTGCCAGATATAAATAATAAAAAAGAATGGCAGCACGAATAATAAGACAAACAAAAAGCAAAACCATCAAATTATTGTTGCCCGTGTGCTTTTTGCTTTCATTCATTACCATTTCCATTTTATTTCGCTTTAACGCTAATACGCATGCAAAATTTTACGTTTGTGTTGGTCCGTGTGTGAATGTGAGTGTGAACGTGTGTATGGGTGTGTGTGCTGATGGCCAGCCTGCTGGTTTTTTATTACAAATTTGCAAGTCAAAGGGGAGAGGCAAAGAAACGGTTTCTTTGGAATTTTAAAAATCGCATGAGTCATTTCCATTCAGTGCACTGTGATAGCACATATATACATATATGTATATACACATATATATATATTATATTTATATAGGTGCATATATATCTGAAGAGCGTACTTGACATGCTCAACTATCTATCGCACATCTACAAATTTAAGGGAAAATCGTGCTTTAATTATGAATCGCACCTATATACAAATATATATATATATATATGTATATATTTATATTAAGCGAGTATACGTATCGGTCGTAACCTTTAATGAGAGAAAACAGCGGTACATAGGCATATTTACATACATAAATATACACACGTAAGTATCTAGAGAGAATATAAAGAACAAAACTTAAACGAGTTCAATCGCCGTCTACGCCACGACATGCGTTTTTTTCTTCTTTTTTTGTTTCTCGTGCGTTTTTCTCTGCTCGTTTCGGGCGTTGGAGTGCGTAAATGTGTTTGTTAGTATGTATGTTGTGTGAATTGTCTGTGTGTGCGTTTTTTTTTTTTTTTTTTTTTTTTTGCGGAAATTAAAAATATTTATGTATTTTGCAAGTTGCACATATAAGTTGTATATTGACCTTTCAAAAAATGATTTTTACATATATAGTATTATTTGGGAATCACTATCAACCGTATGTTATTTATTTTTATCATTATGCTTTGTATTTATTGCTTATTCTGCTTTGCAGTTTTGCACACGATTTCACTCGAAGAAAACAACAAGAGCAGCAGCAGTGTCGTTTGGGGTTGCCAGACTATCTGCTGAATGATGGTGTAAATCTAACCTGCAAACAACGCGGTAATCAAAACGAAACGCCACTAATCCATTCAACAACAAAATCATTAATAAACTGTGAGAGAGAGAAATACCTATACTTCAAGGGTCAATATTATAATTAATTGAACATGCGTTGCCAAAAGAATTGGCTAATGACCTTTTAGGCCAAGTAGGGAACAATTTCATATACATACGTATATGTATGTTGGTATGCGCGTACACTGTGCTATATACACAAAAGGCCAGACAAAGAAATATATATACACATACACATACACAAATACTAACTAACAGCAGCAGCAGCTGCACAGCTGATTTTTTTTATGTATGTATGTACACAAATAAACGAATGTAATGCACAAAGCATCGCAGTGAAGAAAAAAATACCAAATTGTTACTTGAAACGGGTTTTTAGCATTAACTGCAGTTAGGGAGAGAAAGAGAGAGAGAGAGGGAGAGGAAGAGTGAGCTCGAAAGGTGGATTTATTAATTTAATATGAAAAGTTGAGAAACTTTATAGCTATATATATATATATGTATATGTATATACATATCATATATATTACATTCTACTAATAAACAAAGTAAATCAGCTGTTTTAACTGGTTATAACAGAGCAAGACAAGTAGGAGAAGAAGAACAACAAAAAATATGATAAAAAATGTCAAATATATCCAATTAAAATATCCTAAATATGAATGAGAGGTACTGAAAATCTTTAAAGAGTGTATAAATTGAATTCTTAAGTTCTCTATTTACCAAAACTAATTCTCAAATTTATTCTTATCACAAATGACGTGTTCTCTATTAGCATAATCAATAAAATAATCGACTACATTAAGTAAGGATTGCTTTCAACATAAATTTAGATACTAAACTACATTTATCTATTCAATGAATCATGGATAATTGTCCCTGAGCCTGGGCCAATAACTGAACCACCTGTCTAGCTCATAGAACTGGTTTTTGCACAAAATATCGAATTACGAACTGAACTCTCCCCTCCTCAACTACTGAAGAGATTCCAAATAATAATACAAATTAAGTAATAGATAATTGAGTCCAGTTAACACACTCACCTCTGAGACAGACTCCTCCTCAGATTCCGATAAATCCGTGGTGACTGGCTGGGGATAGAACTCGGTATCCGTATCTGTATCCGTTGTTATGATATTCTGCAAGGCCGACGAGAATGCATTCACAATGCCCACCGACGACGACAGTGGCGAGGAGTTGGATGAGGTGGACGATGAGGCAGCAGCTGTTCGATTGGCGGCGGCTGCTGCTGCGGCGGCAGCGGCTGCGGCATTCGATATGGCACCAACATCCTTCAGCTTCTTAAACACAGCCACAGCTGTGGCCTTCGAGCTGCTCGTCTGCGGCGTCAGACCGAGTCCAACAGCAGCGCCAGCGTTGCTATCGGCCGCAGCGGCCGCGGCGCCCATCAGCAAAGTTGTTGCTGCTAATTTCAAATGCGCAGAGTCCTTGTTGCTGGCGTGTGCAGCAGCTGCAGTCGAAGGCGTTGCATTTTGCTGCTGCTGCTGCAGCCGCTTGATCGCAGCGTATGCGGCTCGCGTCTTCTTGGAGCTGGCGGGCGCGGGCGCTGGTGCTGGAGCAGGCGCCGAGGCGATTGCCGCTCGAAATTTAGCTGCGACAGCGGCTGCTATGGGCGCATTTATTGTTGCAGTTTCACTTGTTGTTGTTGTTGCAGTTGGAGTTGCAGTTGTTGCAGTTGTTGTGGCGGGCATGGGTGTGGCTGTGGCTGTGGGCGTGGCTGCGGCTGTAGTGCCAGCTGTAACGAATGCAGCCGCAGCCGCATCGCTTTGCGCGTTTGTTTTGCTGGCAGCCGTTTTGGACATTTTGCTGGTATTGTTGTTGTTGTTGTTGTTAGTATTGGCAGTGGCTAACGCGCTGTTGTTGCTATTCTTGCTATTCACTTTTAACCTGACACTTGGATTGTTGTTGTTGCTGCTGCTCTTCAATTGAGTCAGCTCAGCTGCACTCGCTGCAGTTGTTGTTTTTGTCAGATCCTTAGCAACAGTCGCCGTCTCATGCTTGACAGCCTTTTTCTTGGTATTGCTATTGTTGTTGTTGTTGTTGTTAGCGTTGGTGTTCGTGTTCTTGATGTTGTTCGCAATGAGCGCAGCCGCTATGGAGTGTCTGGCGGCTGCTATCCGCGGACCGGTATAATTCACCTGTCTGACGGTGTTGTTGTTGTTGTTGCTGCTGTTGCTGTTATTCTTTGCTACTGCAATTCGTTGTGCAGACGCGGCGCTGTTAGCTTTTATAGTTGTTGCTGCTATAGCTGCTACGCTTGATGTTGTTGTTGGTTTTGCAGTTGTCTTTGCTTTGTTTTTGTTTAAATACGCAGGACGCACGTTATTTAAATTCAAGTTCAAGTCATCGCCATCATGATTTTTCGCATCATTATTCATTTTAGTCTCGATTGGGCTTCCCTTAAAATCAATTCACGCGTGCTTCCCGTGTACAAATACGAATTTTTAACAAAATATTAAATAATAAATTACTTCAAAGAATTTGACATTTTCGGGTTTTTTCATTTTTTACTTTTTGCCATCGACAAAAACGCCAAACACAATTTCGTGTAATTTTACATATTCTTGCACAAAGCGTGCTGCGTTTTTATCGATTTTGTTAAGGAATTGAGATAGATTAAATATATATATATATATATTAAGACACACATGCACTAACATATTCACACACACACACAAACACTCATGCACATGCATAGGGAGATCGCGACCGTATGGCAACGCTGCGCATTCTTTCACTTCTTCAGCATTGCACACTCATTCGTTCGCTGTTGTATATATGTAGTATATACTCATACATACACACATACATATACTCATTTAATTTTCCGTTTACTTAATTCACGTTTTCGTGGTAACATATTAAAAAAAAAGGAAAAGATATGCACGGATAATCAAGGCAAAACACTAATTATTCTGAAAATTCTATGCATTTTATAGTTTTATCCTTTTAGCTGACCAATCGATGCGCAATTGGTAAATCCGATGCTTACACAGCGTGGTTTTATGCTTTATATAATCGCAGCATGTACACAAAATAAATGTAAACTACTTGCTGCACTTTAAACAATTTACAATTTATGTATATATTAAATTGCAGTACTTTATTTATAAAACTTTTTCGAGCATTTTCGACTTCGCCCCAAACGAGCGCAGGCAAAAAATCACTTTACACATTTTACAGCGAACGAAACCGAGCGAACGTCGCGCTAAAGCGAGATAACAATGACCAGCCAGCCAGTCAGTGGCACAGCATTATGTGTGCACAAGCGAGAAGACGCTACTGAGTTCGAGCGAAACCACAATCACACGCACGCCAAAGTCGAATAGCAGGCGGACGACGACGAAGGCAAATTAAGCAACTAAGGGAAAATTTTTCTTTGCTGCTATTCCGATGCAATTTTTCACCAATTTAACGCTGCGTTTAAACATAAAAACGTGCATAGCGTGTAGGGCACATGTTATGCAATACTTTAACGATAGTTTCGCGTATTACCGTTGCAAATTTTTGGCAAATAAATAAATTTTTCAGCAGCTTTAAAATTCACTGTCTGTCATTCAGAGTTTCGGATCGCCATATTATTCCCGGATATTGAATTGAACTAGAACGCAACGCAAGAGATGAACCAGTCGGTTCCCATAGCTTACGATACGTAATAACGTAACGTAAGGGAAACGATTATAGCTGTATGTTTCAGGACAAATATAGAAGTAGTTTAATATATAAAACTCGAATTTAAGTAAATTTTATTAATTTTTCAAAAATTTTCATGGAATTGTAATAGTATTGTATGTTCTGAATATTCTTGTAAGAATTATATGATATACTACTATTTATTTTATTTGCTTACAAATATTTTTATTCTTTATTTTGGACTTTTAAAACTATATTAAAACATTTATTTACATATATGTGATATTAGATATATCAACATTTAATGTGTACAGCATACTGATCTTATATATCTTATAAATTAGTTTGCGCCAGAAACTTATCACAGTTATTGAAATACAATTGAAATTAACTAAAAGGATAAAGAAATGAATGTGTAGTCGTTTTTCTGGTTTATCAGCTGAAAAAATTAAAATAATTTTTTTTTTTTAAGGTACGCTGCAAAATCGTTTTTTGTCATCGATTATAGCCAATCGATAGTGCCGGCGATAGTTGATCATCGCTAACACGTACATCTTTATTTTTCCATACGCAATCTACGTGTCCACTTGCATCTGTCGAGTAAAGTTACCAAGATGCATACGGTTTTAACCAGAGGAAATGCAACGGTTGCCTATTCGTTAAGCGTTTTGGCATGCTTAACGTTCTGCTGCTTTATATCGACAGTTTTTCTGGATTATCGTACCGATGCGAATATTAAAACGGTTCGGGTGCTAGTGAAAAACGTACCCGATTACGGTGCATCGAGACAGAAGCACGATCTGGGCTACGTTACGTTCGACTTGGAGACGAATCTAACAAATATATTCAATTGGAATGTGAAACAATTGTTTTTGTATTTGACGGCCGAATACGAAACAGCAGCGAATCAACTAAACCAGGTCGTGCTCTGGGACAAAATCATTCTGCGTGGCGACAATGCCGTGCTCGACTTCAAGAACATGAACACCAAATACTACTTCTGGGACGATGGCAACGGCCTAAAGGATAACAAAAATATAACCCTATCGCTGTCATGGAACATAATACCAAACGCCGGCCTACTGCCGTCGGTGCGATCCACCGGCAAACACATATTCAAATTCCCGGCGGAATACGCCTCATCCATATAGAATTTACAAAACAATTTTGTTTAGTTGTATTTGAATGTACTTGTACTAAAATAAAATCTTTTATATTAAATAGATATATATATATATCGATGTGGGTCTATGATTAGAGAGAAGAGATAGAGAGAGAGAGACTTTACAAACAAGTTTTTTTTGTGAGAGGGGGAGAGAGGGCTGCGGGGTGTGGGGTGTGGGCTACACTGATACTGATACTGAACGTGAATATCTATAGGTATACATGTATATATACTACAAGAACATATTAAAATTTTACATAAACTCATAGCCGCCGTCGTCAAAGTTGCGATTGCCCACCATGGGACCGCCGGCGCCCATCTGATTCGGTTGCCCGCCCATTTGGGGGCGAAACTGATTGCCCGGCGTTTGATGCTGCAGCAGCTGACGCAGTCCGGGATTGTTGTTGCCCAGCATGGGGCGCACCATGCGCTGCTGTTGCTGCTGCGGCACCTGTTGTTGTAGCTGCTGTTGTAGATTGGGATTCGCCACGGGCACACCCAATGGCATGCGCTGTTGCTGCTGCTGCTGTTGCTGTTGTTGCATCATGTTCATTTGCATTTGGGGCTGCATGGGCATGCCGCCACCTCCATTGCCACCAGGAGCGCCGCCCATTTGCATGTTGAGCTGAGCATATTGATTGTAATGTGGCTGTTGTTGCTGTTGAGAGTTGTCCTGCTGCATTTGTTGCTGCTGCTGCTGTTGTTGCTGTTGCTGTTGCTGCAGTTCCATGGGCGATTTGCCCTGCTGCTGCTGCTGCATCATTTGCTGCATTTGTTGCTGCGGCGGCATTTGCTGCTGCTGCTGTTGCATGTTGCCGTGCGATTGCTTCTGCTGTATCACCTTGCGCAAGCGCTCCACGAACATGGACTGATTATTGGGTATGAAGCCAAGGAACGCATTACGATCGGCCGTGTATAGCAGGATGAGCACTTTAATATCGCAGGCGGGCGTATTGGGCAGCGCCGAGAAATGAACACAGCCGGCAAAGCCGGAGGTCATCATTTTCGCCAACGAATCGAGCGCCTCGCCAGGCGTCGGACGAAAGACAACCATTTTCGAGTCCTTGAGAAACTGGCCGCCAATGTTGCCCACGAGATGCTTCGGCATTAGCTGCATCAATAGCTTGGGCGGCCAGTTGTCCGCTTTGATTTCCGGCTCACCATCCTTGATATTAGTGCAGACGGTGCACTGCAGCGAATGCGGAATCTTTTGCTGATCATTTTTGGTCTTCTCCGCCCATTCGAGGACGCCGGTCCAGATTTTTTCACGTAGCGATGATTGCTCCTGTGGCTGTTGTTGTTGCTGTTGTTGTTGCTGCTGCTGTTGCTGCTGCTGTTGTTGCTGTTGCTGCTGTAGTTGTTGCTGTGTCTGTTGCTGTTGTTGCTGCTGTTGTTGTTGTTGCTGCTGCTGCTGCTGTTGTGGCGCTGCCTGTTGCTGCAGCGCAGGCACATTGGCAGCACTAGCAACAGCTGGCAACATATTGGCATTGGCATTGGGATTCACCTGTTGTTGTGGATGCTGCTGCTGCTGCTGTTGCTGCTGTTGTTGCTGCTGCTGCTGCTGTTGTTGTTGTTGCTGTGCGAGTTGCTGTTGCAGCTGATTGAATTGCTGATGGTTTAGCATTTGCAACCGTTGTTGTTGCTGCTGTTGCTGCTGCTGCTGTAGCTGTTGCTGCTGCAGCGAGTTAACAGTTTGATTTGGCGGCGCATTTATGCGGGAAATCAATGCCGAATTGGGATTCTGGGTTTGCTGCAACGGCATATTGTTGCCGGGCGTTTGCATGAAGGGCGGACGCTGACCGGGCTGATTTGGATACAGCCAACGATTCTGGCCAGGCACAACGTTTGGCTGAAAGTTGGCATTCTGCATTTGATTGGGCACAAATTGTTGCTGTTGTTGTTGCTGCTGCTGCTGTTGTTGCTGCTGCTGCTGTTGTTGCAGCAGTTGCTGTTGTTGCTGTGCAGTCATGAGACCTGCTTGTGCGCCTGCACCAGGCTGCTGTTGTGGCTGTTGTTGCTGCTGTTGCATTGAGTTCATGTTCATGACTTGCTGTGGTCCACCGCCCGGCTGCTGCTGTTGCTGCTGCGCAGGCGTTGTGTCCATGGGCATGTTCTGCACCTGACCAGACTGTTGGCCATTTGGATTATTGTTCATTACCTGCACAGCTGTTGGCTGTGCCTGTGGAGCGCCCATTTGATGTTGGGCTACCGTTGACCCGCCCACAGACATGCTATTTGGACTGGGCGCCCGCTCTTTCAGGCTGTAGCCCTTAAGCAGCACCAAATGCCGAATGTTCTTGGCATAGTTTTTGGTCGTTATGGGCTGATCGCCGTCGGCCTTTATGAACAGCTTGAACAGCACTGGTATTTTGCGCGGTGCAATGATGGACAAATTGATTTTACGTTCATTGAATAGGGCCGCCAGCTGTTCGCATGATTTTCCCTTGTATTTCCAGGATTCATTGACGGTCATCTGGTACGGCGGACTGTTGCATATCAATATGCAATGGCGCTGCATATTGCCCTGCTCCATCATGTGGCGCTGCTCAGTGATCTCGTCAAAACATCCATGGGCAGCAGCGAAGCCCTCGGCCATGTGGGCGTGCGATTCCATGCCGCCCCCGACCAGCGGTAGACGTTCAATTGTCTCAATTACTTTCTGTGGCTGTACATAGGGACCGTATGTGGTGCACACTGGCTCCAGGAGATTCGAGGCGGTGCGGTATGTGACAATGCCATAGAGCGTCGCATAGCGTTCGGCTATCAGGAATTCGCGTTCATCAATCGAGCCCTGGGTAAAGTGTTCCAGAGTGGGCAATATGTAATTTGTTTTCAGCTCGTTTAAATAGGCTCCGTTGATAGCGCTGCTTTCTATAACGAACACCACATCGGCCAAAGTCAGCTGATCTACCTCCATGTTATGTACGCGACCCAGAAACAGCTATTTGGAAAATATTAAAGAGTACGCTGTGAAGTTAGCTTTCCTCTTTGCCCATATCGACACTTTTAGGTATATCGATAGAGATAGATGTCATTGCAGGGATGCAATGCTAACGATATGAAGCTAATGGGTATCGATACCTTTACACTTGGTACTTAGAGACGGGAAATTTAGAGTAACAATGGTTGCCGATGTTTTTAATCTACAACATGCAAATATACGAAAAAGAGAAAAGAAAACAAAACATTTAAAATAAAGGAATATCATAATGGCAATTTGAGAAAGAAAATAGCTATTATTAATACAAAAATAAATTAATTTATTGTAATCACTTTTGTAAACTTGGCGTAATCGATAAAATTTGCCTAAACTATCGATAGCAGCGACGATATTTTCTGTTCATCTCTCTTTCGCGTTTATGTTTGTCAAAACAAAAATTAAAAATCAAAAAAATAATTTAATTATTGTATAATTAGCGTCTAATCCAAGCAAAATCCATAAAATGCAATGTAAATAACTACCCAATGTGTTTCTGTTTATGTGTGTCCCAAAATTGTTGTGTGTAAAGTTGAGAATTTGTCGTCTGAAAAGTCCTACCCCGTGCAAGAAAAAATGGACATATCCAAGTTAAATACTAAATGCACTTGTGCTGGCCGCAGCTAGAGGCCACAAAACGTTCAAGTATATATATATATTCGTAGAGCAGCCAACAAATAATAATGCTGCAATATAAAAACGCGAGCACAACCGTTGCCAATGTGGTCAATAACAATAACAATGGACAAGCGGCCCCTGCCACGCCTGCCGCCTCCACAAAGGTAGTCAACAGTGCGGGCGGAGTCGCTGTTGCCAATGCACCAACAGGCACGCCCGCACCACAAATGCAACAGATCATAAATATACACCAGATGCCGTCGCAATTCATGCAAGCAGCACAGCTGCAGCAGGCTGGTGGTGCAACCACCGTGTCTGGTTTGCCCCAAAACATGTTCCAAATCGTTCAGCCGATGGGCATGCAAACCGTTAACATTGACGGGCAGGAAGCCATCTTTATTCCCAATCTGAATGCACAGCTGGCCACGGCACAGGCAGTGAATATTAATGGCCAGCAGGCGTTTATAACGCCCAATGGGCAAATAGTACGGGCGCCACAGGCGCTCCCAGCGCACGATCCCGGCCAGACACAGCTGTTCACGATACCCGGCACTAATATACAAATACCTTTGGCAAACATTGTGCAGCAACAGCAGCCGCAGCTGCAACATCAACAGCAGCAGCAACAACAACAACAGCAGCAGCAACAACAGCAGCAGCAGCAGCATCAGCCTCAACAGTCCGCTACGCCCGCACTTGCACTTCAAGCCCAGCAGCAGCAGCAGCAGCAGCAACAGCAGCACCAACAGCAACAACAACATCAGGCTACAGGTGGTGCAGCTGCAACGGCAACACCACAAACCATCACCATACCCGGCACCAACATACAAATACCCACCTCTGTTGCCGCCGCCAATGGTCTGCTGGGCAACATAACGAACCTGTTGGGCGCAGCCCCAACGACAATTAAACTGGAGAACGGGCAGTCGTTGCAAAATATTCAACTGCGCACCGCAGCGCCTGGCTCTGCACCACAGTTGCTGCAATTCCCACAGCCAGCGCCGGCGGCGCCAACGCTGCAGCAAACCGTTGCTGTTCAGATACCTGTTCAAACGGCTAATGGCCAGACGATCTACCAGACAGTTCATGTGCCAGTGCAGGCGGCGGCAGCTGCCCCAGCAGCACCAGCAACCCAGCAGCCCACCTTGTCCAATCTAACGCAATCCATTCAAGCCTTGCCCGCCTCCATGCAACAGGCGGCTGCACAAATGCAGATCATACCGCAGTTTGCGCAAATTGCACAAATTGTCACGCCCAACGGACAGATACAGCAGGTAAGCATTACTATAATGTAATGTATATAAGTCTATATAAGTCTGTGGATATATTCTTCTAATCACAATGAAACTAAATCCTAAATATGTTTTTTACAGGTACAGTTGGCACCGTTGAATGCGCTCAACTATTCGCAGCTGCCGCAGAATGCGAATATTATACACATACAGAATCCGCAGCAACATCAGCAGTTTGTTCAGCCGCAGGCTCAACTGCAGCAGCAGCAGCAACAGCAGCAACAGCAACAGCAGGCACAACAACAACTGCAACAGCAAACGCAGCAGCAACAGGCAGCTGCAGCAGCAGTTGCTTTACAGCAGCAACATCAACAGCAACAGCAACAGCTACTGAATGCCATCAATGAGGCGGGTGGACAATTGCCAGCGAATCAACCGATAACAATAACAAATGCACAGGGACAACAGTTGACAGTGATACCAGCACAGCAGCTGCAACAGTTGCAACAATTGCGCGCCAGCCAAGCTGCTGCTGCAATGCAGCTGCAGTCGAGTAATCTACAAGCATTGCCCATACAAAACATACCTGGGCTGGGGCAGGTACAGATCATACAGGCGAATCAATTGCCAGCGAATCTGGCAGCCAATTTCCAGCAGGTGCTAACGCAGCTGCCCATGCCCATGCAAACGACAACGGCGATTGGCAATCAGGCGCAGAGTATGCAGCACACAAATGCTGCAACCCCAGCACTCACCATGCTGCCCAAGCAAGAGCCGCAGAGTCCCACGCAATTGATTACAAACATTAAACAGGAGCCGCCAGACACATGCAGCATTACGACCATCTCAAATACAACGCCCACAACAGTTCAGCTGCCCATACAGCAGCAACAACAGCATCAGCAACAACAGCATCAGCAACAGCAACAGATTAAGTTCATAATGCCACAGTCGCCACAGCAACAGCAACAACAACAACAACAGCAGCATACTGATGGCAGCAATACCAGCTGTCTGCCCGCCGTAACCATACCAGCCTCCATACAGATAACAGCCTTGCCGTCGCCAGCGACGCCAGCAACAATGCGCAGCACGCCCAAGCTGACCATGTCAAGCATTGGCAGCACCAGCACCAGCACACAGATCACCATGAGCTCGGCAGGTCAAGTAGTGGCGGTGACAACGCCAGCGCGCACTAAGCTGATGAAGCAATCATTGCAGTCTGCTGCGGCGCCGACCAGTGTCAATGTGAACATCAATGTGGGTGAGAGCATGGTGCCGGAGATAAAGCCACGGCTGAAGCGCGTCGCCTGCACCTGTCCCAATTGCACGGATGGGGAGAAGCATTCGGATCGCAAGCGTCAGCACATCTGTCACATACCCGGCTGCAGCAAGGTCTACGGCAAGACGTCGCATCTGCGCGCTCATTTGCGCTGGCACACGGGCGAGCGTCCGTTTGTTTGCTCCTGGGTATTCTGTGGTAAGCGCTTTACGCGCTCCGACGAACTGCAACGACACCGGCGAACGCACACGGGCGAGAAGCGTTTCCAGTGCCGCGAATGCAATAAGAAGTTCATGCGCAGCGATCACCTGTCCAAGCACATCAAGACGCACTTTAAGACGCGCTCGGGCGTTGACCTCATTGAGCTCAACATCAAGCAGGAGCCGAAAATGAATGCACCCAAAAGTATTAACACCATGAGCGGCATTGTGACCATTGAGTTACCAACGAGCGGTGCACCGGCTAATGGCAGTGGCGCCTCCAGCGTGGCGGCAACAGTTGCTGGCTCAACTGTAACGGCAGCGCCGGGCGGTGCTACAATTGTCCAGCTGCCAACGTTAGGCGGCGATGATGTGGCTGGTGGCGCTTCCACTGATAGCTTTGGCGAAGATGATGAGATGGAGGATGAGGAGCTAACGGAAGAGGATGATGAGGAACTAACCGAGGAGGAAGAGGACGACGAGGAGGACAGCGGAGATGAGGAGAAAATGACCATCTCTGTGAGCGAACTGGGCGAAAACTCATCCAACTAGCATTCGGAATCGCTGTTCATGGAACAGTTCATCTTTGATCACTTCCCATAACCATAGCTGGTCCCGGCAACGGGGCTGCCAAATCGATTGCAACCTGTACAGTTGATACCCAGCAATTACAACTATTAGGCCTAATTGTATTTATGTTATGTGTTGATGTAAATCTTTGTACATAATTCAGTAAGTTATCCTTCGGCAAGCCGAAGTCCACAAGTCCTTGCACTGCTCCTGATGATACAATCCACAATCCACAATAGAACCTGCAACTGCAATTTTGTATATATCGTAATTTGTGCGAAGCATGTAAATAGATTTGTTTTAAAACAGAAATATGTTCAAAATTAACAATGTTTATAGCCCCAATACTAAAAATGATAATAGATCCACTGCAAGGATATCATTTTAATTTGATATACACATATATATATATAAATATTTTTGAATAAGTTTTTACTGTATAACAATTGGTAAACAGAACACAAAATATTTAAGAACACAGACGATTTTAACTAGGATAATGCATTGATATAAATATATATATATATATGTATATGTATATTATATATATATGACGTTTTAAGGACATTTTTATACTCAAAACGCACAATAAAGTCGAAACTATGTAACATATTCCTGGGAATGTTTATAAATAAATATCTCTTAAGATTTTGGCAATTTCAACAAATTTAGTTTACTCTTATTATTATTAAACTAAAGAAACGGCTCAGTACTTTCTGTCTGCGGTTGAGTTTGCGTGGACGTGGCCGGAACTTGTGTATTGAAGTTATCGTAATCCTCGGTATTTGATACTATGGGCTGGCTTTCAGTTTGCTGCGTTTGCAAGTCAAATTCTGAAGTGTTAATGGTCATGGACTCCGTATTGATTTGCGCAGCAGCCTGAACCCAATCTGCGTCTGCGTCTGGTCCTAGCTCTGGCATGCTTAAGCTCTGTACAGAAGTTGATTTATAGTCCGTTGCTGGTGAGTCTTCAATAATCCACATTTCCGGATCATTTGATAAAATGCCTAGCGTTGACTCGGAGTTCTGTGAATCCAAAGTTGTTGGATATATCAATGGCAATTCCACTGGCTGCTGTTGCTCGCCTTTGGGCATAGCTTGCGCCTGCAACGGAGATGGACTCAAATGGCTGTACTCGAGCGGACTGTCCTCCGTAGATTCCAGATTCCAACGGGTTAGTCTGCGATTGTTCTCCTTTTTCAGTTGGCATTGTCGAATATAGTTGCACTTTTCTATCTCGTCTGCGGTGTAGGGCAAAACCATTTTCTTGGCCACTGCCTTCACCAGCATTGCATTGACGAACCGCTCCGAGCGGTTGGCTAAGCGTCCCTTTTTCTCCAGGCGTCTCTTTGCATCCCACACACAGTTGAAGAGTGTCATATCGACACGGACTTTGGTGCGTAAACATAGTTTCCTTTTATCGGCTTCACTGTATTCGCGAGACAAATCCTCGCTTGTTATTTTCTGCAAAACATGAAATGGGAAGGAGTTCCCTTCACCCGAAATACATTTATTTAATTTTGTACTTACAAGCGGCTCATACAATTCTCGCACAAGTGCTTTGCTGGGCTCATCCAAGTCATCAGCTATGCTTAAGATTTTCGCCTCTTCGGCAGTTTGATATTTTATTAGAGTCTCCGACAAACAGCGCGCCATTTTAGCATTCTGTTTATCAAAAACTGATGGAATTTGGGTTGCTTTGTGTACTAAAAAATGTAACCAGGTGGTGTGTGTAGAAAAATACTTAGAAATTACGGAAAATACCAAAATTAGACCTCAATTGAAGAATTGCCTTTGAACAATGCTCAACGAGCATTAAACCGATAATCAATTCATAAGAAGTATCTATAAATATTTATCAAACAAAAACACAATTTGTATTAATTTAAATTTTTCGTTTCAGTACAGTTTAGTATTCCGTTCTAATTCTGATACTGAATTTTGCAATTTTGCATATTTTGACTCTTCTTTACTCGTTAATCTGAATGAGAGAGAGGGAGAAAGAGAGAGAGAGAGAGAATGTATTCCAGAAACAAACTTGCTATGCTTGGTCGCCGTAGCGTATTGTGCAACACTGGCAGAGAAAGTGATCTAAATTTGGTCGTTTGCCATAAATAACGGATGTGGATGAATAATATAAAACATCTGTAAAATTGTTGTACATGATTAATATTACTAAGCAATTAATTTTAATGTTTTCATTTATTATGTTAATTTGTTGTCGTTAAGCTGAACTGATTAGCAACTTTAACTTTATAATGTTTTATTAACCGATTGATATTTATTTAAAATTTTTCCCAATGTGACCAGCATTTTACAAAATGATCACACTTCAAGAGTACTGATCGAATAAATATGTAAATACCGCAATTACGCGTTTTTCTGCTTCTTCGCTTTGGTCACATAGTGTAGAAGAGCGTGTGCAAGAGATATGCAAAAAGAGAAAAGTTCGTCGCAACTAAGTCCGGAATAAAAAAAGCTAGTTGCAAGCTAAAGAAAGGATATTATTTTTGAAGCTCAATCGAATAAAGTGTTGTAGCTGACACAGCGCATACCAAATTTTTTTGTGTTTGTATGTATGCATATGCATGGTGCATCTATCCGTAACTCTGTGTATGTGTGTGTGTATGTGTTTTGAGTGTTTATACGTGCTTGTTTTGTTTTGATTAAATCAGTTTGTTGTAAATTATTTGTGTATAAAATAACGATGATAAAAATTATTTGAAATATCTATCAAAATCGTTATCGTTAAATATTAAATTTAATGTATAGTTATATCCATTTTCTACCCATTTCCAATATACATATATTCTCTGGACAATAAGTGGCAACTCCAAGCCAACATGTATACAAAAACAAGAAGCGACTATGAAAACGAATCGCACAATAAATAAATGGAAGGCAAACGCGCAAAAAAGAAAAAGCGACCCAAAACCAGAAGGAGGAGAATAAGCAATTTCGTCGCTTTAGTACAAAATTTATAGTTACGCGCTTTTCAATCAACAATATTTGTACAAATACACCAAAACAACAAGAACACAAAAAAAAACAAAAAAAAAAAAGAAACGAAAAACCCAACAAAAAAAAAAACAACCGTTTAGTATCCAAAATTGTTTGGTAATTCAATGAGAAGGCGCGAGTGAAGAGGCGGCAAGAAACAAAACCCAATTAACAGAACTCTAAGCAAGATATAACTAACATAAGCATATAAATTACATAGGTAATGAGTGTGTTGGGTATATTTAACATTTAATCGCGGCCCCACTTCACTACCCCACTCAAAAACAGCGCGCTGTGAACATTTTACATATATATTTATGTATGTATATACATACTTGATATGTGTATATGTATGTATATATACTTGACGCTTTTGCCGCCTTAACCTAGCTGCAATTTGAATTGAAATCGTTTTTATCCGCTGCCCTCACCACCAAAAGACATTTTAATTGTTTCTTAGCACATACATAAATACATACTAATGCACATCCTGATGTATGTACATATGTCTTTATATATGTATATCAATTCATATGCATTTTGCGCGCGCGCTTGCAAAATCGTTAAAAAAAAAAAAACACAAAAATTGTAATATTTTTTTTTTCATTTTGCATTTTGTTTTTTATGCATCTGTGTATGATTTTTGCTTGCGAATGTTCGTCTGTGTTTTTGTTTACTAATACAAATAATAATTCAATCAATTTGTTAATATTTTGCAGAGACGCTTAAATCATCAGGCGGTTAAAATGAAAGGTTATGATTTGTTTCAACATCCTTCCTCTACATTCATATAAAAAGCTTTCTTTGGATCACCGAAGATTAAATACCCTTGCAGATGTGTGAACAGAATTGTTAATAATTGTAGATTGGCATCTGGTTTATCGTAGCTCACTCACATTGTTGGTCCGATGGAAAAATCAAAAACTAATAGCCTAATGCTGATGGCCAGCTGGTTTCTGTGTGCTTTAGAGTCTTTAAAGTCTGACAAATCCACAAAAAGATGTTTAGTTAAGAGACTCAGCTGTTATTAAGAACATAAATCACTTAATGTATTGCTCAGAGATAGTGACAAATTCACTCTGCAAGGGAATGTAATGATTAAACCGATTATATATATATGTGCATATGCAAACATATATGTACGTTATTTTTGGTGCCGTTGCCCGTTGCCGTTGCCGTTGCCTAAGCCAGGTTTTGTCTCCTAACATGAGCCCTAACTTGCTAAAAAGAAAACAAAAACAACAACAGCCATAGCGCAACTTCCCCTGACCCACAATTGTCAGAAATAACTGATGGGATCTCTTCACTATTCAAACAGGAAACTACTATAAAATGTCTCGTAACAAAGACAAATATGACAGCACGAATAGACGGCAGCAGATATTTCTGTCTGCCGAGGACATTGCCGCTGGCAAGAAGACAAATTGGACAGGCCTCGAAATAACGGGTATGTAAAGTTGTTAATAAGTCAATGAATTCAATAATTAATAAACCTTTGTCAACTGCTTGCAGGCTGTGTGCGTAACATCAGTCCCACGTTGTGGGAGTTCGAGCACCTGACAGCCCTCTATCTGAACGACAACCAGCTGCTTCGACTGCCAGCGGACGTGGGCATGTTGGTTAGTCTGCGAACGCTTGACTTGTCCAGCAACAAGCTGCGCAGTCTGCCCGCTGAGCTGGGCGAGCTCATACAGTTGAGGTGGGATCTGTTTTAGCTGCATCTATTATAATAAATCAACTAATTGGCTTCATTTATATTTACAGAGAGCTGTTATTGAACAATAACTTTCTGCGTGTGCTGCCATACGAAATTGGCAAGCTGTTCCATTTGGTCATCCTCGGTCTGATGGGCAATCCGCTGCAAAAGGAGTTCATGAACATCTATAATGAGCCAAATGGCACGACGAAATTGTTAAATCACATGTTGGACAACTTGTCATGTGAGTGCACAGATTTCTATATATTTCAAAATGTATTGTGTATGTGTGTGAGTGTGATTGAGTGTTTACGCGAGCTCCTGCTTGTGTGCCAGCCAGAGTATGGGCAAAAAGGAAAGCTACAAAAGGCTCGTGAAAAGAGAAAGTTCTCTTGTGTTGTAAATGTCGTTATTTATTTTTTTTGAATACCCTTACGTACAGTATTACAATTGTGTAATAAGATATGCAACACATTAAAGGAAACATTTATATATATAAACAAAATTTTGATCAGAGTGACGAACAGAGTTGAAACTCTTTTGTTATATACATTAAGCAACAAATTAGCCTTATGTGGTCTTAATGAATAAGTTTTAACCTGAGTTATAATATAATCTAAATAGGTTGTTCCCCTTTCTCCCTATATATAATTTGTAAACAGTTAGCAATACAATATCGGCTGAAAATATCATTTACTATGTATACAAATAATTTTTTGCCCAGAACCAAAACAAATGTTCTTTGTTTATTGTCTTTCAATAGTAAAATGTACAGATCAAATGTGCAGTCATTGCTGTTTGCATTAAAACGAAATCAGCCATATCATATATAAGGTATAAAGCAATACTTTATAGATTATAGAAATATGTTATATACACATCATGTGTCAATATATTGTCATTTGCCTGCTAGAGTATTTAATTATCGGCACATCGATCCCATTTTCTTTTCGATTCGTTTTCAAAGCGTAATGCGAGCCATGCTTGACAGGATGGTTAAAGGCGCAACCGGTTTGCGAACGCTCAATTGGGCAATTAAAGTTCAAACTCATGGCTTTTCTTATTAATAATGGCAATAGCATAAGCATAAGGCAAACATCAATTATAATTTAATTGAATGTAAGCGCCAAAATGATATGCAACGCAACTATCATACAACACCAACAATAGCAACACTGCATGACCTCGACATGCAAAGCTGCTGGACGTTGGCCCGAAGCTGCAGCAACAGCAGCTTTAAATAAAGACAGAGAGCGAGAGAGAGAGAGAGAGAGAGAGCGCGAGCGCAAGCTTAAAAGAGAGTAAGCGCAAAAGATTGTGTGTGTGTGTGTGGGTATGCCAAAGAGAGAGAGAGAGTGAGCGTGAGAGTAGCAACTCTGGCATAACGGCTTCAAGTGCGTTTACTGTTAGGCCGGCAAAGCTCGTGCGCGAATGAAATTGAATTCACTGCCATCAGTCTGCCACAAGCTTGGCTCGCGAGCGGACGCTTTAACTCTGTAGTCGAGTTCAGTCGAAACGAGTTTCTTAACTGTCGCGCCGTCTCGTCTTGTCTCGCTCCCGTCGCTGGCTGCGTCTGCGCCAAGTGTTTCGTAATTTTGACAGCAACAACAACAGCGGCAACAGTTGCTGCTGGCTAGCCGAGCAACAGTTGTGCCAGTTTCTTTTATGCAGTTCGCTTTTCATTTCGTGCGAATTTTCGTTGCCGCGTGTGGAAATGTTTTTCGCAATGACCGTCTGCATGCATTGAAGTGTTGAAACTGCAAACGCGGCCAAGTGATGTGCGATACGCACGGTAGACCAGGACAACTGACGCAGCTACCAAGTGAGATACGAACTAGGCAGGATTATGAGATCGCATGTGGCCGTTTATCGTGCACCAGAAAACGCAAACGGTTGCCAGTTCGCTAGATACGCGCTCCACGCTCCACCAACGCGTCAACAGCAGCAGCAGCAGCAGCTGTCCCTACAGCCGCACGCACATTGGAACGCTGCGCAGCCAACAGCGCCTGCCCTCTGCTATAATCTACGTGCGCAACTGCATCATGGCCTATACCATGCAGCTGGAGGACCAGCAGCGGCGCCACAGCCTCAACAGCTGCTGGTCAATCAGCAGCGCATCAATGAGTGCGCCGGCATACCGCTCATATCGAATGCATCCAGTCACCTAACCCCAGCACAGCGTCATCGGTTGCTCCGCAAGTCGGGCAAACCTTGGCCGTCTGCTGGCGCACAGTCTATGTCCCAACTGGCGGTGCATGCGCAGGGGCAGCCGTTGCTCCAGAACATCAAACAACATCATGCGCACTTACACCACCAACAGCTGTCACAGCAATCCTGGCCGGCGCATGCTGCCAGCTATCAGCTGCCCATGCGCATAAATAATTTTCAATTGACGGACAAATCACGCATGTTGCGCTATCAGAATTCAGCACCTGCGGTGCTCAGTGCCCAGGAGCAACAGAAGACACTAAGCAGCATTGGCAGCAACAACAATAACAACAGCAATGGCAGCAGCAGCAACAACAGCCATTGCCCAGCTCAGGAGCCAACGTCCTCCGTGACGGACACCTGTCTGCCGCGCATAATAAAGCCGCGCAAGCGTCGCAAAAAGGATCGCAAGCCCGCTAATGGTGTTTTGCTTAAAATGGATGCAGATTTGCAACCCAAACTTCAGCAGCAACAACAGCAGCAGCAACAGCAACATCAACATCATCAACACCATCATCATCCTCTTCATAATCATCATCAGACCATTAACACTGGCGGCTATGCACAGTTGCTGCCCATGGCCAGAGATAGAGGCATGCAGCATGATCATAGCCATGGCGTTTGCTTCTGCCGCGACTGTGATCCTTTGCGTTCACTGTGGGATTATCCGCTCCGCCGTTCGCTGTCAGATGCCTCCTCCAGCGGGCAGGGCGCGAGTAACTCGAGCAATTCGTCAACGTCCACGCACTCGGATAGCTCATGCGCCAGCTCGATTTGCTCACAGACTATGGCTAACAATTTTGATGAGACGGAACATTTTGCGCCCATCACCGGCGACAGCAGTCGCGCCGAAATTGTGGGCGTCATTGGCTCACAACGTAGTAGTCACGCCCACACAGCATCAGCGATTGCAACGCCAACTGCATCAGCATCAGCAACTGCAACAGCAACAACTCCGGCATTGTATCTAAGCGACTCTAGCGATTCGGGCTATGGCGACATCCTAAGCGGCATGAATATTGCCAATGATCTGTTTGCCAGCTGCTTTGGCAATGCTGCCGCTGCCAACGCAGCCGAAACGCTGCTCGACGAGAGCATCAACGAGATTTCGCGCAAGCTGATCGAAACATGCGCCGTAAACGAGCCTCCGCCAAATGCGGCGGACGGGAGCGGCAGCAGCGGTGGCAGCGGTCTGGGCTGTCGTGGCGAGGGCATTGCTGGCGACAGTGACAGCTGTTCAGCATCTGCCAGCGACAGTGGTTTGGATAGTGCTGGCAGCTATAACTCCGAAGCGCTTGTCTTCAATTTTGAGCATTTGAATCTGATGGATACAAATTTTGTGACGCCCACGGCTTTGGATTTTCTTTTAGACTGCAACAACAACAACGAGAAAAGCAGCGGCAGCGGCAGCAGCAACAGCAGCAACAACAGCAATGCTGAATGCAAGGCAACGGCGCATGAAGAATTTTATAACAATTGCTTTGACTTGGTGTGGTGCAGCAATGGCAACGGCAACGGCAATGGCAACGCCAAAAGCAACAACAGCGACAATATCGCAAGCCAAATGACAGCTGGCAAAGGCGGCGACAGCAGCGCCACACCCACAACTTTAATACTGGGCACGGTTGGAAAATTGAAGCCAGCATTTTCCACCATCTCGTGACGATAAACTAATCACACATCAACGAAATCCAAACCAAAACCAAAAGCCCACGAAACCTTTTTTGCTTTTGGCTCAATTTCCCTGTTGGGATTGGATTTACGATCAACACGAATCGGCGTCGCATTGGAAATTTGAGCTAATTGCCAAACAGTTTTCATGTGGGCTGTGTTGGCGTGGGCGTGTGCGTTGCATAACCAAAACCGTTAACCCACAAATGAAGCGAATTGTCAGCTGAAGAGAAATTGAAACGAAACAGAGAAAAAAGAAATAAAAAATAAAATTTACGAGACATTGAAATTAATGCGCCATGGGCGCAACAACAACAGCAGCAACAATTGGCGATATGACTGAAGATGTCTTGGCTGGAAACCTTGTAGATCTGTCTATATAAATATATATATACATAAATATATATATATACACATGTACATGCTACAACTTTCACTTTCACTGCGGCGGAATCGCTTTGTTTTTGCTCAGACAAGCGGCGATTCAACCACAAAGACAACAATAACAACAACAACAACAACAACGGCAGCAGCAGCAACAGCAGTAGAAACAACAACGAAAACTCTTATGCAGATTTTTAGCCGCAAAACTAATAGAAATCGTGCCTTGACAAGAGGCCCAGCTAAAAATTGTAGATGCGAATACTACACACAGCTGCCACTGTGTATAGATCTATCAGTTACACTTTATATACATCATATAAGCTATATATATATATATATCATAAGCAATGACGCATAGTTTGTACAAAAAGCTAAACATTTTCGAGCAATTGTTTCAGTTTTTTTTCTTCTCTTTTGTTATTTGTGCATAAACGTTTTGTATTTATGTCTTTGAGGTTGACCCACAACAAACACACAAAATTGACTAGCTTAAATCGGTGATCTATTTGTTAGACATAATTGGACGGCAACGTAAATAATTGGTCTAGAAAATTGAGGGTAATCAATTCAGTTATGCTTCAAGAAATATTGATTTGAATGCTTAACATAAATATATTTGTTTCACTTTCTTAGCGTTTTGCTGTTTGCTTTTGGCTCTTTGTTTTCGTGACCTCAATTGTTTGCCTTGCTGCGCTAATAATTTGTTTCTAATTAAGTCACGTTCCTAATTAACATATGTCTTATTTAAAAATTTGTATTTTGGGTTTTGTAGTTTTCGTATTTGGTGTGTTTCTTTATTAATTATAATATTTATTTTATAGAGCGCTACAAAGTGAACTTTTCTTAGTTATCTAAGTAATTTATATATATTTTTTAATTGAAATAATCGAAAATGCTGTTGAGACAAATCACACGCAATGATCTCTGGCAAGTGTTGCACTCGAATCGAGTTAAGATCATAATAGTATATGTTCTCAATATATAGAAATATAGCTAGGGCTGCTTTTTCAATCGTAAAATTACAACACTATCATCATGAGTTAATTCCTGATTGGGCTCATAAACATATATATACTTTTAGAAATTTTTAAAATATTTATTTTTTGTCTAATATTCGTCTTAAAACTTTTTTAAAAGTTAGTTTTGGGTGTTTTATGTTTTCATTAGTTTACATTTCATTCTTTTTTGTTTGTGTTTATACAAGCTTTTTGTATTTGATATTTATCATATATTTGCTAACATTTTATATTTTTATAACAGTTGTCATTTATTTCAAGTTAACATAGGATTTTCGAATCATTCAATTGATATTTTGGTGGAGTTTTCAAGTTATTGAGTATTCATTGCATTCGCTATTGTCTATAGATCTACGTTAACTTATTACTCACTTGACTGAATCAGCACTCATTTGAAATTGATTTTTGGGTCAGCATTTTGTATCTTTGCATCTGTTTTGCTGAAGGTTAAGGTTTGTCGGCTTATCAATGGAGCCGCGCTTTTTAATTTGTAAGACACTTTTTCCAATTATGCCAAGCTCTGATCACTGAGCATAAAATCTAAGACAACAGCAACAGCAGCAGCAGTAGCCCTAGTTACCTGCTTATTTAGCAGTTGGCGCCGAGTAAAAGTTTTCGCCTTTTTTAATTAAAAGAAACTCACGAGCGCGCACAGAAATTGCATTGCTTGTCTCAAGTTTTCCATTGCTGCTGCTGCCAGTGCTTGGCATGCTGGAAAAATGTCACAGTTTTCCACGATCAAGTCGAGTTCCGGCCAATGGCGGGGCCGCCCGGTATGGTGCCGGCTGCTTTTGTTACCATTCCCCACATTAAAAGAAAAATTATTGCTCGCAACTAATTTATTTAATTAAGATTTTCACTAGTTTGTAATTGTAATTGTAATCGTAATTGTGTTAAAATAAGCTCAAATGTATATTATCTATATATCTATATGTCCATATGTTGTATACTCGTTTTTGCACAAATAACAAAATGATGGCGTTTTCTTTAATATATTATTATTATTATTATCATTATTATATACATACATACATTGTACTTCAAATGAAACTCTCATTCCATTTAGCTTTAAGCATCTTTATTAAGTTTTATTCTTGTTGCTCGCACAATACTGCAATTATTATTTATTTTGATTAAGCGTGAACGAGAGCTCAATAAAATATATAAATAAACGAAAGAAAAAGCAATGATTGTCTGTGGAAAAGTGTTCAAACAAAAGGCAAAAAGTAGATAGTGAAAAAAAAACTGATTACTGTTTTGATAGCCCCGAAAAGTTTGTTTTCCTCAGTGGCTCAGTCAGCCACAAGATTTCTAATGGAGCACGGTTGAGCCGTTGTCGACGGTTTCAAAATAAACAAACAGACAAACAAATAGGCAAGCCCGGAGAGACAGACAAATAAACATACACTACTCAACACTGGAGCAGCGATCTTGGGACCGTGGCTGCACTTCAGAATGAACTTTCCAAAACATTAGCCAACCCAGCGAACGAACTATTTTTGTTTTTGTTTTGGTTTTTGTTTTTTTTTTTTTTGTATGATTTTTACAGCCACCCAACTTTGAATTGCTGCGCAAACTTTGAACCGTCTCTATGTGTGTGTGTGTTGCTTGTGCGGCTACCTTTCACCTGGTGTCGCGTCTTTTTCCACTGACAGCGGCGGCGGCGGCGACGGCGGCTCGTATTGAAAATGTTCGCAGAGATCCGCTGTAACAACCGTAACTGGCGAATTAATTTCTTTTTGTGCGTCCACAAATTGCCGGTCATTTGGCTAATTAATGTCTCTATTTTAGGTTTAGGGTCTCGTCATCTTCTTCTATTCATTTTGCTACGATAATTGCTGACCGGCAATAGCAACAGCAACAGCAACAGCGGCTGATTCCTAAAGAGCCCGCTTATATTCTAAGTCGCTTCTTTCAACAACTTTGCTGACATCGACTTCAACTCTTCTCCTCCTCGTCTCTCTCGGTCTGTCTGTCTATGACTTTAGCTCTTTCTCTTACTCTTGCACAACCCAGTGCCGGCAATCGTCCAACCGTTTGGGACGCGCTTTGAGTGGGTCAGTGGATAATTGGGTCATTTGCAACACTGTTTGCGCCATCACACCGGCAGCGACTAGAGCCGGAGCCGGAGCCAGAGCCGCCGTCGAAGCCGGGGAGTCCCCTCCCCATACGACAATGAAGAGACGTCAGCCACTGGCTAATGTGTTTAGCTACGTCAATAAGTGCGTTGTCTCCTCCGTCTTAACGTCTCGATCTCCAGGTCGTGTTCTCGTCGCCGCCGCCGGCCAACGGAGCATTCCATAGTTAGCGTCGTCTTCTACACGATATATACTTGTTTCTGTTTCTGTTTCTGGCTTTGTTTTAAGCTTCTACAATTTAATTGTTACTGAATGCCCTTTCAGCTAGATTGCATTAGTATTTTCATCACGTTTGCAATGCTCACAATTACGATCAAACGGATTTCTGTGTGAACTTTGACAATGTTTTTAAGTTCTTGTGAAATTGTTTTCTGGGGAATACTAGGAACATTATGCATATGTATTCCATTAATATTGTCATATAGGGAATACCTTTGCTACCTTACTAGATGTTGTTATACGTCTATCTATTTCTTTTTGGCGAAATCGTGGCAAAGATTAGGCTTATTATGACTAATCGATCGAACTTTATATAGATGCCATATTGACTTCTACTTTTCTCTAAAGCTTAAACTCTTATAGTTTTAATCTATTTAAAATAATAGCGCTTGTTAGCGTTTTTATGCTTTGGCTTTGGCTTTGGCTAATTTCCTAGCGGTTTTTTTGCTGCTCTGCGAATCTTTTATTTCACCTTTTTGCCAATTGTTTTTTTTTTTTTGGATCGCAACGTGAATTTTCCATTTGGCATGCATTTTTTCGCTTGCTTCAGCCAGCTGCAATTTAAATTTCTTGCTTCATTTGATAGATACAACGGCTTTTCCAATGAAATCGAAAGTTTTTTTTCAGTTGCCCGTTCGGTCCACTAGACCAATAGCCCAGTTGCGAGCTCTCAAGCCAAATAAAAGCCGGCTGCACCGCAAGCAAGCCAAGCCAAGCCAAAAAAAAGGCCAAATGTCTACGAAAAAGGTTACGCAAAATGTCAAACAGTTAAGAATCTAACGGCCACAAATGTCATTATTACATTTATTTTCCACTTTTAATGTCGTCTGCTCTGTTCGTGTTTTTAGCTGTTATTGTCTTCAGTCATTCTGCTTCTTGTTCAGCTTCTTCTTCTGGCGCTGCTTCGTTCTCTGAGTCTCACAGACATTTTGCTGCTGAAGCTTTTGAGGCCTTCACCTGTCCACATCGGAGCAGCTAGCCTAGCCATAAAGTGCTACTTAGAAGTAGCCGGTAGATCTTTACCTTGCCTGCCTGCAAGACAAACGATATTGTCCATGTGCGTGTGTCTGTCTTTCTGTCTATCTATCTGTAAGCCAGTTTATCTTGGGTAGTGCTGTTCTCTTTGATATTTAGTTACAAAGCTATATATAGTTTGGAGCTTTAATAATAGTTAAAGAAAAGCTAAATTGGGTATCATATCGGAAATATTAGAAAAATATAGATCTTATTTTGATCAGAATGATAAACTGAACTTCTTATGTCTTGTAATCTTATATATAACATAGATATATGTAGCTATCCATTGACTGTTTATCGATAAATATCAATATTTTATATTTTATTTGGAAACCAACTAGAAGCTATATAGAGCTATATTATTATATTGGAATTAATCCAAAAATTTTAAATAATTTGATTAGCTTTCATTCAAATCATTGTTCAGACCAACTCTTATCTGGGTCATAAAACATGTGTCTATCTGAAAGTGTAGCTATATTTATTGAGAAAACAACATCGGACCGAAATTCTTCAGATAAACCCTAAAACAAGAACATTGTTATCAACTCATCTTGACTGGGAAGTAGAAATCCAATAAAGAAACAGAAGTAAGCTCAGAAATGTTTAGCACGTTTCAACGATAATTAGCAAAGCAATTAACAAGAACAAACAAAATTATATAGATGACATGAGAAACACAACTTTCCAACATAGAACTATGTATGCTAAAAGCAAAATAGGTCAATATTACAATTCTTAGATAAATTAGTTGTAATGGATTGAAGACTTCTGAAAAGTACAATATTTTATAAGATTTTATTTATGTTCAATAGACATCATCTGATTGAAGTGAATCTATTTTTAGGCTTAATCATATTTTTTTAGATAAATGTAAAGTTGATTATATAAAGACATAATCGACTCATCTATGCTCACTATGCTAATGCCTGTTGCGTGGCAATTGTTGTTCGATGTGCCATTAGCTTTATGAAATCATTCGCATTCATTTGCTTGCATCTAATGTCTATTTCTTTGAACTGACGTAAAGCCCATGCAGCAGAAGCTACACTCACTCTTTGGTCTACCCTGCTGAGCTGAAGATGGTGTTAAAACTTCGGTATCAGACATTTGGACTCTTTGTGCCTCATTTGTTGCTGCTGCTGCTGCTATTGTTGTTGTTGTTGTTGTGGTGGCAACTCTTTGTTGTTGTTGTCACGAAATGAGCACAACATGAATTAATTTTTTACGTTTTTTTTTGCCTTTTTTTTCTGTCTTCTTTTCTTTTTGTTGGCTACAACGGTGGCTGTACAAATTTTGTTTCTTTATGTAGGTTTATAGCCAGCCAACGTTGTTGTTGTTGTTGCTGATGTCAGCGTTTTTGTGGCGTACTTGTTGCTGCTGCTACTACTGCTGCTGCTGTTGCTGCTATAACTGTTACCTAATCGTTTAATTGGCTTAAGCCAGTTTTGTGCTTTTATATTTAATTTAATTTTGATGACAATTTATGCTTTGTAATGCATTTTAAACGCGTCAGCGCCAAGTACCTCTTCTTCCTCTGCTTATTGTTATTGTTGTTGATGATTTATTGGAGCACATGCTACAAACCGGTATTTATAACTGCAATAACACATAATATTAGTGCCAAAAATGCGAGCGACAACAGCAACAATAACAATAACAATAACAATAACAATAAGTAATAAAAAAGTCAGACAAAATAGCCGGTTAACTGATTCATTAATTGGAACGGGCGTGCACAGACCTTTTTATTTAACTCTCTTTGCAGCCCGCTTCATAACTGAGTCAGTCAACTGGGCTCCCCTCAATGTTAACTGTCTTTTTTTTCGTTAGCTTATTATTATTATTATTGTTGTTGCTGTTGTTGTTGTCGATTACAAAATATTGTTGAATTTTGCGCTGAGTCATTGCACAGTTTTGTCTACAGGGTATTTAAATTCTGTCACAAATGTTGTGTGGCTTGTTAGGTGTGAGTTCTTAGCTGCAAATATAGGCATTATAACAATATATATACAATCTCAAAATATTTTAAAACCCATTTCAGTATTTATTCAAAATTTCGCTTTAAGAATTCAAGTTATATCAAATATAAAACTGTTTTAGTTCCTTTTCCGCAACATTTCTTATGAATATGCAAGAACATAAAATAGGAAATGTTTATTTTTAGGTTTTTTAGCAAAATTTGCATCGAATTAATAAACGTTTTATTATTATTATTCTATCATAAATTTTATGTTTTATTCATTATGTTATTTGATTGGTTAACAAATTGATTAGATTAGAGAATATCTGATGAATTTCTAATTTAACTATTCATTTTAGTGGTATAGCTAACTACTGTCTTTATTCTGAGAATTATTAATAATAAAGTAAATGTCCATTATTAAGTCCATTAAATCTTTAAGGCCGCATCTTTCCAGTCAAAAATCGTAATATTGTTTATTTAATAAAAGAAAAATCAATCATTTAAATACCTCATATAATGATCCTTACTTTCTTCTGTTTCTTAACTGTGCGCAGTATTTCTGCCTCTAGCACACTCCCTTGATAATTGCCTTCGTATTAGCCTCGCCTCTTTGTGGTTTTTGTATGTATACAAACGATTATTATTATAAAATTATTATTATTATTACTAGCTAGCTGTTTATGTGAACTGTGCCTGTGCTTTGTGTGTTTTCGTGTTGCGGAAGTGGCTCGTAGCCCGTTTTCGTTTTCGTTTTCATTTTCATTTTCTGTGTTTCTTATCAAGGTTGTTGTTGCGTAAAAGGAAGTGCAAATGATTAGAAAGTTGAATGAGCAGCCGCTAGGGCAAAATAAATCATGTACCTGAGATGCATACGAGGGCAAATTTAAAAGTTTCACCACAACAAGAGAAAAACGGGTTCAACTTTTAATTTGCAGATGATTATTATAATCGAGCTTTAGTTATTTGAGCAAAGCTCACACGTCGTTATAGCTAGATTCGTCAAGTTTTGCATTTAGATGCCCTGAAATCCATTGAAAATGGGAAATGTCGAGTGTGTGCGAGTGTAGAAAAGTAGAATAGATGATTGCAATATATCTTGCACGGTATCTCCTAGTCGGGCACTCACGACTTAGAGCACACTTTCTTGTTTTGAAATGAAATGGAGCAGAAGACAACAAAAGGATTCTACGATGATCTATTAGTAAGCTAGGTTTGTCTATATATATATCTATGCCAACAAGTCTCGCATTCTCTCTATTTTGTGTTGATAGAGTATGTAGGTTGGATGGACATATTACTATATTACTATAGTTAATTAATTTGATTTACTCCTTTTTGACTTTAACTCTGGACCATGAATCCATTTTTTGTTCACTGAATATGTGCCAGATATAGTGCTACAGTGATATACACTCATTAGCCACATACATCAAGCACTTTCTGTTGTGCTGCTTTCCTTTTCGCATATAAGGCAAAACATTTTAAATGCCAATTTGTGACTTTAAGGGTTGCCCTCGCGTAAAAGTTTTCGCTTTGTTGGGTGTTTTGCAACAGCGGCAGGCTGCTTGCTGCTGCATCCATTGCCCAGGTCCCAGTCCCAGTCGCAGTCGCAGTCGCAGCCTCAGCCTCGCTGTTGCTTGCTTTCCAATTGGGGGAGAAAGTACGCGCAAAAGAGCTGAAAGTGGATCAGCGACAGAAAAAAAGAAGAAAAAAATAATAATAAACGTAACCAAACCGCGTGGCAGCATCGCGTGAGCCCCAGACGCAGATGCAGCCACCGCAACAGCAACAGAAACAGCAAAAGCAACAACTACTCCTACAAAGATGCCAAAGTTGTCGAATGAAAGCCCACGCGAATGCGTCGTCCGGTTGCTCGCTCGTGTTGTTGCACCACCACCAGCACCACCAACACAGCAGCAGTAGCCGTCGCAACGCAGCAGCATCCTCAATGCATCAGCCATCAAAGCAGCAGCCAGCAGCCAGCAGCCAGCAACCAGCAGCCAGCATCCACCGTCCACAATTCGTGTCTGCATAATCATGGAGCGGACTCTTTCAATTGATTTTCCATGTGACGCAGCACAATTTGCTTGCCGGGCCGGACCGGGCTGAGCCGGGCTTATTTTGTTAGACTTTTGAATATGGCGCTCACGATCATCAGTGCGCGGAGCCATTCAGATCTGTGAGAGTCTGACAAGTCAGTAAGTCGGCAGTCAGCGGATGCACCACGAGGGTTGCCCCTTCAATAGTTCTATCAATTAACAAATCTATAACTAATTATAGATCTTATTTAAAAATTGGCACTGCTTTTATAATTTTAATGAGTTTACAACAAAGCTCTAAAAGCGTTGATCACTTCATTGATATGAAAGGCAAGCCCTAGAAGTAAGGACATATAAATTGGAGGACAAATTTATTGCAGACAATACTTCTTATACTTACTTATTACTGAAACATGTTCAGAAATCTAATCAATATTTTCTTTAACAAATATTTTGTATTTTTGTTGCTCTTTGATCGCCTTTTATAAGATTACTATATAGTTGATAATATTGCTGTAAAAGCATTGAAATTCGCCGCATACCAAAGTTAGGTGTTCTTTCGTGTTTTGCTTTTAAAATTAAACTGGAAATATATGGCTTGCAACATTTTTTGGGTAACTTTATAATCGACACATAATTGATTTCAACTTGTTGCTGAATAAACGACCCTCGTGTCGTCGAAGTGGTCGCAGCCGTGGGCCACTTAACACTCGGCGACTGGGGGACTGATGCAGCCTCGGTGCAGCATGTTATATGAAAAATGTTGCTCAACTGGTTTGTGTGTTGCGTTTGCCTCACATGGACGTCTCTCTCCTTCTCTCTCTCCCTCTCTCTCTCTCTGTGGAGTGCACCTTAAATTCAGTTTCATTATTATGATTTCAATGCAAGATTGGGTTTGAGTTGTTGCAGTCGCTGCGATCAACTGGCGGCCAACGCCATTGAACATTGGCAGTCATTTGCAGTTGATGTTGCTGCTGTTGCTGTTGCTGTTGCCACAAAAAGTGGTGCAAATGAAACGGGTTATCTAATTGCAGCTCAAACTGTGGCAAGTGGCGAGTTGACTTTTGTTTTCTATTCAGAGCAAGCCTTCTCCACATCGACATCGTCGTCGTCGTCGTTGTCGTCATCGCATGTTGTGCATACAAAATGTTGACGAGCTGCTGCTGGGAAAGCAAGGGTCGGGTTACAGGCGGCAGCAACTGGAGCCAAAGCCAGCGGCAAAGCCAAAGCCCAAGCCAGCGATCAGGCTACCCGAGTTGAGTTGGTGTTGTTGTTAATCGCACCAAATTTCAATTTGAATTTCACTTTCTTTTTCGATACGCTCACTTGGGTTTTTGCCTTTCGAACTTTTGTTTTTTGTGTTTATATTTATTTTTTTCTCTCTCCCTCTTTCTCTCTTCTTAATTTCTTTTGTTTGGGAATGCAGCAACAGGCAACGACCATGAAAAATGTTTTGTAGAAAGGGCTGAGGTTACCATAAAAAATAAATAATATCTTAGTGTGCTTACCAAAAGATCAGACTTGATATTTGTTATATAAATGTTTATATGTATATACATAAATCTGATTTCATCGTTATTATATGAAAAGATGTATAAAAGATATGTGATTTATATAAATATATGCTTTAGCGACATATTACACCAAATATTTTGTATAATGTTAGAAAATATATAATGTAGGAGATAGAAGATATGTTTCTTATCAAGCTGACAAGCACTGATACTGATCTAAAGCCTGCGAGATGTTAAAATGGATAAGCAAACCCAATATTTGATGTTTTTCTCATTCTGAACATTGTACGAAACCAATATACTCTTTTCATTTTGGTAAGAAGTATATTGTAGTTAAAATTTGTTAGTCAGAATGAGACACAGACCCCAGTTTCTCACTAAAAGGAATACCTCATAGAAGGTATGACTTATGGCAAAACAGATGCGACTCTTTCTTATTCCAATATTCACTTTGATTATTCTTACCTTTTCACAAAAACCACTTTGTGTTTAATGTATTCGACAGTTTTTTTTTCTTAGCCCATTTGCTCAAGTTTTTCACACCCCCGCCTCTGGCCATTACTCATAGTTTTGGCGAAATTATCGACTGGGTTGGCTGTACGTGTGTGGGTGATGCTGGTAAAAGTTTCGTAACTTTGCGTAGCTCTACTCCCAAAAACTGAGTAAAATAGTTGGCATTGAGTTTATTGCCAAACTCTTGTCAATTGATATTTTTTTTTTATTATTATTTAGTTGCCATTTACATTTCTAAACACCCACAAAAACAATATTTCATTATTATTTTTTCCTTATTTAATAATTTGTTGCACTTGGTGAAGCCATAAGAAAATATATTTTTTTAAAAAAAAAGTATTGAGGAGTATGCTCCACAAGCTAAGCAATTAAAATGCAATGCAAATTTTGTTAATGTCGACGTTGGAGGCAGTTTATTGAACGAGAGGCTATAAGACCGACGTTAAAACAAAACGCAGTCGCCCAACAGCCAAAGCAACAACAAAATTATGAAAAATCACAAAGTTTATTAAAAAAGAAAAAAAAAAGTAAAAACAAACCAAAAAAAAAGTAGTGAAAGTTTTTCATCGTCTTTCGTCCGTTTGCACAAAATTAACAGAAAAGCAAAATACGAAAAACAATCGTAGTGTCTTCCAAATCAAAACAAAACAAAATTCAAACTCTCACACACACACACGCATACGCACACCGCCCAAGTGAAACAAAAGCGAAAAAGAAAAAAAAAAACAACAACGACGACGACGATAACGACGCTGCCTTCTCGTGAGAGTCCATTGAGCACGAAGAGCGCTCGATCAGCTGCTGAGCAGACGATAGCAAGCGACAAAAAACTGCAGCAACACGTTCCACACTACACACAACATACAGAGACACACTCACGCCTAACGGCGCCAAATAGGCAGGCGATAATAGAATCGGCAAGCAGAAGAAGCGATAGCGAAAATAACGGCAACATCCCAAAAGAAAATGTTGTAAGCCGCTGCTGCAGCTTCAGCGGCAGTTGACGGCAACAAAAACGGCGAATAACAGGATTGGTGGCGGCGGGGTGGCACGCTGCGTCGTTGCCCTCCCACACCCGCACGCGCACCCAAAGTCACAGGCGCAGGCACAGGTCGCAAACAGCAGGAGAAACCCAGGTAGAGTGGAAATAAATACAACGCCAGCGACGCCGCCACCTGCCCGTCTGTCTGTCTGACTGTCTGACTGGTTGCCTGCCTGCCATTCGCTAGCGAACCGAAGGCGGAAGCTATTTGATTGCTTTTGCATGTCACTTTCTCCGCTCGCGAACACGAGCACAACTACAATGTAACGGTATCGGCAGTGAAGAAGAGATCGCAGTGTGTCAGTGGGGTGTGTGACAGTGTATGTGTGTGTGCGGGTGTACGGGTGCTAATTTCATAATCGTCTCTTTAACTTTTCCCCCCAACCATTTCATTGAATATGCGACTAACGTTTGCTCTATTTTTTCATTTCTTTACAGTTACCGTCAATCCACCGCCCCAGAGGCCATGGCTGCCGCTCGCCAAGCCCAACAAATCGCGACCAGCCTGTAAGTAACTGTTTAAATCGTACGATAACACGACTAGGAAAGTACTTTTCCATGCACTAACTACATATCTGAAATGTGAGGCTATCAAAAAATTGCGCAGTTGCATTAATAGACAAGCTAAATGCAATCGCGTGCAACTTTATGTAACACTTTAAAAGCTAGCTAGCTAACTGCCAAAATAGGAATATATAAAATATTTGAGTGTTTTTATGTTGTCTATTGGCTTTAAGATAGATAACAGTGTCAAAGTTGCTTCATTTTCATACAAAGTGACACTTGGATATTTTATGTTGAGTCTTAATCTTTTAAATATATAAATTAAATACCAATTGCCATATATCAACCTTAGCCATGATCTGTATCCATATATCATGATGACCATTTCAGCCACAATCCGTGCAAACTCAGTTTCTCTAGTTCTGTTCAGTTTGTGAACTTAGTTTAGATACACTAATTAGATTTTAATTTTGGTTTCAAGGGGTTTCCTATATATATCTGTATTTAAAAGTTATAAAAAAAAGCATTATCTATAGGAAACTTAAATATTATACTACTAAATACATGTTATTTTTCAGGCATATTTACGGTTATGTGTTACAATGTGCTCTGTGAGAAATATGCGACGCGGCAAATGTACGGATATTGTCCCTCGTGGGCTCTGGACTGGCAGTATCGGAAGAAGTCTATAATCGACGAGATAAGGCATTATGCGGCGGATATAATTAGCTTGCAGGAGATCGAGACGGAACAGTTCTATCACTTTTTCCTGCCCGAGCTAAAGAACGATGGATACGAGGGCATCTTCTCGCCAAAGTCACGAGCCAAGACAATGTCCGAAATTGAAAGAAAATACGTTGACGGATGTGCGATATTTTTCCGAACATCAAAGTAAGTCAAGTTGTTATTCGAGTTGGGCAGTGCATGAAAATTGAATTTTGCTTGCAGATTTACGCTGATCAAGGAGCACCTAATTGAATTTAATCAGCTGGCCATGGCCAATGCAGAGGGCTCGGACAACATGCTAAATCGCGTGATGCCTAAAGATAACATTGGTCTGGCCGCCCTGCTTAAAGTGAAGGAGACGGCCTGGGAGCCGATGTCCGAGGTAACGCAGATCTCACAGCCGCTGCTCGTGTGCACCGCCCATATACATTGGGATCCCGAATTCTGTGACGTCAAACTCATACAGACCATGATGCTGAGCAATGAACTAAAGACGATCATTGACGAAGCCAGTCACAGCTTTCGGCCGGGACACAAAAACGACTCGAACAGTGTTCAGTTGCTGCTCTGCGGCGATTTCAATTCATTGCCGGACTCGGGTGTTGTGGAGTTTTTGGGCAAGGGGCGTGTTGCAATGGATCATTTAGACTTCAAAGACATGGGATACAAGCTGTGCCTGCAACGGCTACTGTCCAACGATACCAACGAGTTTACGCATTCCTTTAAGCTTGCCTCCGCCTACAGCGAGGACATAATGCCGCATACCAACTATACGTTCGATTTTAAGGGCATCATTGATTATATTTTCTACACAAAGACCGGAATGGTGCCGTTGGGCCTGCTGGGACCTGTTTCCACTGACTGGCTGCGCGAGAACAAGGTGGTTGGTTGTCCGCATCCGCATATACCCTCCGATCACTTTCCACTCCTGGTGGAACTGGAGCTGATGCACACTGCCAGCCAGCAGGCGCCTCCTAATGGGCTTATCAATAGACGGTAGCAATAGACAAGGCGCGGTAGGCCAACGAATATGGTAACGACAACAACCACTATTCGGACAGCCTCCGGCAGCGGCGGGACGCTGCAGTTCAGTTACCGGGGACGCAGCAGCAGCGGCAACAGCAACAACAGAAACTCCAGCAACAATCAAAACAACAGTAACAGCAACAACAACAATAACAGCAACAGCAGCCACCGCCCAGCTACCCATGGATCAATACGCAAACTGCAAACCACGCCAACAATCTGATGAGCCCAAATAGGGAAGACAAAAACAAACACGAAAGAAAAACACAACATACCTCTTTTCCCCCATCAATCACCAAAACCAAAAACAAAAAAAAAAAAACATAACAAAATACGACCAACTTCAACGTCGAGGGCGCCGTTCATTAATAATTCAGTTATATTCACTTATGAGTTCTAAGATGACGAAGTTTTAGAGGATCCGCTACTTTGTGCGCTGGCTCGTCAAGTGCGTTCACAATGCGACCTCCCATAATGGATAATGGATATTGGATAGTCCACAAATTCGATCGATTATGCCATGGAGGCTCAATGGCACGCACACGGAGCAGCGGAGCTGTCTACAAACACAATTTACTTGCTGCTCTTACACGCCGCGTTTCTCGTTCTATTTTATCAATTTTAGTTTCAGTTTTAGCATCGAATAAACTATATTAAATACACATAATTAAATTACGTTCTTGTAAAACACAACATGTAGCATATTGCATAAGCTGACTCGCAAACATATATATATATACATAAATACACACACATGCATACATAACGGACACAAAAACAATCTAACTTTAAGTAAAAAATTCAAAAGAAAAGAAACTATTTTGTAAAAGTTAAGCAAAAGAAAAACAAAGTAACAAAGAAAAAAAAAGAAAGAAAATCCGATTCAAAAATACAATTGATGATAATTTTCAAAATTGCCTTAATTCGCAAACAATAACTGGGCCACAAAAATGATTATATAAAGTATATATACATAAATATATAAATCGTAAAAACGTTGAACGATTACATACATAGTTGTTGCCGAGAGCTGCGTTCTCAAAACATTATGTACATTCAGATTTATGCATATACACACATATATATATATATATATATATATATATATATATATATATATATATATATATATATATATATATATATATATATATATATATATATATATATATATATATATATATATATATATATATATATATATATATATATATATATATATATATATATATATATAACTACATACAATATCTATATAAGCTACAGATACAGTTTATACAGTTACAAAGTCTGCAATTTTGAACTAAGAAATTACAATAAGCGCATAATATAGTATATACATATATATATGACAAAGAGTTCACAGGACAAAATAAATCTATATATGTACATGCATTATGTATATACAATCTATATGAGAGCAGCTAAAAATTGTTAACACGCAGCATAGTATCGTATAATCAAAGAGAAGGAAAAACCAAACGAGCAGCATACGTACAATTTTTCAAAAATACCATTTAAAATGTAGCAATAGCAACGCAACAATAACAAAAAAGTGCGATATAAGATATAAAAATGACAACAACAAAAATCGGTTTGACAGCAACAGCAGGTTCAATATAGTGTATAATTCTTGACAAAAAATCAAATTCATTAATTTCATTTGCTTTGCGGCGGACTTTTATTACAAAATAATGAATGAATAATATAATAATAAAAAGGAAACCGCAATTAGATTAAAAACGCAAACATAAAACAATTAAAATAACAAATATATTTTATTTATAAAATCCAAGATCTATGGAAGCAACTTATAGTCATTGTCAGTAATCGGCAAATGGAAATGCAGGACCAATAGCATTTGCTGCCCGCAGCTTGGCATTGATAGCTCCCCAAAGTTCGGGATTGCCATGCTGCAGCGTCTCCATGTTGCCAATAATGTAGAGCGCCCAACGAGCTCGCGACAGGGCCACACAAACGCGATTCGGCAATCGGAGAAATCCAATCTGTCCGGCCGGATTACTGCGCACCAACGACAATAGAACAATATTTGCTTCCAGGCCCTGGTAGCTATCCACAGTTGTGACCAAATATTTGTTTTGCCTCTTTTTCCTTAAGAGTGATTTAATATATTCAACTTGGGCATTGTAGGGCGATAGTATCACAATGTTGCTGGGATCATGTTTCATATGTTTCATTAGATTCATCAACCCTTCAGCTTCGTGCTTGTTTATAAAGGACATATCCATCTAGAAATAGTAAATATATCATTAGCTGGCAATTCAAAGTAAACAATCAATAAAAATATTAAAACCGTCTGCTCCTCGGGATGGGCGTGATTGACGAAGTACAAGTTTTCTGCCATTTTTGGCACATTCCCGTAGGCTTGTACCGAATCATCGCTGATTAGTTTATCATAGAAGATGGGTACCAGGAGCTCAGCAATACAGCTGCGCATACGATACTGCAGATTAAGCACACTAGCGGGAAATTTGTGCGTAATTAGACGCTCGAAGAGCGACACTTGCAGTCCCTGCTGCGTGTAATTGCCTGTATGTGGCTGCAGTTGCTTGTGATCGCCAATCAGTATAACGTGCTCCGTGTAAGGCGTTAGGCATGCCAGGACATGCGGTTCAGCTATCTCGGCGGCTTCCTCAAAGATTAAACACTTGCTTTCAAGCAAACGGAATAAGAAGTTGAGCCGTGCCGCACATGAAGTTGTCATGGCTAGCAGAGCCTTATCGCGTGCCTGGTAAAACTGAAATATTGCGCGCAGTGTATTAATCTTTTCGGCAACCAGCTGCAATTGCTCTTGTGTCGACTGTATTAGTAAATAGGCTGGTTCGGACCCATCAAAATCGGCGTGCAAAGTCTGCAATCGTTCAAACTGTTCCTTAAACTCGCACTTGACCAACCACCACAGCCGCTTGAGACGCGGCGGCACCAGTTGATCATCGGTCATTATGCGCACATTATATTTCTCGATTTCTGGCAAACGCGACTGATTCCCAAAGCGTACAATGCTGTCCGTGTACTGGGCGGCCTTCAGCAAGAACTTATCCAGCGACTCGTTTGTATAGGTCAGCACAATTATGGGTCCCGATTTAAGACGTTCAGCATTTTGCAAGAGCGTGTTGACCAGCTCAACGGATAAATGTGTCTTGCCTGTGCCCGGTGGGCCTTGTATAAGGCAAAATTCATTGCGAAGAGCAGCACCCAGAGCTGCTCGCTGTGATTCATTCAGTTTCGTCTCCACTGGTGGCTCGGCTACCGTAAATGGCGTTTTATAATAAGTCAACTGGACATCTGCCCGGATATAAGCCGGTGGCCGTATATCAACCTGTGAAATCGCAACGTTTAATAACTTCACAATCAAACTCATAGAACCGCACTCACTTGGCCCTCGACAATGTAGCGTCGCATAGGAAAGTTATCCGCGCTGCAGGTACTTAGATAGTTGTGGACACGCAAATAGGGTTCGAAGAACACCGGCGTCTCGAACATGATCAACGGTTTGCTATAGATATTGCCAATATTGTACTGCTTCGTAATCTCCACGCTCAGCTTAAGCATATGTAAGTTAATAACTTGGTCATCAAAGGGTAACTAAAGCAAACTTACATGTCCTTGTCGTAACATTTGCTGGTTCGTATATGTTACAGTTGCCAAAATAAGATTATCGAAATCATAACTGGTTGTAAAGCATAGCAAAGCTCCCCCCTTAACATTCTTTAGGTATTTGATATCCTCGTCTTGAGGTGACTTCAATCGCATGAAAATTAGACTATGCCGCTCCGCTTCGGCAAATACTGGATTCAAAACTAGCTGTGTATGTGGGAAAAGTAGATGTTGCGCCACCAATTCGTCGATATTATTTTGGGAACGAAGACGGTTTACGTATTCACGCAATGGCTGCATAAAGTCCTCGCAAAGCAGTTGACGATGCCAATTTATATAGCGAGCGACATCAACGTCGACGGAGTCGAGCGTAGGCGCAACATTGGCTTCGGTATCGACGGCATCAGTTCGTAGTAACTTATCTAGATTGGGATAGATTTCGTTCTTCACATGTATAACGCTGGGCAGGATCTGAAACTCCTTGGCGAATTCCACACACAACGGATGCTCTAATAGTTGAGGCATTTGACAACGGGCGATCAATGTTTTGAAATGCTCGATCAGCTCGTATCCAGATTGTAGCAGTTTGCCCATCTTGTGAGCGCGAATGAGCAAACTTTTGATGCCACGCAACAGCAGTTGAGTTTCGTCATCTAAATTATCCTTGGAACGTGGCTCAAAGACTTTCAGGGCAAAGCGTTTAATGTGCTCGAAGAGCACCGATTGCCTGGCGAACCCGGAGAGGAATTGATCATCGAAACCGCCCAACTCCAATTGACAGAGTACTGAAAGTATTTGCACATATTGCAGGACACGTTTGTGGGAATCGTTGGGCACTATCTGATCCTTGAAGAGATCACGTTGCGCGGACATAAAGTAGAGGAACATCTCGACTGCCGTCATATTCAGTGCCTTGACAAACTCAGCGGTGGTAAAACGACCTGGACTCTTAGCATCTTGAGTGGCTTCCAAACTAAGTGGCTGGTGATAATTATCTATTTGACATTGATATTATATATTTATATTGTAAATTATTTTAAGCTTTCTGTTTAGTTTTATTTTCTCACCAGGTCTTCTGCAAAAGTCAATGTGCTCCTCGTGCGTCTCATTGTCAACTTGTTGCTTTAGCTGCTGTTGTAGATTTTGCACTAGATCATCTTCGTCCTTGTTGAACCAATCGTCATCTGAATCGGACATGGCAGAATTTCTTGTATACGTGCTTCAAGCTCTCCAAATTGAATGGGAATACCGGCTTTCGTATGCAGTTTTAGAGTTGCCTATCGTTCCATTTAGATAATAGCGATGAGCCATTTTTCGATAAAATAATCGATAGCAAGTATTTGACAAGTATGATTCTTGAGTGCGATTAATGCTTTTTGAAAATTGACTTTTCTACCAAAGGTGTCAAATAAGTGCTGCATTTTATTTGATAGCAGTTTATGAACTTTCACTCAATCTAAGAAATAACGTTGTTAAGTAAAGTTTGCATATCGAAGTTCTTGTGTTTACAAATAAAATACCTCAGCAAATTGGCAAATTCGGTTGTTTTGGCCACACTAAAAACTATTCGATGCGTGCGCGGAATATCTAGATATCATAAACTTTGGTATTGAAAGATTTTCTATAATACGATAATAATAAGTGTTTCTTTAATAAAGAAGAGCAAGTGTCAAGTAATCGGAATATCAAAACACATATTTTTTCGCTGCAGCAAATATAACAAATTATTTATTATAAATTATTTTTTATATTATCCACTGCACTTCAAAAGTCCAATTTGTATAACGAGCAAACACCCGAATAGAAGCAATCACAATGGTTGAGCTCTTCGGAGAGGATTACGACTGCTGGGAATGGTTTCAGGCCGATAAAGAGAAAATCTTGCGCAGCCTAACGCGCAAGAATGCCAACGAGCGCCATCAGGCGCAGGGCAACAGGCGCTATAATTATTGGCATCGGGCTAAGTCGGTGGTGCCAGCCAAAATTCCAACCGATGGGCTCCAGGAGATCCTCAATCTGCAACCCTTGGGTATGTTCCTCTACTTGGCCACAGAAATCGAGCCAAACTTCTTTATCGATCAAATTGGGCCTAACGATAATATCGATCGCGTATTGATCTATACGCGCATTTTGGTTACTTTGTGCGAACTCGAATTACCTGGCTTCCACAACGAAATGCTTCGTAAATTTGCTGCCTGCACTCCGCTCATCGAGCACTACGAAGAACTGGTCCGTAAATTGTGCACCAAAAGCTTTCGCACCATGTGGACTGATTTGAATCGTGTGGACAGCATTATTAGCAATATGCAAACTCTTTTGCTGCAGGCTCAGAGGGCTGGCGTGTTGGATGAGAATGGCATGGATATCTTGTTTAAGATTTGGAATAACCTGAAAAACAATAGTAATCCCATTATAGAGGAGCGTCCCATATGCCGAGAGTTCCTACTACAGCTTCATGGTCTGTTCACTGTTGATCTGGATGTATTAGCCGAGCCCAATCCTGCAGCTGAGGTAAGTTTTGCCTGCATTTAACACAATATCTAATCTATCTTATCTTCTCAGATATACCCTAGCCTAGACGAGCTCCAGTTGTGGCTGAAGCAGAACGACGACGCCGCTCTCCATGCAGCGAAACTGACGATGAGCTACATTAGCACGACCCAATACATAAATAGCCAACGCTTGTTTCTTCGCCAGCAGTTCTTACTGCCGCTTCGTGAACTGGTGCGGCTGCTCCATCGTAAGCGCAGTATTGAGAATGTGCTGCCGCTTCAAATCACTTTGGAGAATGTACAGATTAAGCTGAATCGGCATTTCTCAAATGCTCACAGTAGCAAGCTGCTATTTGTTGATGCTTTAGCAGTGCAGCGTAAGAGCACATCTGATCAGAATGTTCAATGCGAGAAGTCTTTGGAGGAGGCTTTGTTAAGGCTTAAGAATGGGGCTCTGCTATGTTTTACGACCAGCTACAATTTTGATAATCTTATACTGGCAACTGTGTCCAGCACTGATGTGAAACAGCTCCGTCGAGGCTACGTGAGTACCCAACTACTAATAAGACTCGAAAGCTTTTGTTATATATTTATCTCTTTATCTTTCAGATTGCTATCACTATAGTGCATCAGTTTGACATTGGGAATATTTATGACAAATCTTTTATCATGTTCGAGACACCTATCTACTTTGAGCCCTACCAGAAGGCCTACAGATATTTGACCAACAGCAATGTTATTAACTTCCCCATGTCTGACTATATAGTCCACGGTCTAACCAGAACACAATCACCAGCATATTTGAATCACACACAACCGCCAAGAGTCTACGAGAGTCAAAAGTTTGTAAACAAACTGCGCAAAATGCCGCTCAATCTGTCACAGCACGACGCATTTCAGCGTGTTCTCAATACGAATTTTAATCTAATCCAAGGTCCGCCCGGCACGGGCAAGACACATCTATCGTTGCAGCTGATAAAAACCATCCTGGAGCATGCTAAATTCTGTGCGCCCATTGTTGTGGTTACATACACAAACGATTCGCTGGATAAGTTTCTGCTGAAACTTAGCGCATTTACCAGCAGTATTGTTCGTTTTGGCTGCCAGTCACAATTGCCGGAAATTGCGAAATTTAATTCTCGTGCCGATACCAACATGCAGTTGATAAATCCAAGGCTAAAGCGCCTATACTGGATGGTAAATCTGGAGATCAAAGATCATTTCAAGCGCCTGCAGACACTATATGCTACCTTTAATGATACCGATAAGGCCTATCCGGAAATATTGGCCACGCAGCGCTTGGTGTGGAATGCCCAGGAGAAGCTCAACTGTATACGAATGATATTCCAACATTATTTGATTATTAAGAAGAATGTCCTGGCCATGACAACAACATGTGCTGCGCGCATGAATTTCGTTTTTCGATTTTTGAAAACTCGCATCGGTAAGCGATAATTAATGATATAAGTTATATATATATAATGAACAAAAATTGTTAATTATGCTATGTTTTAGTGATATTCGAGGAGGCTGCAGAGATTCTAGAAGCTCATATATTGCCCTGCCTAACACCCTACACCGAGCAAGTGATCATGATCGGTGATCATATGCAGCTAAAACCATATATAAGCTATATAAAAGGGCTGAAGCACTCGCCCATATGTCATTCCTTATTTGAGCGATTTATACGGTCGAATTTCCATGTGAACGTCTTGAATATTCAATATCGTATGCGGAATACATTCGCCGAATTGCTCTGTCCCCTTATATATCAAAAGCTGTTGAGTCACGATTCGGTTTATAATTTTCCCTCTGTGCGCAATATGAGGCTGAATCTATATTTTCTGCAGCATCAAGAGTTTGAGACACAGATTCATGATGGTTTTCTACGCAATGATTATGAGACAAAAAAAGTTGCTGAAATTGTGCATCATTTGGTCGACGTGAGCGGCTACAAGATCAAGGAAGTTGTTGTGCTCACACCCTACTCCGTGCAGGTCGAATCGATCAAGAAGAAAGTAAGACTAACTAAATATATATATAAACCACTAAAATATTATCGTAAATACTTGCAGTTGGCAAACAAACCAAATTTAAAAGAAGTTTTCGTTACCACTGTGGATAGTTTCCAGGGCTTGGAGGCAGATATAATTGTACTCTCTTTGGTACGCAGCAATACACATGGAAATATAGGCTTCCTGTCTGAACAAAATCGGATCTGTGTAGCCATGTCCCGTGCTCGCTATGGCTTGTATATAATTGGAAATATGAAGATTTTGGCACAGAAATCATCTACATGGCGTGATATACATAATAAATTAAAGTTGCAAAATGCAATTGGCGGGGAATTCCCCTATAAAACCATTAAGTGAAAGTAGTAGTAGAGATTACATTGTACAAATGTAAATTGAATACATTTTTTTAAATATATATATATATATATATAGATAAACACGTTTCCATTATTAATAAAAAGTGATCTGCATTAAAATTATCTGAAAGAAATGTAGATCATATTTTAAATTAGTGAATTAAAGAAATGATTTAGTTCTTTAACAGAGAAATCTATAATAACCCTTAACAGTTAATGTTAACTTTGAATTTAACGAAAAAAAATATGCTAAGATGCCCTTGCGATTTTTGCTGTTAGTATTATCATCATCTTACACTCTGGTCACACTCAGTTTGTAAACATTTTGCAATGTTTGTTGCGGCTTTTAGTGAAATGCGTATTAAAATACAAAAATAACGCATATTGGCCGCGCATAGCTTACTTTAATTTCTAAGTTAAACCAATATCATGTAAGTTTAAAAAAGATATTGAAAAATATGTTTATAAACACGTCTAAATGTTGCCAAAAAACCGAAGTAATCAAAAATTCCCGCGCAAATTGTTCCACTGCCGCCGATGTGTAAACGAATGTAAACTCAAACTAATTTATTTAAATCTCTTATATTGATCTTTAGACAAACCAAAGATGCGTCGCAGTAGAGTTCGGAATAAAAATCGGTCCTCAGGAGCAGAGAGTGACTGCTCAACTTCGCCGCCAAAGAGAAAGAAATCAAAGCGAAGCTCAGGAACCAACGAAGACGATGGAATGCTCGTGGAGGCATCTACATCTCGGACGGTTAGCAAGCCAACAATAAATGCTAATCACTCTTGCGAAGATCCTGCGGTAAATCCGTATTTCTTGTTCTGTTAAAAATTGAATTAATTGCAATATTATTTATAGTACGGACTAGCAGCTCGGAATGCATTTACAAGTTGTGGCAAGATTATTTCTATACGTCTAAGAAATTTCATGTGCCATTCGCATTTGTACATTGAGTTTGGACCAAATATTAATTTTCTTGTTGGCAGCAATGGCAGTGGCAAGAGTGCAGTGATCGCAGCTCTTGCTCTAGGACTGGCCGGCAGTGCGCGCAACACAAGTCGCGCTAGCAGCATACAGAGTACGTTGAGCACAATGTGAAATACATTTTTATCACTTGAACCCATTAGAAATGGGTATAGAAGGAGGCGTGGAAGATGCTATAAACTCACTAGAGCACCCTTGACTAAAACACTCTTAATAAACTGACAATTATCTTGTTTCAGAGCTAATCAAAAACGGAGAGACAAACGCATCCATTGAGCTTACCCTATCCAATGTGGGACATCGACCATTTAAGTTCGACATTTATGGTCCACAAATCACGGTTGTACGCCAAATTCGTCAATCATCTTCGACATATGAGATCAAGGATTCTCAGAACAAAACAGTATCAAAAAAATTAGACGAAATACGCCGTATGATTCTTTATTTCGGCATAAGTGTTGAGAATCCGATCTTTGTGCTCAATCAGGAAGCATCTCGTGAATTTCTTAAAGAGTGAGTTTATAATTAGTACATAGTTTTTAAACATAATAATTATTTTCGAAACACACAACAGTCTAGAGCCTGCATCAAACTACAAATTGTTCATGAAGGCAACGCAGCTGGACTTAATCGCAAACAGCTTAACTCAATGTCACGAACATCGGGAGCATATAAATTACGATGTGAAGCTGCTTAAAATGGTAATATTTAAGCATTATTAAAGTCAATTGAAATGAAGTTTCCAATAACACAATTTCCTTATTACGTTCTTCAGAAAACACAAAAATTGAAGAGTCTGTGCCAGGAAGAAGAGGAAAAGTTGGCAATCATTAAAAATGAAGAGGCACTTAAGGTAGGAGCACAATACTTAGTTTTGAACAATACGTAATACTTTTCATTTTCACCAATTTAGATGCAATTGCAAGAGGCTACAACAATGCTGGCTTGGCTAAAAGTAACTCAGATCCAGGATGATCTTACAAAAATCGAACAAACCCTTAAAATAATTGAGAAGAAGAATACTGATCTGTCACAAAAAACCACGCAGAAAAGCAGCACACAAGAGGGGCTCGCTCAAGCTCTGCAGTAAGTATATGAATTCTCTTAACTTAATTCCTTATACATTATCCAATTTGCTTGTAGAGAACTTGAGGAAACCAAGCAGCGAATTATGGAAAATTATAAGGCACAGGAGGCTACGCTAAGGGCTGCTAAGCGAACTGTTCAAGATTGTCTTTTTAAAGCCAGTTCTATTAAGGCGAGCATTAAGAATGTAGAGAAACGTTTGAGGGAAGAGCAAACAAACTACGAGGGCTGTCAAAAGCATATGAACAACTACCATGCGGACTATTCAGAAGTTAAAAGGCTTCGGGAACAGAATGCTGCAACGCTTGCGATCCTCAAAGAGAAGGTGGCGCAGAGTAATGAACTAATCGCTAGGCTCAGGGATGAACAAACCGAATTGAGAAATCGATTAACAGCAAAAAGAGAAAGCTTGGAGTCTTCAAAGAACGAACTTACCAAACTGCATAAAATGGAGCGTACGTAAAATGTCCTCAAGTGAAGCAAAAGCTAAATTCATTTTTCTAAATTTCAATTTTAGAAAGCCTTCAATGGGAAATGGAGTCTCTATTACGGAACAAATCAAACAAAATGTCAGTTTATGGTGAGCACGCAATGGAAGTGGCCAATGCACTGCGGGCCCAATACAGCGGCAGCAAAGCGAGTCAAATGCCGCGTGGACCTATTGGCATGTACATAACAGTACCTAATCCAAAGTATAGAGATCTAATAGAGAATCAATTGACTCATTGTCTGCGCTCGTATATCGTCAGCACAGACAAGGACAGATTGTCCCTAAGAGCTCTGCTGCAAAAATCGTATGCAAATAGTAATTTGCCTACCATTGTTACCACTGCCTTCACAAGCCGGGTTTACAATGTCTCCAAGTACAAAGTCCAAAGCAGATCCTCAAATACAACTGTGCTAATGGATGAGATTAGGTAAGTTTTTTAGAATTTCAAACAGAATATCTTTGGCTAAGCTTTTCTGATTTGTTTTCTTTTTAGGTGTGAAGATCCTATCGTAATGAACTATCTCATTGATACAATACGCATTGAGACGGTGTTGCTGACTGATTCTAAAGAGACAGCCGAATCGCTGACGTCGAGTGTGGAGAACGTGCCGCCAAATTTGACTCGCATATTAGTTCCAAGCTTGGGGCTCGAATATTGTCCATCGCCCAACTATGCCATGTACTCCATTCAAATATCACCTGCGAGATTTATTCAGGTCAATGTCGATGATCGCATTCGGCAGCTAAAGGCAGAGCAGAGTAGTCTGCAGGAGCGTGTTGCGAATTTACAGCCACACTATGCTAAGGCAAAGCAAAACCTAGATAAGGACACACAGGAAATAAGTGTGAAAAGCGATATAATTAGTTCACATCACGCTGAAAACACAAAATCGATGAAAAAAATTATGGATATAGAGAACTTTGAGTATCGGGAATTTCCTGCTTTTGACGTTCTAGTAAGTTGTTGCGAAATCACCTTCAATTTAAATCGACTATAATGTTTTTATCAATCAATTTAGGAAACTCATTTAACGGCCAGCCGTGAGAAAATAGAAAAATTTAACGAGGAGCGTAATATCTTGGAAAATGAACTTCGGGAAATAAACGAGCGCAATACTCAAGCTAACGAAGAAACTAAAAAAGAACAAAGTATTCTCGACAGTCTTAATAAGAAAATTGGCGAAATTGATGTGAAATCTCAGGAGTTGCAAAGAAGAGTGAAAGACTTGGATCGTCACTTTGAGGAAAACCAACGACGTTTGAAACAAACTAACGAGCTACTTAAATCAACGCTAAAGGATAAAAAAGATAAGGAAGCTGAACTAGAAGCGGTTCGCCAGAAAGCGCAGAAAGTCGGTGACTTCATTGAAACAAATAAATCGGAAGAAAAGATTCGTGATAAAATTAGTCGATATAACGCAAAGATAAAACATTACGAATCGATGAAGCTGAATTGTGATGAAGTGGAGCAAAAGTTAACCAGATTACGTGATATTCTCAAAGCAGAATCTGAAATTTTGGAGAATACTCTATGTGTCATAGAGAAATTGCGCATTGAATATCATTCGCGAGCCCAGCGATTTCAGCGGTCACGTTATCATTTCTTTACCATGGTAGAGTTTCACTTTAAGGTAAATATTATTGAATACGGCTTGTAGATTAAAGATTATTTAAATCTTTTTCTGTTCTCCTTCACACGCAGCAAGCACTAGTCTGTCGCCAATTTGAAGGCAATCTGGAACCCAATCATAAGGACAAGACATTGCAGATCAGTGTTTACCCACCGAGTGGCAATAAGACTTCAAATATGAGAAGTTTATCCGGTGGCGAGAGATCCTTTACCACGGTGTCCTTATTAAAAGGACTTTGGAGTACATCCTCTCATCCATTTTATTTCCTCGACGAATACGATGTTTTTACTGTAAGTATCTAGCATATTTTAATCAAACTGTCCTATCATTTATTTTCTATATTTGCAGGATGAAGTGAATAGAACATTTATCACTAAATTGCTTATTCAAGAGGGAATGGACTTTCCCAACAGACAGTATTGTTTTTTAACTCCACAAGATACGAAAGTCGATGCTAACCAGCTTATTACAGTACACAAGTAAATATATTTAAACTTTCCTATATTTAATTAGTTATTCTAATATAATTTCTGTTTATTAATTTTATTTCAGATTGGAAAGACCAGATCGGTAATCTAGGGCTTATAATTTTTCAAACATTGGTTGCTGGACGACTGCTCTTATAAATAGACGAAAAGACGTTATAATATTTATTTATTTAAGTTCATAGTGTTCATAGTATTATTTAATAAATGTAATAAAGCTTGTAATTTAAACCGTTTTTAAATATATTTTAGGACATTCAAAATAAATTGATATGGCAACTCTGCGTTGGCTGATGTGGTAGCGCAAAATAAAACGCAGGTCACGTTCAAGCTGCATGATATGATTGAAATGTTGACATTTGAGTTGGTAAACAAATTTATTTTAGATTCAGGTTTATACCTAATTGTATTCAATTTAGCAAAATTTGAAGATTTACCTATTAATATATATAATTATTATTATTATAATAATTAATATCAATAACAATATATATGGCATCATACCAGGCTGTTGACATGTGGCATCATGCAACCATATCTGAGCGTTGCCAGACTATACTAACAAATAACCTAAAATCTAGAGCGAATAAAAACGGCATCTCGACATTTTTATTATTTACTTCTTAGTTATATATAATACAAATTAATCACAATGAGCCGAAACTACAAAGAAGATCAGGTCAATGAGGTTGAAGCCCTCGATTCCATATATTGCGGCGAAATGGAAGGTAAATCGAATTGCATTCCAGCAAAACAATCAAATTATGATCGTCAGCTCTCTTTTGCAGTCTTACAAACAGAGCCTTTCCACAAATTTCAAATTCCCATCGCTACGGAGGAGTACAATGCCGATGCCGAAGATAGTGAAAAGGGTTTAGCTTGCAAGCTGGTGTTTACGTACACAGAAATCTATCCAGATGAAGCGCCGCTGGTGGAAATTGAGGAAGCTGAAAATTTTGAGGACAATTTCGAGGCACAGCTGCTGGAACACTTGCGCAAGACAATTGAGGAAAACATTGGCATGGAGATGATATTTTCGTTAGTGAGCAGTGCACAGGAGTGGCTAAATGTGCAGTGGGACGAGCACAAGAAGAACCAGGAGGACGAACGAGTGCGAAAGGTTCAGGAAGTCGAGGAAGCGGAACGAAAGAAATTTGAGGGTACACGAGTGTCGGTCGAGACATTTATGAAATGGAAATTGGACTTCGAAGAGAGTACGGGCATTGCTGCCAAGCGAGAGAAGAACAACGACAGCAAGAAGCTGACGGGCCGAGAGCTATTCATGTGCGACAACACATTGAACGAATCAGACATCAAATTTCTATTGGAGGCCGGTGAAAGTCTCGAGAATGTTAAAATCGATGAAACATTGTTCCAAGATATTGGCGAACTGGATCTGGATGATGACGACGATGAGGATTGGGTGCCCGGAGCCGATGACGACGATGATTAAGCCATTCTGCGATATTCAAAAATAATTCACCTAAGGCATACTTGTTTGTGTATTGTAAACAAAACAGCTTAACTCTTAATGGTGGCTCTATTTAGTTTAACAAATAAAATGCTAGTGTTTTCAATCCAATGCGTTGGGATTTTCCAAACTCATTTCGGATAGTTTAAGGCCGTACTTTTGAACAGGTTGAATGTCGTCCAGGTCGAAGAACTCCTCGTCGCTGTCATCTGCCTTTCGTTGGCTCTGATCAGTCTCCTTCTTTACAGCTGGAAGCACATCTCGTGGAAAATTCAGGTTTTGCCATGATCCTGGCTCCAATTTCGGCAACGTAATCTCAACCTTAGTACCCAACATTTGCACGGAAGCTTTCTGAACATTGATAATCTAAGCAAATAAGGGAAGTGAATTAAATAACTTTTTTAAGAAATATTTCAAACTTTGCATTCTTACGCCGCGCAGTTCCAAGTCCAAGTCAAACTTGGCATTCTCCTGCTCTGGGAAGACCAGCATAACATGCAAGCGAATAGGGTTTACTTCAACGACACTTTCCGCATAATGATATTTTTTGGCATAAACGGCGACAACAACATTGGTAGCTGTCTGATGCCAATCATATCGGCATTGAACAACCTTTTTGTCGACGTCCTGCAGGATATTAATTGATTAGTTGTAAATTCTAGTTTTAAGTTTTCAAATTACTTACATCTTTAACAAATTTATGTTGGCCGTAGACACAGCCTTTCTGTGCCATGAATTGGGCAAAATCGGAGGTTCGTTTCTGACAGCATGACCAGAATTTGAGGCCCTCATGGAAGATTGGAACTCCAGGATGATAGGTGCACTCGCCAAAGTCGCTGCTTGTGTTCGTGTAGGAGTAAGTGCAGCCATTGTTTTTGCAGCTTGTGCCCACAGAAATGGCTCTAAAATATACCGATATATATGTTTATACATATATATATAATAAAATCTTAAAATGAAATTTTAGCTACCCATCGCTGTCTGTCGTTGCTGCTGGCGCCGCGGCACTGCTGACTTTTAATGTATCAATGGTGTCCTTCAATGCTGGAGCCACTGTTGGCTGCAGGACAGTGAAAGGCGTTTCGATCGGCGGTCTGGGCAGTGATTCCTTAATGGGTTCGCGTACTTTCACCTCCACAGTCTTTTCCTCCTCTTTGTTATCCTTGGCAGGTTTTTCCGGTTCGGGCGGCTTAATGTTTGAATGTTTGCCCAATGTGCAGCCCTTGATATTAAGGAATTCTGTAAAATCGACCGACTTTTTATTGCAGCATGACCATCCTTTGTAGGCATCGTGGAAAAATGGGGCGCCCGGATGATGCCGGCAAGAATCTATGAAAAACAACGTGTTAAAGTAGTATTAAATAATTTCTTTTTCTTAAAGTTATTACGTACCATCAGAATTGGTAGCTGGATCAAACTGTTGGCCACAACCTCTGTTATAACACTGTTCCATATTTATATCTAATATTTTGTAACTATTAATCGCCGTCTTGGTCTAGAATCTTCGCCAAATAAGAAGTGAAGTGGAGGCAGGTCGATAAATACTTACTGAAGCTGCCAACTTGGTTTTAAGTAAAATATTCACTGTTGAATGTTTAAGTGTTGAGAAACGTCAGCATGCCAAAAAAACGGTTTTTTGATTCTCTGTATTTTTCTTTTTTCGTTATTAATTCGCATAGAACAAACAAACCGGTATTCGGCAGTCGTACGATATGAATGTTTAGAAAGGTGAACAGCGGTAGGAAAACAATTAAAACAATCAGACAATGCAAATTATGTTAATTATATATTAAATTGCCTGGCTCATTTCGAAAGGGTCTTTAAACTTTTTGGTATGTGTCGAAACCGGAATTAAAATACAAATCAATTAATGCAAATGTACCGAAGGTCAGTTCAGTTTTTTTTCTTCTTTTGTCGACGTGATTTATGTACAGGATTTGCTAGACGAAACACTCAAAAAGGTGTGTGCTGACAAATTGTGAGTCACGTAGCGAAGCTAATTAAAAACAGGAACGGTAACGAATTCAAACAATACTCCAGTAGTTGTTTGCTTGAAGGCTCAGACTTGACTCCAAACATTTTTGTTGTTGTTGTTTTATTTTGGTGTCATTCATATGTATATTCATGTATATATATATATTCGGTTTATAGATACGTGGGACACGCTTATAGTATCATTTATTGCCTGCGGCGACAAGACATAAATATTGCTTGCATTCAGCAAATTGTCATTTCATTGAAAATTCTTGTGGTCAACAAGGTTATCAACGGTGCGATGACTGCCAATTGGCAGTGCTCGCTGGCGATTGGCCTTTGTCGTTCTGGCTGCACTTAATACAAATTATGACAGGCCCTGGCGCCCGCGCCGTCATATGGCTCGTCTGCACTCACAATTTGACCATTCCAGTTTCGGGCTGTGAATCATGCAGCCGTCACCATTAATGATCTGTTTGGGGGCTGTTGTTGTTGTTGCTGTTGTTTTGCATTGTTGCTCAATCGTTAGAGAATTGTTGCCTTTTTTTCATATTTCGTCGCTGCTCTGCAACTTCTGACAACTGCGGCACACACTCACACACTCGCGCATAAATAAAGAAATACAAAAATTGGGGGCTTTATTTGCCGTTGCTGGAAATGTGCTCCAGTGTCAATGGAAATTAACACCGCAGGCACCGGCTTGGCCTATTCTAGGCGTCTACGTAATTTAACATACAATGGCAAGCGCCAGCAACAACAGCAACTGCAACAGCAGCAGCAGCAGCAGCACCACCACCACCAACAGCAACAGCAACAGCAACACAAACTGCAACGGCAACAATATAATGGCAGCATGCAATAGTCTACGGCGGCATGAAATGCTGTTGTAAAATGCAAAGGCAAAGGCAAACGCAAAGGCAAACGCTTGCACAGATTTCTTGCAATCAAACAGTAACAAGCAAATAAACATTCCATTCCATGCCAGATGACGATGACGCGTATTCAGTTCACACTTTAATGTCAGCTACTGCTACGATTTAGGCTACTGTTGGCGTGGGCGTTGCCGATCGATAAGCATCGCTTGGGCTTACATCTCTGGTAGATAGATATATATATATATACATGTGTGTGATATAACATGAACGTAATTATGCAACAAACAACAATAGTAAATATCACAGCAGTGATAACAAATGTTGATTTGTTCGCTTAACGCTTGCTCGCTCTCAAGTTCGTTTCCTGAGTCTTTCGTTTTGTGCATGCATTAACAACTGCAAGACAGCCCAAAACAAGATATATTGCTGCACACTCGACTGCACGACAACACAACGCACAAAAGTTAAACACAAATTGCATATTTTACACATTTATTTACAACATCGTTAGATATTTTGCCTAGGCGCCTCATTAACTGACTACTTACACATGACTCGACTCCCAACTCTCTCTCTCTCTCTCTCTCTGTCGACTGTTGGGCTGGCATCCCCGTCGCCTTAGATGTATGTGTACCGCGTATTGTATGGACTGCTATAATAGTTGAATGTTGCATACGATGTGTCCGGCGTTTGAAATGTGGTGCTGAAGTATGTTGGATCCACGCCGCCAGCTGCCGCTGCCACTGCTGCTACCGCTGTGAAGTGGAGAGCAAAGAAGGGGCACAAACAAAAAAACAAAAAATTGAGACGATGTCAATTGATTTGGCGGCCATTCGGATTTTGGCATTACTACAAGTATAATTACGAATAATAATATTATTGTTAAGCTTGGGCGTGTGCACTTGAGATTAGTAGGTGATACTTTGCTGCCAACTCGTAACAAAATTCCAACTGTGGGCGTCGGCAACTGACAAAACACGCTGAAGGTTAGGCGCTTCGTCAATCATGTCGTCAAGTGTTATTGGGCAAGTGTCCAGCTGCAAATGTCATTATTGTTGTTGTTGCCTTCGGGGCGTTGGCTTTACTTTTTAGAATGCCCCGTTTAATGATTGGCCACATTAGCCGACCGTCGCAAGCTGTTCGTATACATATTTTATGGTGGGTGGCTGTCAATTGGTGGCAGCAACAACAACAACAACAGCAGCATTTGCGTCATTTTATTGTGTTGTGGCAATTGTTGCCACAGCCGCAAGCTGGCTAACCACAGGCAGTCCTCATCCAGGAAGCATATGCTGCGTAACAGTTTTTGTATTTTGTTCAGAGAACTTTTGGGCTTGCAAAATTAATTACACAATGGCCATTTGGCTGGCTAGTTGGCTAGCTGGCTGGCTGGCTGGCTGGCCAATTGATATCGGTCATTTGGCTACCAGTTGGGCCAATCGTGCATAAATTGTCAAATTGTAAAAATTATCTCAACTTAGTGTCGTTCGTTTGTTCGTTTATTCGCTTTTTCGTTTGTTTGCTACGTTCATTGTGAAATGTTTTTTCCATTGCATTTGTGTACTAAGTAAGTCCAAGTCCTCTGGCTGCCCGATTGCCTGGCTTAGCTTGGCCTACTGGCATACTAGGCCAAGCTATAGGAAAAAAGTTGCTCCATTTCGTTTTTCTTTGCATTTCTTGCCTCTCAAACGATATGCAAAAAAAAAAAAAACAAACAAATGACAAAAACTATAAAATAAAACTGGTAGGAATAAAGTGCTCCAAATTAGTCGACTTACAGATACTCTAAACTAAAGAGCTAAATAGTTTGTTGATGTCAGCAGATTATAGTATCTATATGGGCTACTTAACATGATTGTTATAGACTTTAAAAGCAGTTTGGCTAGATGTTCACTCACTTTGTCATACCCTTTCAGCCAGGGAGAGTATTACAAAAATGAATACTGCAAACTGTTAACAAATTTTTTGCACAGCATTAGGCGCGCATTTCATTGAGTGTTTCCCTCTCTCTTTCACCCCTCCCTCTCTTTCTCTTTCTCTCCCTCTCTCTCCTTCTCATATGCAAATATCAGTGCATACGCTCATTGACTTTATAGACAGGCAGACACATTGCCTTATGCGGCTTAAGTCTTGATTGCTATAGCAGCACCTGTTGCTGCTGCTGTTGTTGTTGTTGTTGCTGTTGTTCGTTTTGCTTGGGGCTCAACACATTTGCTTGTCGTTAAAATTGTTCATATTTCTTTTGCAGTGTGGGGTACTTAAGGCATCACAGGCTGCCTGCCAAGGGGATAATAGAATTGGCATGTGGTGAACTATATATTGGCAATCAGAGAACCAGCAATGAATAAGCAAAAGGCTTGACTCAGCCTTCGACTGAAGCTATTTAAAAACGGTTAAATCTATTAATATAAGAACTTTTAAGGCAATTTAATGACTAGAAGCTAAAGACCTAAATGAAATAATAAATAATAAATAAATGAAATCTTTTCAAAATATAAGTAAATGGAACATTTTGAAGCAATTTAGGCAGATTATATAACTTATCTTGGACAAAAATGTCTAAATATCATATCATTTTCATTCATACTTAAAAGAAAAAATTATATAATGAATAGGAATAAATCCAAATTCCAAATAGAAGCCTAAGCTTAAAGTGTTCCATTTTGGAATAATTTTGGGTTTTAAGATAAGCTATTGCTGACAGTAAATTTGGTTTTTGTCTTCTTTAAGTCTTCTTTAGACTACTTTTTACGTTTGCTATGCTCAATCAACAGCTATAGCTTCACACTTAATTTCGATGGAGGCAAGTGACTCCTTCAACAAGAGCTCGTTCAGTGTCACAGTATTTCGTCAGCCCAAATCTTTTTGAGCGCTTGAAAGCGTGTCAATATTTTGTGCCCACTCTAATGTGAAGCGATTGATAGAGATGGAAACAGATAGAGAGAGTGAGAGAGAGAGAGAGAGGGGAGCAGATAGAGTATGTGTTTGGGTACGTAGCCCACGTCGCGTCGTTACAGTTGTTGGATTTAGCATCGGATTGGCCGTGGCACAGGCCGTCGCAGTTCGATCTGTGTCGCTGCACTTCAAAGGTGGCTTTTGTTAATTAGACGCTTGTTTTGGTGTGCACTTACAATAATTGCTACAAGAAATCATAAGCATACTTGTACGATAATATCAAAAAGCCAGAGTGCTGCGTTTGTGAATGTGAAACTCAAAACACTACAAAATAATTATCGAAAGAAACAAACAATAAAAAAAAACAGAAAAAACCAAAAAAAAAAGATAATAAAAATAACAAGTTGCATTTTTGCTTAAATTTGTTTTGTTGTGCGGCCGAAAGAGGTGAAATAAATTCAAAATTATTTAAATATAAACAAAAAAACATTTTTTTAAATATATTTTTTTTTATTTATAATTTAGTTGTTTTTTTTCTTTTAACTAAAAATAATCAAATTAAAATTACAAATTAAACAAAATAAAAATTCGTAATATGCAAAAGAAAAATAAATATTTTCAAATATTGGGCAAAATAAAACAAAAATAAAATATATATATAAAAAGCAAAAATGAAAATTTAAATTATTGTGTCTGCAACTAAATAACAATAATTAAACTAAATAATTGCTAATAAACAATATTATTATTACATATTTTAGTTGTTGTTATTATGTTAGCAAGTGCGGGAGTAGGAGTGTGTGTGTGTGTGTAGGTGTGAGTGTAGGTGTGGGATGGGTTAGGGTTGTTGTTGTTTTTGTTGTTGGTTTTGTGGCCGACTGTGGTGCTTAGCTTGAAGTTGATTAAGTGCTGCGAACGCTCAAATTGCGATTAACTGTGACGCGTATTTCCGTTTCCGCTGTTTGGCATTGTCTGTGCTGTAACTGAGTGTGTGCTTGTGTGCGTGTGTGTGTGTGTGCTTATGGCTGTATGTGTGCGTGTGCTTGTGTGCAGTTAACCAAAGATTGTGCCTGTGAATTGGACGTGGGTTGGAGGACAATTATTTAACAATAAAGAAAATCAACATTTAAACACTACTTCAATTGCACTAATAAAGCTTTAAGTGTGTGTGTATGTGTATGTGTGTGTGTGTGTGTGCGAGTGTGACTGTTTGTGTCTGTGTGTGTAGCTGTCAGTGACAATGGCCTAGGCTATACTATTGTTTTAGACCGTACGTCTGAGTGAATTACTTTGCTGTGGCGGCACAAAACCAAAACCAGAGGCGCCAACAACAACACCGCTCGACTCCTCAATCGCATCTGGTGGCGAGGGTGGGAACACAACGGGTCCTGCAAAGTAAAGTATACATAAAAGTACAAATAGAGAGAAACGAAAATATATAGACAAGTCTGTATGACACTCAATAATAAGGTGTTAAGACCTTACCTCGATTCTGGCGGGGATCGCGCACCTGCGCAGCTGAGGGCTGTGCCAAGGAGAGGGTGTCGAAAGCGAAGCGGGAGCGGCTGGGGAATTGTCCTAGAAAGTACTGCTGGCCGGCAGCAAAGGCCAGGCACAGGCACAGAGCAGCAATGGTGACTAACTGCAAACAGAATGGAAATACAAACATTGATATGATTAAGCGCACATGCTACATGTTGGTAATACGGTTGGTAATACGGTTGGTAAGTACGGTCAAAGCGATTAAACAATTGCAATCTGTGTCAATGCCAGCGTAGCTAAGCATATGAAAAACAATTAAGCCTGCTGGCTTGTGCCGCAGTAGAATGCCATTCAGGTGTACTTGAGTCGAGCACGAGCCAAGTGCCAATACCCTGTATTCAGTTCTTAGCGCTGTCTGCCCCGTCTCTCTCTCTCTCTCTCTCTCTCTGTTGGGTAATTTTTCATATGCAGAGCTGTTTGGACCTGTAATTAGCGGCAATTGCGCAAAACAATATCTACGACAATTGCTGCAAGAGTTACTTGAAATGCTATTCAAATATTTTAAACTCTCTCACAACTGATCTGGAAAGCTGACCCAATTCAGAGCCAGCAGCAGCAGCGCCAAATGCATCGAATCTAATTTTGTGATAAGCATGCAGCGTTAGCTCGTTAAGGAGCTAAGAGCTGCGCTTGTGGTCAAGCTTTGTGGAAGCTGTGGCGGCATGCATCAATGGCCCAAATGCAGCATGCTGTGCAAATTGGCTTTGTGGTTATAAATATATATATATATATATATAGATATATAAAGTGCTGGCTGTCGGCTAGGCGCTTGAATTTATTGATTTCCCATTGAATGCTCGACAGCCTGGCGCTGCGATTGGCAGCTGCAATTGGCAACTGGGCCGCAAGTGTTGCGGGTGTTGTTGCTGCATCCAATGTCTTATTTTGAGACCGTCACGCAATTGCAACAGACGCAACTGGACAGACACTAATCATAGGGCCACAAAGACTTAATAGATCGCATTAGCCAACCCAAGAAAGACTCTGAACTAAATACAAGTCCATATGCTGTGTTATGGCCAGTAATCACACCTCTGCCCACATTCATTCATTCATATTGCCATGTAATTGTTGTTCGCTTTTTGTTATTTTTTTTCTCTTTCCATTTTGTTGTTGTGGCTTTGAAAGGTTTTTGCTTCATTAATTGCCTAATGGGCCGCGCCTGCAATCTGCATTGCACTGCAGGGCGTATGCGCAATATTTGGTCGTTCGCTTGCAGCTCATGTTAATTTTTAGAGGCATTTTGTTGATTTTTCGCTGCTACTGCAATTGATTTAATATGCAGCAAAGTGTTTACGAGCACCCTACAAATATAAAAAAAGCTAAAAAATAAACAACAAAAAAAAAAAAGAAAACAACAAATTCAAAGACACACAAGTAGCTGTAACAAGAACAGCAACAACAACAGCGCTAATTGCTATAAGCCAAAATATGCATATATACATATAAATATATATATATATATAGACACGAGAACAAAAACAACAACAACAGCACAAATTGTCTTGAGACTAAATAATCAAAAAATATGCAAACAAGGCGACCAGTTGCCAACAAGCAACTGCGACTCTTGTCTAGACTTTAAAGTCTCGCAAACTTGTGAAAATACTTTTAATTAATTCATGTTTTGTTGTTGTTGCTTTAGCTCTGCTCTGTGTTGTTGTCCTCAGCTCAGACACAGCGTCTATTGCCACAGTAGAGCACGAGATATTGGCTCTAGTCAGCAGATCAGTTCTCTCGCGAGCAGATGAAGCACAGGCGATAAAGATGGCAAATTCTCATATGCGAAACAAATCTGAAAGTGATTCTGCTAGTGATTCAGAGTCTGCTGTGGGCGATTCTAAAAGACGCCAATCAGCTGCACTAATTTGTGGTCATAAGTCAGGTAAATTGAAGCTCAGCAATTGCCCTGGGAAGCCGACAAAAACTTTTTTGATTCATCATAAAACGAAAAAAAGTCAAATCGGACTATGAAATCCAAAAAAGGAAATAACAATTTAGAGTAATTTGAACAGAACTAACAGCTGTTATTGCACTGAGAGAAATAATTGACAATTTGCTGAATTGGTTTGCATATTGCAAGCAAATTGTCTGAAATCTAGATCATAAATAGGTAAATATTACATAACATAGGTAAAATTACAATTTTGTAGCTTTACAAAAAGTTGATTAGGTAATCTATTGTTAGCAAAAACCAGATCATTTCTTTTTATAGAAGAAGAAGCGAGCCGTTTCTAAATATAATTTATGTAAATTTATCTTCTAAGAATTTTTTCTTCATCTCGTTTTTGTCAAAACCTGCACAAAAAGGAAGGAATCTTATAAGTTATCACACTTTGCTTTCATTTAAGTCAGTTCTATTTTCTTTCAGTGTAGTTCTGTTCTATTTATTTAAGGCTTAAATTCTTTGTATACACAATTTCACAGTGCCTGAGAGACCCACCACAAGTCAGTTTCCTTCCAATTAGTCAAAGTTTCTTTCAGTGTAAAAACTTGATGGCCACTGTGTGGCATGCAACACATGTAAACCGTCAAAATGTCGTCAGCTGTGGCCTGAGGTAGGCTTTTTGTTTTGTTTTGTTTTTTTTTTTTTCAGCTGGATTCCACAGATTTGCATTTGGCCATTCAACGCATAGTTGCGGACAACGAGCTGCGACCGCAGACCAGCGAGTTTGAAAGTTATCGTTTAAGCTAATTAAAATAAATTAAGCGCAGCTCTAGTTAAATAATTTTGGATTTTTCGTTTTTGCTTTGCGGCTAGCCGCAAGGAATCCACATAAGAATTCACACTGCCAACACGCTAATGTAAGCTAATTTGTTCGACTCTGAGACATGAGAACAAAACAGTTTTTATTGAAATTGCAATCATGCCACATGGCAGCTCGCCCCGCGCCCCGCTCTTATCGAGACTGCCACAAATTAGTTGAACAAATGACCTTAGATATGATTTCGTAATTGGGCGGCGCTAGCTGCTGCTAGCAGGCCTACATGACAACAAACAGCAGCAGCGGCAGTGGCAGCGGCAGCGGCAGTCGAGACTGTTGGCTAACGGCGGCTCATGCGAAAACCCACCCACCCACAACAATGATTAAGTGCAGCAACATGTGAGCGTGCCTGTGCCAGCACATAAAACCTAAAAAAAAAAAAACAAATCACAACAACAACAGCTGGACAACTGTGCAACAAGCGAAAAAAAATACAACAACATTGGCTTGTTAGCAACAAGTCAGTATACCCTGTAGAAGAAACATATTGAAGGGCATACAAGAGTTGTTAACTGAATCGCTTGACTTTAATTAAGTTTTAAATGAAAGTTAAAAGAAAATTTAATCACTTTTTTGTTTTTATTTGAAAAACTTTTGCAATTGTTTCCTTTCTTTGCAGGGTATCTTAGCTGTTTGTTTTGTTGTATTTGCACCAGTTTTAGTTATTTTTCAATCAGATTTTTCATTTTTGTGCTGGCATTTATTGGCGTTTAGATTTTGATTGGCTCAAATGTGCAGTAAAAATAAATTATTTTTTTTTATTACTTTACAAGTTAAAAAGACAAAAAAGAAATAAAATTTAGAAGAAAAAACCCATTCGAACAGGTAACCAGAGCGCCTTGCAGTTTATACTTTTATTTATTTATTTTATTGTCTTTTTTTTCTTCTCTCAAATATCACAAAATGCATAAAATAAATTGAGAATTAACTTTCAATTAGTTGTTCCCGCAGGTTTGAAGTCAATTTGCATGGGCTTGGAGTGAGTCATGTGGTTGGAAAACAGGGGAAAAATGAGGCCTGCTGGCTACAGCTGGAGCATTAATTAATCTTATTTAAATGGTTTGTCATTTAGCTAGCGAGCATAACGAATTTTGATGTGAACATTGCAAAAGTGAATGTTGAACAATTGAAATTGCGCTCAAGTTTACGCGGCCACAACAACAAAAACAAATGAAAGAAAACAAAAAATTGATATTGTTATCGGTTGTTAATGATTGTAACGCCTACAGCAGGCTACAGGCTACAGCCAGGCCACTACGCTCTCAGATGCTAAAACTGTCCAGGTTAACGCTCGATTGGGCAACTGTTCATTGACTTTCAACACGGAAGCATGCTGCTAAATCCAAACTCTCGCCGCTCGCTGCTTGCTGCTTGTTGCTCGATGCTCGAATCTCGGCTCTAGACTTTTGGCTCCCGTCTGGATGCATTTGCGTTTGCTAAAGTTAAAGTCCAAAATTGAGCGCGACTGTCGGCTGTGTTTAGTAGGTGCAACAAGATCAACAACTGCTACAACACGGTCGCTGCTTTAAATTACTTTGAATTGTGTTTAATAGCTGGAAATGATGCCAGGCCAGGCCATGACAGGCCAGTTGGAGACCGCTGTCCGCTGCCCGTTGATTGCTTTAGCTATTACTTGTTGCCCAAGCGATTATTAGGCATCAATTTGGCATAGCTCGTTGGCTAGGAAGTGCCAATTGGGCATTTGGCAGCGTGAGAATTGAAACACTTTTCCTTTTCCTGCTGATGCGGCCCCCAAATGAAATACGACAACAACAGCAGCGCCAAGCAAATTAGTTCAAGTTCATGCTGCAACAGCAGAAATTTGTAGCATTTAAAGCATGACAAAATGCCAAACACAACGCACATGTCGCCTGCCTACCTGCCTGCCTACCTGCCTGCCTGCCTGCCCATACCTTATAAATATGGTAATGGCCTGGCCCCGGTCCCGTGTCCACTCCGGCGATAAATCTAACATAACTATTTTGCAAGCCAAAAACGCGCTCGCGCTCGCACCGCTCGCACCACTCGCACCAGTCGCAACGTTCGCATGTGGGCAGCACCACACGCTCTCCGAGCTTTAAGCTAATGTCCAACTGTAGCTGGACATGTGGAACATGTGTATGCCAGGCACTTGCCATGCGCATTGACTGACTGTCCGACTGACTAACTGAGTGACTGACTGACTAACTCGCAGACCGAGACATGGCTCCAGCTTTGATTGCGACAGCTGCGCTTTTGCAGCAAACGCTAATCGTGTCGCACTAAGCGAATTGTAATAAAATGGCCAAAACCAAAACAACAAACTATTACAGCGACCGATGCGATGAACGATATCAAATGACATCGCACAGCACATAATGCCAAAGGCACTGAGCATTAGTTTCATTGCTCCAAATTGAGAGGAGCGCCCCAACTGGCCAAAGGATTCATGAATTGGAGCACACGAACTAAAAAGTTGTGAGAAGCTGTTGAATAATGAAATACTTTAAATGAAGTCAGTTCTCAGACTCTTTTCGATGCCCATCTAATATCACAGTGAAACAGTATTTCGGCAGTGCGTAGATCGAAAACTTTAAAATGTATAACTTGATCAAGTCTTAGCCTAGTTTCAGCTTGGACTCAAACAAATCGGATCAGTTCAAGTCTTACAAAGCTTTTCATAGCTATATCCTCCCTCTATATACTTAAGCCTGGCCTAGACAAGCTACAATTATGCATGACAATTACACATGTGTGTGAGTGTGTGTGTGTATTGCGCAAGTATATGTAAGTCTACGCTGTGGCATCTTCATTAGCTGAGACCAGCTGAGACATGGCCTGGTCTGGCGGCCAGGCCACGGCAGGCCGAAGCAAGCCAAGCGCAACGCTAGGCAATTTTATATTTATGGCAATTAATTTGAATTTCTACACGCAAAGCGTGTAAAATGCAACAACATGTCGACGAGGACAAGTTGTAGCTGGCGATGGCAGCGATTAACCAATGAATTAAAGCGATTGTCGAGCAATTAATAAATCTTTTTTTTTCGTGTATAGCGAGTGTGTGTGAGTAGAGCATGGCACGCATGACCCAATCCTAATCGAGAGCGATTTGCCAGACGTTGATTGCGGTTCCCAGGGTGCCCAAGTGCCTGCTGAGTGCTTGGGATGAAACGGCAACTGCCGAATGCCGACTGCAGTCAGCTGGATTGTTGCAGTTGCAGTTGCAGTTGGAGTTACCGTTGCCTTTGCCGTTGCCGTTGCATAACTTAGAGACTCTAATGAATTGAACGCTGGCTTTTCATAGTTGTTTAATTTATGGCCGTCGCAAACACACGCACATGCGCACATTCACGACATTGTGTATTGGTTGTATGCTGTGATGGCGAGAGTTGTCGAGACGCCGTGGACGCGACGTGGACACGCAATGGCCAAGAAGTTGGTCAGCGCCAGCGCCAGTTTGGTCACTTGACTGTGACTCTGGCTTTAGCTTTGGCTTTGGCTTTGGGGATATTGGCGCGTGTGTATCGCACTTTTCAATTAAGTTACAAAACGCATGCCCAAGCACGTTTTGCAGTTTTGCCATTGCGTTATTGCTGCTTGTTGTTGTTGTTGTTGTTGTTGTTGTTGTTGTTGTTGCTGTTGGCATTTGGCTTGATCTGTAAACAAGTGTCTGCTGCTTGTCTGGTTCGGCTGCGGCCTTCACCATGAACTTGAACTTCTCTCTTTAGCCCCAATTTGTTTTGGCTTTTAACATCTAATTGCTGCCCGTTCTGCACTATGAGCCACACACGCACAAGCATACGAGTGTGTGTGTATGTGTGTGTGTGTGTAAGCGTATAATTGGTTAGGCGGAAACATTGAAAGTGCGTGTTCGGCTGCATAATTATAGTTCATATGCTATGCATATGGTATACAATTTATGGCCTGGATGCGGTAAGGTGTAGCACGCCCCTCTTAGCCCAAGTCCATTGTCTGCGACTTAACAGCTTAATAGCCAGTTACATATATGCATCTAAGTGAGTGTTAGTGTGTGTGTGTGTGTGTTTATTTAAATACGATTACGATAGATATGTTCATTTATATATGCTCGCGGCGGGCTTTGTCATGTCTTTAATGCCGACAAAATGCTTGCCGCTAAAAATTGACACACGACAACGGGCAACAGTCAACTGGCGGCTGGCCATAAATTCAAGTGCCCAATAAAAATTCTGAATACCACAATAGCCTCAGAGTTTGTCTCGGCTTGGCTTGGTTTGGCTAAGTTTGGGTCAATTTGTGGTGAATGGTGGGCAAAGTGTGTTGGCTCACGACTATTGCATTCGCATTGGCGTGAGTGAGCATCAAATAAAAGTGCTGTGAAAATTGTCGCTTGGCATTGGCTAGTGCGAAAACAAAAGACTTAGGCAACGAACTTGCTGAAAATTGCGTATACGCAAAATGCTCTCAAAATGCAACTGTTTCTTTGCCGTTTTTTTTTGGTTCACTTTTGTGATGTACTTACGAATTTCATGTTGATTGAGTTGAAGTTATTTTTTAGTTATTGTAGAGTGTAATTGTTGGCTGAGCTGCAATTAGTTAACAAATATTTTCAAAATTAATTTACTGATTTATTAGGCACTGCACTTTTCTTTACAACACGAATCACGGGCTTGTTTTTTTGAGGTATTTCTAACTTTGAATTTGTAATTTCTTTTACTTTAATTTTCCGATATTTTTGTTTTTTTTTTGTTTATATTATTGTTATTATTTTTTATTATTGTTGTAAGCGAATGCACGCGAGTCAAGTGAAACAAAAAGGCCAAATGCGAGCGCGTTCGGTGGCTTTAACAATGAGCTGGGAACTGTTAGCTGGATGCTGTTTGGCTGTCAACTGGGTATTGGCTTACACGAATCTGCGCTGCGCTGTATTTAAAAATTGTGTGTGTTGCCTGGGCTGCTCGGCTTTGGTTTTGACTCGGACTCGGACTCGGACTCGGGGACTCGGAATCGGAATCGGACTCGGCGGATCGTAAGTTTGTACGTCGAGCTGTGCGGTAAAACGTTTAATGAATTCCAACAGAAATGCTCAGTTGATTTTATATAAAGCATGGCAAGCGTGCGCCGTTGTCGACGTCGACGTGGCCGTCGTTGCTTTGTTTGCTGCGTTTTGAGTGAGTTTTTTTGTTTTGTTTTTTTTTTTTTTTATTGTTTTTGTTTTTCTTTTCTCACTCGAGCATTGAGTGTGAGAGCCTTTGAGCGAGTTGTTGTTGCTGGCCTACGTGCGACACGTGATGGTCGTTGTTCTTGGGTGGATAATGGCAAATAAAAGGCAACTTTCTAGCGTTTGGTTGCGCTGGCGGCTGGCGGCTGCCACTGTTGTTGCTGCTGCTGCTACTGCTGCTGCTTTCCGGTAACCAGTTTTAGCTTCAGCTTGAATTGCACTTCATTCGGGTCAATCAGTCTCGATAGGCGCTTATGCAAATCTAATGCAAATGTGATAGGAAAGCTGGCAAACACCTTGACTTGATTGCAGGTGAAAACAGCAACAAAAATTGCATCAACGACAACAACAGCAACAACAGCAGAGCAACAATAGCAACAACAATGCTGCTGTGTTGTCAGCAACTTTAGCTTTGGCAATTTCTTCCGCCTCTGTCGTTTTGACCGTGAAAATTTAGTGTGATTGTTCGCCTGTTGGTCTTTTTTTATTGATCGCTGTTGTTGTTGTTGTTGTTGTTGTTGCTGCTGCTGGAGCTGTTGCTCAGCTTTCTGGCCGTTTTTGAGGAACGTCGTTGACTTGATTTAAATGACAATTTACGTGATATTCGTATGATTGTCTGATTAAAAATCTCAATATGCATATCATAATCATAACGCACGAATAATTGTCTGCCGGAAGCAGTGAACAGAAGGCTTAAACCACAAGCCGCCAAGCTATTTCTGTATATAGCATGCATATTGTGAATTACGATCTTTTGTTACAGTTGAAATTGCTTTGTAGTGTGCAACATAATATGTTTGACATTTACGACCCTTAAGCTGGAAAACATTTAACAGCATACGAGGGCAGTTCTAAAGTCGTTGCAGCTATTTGAGTTTGTATTTTTTCTAGTCTAAGGTTTATTTGAGTCTAATCAATTTGCATCCTGGCGAAGTCCATCTTATAAAAAATGCCCAATTAGTAATAAATTAAAAAAGTCTGTCTGTCTGAAAGTCTAACATGATAAGGATTTTGTGAACTGAATAGAGTAAACACAGTTATAAATCATTTTATGACTTAATTAACGACCCTCGTCATTAATGCGCCCAATTAAATACAAATTGCACACTTGTCGCAGCAATGCAAGCAATGCATTAGCTTTTTTTTCCGCCAGTCAACGCACTTGCTCGAAGGCTATGCTGGAGCGGAGAGGATGGGAGAGGAGATCTATGCCAATCGATATTAAAACCAAGTTCAAGTTCAGCTGTCAGGTGTTTGAGAGTGGCAGCCGCAAAAACTCGTATCTTTTTGTTGATGCCACAAGTCGCAGAAAACCGCAGTAATTGAATTGCATTGAATTGTATAATTCATATTTTGTATTGTCTTCAGTTGGCGTTGGGGTCAAGTTCAGTTGGCCAATTGGCCAGCGCAATTGTTGTAAGCTGTGCAACAATTAGCGCGCCTAATTGTCGATTGCCATTGATTTATCGCTGATCGACTAAACAATTAGCCAATTGCCTTGCGCGTACTTTGCCTTTTGCGTTTGCCTTCTTTCGCTTTCTTTTTGTTGCTGTTGCTGTTGCTGTTGCTGCTGCTGTTGCCATTTGCTTCGGTTTTATTTTGTTTCGTTAATTGAAATAGTTAAACGTCTGACAGTAGTTATCAATCATTGAGCCAAATTTTTGGCCTCAGATTGGCTTGGCCCGGCCTGAGGTTAATGCCACTTTGAGGAATTGAAAACTGTTTTGGGCTCAAACTTGTCTGCAAATGAGCGACCGATCGACCGACTCAAATTAATGGATTTTTAAACGCGCTAAAAATAGTCGCTGATATGATAGTCTAAGTATTTGCATGTTAATCAATTGGCTTATCCTGCTGTCGGCAACTATGCTCGAACCAATCAGAATTACAAGTCCATTAATCACCGACGGCTACACGCGCAACTAATTATAAAGTCCAAGTGATCAAGTCAGCTCATAAGCATTTCACTCAAAGGTATCCGCCAACAAATTACATTACACATAAAATACATATAATATCTCGCCATTACACTTGGCGTTAAGGAAGTCAACCGCAAGTGAGTTCAAGACCTCAAGAAGAGCATTAACATGCCCAATATCTTATTGTGGAACCTGAACCAACCTGGACGACGACTTACGTACACTTTCTGATCAGTGTTAAGAGACGCGTAAACGATAACAGTCAATTAATCTTACATTATTTTTGTAAATGATTGTTATTTTTATGAATCCAGTAACTGTAAAGCAAATTATAATGACAGATTCGCATAAATAAGTCCATATCCCATTCAATGTCTATTTTCTATGGCATGGATATAAGCGTGTTTCATAATTTGATTATCGATTTGATAATTTGTTCGATTATCATTTACTTTACTCAAATTGCAATTAGATTTTAATTTTAATAACATTTATATTTGATTTTAAAAATTCGGATTGCAATTTTTATTATTTTTTTAATTTTTTTTTTTGGCATTCACTTAACTCCCAAAGTTGTCGATGTGATTCATTGACCTTCCAGAGAGTTAATAATTAAGTGTATGACGATGTCGCACTTAGTTTCTGATATAATTAGATACGTTATATTCCAATTAGCGACGTGTCGAGGAAGCGTCGCTAAGGCTGATGCTGCTCTAAACGCTAAACGATATATTTATATATTACAGTTATTGCAACTGCAGTCGCCAATTAGCTAATTGTGCCCAAATATGCATAGAGAATTATGAAAAGCGAGCGCAAGTTCAAATGTTAAGCATTCCAAATTTCCGGTCCAATTTGAATTCGATTTGCATTATGCATGCGCACACACACACAGGCACATGCATGTGTGTAAAGCGTTTAGCGTTTATTCTCACGACATCGACCTTGGCAATGCTCCAAGCAGCGCGCCGCAGTTCTCTCTCTATGTGTGTGTGTGTGTGTGTGTATGTGCTTGACGCAAGCTCCAGCGGCTTGCAAGGAAGAAAACTCTTGTTGCTGGAACTGGTTTTCCGTTTTCAATTTGGCATCAATTGAAGGCATGAATATGCGTACGCAATAAGCCGTTGCAACAACAACAACAACAACCACGCATAACATAATTTTGACAAACTGACAGCATGTCGGTGTTACAGTCAAGAGATTTAATTGAAATGGGCTGTCACGAGGTTGCGCATGCCTGGTAAGGTATGTTGCCGTTTAACTACTTTCGATAGGGAAGAGTTTACTATTTATTTACTTGTCAACAGCGGCAATTTGCATGTTCAGTATTAACTTGCTTTTCGAAATTTATTGCTTCGCAACTTTTTGGCGGTTACAATTTAAACTTTACGCTGGCAATGCTACATATAACAGCTGCAAGTTACAGTGCTGTATAACATAAAAGTTAGATAGGCTGCAATATATCGAAACAGTATTTAGTTATCGATAGATTTATCAGCGGCTGCACAGAATTTTCTTGTTTATTAGTATTTATTTAATGCTATCGATATTTCTAGTAACTATCGTTAGCGTGTAAGACAGCTGAGACTATCGATAGTGCCAACAGCTAGCCCACAAAAAGCAACCACTCATCAAACCGGCATCACACAACCGAAAAAGCGAGAAACATTCGCCCAAGCTTAAACCAAATTTTTGTAGAGTAGACGCCAACGCATGGTAAAATGACACAGATAAACATTAATTGGATCCTGGCATTTTTCGGTGCTCTTGTAGCTTTGGAGCTAGTAAAAAGCTCGGAAAACAATGAGTACATGAAGCGGGAACACAGCCTAGTGCGTCCATTTCAAGGTAAGATAAGCTTCTATCATGCATATGTCAGATATGCGAAATGTATGGTATTAACATGGCTCGTTTTATTATCAAACCCAGGCGTTGGCGTTATACTACCACACTGGGATTTTCTGGGAAACACAATGGTTACCAGTAACTATATAAGACTGACCCCGGATCTGCAATCAAAGAGCGGCGCACTATGGAACTACTCGGTATGCTGGCATGACATTATATATATATATATATATGCTAATATTGCTGTATGTCACAGCCCATTATGGGACGTAATTGGGAAGTTCACGTCGGGTTCAAAGTACATGGCAAGGGCAATGAGCTATTCGGCGACGGATTCGCCATTTGGTATACAAAAGATCGCATGCAAACGGGTCCGGTATTTGGCAGCAAAGATCATTTCTCTGGGCTAGCAATCATACTGGATACATACAGCAATCACAATGGCCCGCATAATGTAGGTATCTTGTCCATTAACATTTTAAAAATAACTCCACTCAGTGTTATTTTGTTCCATTTAGCATCAACATCCATATTTGAGTGCGATGGTTAATAACGGCACCTGGAGCTACGATCACGATAGAGATGGTACGCACACACAGTTAGCTGGCTGTGAGGTGCGTTTCCGTAATGTGGATTACGATACGTTTATTAGCATACGATATGAGAACGATGTGCTGTCCGTTTCGACGGACCTCGAGAATCGAAACGAATGGAAAAACTGTTTTGTAGTCAACAACGTGGAGTTGCCCACTGGCTATTACTTTGGCATGTCGGCAACAACGGGCGACTTGTCCGATAACCACGACATACATAGTTTTAAGTTCTTTGACATAGACACAACCATCAGTGTAAGTTTGGTATATAGCAGAGTTCGAAGTCAGATATTAATGATAATTAAATATTTTTTGAAAGCAGCATGATGAGATCATACGTCGGAGCAACATTATTCCAAATGCCAAAACATTTGAAGCGCCGCGGGAACACAAAGAAGATCCGAAACCAGGAATGTCAAATGCCAAAATATTTTTCATACTGCTCTTCGTAGTCCTGGTGACGGCTGGCGTGGCTATATTTGCCATTTCGTATTTCAAGGATCGCAATGCGCGAAAACGTTTCTACTGAAATCGACAGCTCCTACTGCGACAACAAACAACCAAACTTAGGTATAGTCGACCAAAACATCATGTTACGAGCAGCAGCTGACAAGTTTCAAGTCCTTTTAAAGTTAATTTATATTGAATGTACCCATTACGATATTTGTTCATAAGTTATCTATATGACCCGGGTTTGTTAGATGTTCGTTTTGAAATTGTGGAATAGGTAAAGCAACGACGCAGCGGGCAACACAAATGGGCAATTGTTAAATTTAAGTGAAAATTTTTAATCTGAACTATAGAAGAATTGAGAACGTAAGAATATTATTGCAGTGTGTACATTACATTAGAAAATATTTAAAAAGAAACGACCAACCAACTGCAAACTAAAATCTACAAATTCTTAATTAGTTACACCCAGTGATGATGCTGATGCTGTCGGGTACCGGAGGCTGAGCGCGGCGGCGTTGGTCTAACAGTGGTGGCCAACATAGACTCGATCTGGCGCACCTGATTGCTGACGAAGCGCTCAGAGGAGGGCTCATTGCGATCACTTTCCAAATTATCATTAGACTTATGCATGCCACTCAGTATACACTGCTCAAACAATGACGTGGATTGGCCATCGTCCAGTGAATCATCGGAGCTGTAGTCAGTCTTGGCACCAGCAATTGTCTGTCGTCTGTGGTTGTTGCTTGGCTTAGGCAGCGTGTTTGTATGACTCGAGCTGGTGCTGGCGCCACTTGGTGGAGGTCGGCAGCTACCAGCGGCTATAGCCTGAAAAGTAAGAGCAAGGATTAGATGACACTTATGGCAAAGTTATCCAGCAGTACTTACTTGACTTAGCAGATTGGAGTCATCGTCGGAATCCATCGACAATGAGCTGAGCGAATCGCTGCGTTTGAGCAGCTGGCTTGGCTCTGACTCTGCAAGAACAGCACTTCGTCGTGGCGGCAACTTGGGAGCGGATTCGGCATTTCTCGGTAGAAGTGGTGGCTTCAGTGCACGGGCTGGTCCCACTTGCGCGGATCCGACTGTTAAGCTGGAGAGTCCCGAGATCACGGAGAAATTACAGGGGCTGTCCTCTACGTAGTACTTATTCATCTCATCTGTCACTGGCAAATAACTTGGCAGAGCGCTGCCACCGCAGCGCATCTTGGAAATGGCATCCTCGGAAATGTTCATTGCAATATCTTGGACTTGCGGCATCGGACGTGTCATTTGTCCATTGCCATTGTGGTCATTGGCAGTGGAGGCTATTGAAAGCACCGAAAGATTGCTATTGCTGCCCGCTTTGGACAGCAGAGCAGGAGTGTCCTCTGTGCAGTAGCTACGCGGCGCATCGTTGCCGTTGAGGTCGTGCCCATTGGCTCTGCCGTTATCGTTTGGAGGCGGAAGTGATGGCTTAACTTTGCGATCACGTTGAGGCGACTGAGGCATGCTCTGCGTGGGTGAATCTGGTAGCTCTGAGGGCGAGATAACACCGCTTTGCATGCGACTGTACTCGCTAATTACGGAACCATTATCGTCGCATCCAATGGTCTCATCATTCACCAACGAATCCATGGAGCTGCGTCTAGAGAACATTAGCGGCGTCTCCAAAGCGGAATCAATGGCCTGGCAAGTTGCACCATTATTATTGTTGTTGTTGTTGTTAATGGCTTGTTCTGGCGTTTCGGCAACTGTTTGTTGGGCGTTGATTGGCTTGGGAGCAGTTGGCTGCTTCTCGTGCTTTCCATGTCCCACATCCATAAGGCTGTTGAGTGAATCGAAGCGACTGAAGCATCCGGGTGTTCCCTCTTCACAATAGTTGATCGGACGCTCGCCGGGCTCCGGTTCGGGCGTGTGCAAACAGCCATCGGGTTTATCGACTGCCAGATTCTCCAAAGCATTGCTGCGCAGGTTGAGTGTTTTTGGACGTTCCACTTGATCGCTGCTCAAATCACAAGCCGAAGCGGATTTAGCCAGAGTTGGAGGAGCGGGACTTCCACTTTCATCCAATATGAGCAATATTTCGCTACCCTCTTGTTGCCTTTCTTCACATGTTGCTGGCTGAGGCTTTGCAGCTTGCGCTGACCGTCTTTCTTTGTAGCGCGCACTGAAGTCTGTGAGCTGATCCAAATCGATGGAATTGTCAAAGCTGGTCTTAGCCGGCTTGTGCTCGCTGTAGCTGTACTTCATCGAATAATCAATGGGTTGCTCCTCCGTGGGTGTTCTGTAATGGCTCTGCGAAGTACTAGTGCTCAGTTTTCGTTGTTCAAAGGCGCTGTCCGACTTAGTCGAGAATTTGGTTGAGTCGGAATCAGATTTGCCGGAATAGATTGATTCGCGGCTTTCACATTTGCGGGGCAATGTACTGCTGCCGTTGGTACTGCTGCTTGCCGTCCCGTTGCGCACTTTCTTAAGTGACCCTGTGGGATTAGTGCTCAGACGCATGGAGCTGTAACGTCGTGGTAGCGTACCAGCATGTCCGTTGGCTGGCTCCTTTGAAGGCAAGTCGTTGTTGGTTGACAGTTCGAGGGCGGTGCGATAATTTACCAAGTTCTTGAGCGCTGAGGCGCTGCCCTCAGCTATCATGGGATTTTTGGAGCTAGTTAGTGACCGAAGCAGCGGAATGGCATTATGATCGATAAGAAACTGTTGATCCTCGGGACAGCGTGCAGACAAATTCCAGAGCGTGCCACAGGAGTTGCTAACTACCGTTTGGTTATCTGTCTTAAGCTGTTGCAGCAGAATGGCCAAACAGTTGTGCTTCCTTAAGATTTGACGATATGATTCACAAACAGCTATGTGGCTGGATACGTTGCGTAAGATGCCACCCGCATTCTCGACAATCTTAAGCGTCTTGCTTGGACCTTCGTAGCTGAGCATTTGGATCAGAAATCCCAATGCTCCATCGACGGCACAAAATTCCGCCTTATTGGTGCTGCAGTGTGCCGACAGATTCCACAGGGCCGACAGAATGGCCTTCAATGTGTTCTCGCTCTTGTTGTGCATAGCGGCCAATGCAAGAGCTGTCACTGTGCCGAGCTCATTGAATACGGTCTTCAGGTGTTTGTCCGCGCGCCACGATAGATTGCGCAATACGCTGGCAGTGGCCTGCAGCAGATCATCGACATCAGCTGCGTTTGAGTCCAGCTGGGCAACTAACGCCTCCATGAATTGCTTCTGTCCACAGAGCAGTGACTTGTTGTTCTCTTCGCCGCAGGTGAGATTTGTTAGCGTCATGAGTGCATAGCGACGAAGCAAATTGCATTGCTCTCGTCCAGCTGCTGGCCCGTGAACGGCATGGTCGAGATGAACCAGATTTGGTATTGCCTTTAAGGCACCCAACTCGCACATGGTCTGGCGATGTTCCTCATCGAAGCTAGCTTTCATCAACAGCTTCATGGCTGCCAATGGATGACGCTCTTCATCATCGGCAATTGATTCACCACCGCTTTGCAATTGCGTACGCAAAAAATTGCAACTATAGTCATGTATTTGATCTAGAAGGCGCAGAACCTTCACCTCCCGCTGATTTCCTTGAACAATGTTATGTAGGGCTTGGCTGGCATTCCTTCGTGCTGCTCCGCCCGAGCCGGTACCATCATCGTTGCCATGCAGAATTTTTACCAGAAGTTGGATGCAGTCGGAGCTGCGTAATGCTGTACAGGTGTCCGTATTTCTAGAAAGCTCCAAGAAGTTGCGCGTCAGCTCCAGTTGCTTGTGAGCGTCGCTCTCGTTCAGCGCCATGTTTACAAATGGTTTCCACTTTATTGATTTTGCCCGGCTTAACGCTAACACTTTATTTTGCGCGTTGTACCCAAGTGTATTCCAGGAACTATAAGTTACCTGCCTCTTTATGAAGCACTAATAGCTAGCAGGTAGGCGACCTGTGTGCTGTGATGCCTGTTATTTCATTATGGCATCTGGAAACCAACCTACAGCGCAGAAGCAGCTGCCTTTGTTTGGATGCTGCTGTTATAACTTATCGGTTTTGAAAAGCAACAAGTAATCGATAGGCGTACAAGCATGCTAAAAGGTATTGGGTTTTATTTTGATTCCATTTTCGTATTCTTGTGGTTTTTTATATTGGTTTGCAATTTTATAAGAATTTTAATTGTGTTTTATTTGACTAACAGCAAAAATATATTGCATTGCTTGCACAAATTTGAAATTCCTTGTTGGCATGCTTACAATATACTTTTTTTTAGTATTTTGGTTAGGTACCATCACTAGTTGGCTTCTGTTACGTCACGCATCACAGCTGATCCACACAGCTGGTACCGACGAACCGAGTTTGCCGTAAAAATAATGAATTTCTTAAAAAAGGTAAATAAAACAATTATTAATAACATTTGCTACATATTTGTGCTACACTTGTAGGTAACAACGCAGGTGTTGCCAATGGCTGAAGCACAGCTTAGTCTTGGCCATAATTCAGCACTGCATACCAGCGCAGTTTGTTGTCGCGTGCAGTCTGGACGTTACCGCATAACCGTAAAACGAGACAGGCCGCTCACCTATGAAATGGCCAATCCGCCGCATTTTATTGGACACCGCAAGTCATGGAATTCTTGGAACACATGTAAGTTGCTGCAGTTGCGTTATATTTTTATTTATAAAATGTAAAAAAAATTATAAAATTTTTAGCTACTATGAAGGATGCCTTACGTCCATCACAAACAGCCATCGAGGATGTCTTCATTCGTAAATTTATAACTGGCACATGGCATGCCCTTGTTTGTTCCGAGATTATTATTAAGCGACAACACAATACAATACGCATTGCTGCTATAATACGACAGGCGATTAACGCACGCAAGATGTACTTCCTCATTGGCTATACGGAGGAGCTGCTGTCCTATTGGATGCAATGCCCTGTCACGCTCGAGTTGCAGACGGTGGCCGATAAGAAGGACGTGGTCTTTAAATACATTTAGTTCATATGCCTTTTTACTTGTTTCGCCAATACATTTATACTACTAGTACATACATTTTGGAGTGTTACTCAATGAGCGTATTCGACTTCGCTGTTATTACTATGCCAGGACTTTATGGCCTTGTTTACAATAACACCATCCTGATCTTTAATCTAAAAGTTATAAAATGTTTAGAAACATATATGTCATGAGAAGGAGGCATCATACCGTTTCGACCAACGCTTTCAGTTCCTCCTGAGATCTCAGATCAAATATCAGAGACTTAATGTCCTTCACCATCTCTATAAAGAGGAATACGACGATCTTCTTGGCGCCTCCGCATACCTTGTCCCAGATTTTAACTAAAACAGTTTCACATATTACGCCGGCAAAGCAAGTTGTGTACCAATTCTCCAAGAGCTTTGAATTGACATCAAACAGTTCCAGCTTTTCCAAGCGACTGTAACAAGATGAAATTATTAGTAATAAAAATAATAACTGTGATATAGACGACATACTAAAATAGTGCGATATCTTCGCGCTTTAGCAGTATTTGTGTCAATTCCTTAAGTTTGCCGCATTCCTTCTTCAGGTCTCGTGTGTACTGGTAGAATTCCTTGGCTATCCAGTACGTTTCCATTTCATCATCGAATATCTCGAGTAATGTGCGTGCAATTTCAACAAAATGATTGTCATCTGTCTGATTCCCGGTTCGTACATTGCTGTGCAGCAATCGATTGTTCTCCAATAGCCACATTTTGTATAGAACCAAATGTTTGGGTTTATCCGCTTCCACGAAACGCATCACAGTCACGGCGCGCAGCAGATCTTCATATACTTGGCGGCGTTGCTCCCGAACGTATTCAGTATTGCTTTTATGAAGTGGCATTATTCCCATGATCAGACTCCACAGCAGACTACGTTGTTGTGCTGGAACCGTATACGTATATACGAAGTGCTTTAACTTGGCCAGATTGCGACTATCATCCTGTAGCAGTTTATTGAGTGACTTTTTCTCCTCAACACTAAAACAGCCAACTTTCTCATAATAACTAGACCTAAAATTGCGCTCATCTGTAGTCATCTTAAAAATATATATATATTGTGGCAGATATTGTTACTTTCAGTTGTTTACTTGGATGAAGACAACAAGAGTTGATTAAATACAGCAACAATAAAGACCTAAATTGCTCTTCAAAATATCGACTCTATTTTTTATTTACTTTACTCTGGTCCCACTTTTTATCAGCAGCCCTGGTAGGCGCCAAAAGTAATAAAATAACACAATTAGGTTAGTTTATCTAACTTATAACTTAAATATATAATTATTTTATATAAAATATTTTTTTAAATTGCGAAAAATTTTAATATATTTTTTAAAATATTGTACCTTGCTAATTGAGACTGCATTTGAAATTTTGTTTTGCCAATGTTAAGTGTCTACCATATGTTATGTTAGCTCTTATTGCGTTCACATTTCTCTCATTTCTTTACCGTTACGTGATGTTTTGCCTTACGTGTCTGACTTTGCCATTACGTAGGTACGTAAGTACCGTTGTGCATTGCATTTCGCTACAAAATGCCCAAATATTGTGTGAAAAGGTAAACAAAGTTCGTGTAGTGATAAAGTGTTCGAAATAAAATCACAAGAATGTGGTGAATTATGCCCAAGCAACGTAACGAATACGTATATTGATGATGGCATGAGTTAATCAAACTAAAAGCCCATGTGAATGTATTACACACTGTTGCTGCCTTTGCTGAGGCTGAAAATTAAAATCAATAATTCAATCAGAAAATCAAAACACGAATTTGACCAAATGCATACACAGGGCTTATGATAATTTATGCAAATATGCCACAGTTGTAATGTTTCTCTATTGTCTTTGCCATTCCAGTTGCAGTTGCAGTTGATAAATTCAAATGTTTTGCTTTGCATTTGCATTTGTTGTTGTTGCTGTTGCTGTTGTTGTTGTTACTGCCGTACACGTTGTCAGGGCTTGGACAGGGCAAAATGGAACAGGAGATTGGTACCTGGGACTCAGTTCTGCTAGAAAACCTGTCCGAGGACAGCTTCATAAGCAACATACATCAGCGTTACAAGCGCGATCATATATATGTAAGTGATTCCATCGATTCAGAATATTTCAATTATTATTGTTGTTTGCTTTTGCAGACCTACATTGGAACTTCTGTTGTGGCTTTAAATCCATATCATCACATATCTGAGCATTCTTTGGAAAATATACGCAACTATGGCAATAAGGGCATTTTTCAGTTGCCACCACACATGTAAGTGTTTTTGACCTTATACGGTTCTTTTTAATATATGTAAATATAATATTTGACAGATATGGGCTCACCAATTTGGCTTATCAGTCTCTCAAGGATCAGAGCGAGGATCAGTGCGTGCTGCTCACGGGCGAAGGAGGCGCTGGCAAAACGGAGACCTTTAAAATGATTGTCAATTTTCTAACACACATACAGGACCGGGGGATGTGCTCTGGCAATCCTAATGCACTACGTAAACAGTCCTCGACTAGCTCAACGAGCGGCATGGTTATGCATCCTCACAGGCGTGCCTCCAGCAGCTGCTCTGGCACCGCCAATTTCATTATATGTAAAAACAGTGCAGCTTCAGCTCCAAGCCAAGGCAGCGCATGCAATTCACGACGCCAGTCACCATCACCGGGTCCGGGACCAGGTCCGTCACAGCGTTCACGTACGCGTGCGGAGAGCATCGAGCGTCAAGCCAGAAGAAATATGCGTGAAAAAATTGTTGACTTTGATTTTTCTCATCACAAGAGCTCCGAAAATATAAGCACGCTGCTGGAATCAGCCGCTGCACATGCCCATTTGCATCCAACGAAATCATGCTTTAAGCACCAACAAACTCAAGTAAGCACCTGCACTGCCACTTATGGGCCCATGGCCGCAACGCCCTCGAAAACGGGTTCGTCCAGCACATCACCTAAGTATTTGCACGGCGGCTGTCGTCAGTGCGGCCACAGCAAATGCACACGCGCCCAGAGCTTGGAGAAAGATGAACGTGAAGCCGCTCTTATATTGCTGCGGGGCAGCAATAATCGGCTATCCACCGCCCACCAATTGCAGCAACCACAGCGCGGTAGCTGCTCGAATCTGGTACGACAGCATTCAACTGAAAGCCAACCGGATCGACAGATGTCCATGGGCTCCACGCAACGTATATCGTTGTACGATGCTCACAAGCTAAGTAAAGTTCTTGGCAGTAACACTGTCTCACCCACGCCGTCAGCTAGCTCCTCGCTTCATCGACGCCACAAGTCACCTAACCAGCGACTGCGTGAGTGCGTCACCTGCGCGGATGTCTTCCTTGAGGCCATGGGCAATGCCTGCACACTAAAGAATAACAACTCTAGCAGATATGTGAGTTGCTTGCATTCCCTAGATTATAGTTGATGCTTATATCTGATTATTGCATGCTTTTAGGGTAAACTATTTGACATTGAAATCGACTTCAAGGGTGATCCCATGGGCGTTCACATAACACACTGTAAGTAACTATAGGCAGACTATTAATTTAAACTAGAATTGCAGTTTTTGTATTAATTATATTTTATACAAAAATTTAATATAATTGTTTCCATGTCTAACTGAAAAAAGATATGCTGGAAAAGGTTTGAATTGCTTGATATATCAATTATCAGTAACCTCTTGACTCTATTAATATTTGACTTATTTTCTTTACACAGACACGCATCACGGACACTATGATTGGAGAGCGAAATTTTCACATTTTCTATCAACTGCTCTTAGGTGCTGATCTTCAATTGCTAAGTAAGTTTATCTAAAGTGGCACACCTAAATTTTTGAATCAACTAATTATTGTTTGTCTTAAAGAATCTTTAAAGCTCTTTCGCAATGTGGAAAAATATGAGCTGCTCCGTAATACCAGTGCCATGGAAGAGGATCGTGCCAATTTTCATTACACTAAGGTCAGTTTAAATTCAGATATTTGTAAAAGAATGCTAATAGCAACCGACTTTTCGATTACAGCGCTCTCTGGATGTTCTTGGTTTGAGCTGTGATGAAACTAACTCAATTTTTCGGGTTATTGCGGTCGTCCTAAAGTTGGGTAACTTTATTTTTGTGCCAGTAACCAATATTGATGGGACTGAAGGCTGCCAGGTTTCAAATGTCTATGGTACGCTTCGTCTCGATGATAGAGACAAAATCTTGAATGTTATATAATAACGTTGCCCTTTGTAGAAGTCCAAGAGACGGCGCAGCTGCTGAATTTGGAAGCTCAAATTTTAATCAATTGTCTGACGAGAGCGAACAGCACGAGTAGTACACAGGAGGATGTGGGTTGTGAAATGGATGCCAGGCAGGCAGCCAGCAATCGCAATACACTCTGTCGTACGCTTTACAGTCGTCTATTTACCTGGTTGGTGAATAAGATTAATGAAACGATGAAGTCTACGCAACGGGAAAAGAATCTCGCTCTGCTGGATTTTTATGGTTTTGAGGTGTTGGATCATAACTCATTTGAGCAATTTGCTATTAACTACAGTGCCGAGAAAATACATCAGGCAAGACATATAGTCACAAAAGATGAACCTATTCTGATTAATTTAATTTCTCGTCTCTATTAGAACTTTGTTTTTAATGTACTGCGTTCAGAGCAGGAGCTGTATTTACGTGAAGGCTTGGAATGGTCACGCATCGATTACTTTGACAACGAGTCCATATGTGAGCTAATTGATAAGCCTAGCTATGGTATCCTTAGTCTAATCAACGAATCACATCTAAATAACAACGAGGCGCTCCTGCTGCGTGTACAGCAATGCTGCGCAGGACATCCAAATTTTATGACGAGCGGCAGCAATTCCATGTGCTTTCAGTGAGTCTGTTTATGACATTATGGAGCCTAATTAAAATATATATATATTTGGTTTATTCACAGAATTCGTCACTTTGCCAACGTTGTTAACTATTCCATTCATCGATTTTTGGAGAAGAATTCAGATATGCTGCCCAAGTATATAAGCGCTGGGTTTTATCAGAGTCAACTAGCGCTAGTGCAAAGCCTTTTCCCGGAGGGCAATCCTCGTCGACAGGCTAGCAAAAAGCCAACAACGCTTAGCACCAATATACGCACGCAGCTCCAAACGCTATTGGCCATTGTGAAGCATCGTCGTGCTCATTATGTGTTCTGCATTAAGCCCAACGAGTGCAAGCAGTCCCATCACTTTGATATGGCGTTAGTGCAGCATCAAGTGCGGTATATGTCGCTCATGCCGCTCGTGCATTTGTGCCGCACGGGACACTGCTACCATTTGCCGCATGTCAAGTTCTTTCAACGCTATAAGCTGCTCAATAGTTTGACTTGGCCGCACTTTCATGGTGGCAGCCAAGTAGAGGGTATTGCTCTGATCATAAGAAATCTGCCTTTACCCTCGGCCGAGTTTACGCTCGGCACCAAAAATGTGTTCGTGCGCAGTCCGCGCACTGTCTACGAGCTGGAACAGTTTCGTCGACTACGGATCTCCGAGCTGGCCGTGCTCATACAGAAGATGTTTCGTATGTATCATGCTAGAAAGATTTATAGGCGAATGCGGCATAGCCAAATGGTCATCTCGAGTGCCTGGCGCACGTGGCGTGTAAGTAGTGGCTGCACTGCGTCTTTTGCATGCCTAACTATTATCATTTTTGTACATATTTATATTGAAATTCTTTATTTTTATATCTACATAGGAGTGCCGTTTCGGCATTCCCTTCACGGGCCGTAGGCATTTGTGGAGTTTATATCGTGTTGTAAGCATTGCATGTTCTTATTCCCATTCTCATACCCAGTAACCTCGTAATATATTTATGCTACATGAATACTTATGGTTATTACTTTGATCAATTGTGGCAGGCACGTGAGGAGTATCGCAGTTTGAAGTACAAGCGCCAAGTTAAATGGGCCGTCGATGTCATTGCCCGGTACTATCACCAGTGGAAGATACGACAGTATTTGCTCACTATTCCGTTGCGCCTGCCACCAAATACATTGAGTCCACTGTCGTCAGAATGGCCAACGGCTCCTGGCTTTTTGTCGGATGCATCCCGTCTGCTGCGATCGATCTATCATCGTTGGAAATGTTACATATATCGCAATTCGTTCGATCAAACGGCACGCAATCGCATGAGAGAAAAAGTTACAGCTAGCATTATCTTTAAGGATCGCAAGGCTTCCTATGCGCGCAGGTTTGCCTTATAATGCTAACTCGAATATTGAAAAGCTTTGCTAATTAAATGTATTTTCGGCTTTCAGTGTGGGTCATCCGTTTGTGGGCGACTATGTGCGACTGCGACACAATCAGCAGTGGAAAAAGATATGTGCCGAAACCAATGATCAGTATGTGGTGTTTGCCGATATCATAAACAAGATAGCGCGCTCCAGTGGCAAGGTATGTTTGTAAGTCTTTACTCAATGAATAAGTTTTAACTCAATGAATTTGAGCAATCAAGGTTTATTCAAGTTATATTATCTAAAACGCCCGAGTACAAAGATTATATTATTATTGATTATTTATACAAATCCGTTTTAATTCATAAAGTATGTACAAATACAGATAGAAATAATTCTATATCCGTTTTCAGTTTGTGCCGATATTGCTGGTTCTTTCTACGTCATCGCTGCTCTTGCTCGACCAGCGAACGCTGCAAATCAAGTATAGAGTGCCTGCCTCGGAGATTTATCGCATGTCTCTAAGCCCCTATCTGGATGATATTGCTGTGTTCCATGTGAAAGCGGTAGATTTAAATGAGATTCCATTTTTAATTAGGCTAATGAAATTTCCTTATTATACAGTCTGAGTTTGGGCGGAAGAAAGGTGATTTTGTGTTCCAAACGGGACATGTTATTGAAATAGTTACCAAAATGTTTCTGGTCATACAAAATGCGACGGGCAAACCTCCAGAGATACACATAAGTACAGAGTAAGTACCTAATTTATTTATTTTAACATTAATTTAAAAATTAGTTGACATCATTACAGATTTGAAGCAAATTTTGGTCAACAAACGGTTATCTTCTCATTCAAATACGGCGGCTTATCTGACTTGGCACAAGGGCCGCCAAAAGTCACGCGCAAGGCAAATCGCATGGAAATCATTGTGTGATGACACAGTCTTTGGCATGATCAGAGGGTCCGGTCAGTTAGGAACTCAAGTTTTAAAAAATATATTTATTTGCAAACAATCTGCATGTACTTTTTAGGTCTCTTGACTTGGTCCCAGGGACCAACAAAAAAAAAAAAAAAAAAAAAAAAGAAAAGAAAACAATTTTAGCAATATTTACATAAACTCAAATCCACACACTCCCACACATACACAGACACAGACACACACACACTGACTCAAATATAATATAATTTTGCTCACAACTGACAATCAGTCTCACAAATTCGATGTCAAAATTGTGCCAAAATGAGGGAGATAAAAAGAGAAGCAGTTATAGCTAATTTTAAACAGCACCATTTCTTTGATATATTTAAGTACTAACTAACGAAATGAACAACTGAATTTATTTAACTAATTTCTCGAACTAGGTTTAATTGTAAGTCAAGCACCAAGTCGATTAGCATTGCAACAAACAAACAAACAAACAACTACGTTAGGAACGTGGCACAGAGAAGCGTTAGACATTTTACACAAAATACGATACTTACGATATTTCCGTTATAGAAACCAAGGCATTTCTCTTACATTTAAGGTTTCATACACAATAATTAGTGAACTAATGCTAGAGAACTCAGACAAACATATATAGCTCTATATATTTACCAAACACAATATAAATCTGCGCCTCAAAAACCAGTGAAAGAGATAGGAAAATAATAATAAAAAAAAAGAAAAAACGAACAAATTTAAACAACAAAAACTCTTTCCAGATTGTTAATTAGGAAAACTATTTACAAGTCAGAACATGTAGTTAAATATTTAAAAAATATATATACATACATATACATATATAATGGATAATACATTTATACACAAGTAGCGACAAAAGGAGACGGAAACCGAAACAATACGAAACCAATTGAAAAACCAAAAAAGAAATTATTACGAATGTTTGTTATAAGAGTTGATCGTAATTACATATATTATGATGATGATTATATATATGATGAGTATATATGTATGTATGTAGTTGTTTATATAAGTAACTTGTTATTGATAGCTCAGACAGACTTCAAATGTAATTATCGCGTGGCTATATAGTTGAATTTCATAAATTGCATGATGACATTATAACAAATCGATCAATGTGTGCATATTACCGACTAATTAGTAGGTAGTAACACGATTCCGAATATATGTGTATGTATGGAAATAGTTTTTATTTAGATTTAAATAAAATACAAAACTTTAAAAAAGCCAAATACAGACAAGTATAAATATAAATATATATATACACATATATATATATATATATATATATATTTAAAAACACAATCCAACAACTTGGTATTTTTATATAACAATAAGAACCCATAAGGACAAAGTTTAGAATTAGTAAAGCGTACGTATGATAAACCCTTTCATTGTGCAAAATTATTTTCCTAGCCTCACTTACGATGTTCGCCGAGCCTAATTATATGGATCTTGAGGCTTACAATTTGGATTTTTGTTTCTTAAGCATATCACGCAGGATGCGACGTAATATTTTGCCACTGGGATTTTTGGGAATCTCGTCCACAAAAACTACGCCACCGCGCAGACGTTTGGCTGGCGAGGCGCGTTCGTTCACAAAATTGACCACATCTTCCTCCGTGAGCTGAACATTCGTCTGTTTGACCACAAATGCCATTGGTAGTTCGCCAGCTGCTTCGTCCGGCTTACCAATGACGGCAGCATCTTTAATTTTCTCATTTGTTAGCAGCAGCGCTTCTATTTCAGCCGGCGGCACCTGGAAGCCCTTATATTTGATAAGCTCCTTAATGCGATCAACAATAAAGAACTCAAGTGAATCGTCATAATAGCCAACATCACCAGTATGTAACCAGCCGTCCTGAATGGCGGCCTGTGTAGACTTGGCGTCGCCAATGTAACCCTTCATAATGCCATCGCCCTTAAAGCAAAGTTCGCCACGTTCGTTCGGTCCCAGAATTTTGCCAGTGTCCGGATCAACGATCTTGGCATAGATCCCAACCTTGAGCACGCCAACGCTGCCCGGCTTGCAAAAGTCATCGGTCTGCACTAGAACACTTAGCGTCGACTCGCTAAGACCGTAACCCTGGCGAATGAATGGTACACCAATTCGCTCCTTGATCTGATCTTCGGTTTCACGACTGAGGGGTGCAGCACCACAAAGTAAAATCATTAGCGAAGACAGATCATACTTATCTACAATGGGATGCTTGGCTAAGAAGACCATTAGTGGTGGCACCATAAAGGCCATCATAACACGGTATTTCTGCAAGGTTTAAGGTTGGATTATATTTATTTCTACTCAAATAACAGTCGCATATCTACCTCAATGGCGGAGAGAAACAGATTTTCTTCGAATTTGGGCAAATAGACGAGTCGCGTGCCCATGGTAGCCGTTGTGACCAGCGTCAGGCAGCCAAAAGCATGGAACCACGGAATGACAGTAAGTAGCGTGATCTCGTTGAATGGTATCATAGTTGGCTGGCTGTATACAAATGCAATAAAATCAATAAATCGCCGTTCAAATTAAAAAATTATTTTAAAAATCAATAAACATACATTTGTGAATCGATTGTGGACAACAGATTAAACTGTGTTAGCTGAACGCCCTTAGGCAGACCGGTGGTGCCCGAGGAGCAAACAATTAGGGCCACATCCTCGGTTTTGTTTGCCACAGGTGTGGTAAAATCTGGTTTTGTCTTATACTTGTCATTATTCATCAATTCCATGAAGGAATATACTTTTGGATGATTCGTGGAGGAGCCGCTCAGCGCAATAACAGCCTGGACAAACTTATTCTGTTTGGCCACCTTGGCAATGCGGTCAACGGTGATCTTTGAGGCGAATATGATTTTTGGATGCGACAAATTGATGGCGTGATCTACCTCACGATCCGAGTAGGTTACATTTAGTGGCGCAACTGTCGCACCCACAGCGAATCCTGCAAACATGGCTATGGCAAAGCCAATGCTATTCTCACTGGACAGCCCAATGACATCTTTGTTCTTTATGCCCAGTTTCTGGAGGATTTGGGCCAATCTTACAATCGAGTCGTATATAAATTTGGCGCTATATTCAGTGCCGCTGACGGCATCAATCATAACAGTTTGGTCCCCAAAACTCTTGTATCTATCCATTATTAACTGTCCCAAGGAGCGATATTCCTGCGCCTCCCGCCCAGGTATTGGGCCCCCATAAACGATATTTCCGGGCAACAAAGTTGAGGTCATTGTGAGCTGAAAAAATAAACAAGCACGATTATTACTTGGCTAAGGTGGGCAAGGGTGGTTTTCTTATTAGAAGCAACCCCCCGAATAAATTTGCCTAAATTTTCTGGTATTTTTTTTCTTTATGATAATACACTTTGAACTTGCTTAATCTTATCGAGGATTGAAAGTTACTAAAAAAATAATATTCTCCTTGAGTTTTTAGATTTGTAAACTTTGCTATCTTCGGTAAGCACTGTGCATGAATATTCGAGATTAAAAGCCGCTCCAAAGGTCAACGTTTGCCCCCTGAGAAATGTTTTTTATGGCATCCGATTTTAAACATTTTAGCTTTCACTAACGACAATTGCTTCTTATTGTTAGCATTTGAAGTATGCAAATACATAAATATATTTTATTTATCACTTACTTAACAGATTTTTCCGGTTACAACTTGAAGAAAGAATTGGCACACTCCGTTCTAGTGCGGCGTCTATAACCAACTGTTATTGAGGCGAAAAGCACAGTCCAAATAATTTAACTTTTACGCCGAGATTAGATTTTTGCTTTTGATAAGCTTAAGGTAACACGCGCAGGCGCTTTAGATGCGTTAGTTCTTATTTTGCATTTAAGTATATATGGACATACATATAGATATTTGTACCATGGACAAACCCACTATACAAATATTATAGTTGAGAGAAAGAGCGAGGTGAGAGCCGCTCCATGTAATATGTTAGGCATGTTTACACTTAGATCAGCTGTTTAGATTCGATATGCTTTGGCAATGCTAAAGCAAACCTATCGATATATCGATTGCCTTAATTGCCATTGTTTTGCTAAATTAAGTATGAACGAGACAACAACGAATAAGCTGGCCGCTATTTTGGCTTTCAATTATACTTTACTGACTTTTATATGAGGTAAAAATGTCTTTTAACGCAACATGACTGAAATTACTTAGATAATCTTTAGTAAAAAGTGTTACAAAGTTTATTTTCGCTATAAACATCAGTCGACGAGCAGCCGTAGAGCATTGCGAATTCGGCTCTGATTTCGATTTTGGGCTGATGAGTGTACCACCGCCCATAAATTGGTAACAATATGCATTCAGTGTTTGGAAGCTTGCTGTTAGAGGTGATATTTCTCTAGTGCTGACTGAAAAGCAAAGATAAGCCTAATCAGTTTCATATTCAGTCAATTCTACAAATATTTCACTGTTAAAATGAGTGCACGTAAAACGCATAAATTTTACAAATTGGACATAAACCGTACAGAATGGGAAGTTCCAGAAATCTATCAGCAACTGCATCCGGTGGGCTCTGGTGCATATGGACAAGTATGCAAGGCGAGAATCCGTGGCACCAACACAGACGTCGCCATTAAGAAGTTATCACGTCCCTTCCAGTCAACGGTGCACGCCAAGCGGGCATATCGGGAACTAATGCTATTGAAGCATATGGATCACGAAAATGTTATCGGCTTATTGGACATTTTTCATCCACATCCGCCGGACGCAACCTTAGAAGACTTTCAGCAGGTTTACCTGGTAACCCATCTGATGGGTGCGGACTTGAACAATATTATAAAGATGCAGAACTTATCCGATGATCATGTCCAGTTCTTGGTGTACCAAATACTGCGCGGCCTCAAATATATACACAGCGCTGGCGTTATTCATCGAGATCTGAAGCCGTGCAACATTGCCGTTAACGAGGACTGCGAGCTGCGTATCCTGGATTTTGGGCTGGCGAGACCGACCGAGTTCGAGATGACGGGCTATGTAGCCACGCGTTGGTATCGAGCTCCTGAAATTATGCTCAACTGGATGCATTACAGCCAGACTGTCGATATTTGGTCAGTGGGCTGTATCATGGCTGAGCTGATCACGCGACGCACACTCTTCCCAGGCACAGATCACATACATCAGCTCAATTTGATCATGGAAATGCTGGGCACCCCGCCCAATGACTTCATGCAGAAGATCTCCTCAGACAACGCACGCAACTATATCAATTCGCTGCCGCCAACAAAACGAAAGGACTTTAAAGTTATTTTTAAGAATGCGAATCCTTTGGCCATTGATTTGCTCGAGAAGATGCTGGAACTGGATGCGGATAAACGTATAACGGCCGAGGAGGCGCTTGCTCATCCATACTTACAGAAGTATGCGGAGCCAAGTGATGAGCAAACATCACCCTTGTACGATCAAAGCTTTGAAGAAAAGGATTTTTCATTGGAAAAATGGAAGGAGCTTATTTACAAGGAAGTCGTGAATTTTAAACCTCCTGCGTCAATTGCCGCAGTTCTAGAAAGTAATCAATGAGACCTGATAGCGTACCCCAAACTGCAACGTATTAGCTACAAACATGCTTAGTTTTAATGTGTCTTAAAATCCAGCAAAGAATTTGTCTGTAAATTTCCCTATTAACTAATATGTGATTTGTATTAATATCTGAATATGTGTTTTTTGTATTTTTACCCACTGTTATTACTTACAAAATGTGTTTATTAAATGTTGTGTTTTATATTCCAAACTTACTTTTATATAAAGGTTTTTTACCTATATTATTGTTTGTAACGACACATACATAAACTGTTATATTTTTGTTACTTTCTGCGATTTTAAATGAAATGCTTTCAAAAATATCCGCTAGATCGCGCCACAGTTTGTAGCTGTTATAATAGCATATTTCAACAGCATGTTATACACTTAACAGACTGCTGAGAAACAGCTGTTGCGCAGAACAGAGAAACTGTTTAAACAGCTGAGCGCTACAAAAAATTAATCACTTCTCTTTAACAACAAACAACAGAAATAAATTATCTATGTTAAAACTTCGAAATATTGTGGGGAAATGCTTCTTTCTGAAGCGACACATCTCAGCACTTTACATAACTGGCGATAAGGCAAACGAAAACTATGTAACCTTGCAACCATTTCTGGATTTTGCCGGCACATTCCGCGACAAAGTGACTCTAGAGCAGAGCATCACAAGCCGTGGCTTGAACATCAATCTGGACACAGTGCTCACCAAATATGCTACATATCAGACACATCATGAACAATTACAACGACTGGAGGATGAACGTGAAGTCATTACCAAGGAACTGAAATCGCTTACGAAATCGGGAGGCTCAGCGGAGTTGCTGGACAAGCTACGAGCGCGTGGCAAAGAGTTGCGCAACGATGTGAAATCGTTAAAGCAAAAACTTTATCCGATCGAGGATGACTTTATCCATGATTTTTTGCATCTACCCAATGTGTTGCATGCGCATTGCCCACAAACCGATGTGGAAAAGCTCATTTACAGGCATAAGCCACCTCCGAACGCAGCACAGGTGACAATGCACTTGGACCGCAAGGATCTTGTACACTTTGTGGATAACAATCGCTACTACATGATGGAGCAGGCGGCACACTTCGATGTAGACGCCATGCAATCGATGGCGCGGTACTTCGTAACTCACGGCGATTTTGTGCAGACCTGCAATCCGGATTTTGTGCGCTGTGTGCTGCTGGAGGCCAATGCAACACCGTTGAGTCATTACCATCTGGTGCGTGAGGAACACTTGTTGAACAAACTAAATACTGCTTATCTAACAGGCGGTGGCGCATTCGAAAGTTTTCTTGGCACCATGACTAAACTGAGCGTATATCCTTCAGTGCTGCCGCTCCGGTATGTCGCCTGTGGGCGCAGCTATAACCGCGAGGAAGGTCTGGTCAATGGACCCACGCCAAGCCTTTACACAGCCACACAAACAAACGCGGTGCAGAGCTTTGTGGCAACCCAAACAGCCGACGAAGCTGATAAAGAGCTGGAGCAGGTGCTCAACCTGGCCATTAATTTTTACAAAGCACTCGATGTGCCCTTTCGTATTGTGTATGTTGCAGCAAGCAGCCTTACGCCTTCCGAGAGTTTGAGGGCCAGCATAGAGGTGTATGCGCCATCCCTCAAGCGTTACGTTTGCGTCGGACGGATCAGCAACTATGGAGACTATGTATCCAAGCGGATTCTCTTCAGCACGCGTCGAGACAAGCACTATGACTTCTTGCATCTAGTTGGCGGCCCTGTGATGTACACCACAAGGCTTATAGCGGCACTCATTGAGCTGGGCGTCAAGCTGGAAGCCAATAAACTGCCCGGCGCACTGCAACTAGGGCCCAGTATGCAAGCAATGGACCAACATCAGCGAGACTTACAAGAGTTCAAAGATCTTTTTAAATAAATATGATTCCTCCACGTGAAACATTCAATGTTATTTTGCATACTTAGCGTTAACAATAAGTAAAAAAGTTAAGTCGGTACATACAATTATTTACAAGCTAGTTTAATCTCAAGTTCTGTCAGTTGTCACAAACCCAGCCAGATGTCCCATCCTTTCAGGGCATCTCTACCTGTCTAGGCTGTACTTACTCCACATCGCTTAGTCGTCGCATTTGATTTGCATTTTGGGAAAGCGATTGCGAAAGCTTTCACACTTGGGCGTTGTGAATGTAAATGGATGCCCATTGTCCTCCAGTACGGAATTTGGACTGGGTCGTAATGCTTTCAGCACGTATGTTGTATTGAATTTCAATTTGCTAAATTCCTGTGAATCCTTCTGCAATGAAGCAAACATTTGGAGATTTTAAATAATATATACTTCTTTGTCTGAGACCAATGTGAGTGGGATTTTACTTCTGTATCAAATAGTTACCATTGGAACGATAATGAATTGTTAAAGCAATATTTTATATATCAAAAGGAAATTGGTGTTTATGGCCTATTTAGAGAGCTGCAAATGTTCGTCTATATAGCTGTGAAATCTTTGGTATTTATCGGCTGACTGAGCTTTTTAAGAGTTATTGTGGTAATAACAATAATATTTATATTACATATATACAATTTCATATATATAGAGATTCTTTTTCTTTCTGAAAAACTGTTTGTAAAAACTAAATATTTTGTGAAATTTTCAATAAGAACATTTCTTTGTATAATGCTTTCTAATGCTTATCCTCTAGGAATGTACGTCATGGACACATTCTAATTGGTCCAAACCAGCAATCGAACCACGTACTTGGCGCCCTGTTTGAAAACGTGTTTCACGTGTCAAACAATAAAATGGAATTGCATGAAACTGAAACCCCCATGGCAACCGAAACCCAATTGACCAAAAATGACAAATGATTTGTGTGTGTTTTGCAATGATTGGAGCGGCACGAACCTAGCTCGTGGCATAGAGTCCGACCACCCCCCCACACCACACACACAGTGTACTTACTTTGACGCGGATCGCGCTGAACTCTCGCTGTTCACAGTTCGTTTCTTGGGGGCATAGCTCGTATACCCTGAAATGAAACAAAATACATATTTCAGCAAATTGTTTATAAACAATAAAAATAACATGAATAACATGTGTACAATACGGCGCCAATAAGAGACGTACTCAAAGGGGGGTCTCTGACACTTACTTCTCCTTGTATGGCTGAAATCCCAAAATTTGCACAATCATGCCAAATTTCCGGTTCAAACGGAAACGTACTTCATAGGAGGTGCTGCCTTCGTTAATGTTTATCGCTGGCATGGAGCTGGTCTCCAGTGTGGGGCCCTGACTGTGGCTGTGGCTGTGGCTATGACTGTGACTGGGATGGTACTTGTGTCTGCTATGGTATGTGCTGCAGTCAAGTGGTGCAGTATAATCCAGTTCATGCATCGGCAACGTTGTGTTGTACAACAATGATTTCTTTTCGGATTTCAGACGTTGCGATCCGCTTATGGACATCGCCTGCACTTGTATATAGTAGGAGGAGTTGGGCTGCAGTTTCTTAATCTCGAACTGATGCGTCTACAAGTCAGTGCAATTGCGAGTGCATAAATCAGATTTATAAAATATTTAGAATATGCTTTGTTCTCAATCTGACCAAGTCACTTACGTCCTTGACATAGGCTTCGTGTGTTATGAGTGAGCCCTCCTTGCTGCTTACATATAAAGACCAGATTATTTTATACTTTTCCACGGGAAGATTCGATTTGGATGGACACCAAACGAGCTTAGCGCTCACATAGCGACGTCCATCGTACTGCTGGGAAGTGATCCTCATAGCGGTGGGCGTCTTAGGCGGCTTGGGATCTGGAATGTTAATCTCTTAGGCTAAATACATTACGAATACAAGCAGAACTTACTACTCGGCAGGGTGAACGCATGCGAAGGCTGAGAGTAGCCGCGAAATCCGTATGCATTTACCGCTGCCACGCGCACCTGATACCAGCGACCGGGTCGTATGTTGAAAAAGATTTCCATGCTACGAAGAATGCTAATGTGTTTATGTGACTTCGATATGACCATGGAGTGAGTACCTACAATTTGCTGCGTCCGTCTGTTGTCTCCAGTATCTTTTCGACCTGCTGCGACTGCCACATGCCCATCTTGCGTGGCGTAAAGATGCGCCCAATGTGCGAGCGGACCTCCACGTGGAAGTAATACGGCAGCAGCGACGACTCAATGGTCAGCTCCACCTTGTGGCTGCGTGGCAGCTTGTAGCGCAAGATCTTCGGTATAGGCGGCAGCTGGCTGGCATTGCGCACGCCCACTGGCTCTGTACAGATGGGGCCGCATGCCGATACACAACACTTGTGCATCTCGATGCAGTCGTTGTCGTAGGCACAATTATCCAAACATAAGAGACGCGCCTGCCGGGCGAGCAGCGCGCTGCTGGGGCAGCTGCCAGCTCTGGGTGCACGCAACAGCTCCAATTTGCACTGATCGAGACATCGCTGCGTTTTAGTGCTATTCTCGCAGCGGGCCAGGCACTGCAGCTCCATGATCTTCTCCTTGATGTCGGTGTTGTCGCGATGTTGGCGTTGATACATGGATATGGTTGCGTTCGAGGCACGGCTGCCCAGCAGTGCCAGCGCCAGCGCCAACATGATCAGCATCTTGATCTTTAGGGTGGCTTGAGCACTTGATGCCAATCTACAATAAATGTTTGCCACATGATCATATCTCCCGCTCTCTCACTCACTCACTCGCTCGCTCTCCCTTGCTCGCTCGTTCTTTTCATATTTCTCGCTTAAACTTAACGCATTCCGTGCATTCATAATTAACAGCATTTATGTGTGTAGATTATGCTGAAGGATCGGTCGAACCGGTTTATTCCATTTTGCCTGACCAACTAACTAATCATTCTTTGCATTTGTGCCCCGCTGGCCATCGTCCCAACTTCAAGGTGGAAGCAATGAAAATGCAAAAATACATAAATGTATCTCAAGCTCTTGACAGGACTTCAAAGCGCGCATCACGGTGCGTGCCATGAACGCAACGGACAGATAGACAAACTGCGAGATTTTTTCAAAACATTTCACACTACTGACTGCAATGCTACCCTAGAAAAGTTGAGTTGTATTTGTAACTCATATTGAAAAATTTGGGAAATATTTCTGTTGAGCGTTATCTACTTAATCTATTGACAATATCAATGTATTTCATCCAATTTCAAATATAAAATGGATCATATTTCAGGTATATAAGGGCTTCCTACTATTTTGGCGGATACACTCGTAATAACATATCATAGCCATCAGACTTCGTATAAGGAACTCACTTCCAATTGACGTATTTAGATATTAATTACATTACAACCAAAAGCTGTCATTCCTGGTACTTGAGAGATCATTGGTCCGTCTAAACGGCATTCCGTAGCGATCCGCCAATTGCTCGGAATTGGCAGCTTAGTCAACCTTTTTCAATTGGCATGCAGCTGGCGATCCACATAGGGTATTTAGCACGCAAATGGGAAACTAATGTTTTATGGTGCCCCATCTTCGTTTGCGTGTGCGTGTGAATGTGCAGCAAAGCAAAATAAAATCATGAAAACTGCGGCTACGATGAATGTGCGCATGCAAGTGGATGTCACCAGATTCGCAAGCAGACTCACTCACGCACACACACTCACACACGCACAGCAGCCACCATATAGCCGGGCGGAGATCTCATCTCACAGAAGCCCAGTCAGCCAGCCAGCCAGCCAACCAACCAGCCAACCAGCCAACCAGCAGATGCCGCACATGCCAAGACGATACAGATACAGACACTCTGGGAGCAGCATCAGTGGCAGGTGAAGGGATGCGGGGAATGTGAACAGCAACAAACTATGGGAGAAGGAAGAGTAGCAGAGAGAGGGAGAGGGAGCGGGGCGAGAACTCAGCCGCTATTGAGGGACATTAAGCGACAAATGAATGTGCGACGATCGGCGGCACCAAAAACAAAAAGCAACAACAACAACAACAACAGCAACAGCCACAGCAACAACCACATTGCTGATGACAACAAGATGAAATGCACCAAGTTCCGCGGAACGCAAAATTTTGCAACAAAATTGGGCAGTAAAGCGGGCAAAAGCAGCTCTGTCATATGGAATGGACTGCACTGATGAGGCTAGTCGATGTTCCCAGCCAGGATGGCTGCCTGGCTGCCTGGCTGCCTGGTTGGCTGGTTGGCTGGTTGGCTGACTGGCTGTCTGGTCTGCTGCTGCGTAGTGGCAATTAATTGCTTTTAACGATTCAAAAACTCAAAATTATCTTTTTATGCTGCACACACACATATCAGAGCACACACATACACATGTATGTATATGTGTATATAGCAGCGATCTAAAAGATCCGGATCGATTTCGTTGACGTTGCTGCTGCTGCTGCTATGATAAATCGCTGGTGGTAGTTGGCTCTGGTGTAGCTTTTGTTATATGCCCCCAGTCTCAGCGTCTGCGTTCTTCAGAGCTCAGCACAATAGCTGAGCCAGAGGCAGCAACTGCAACAGCGACTGAGAGCACTGCCACTGGCGACAATGGCCAGCCAGCGAAGCATCAACAACAGTGTGTAATATGATGCAAATCGTTTAACACTTTGACCAACAACCAGCAACAACAACAGCAGCAACAACATCGCATTGTTGCTGCTGCTGCTCAAGTGCAGCGGCAGCCGCACATAAAAAGTGTTTACGTTTAAGTAAACGCAAGAAGAGCAAAGTAAACTGCCAAGCGGGGAGGCTGGACTTAAATTTATGACTTATCATGATGAGCGGATACTCTGCAATACAAAATATTTGACAATTGGGTTTATACTTAATATATAAAAGCAATAATAAAGATAAGATTCAATTTAAGTGATTCTTAAAGAGTGTCTCATCAAAAGTTTATAAAAACTTTTTATAAATAAAAAATATATATAATAATAAAAATAACAATAATAATATAATTCTAAGTTGTTATTCCACGTCTAAACTAAATATAAACAAATTTTGCTATTTAAAGCATTCAAATCTTTTCAAATATATGTATTTATTCTACATTTAGGATGAAAGTTTATGAATCTTTATGTGTACTACTAAAAATAATGCTTGGCTCTAGTCTAGAAAAATATATATACAAATACATTAAATGTGTATTACAAATTGCAATTTATGAAAAACTGTCTTTATGGCTAAATCAAATATTTCCTTATATTTTTACAATCTACAATTTTGAAAAATTATAAAAAAAATATATAATAATCGAAAATCTTGGACAAAAATTAACTTTCCTATTTAATATTATTTTGTATTCAAATAACTTTCTGTTATCATAAAAACTGATCTGCAAACTAACAGCAATTATATATTGATTAATTCAATTAATTACTTTCCCAAAAACTAATAATTATTTATCCAATGATGCTTTGCCTAATAAACATTAGACATAGATTTAGAATTTTAAGAGCTGAGTTCAAAATTTGCGTAAAATTCCGGCATTTGAGAATGTTTATATTTGTTTTCAGTTATGCACAGCAATTATTAATCATAATAATGGGATCAGTTTCAGCTGTCAATTTTTTGTTTGTTTTTCAACATGCGCTAATTTGTCATTGGAAACTCAGAGGGATCCATGCTCAGCTGAGCATGTGCACAGGCGACCGATGAATGGGTGGAACAAGAGGTTTCAAATTCTAGTCTATAATTTTGCAGTTGTTCAGAAAGTTCAGGTTCGAGGCATTGGATACAATGGGACACGACAATGGGTGCCGTGCCGCATTACTTCCGTTGCGAAGGGTATGACGGTATAGACTTTGCCATGGACGGCAAATAGTATACAGCTGAGGGACATGGAGCGCTCACAAATAAGTGTTGCCTGCCATGGCCATTGCCTGTGTGGCGTTGCATGTCACCATGGCATCCCCATCTTTAGCTACCCCAGCTACCCGCCGCCCCGGCCCACTTACACACTTACCCCCACCGATTGCCGCAATTAGCACGAAGGCAATCTCATTTTACGCCGACCAAATTGCGCAAATGGCAAGCAAACGAGCAGGGCAGAGCAGAGCAGAGAGGAGTGGATCAGAGCAGAGCACATCAGAGCAGTGTGTTTTGTTTTTGGTTTTGTTTTTGTACTTACACTTGACGCACAATAAGCGAAATGCTGCTGGCAACCACCACAAACCAAACCACGAGCACTGAACACCGAAGTTGGCACTTGCTCCAACACCACCACCCAAAACGCCAACAATCTGGCAACACCCCGAGCAACACTATGCGCAGGTCTTTTTGCTTGTGGATCGATCGATCGTCGCTTGCGCGTTATTAGCTAATGAAGTTTCGATTAGCGTTTGTTTGCTGCGACTGCAACTGCGAACGCGGCTGCTCCTTAATTCGAATTTCTATGCTCGCACGACCGTCGCGTTGCACCCACAAAGACTGACTGACACACTGAGCGAACAGCCAATTGCATTGCATCTGGATGCTGAACGGCCGAACATGCTTCGTGCGCGCTCGGCTGCGGAGCAATAGCTCGTTCGCGCTCGTTGTCGCTCGTTCGTTGCTGTCGGCTCTCACGGCGCTCGCTCATGCTCCAATTGTGTGTCGTCGCTTCTTCGTTTGGCCGCTGGCAGCGCAGCGCAGTGCCAAAAACAAAAGATCGCATTATTTATGTTTCTGCTCTGCTCCTTCTTCTTCCTGCAGTGTTCATTCATGCAAAGTATCATTAAAGGACGCATGTGTGCGTAAGTGTGTGTGTGTGTGAGTAGTTGTTCTTGTTGCTCCCTACTAATGATTGCTATTGTTTTTGCATGCACCAATTATTTTATTATATTTTACACAAGTATCATATACATGTATGTACATCTGCATTGCACACATTATATCTATGTGTGTGTGTGTGTGAGTGTATGTTGTTATATTGTAATCACTACGGGCACCTCAAAGCAAATGAGATTTTTATTTTTTTCATCTTTGGCCTCCCATAGCATACTGCCCGACATCTGTAAGCAATTCATGAGAGGAAACAAAGTCAATAAAGTTTCATGGATTATAAGCCAATTATAATTATTATCGCACATACCACGGGTAATGATGGATTCACATAGATATTGGCCCAATAGCTTTTGCTATCATTTACATTCAATATGCAGTTATGATCACCATCGCAAGGATCTGGAGATATGGCCGCCTCGGTCTTGAGGTAGGTGAATACCCAACGCACCTCGTGCTTCAAAAACGAAACCCCATTGCCTGCGATAGAAACACGATTAGATTCCAATTTAATAAAATACAAATAATATACTATAACTGTTAGATCTTTAGCTCTGATTATTGATATATCTTTATTATAGTTTCTTAATTACCTTAACACTTCAATTGAGTTTACACTTTAAATGCTAACACTATTCCCATTGTTTTATGCAAACATAAATTGACTTGGCACTTCAGATTTCAAATTATAGATCGCAATAGAAATGAAAGTACTTCAGTGGTTGTATTGGATCAGTGTGCAATTCGTAAAGGAAAAAGAAATATGTTTGTGCTGAATAATCAAAACACAGTTAAGGTCCATTTGGTCTATTTATATATACAAAATAAATAGTATCGCTAACCCCAATTGCATTTAGAACGTAGCTAACAAAAATGGTAGTCAAGAGCGTCTGTCTGTATGTATATACTCTATAAGTAGGGTATTACTTATCTTTGCGAACGCACACATAGACACCTTTACATATATACGTACAAGTAGTACTACGTATATGTCATAAATGATGTCGTATAATGCAAAATTACTGGGTATTATTTTGATTTACACACCCGTTTGATCAATTATTTTTATGGCACATTATCGCCGGCTACGACAGTCTTCTTCTTCTTCGGTAATTCACACGATTCACTTCCCCCCATTCATTGTCGATTGTGTACTCCCCCGACCCTTCCGTATATATATATGTATATATACTACTACATACATATATACGGCATACGTATCGTCGTCACCCTCGCCTAGCTAGCTTTGTTTCCGAGTACTTCGAGCTTAGTGAGAGCGCATTAAAGAATTTAAATGCATGATCCCCCGTTATCAGCATATATTTACCGTTATCATCGAAGAGCACCGTAACCTTAACAGTGGAATTGCGAGCCATAGAACAGGGCACCTTCGAGCAGCTTTCAATGTTCAGGTAGTTTACATTATACAGGGAGCCTGAAATACCATCAGATTAAAAATATATTATCAAATGTATTCCTTAAAATTATGTATATTTATATATATTTTGTGTGACATCTACATCAAGTAGATTTACAAGTAAGTACAAGCATGATCTAAATGCTATTTGCTGCATTGCCGAAAGCTAAAATACAAAAATGTATTCAAGATTAAATAGTCCCAAAGTATGTAAAAGTTTAAGATCCTGTCAACTCTTTACGAAAGGTAATTTGATCAAACTTTAGATAAATTGATTACTTGTGAGTCTGATTGTTAGTACTATAAACTAAGAGACTCTTGGAGCATATAATTTGATGAAAAACTAACTATGTATCGAAGATCTACAATTAGTGTTAAATCTCAAAACTTAAGTCTTTAGAGACTGAACAGAAGAACATGACTCCTTCGACACGTCTGTTGACTCTGATCAAAAATATATATACGTCTTCTTGTAGGAAATAAAATTTACTATATGATTATAAATAATATAACAAATTTTATTTTATATTTGTATAGTATTTCCAATACATAATCGTCAGTGTACTTAAATTATTTATATATACGTATATATATTTTTTTAAATTTATTGCAATTATATAAAAGCCATGTATTATAATATCAGTTATCGTAGAGACTTAGTGGACTGGCTTTGCTCGCAATCAATAAATTAAGCAAGTAAGGAGGTAGCATTCGAACGCAATCAACTGCATAACATTCTCTGATAGTCCAACAACGAATAATATATACGAATGATCAAGAAAATAAGTGTTTAATTAGCCACGCCCCAAAGAGTATCTCTCGAGAAGATCAACCGTGATTTATCTGCACAACTTGATACCTGATCCTAGCCATAAAACATTAAAAGATGGGGCTGTTGATGATATACAGTTTTACCCCTAGTTTTATGTGGCAATGGTATGAAATAAATTTGAGAAAGGTTCTTGATCGCATACAGAAGCAACTCTTTACTCTCTTACTTCAGATTGAGGAACTGTGAGTTAGGCGAACATGGGACAAACCCAAAATACTACTTTTACTTTTTGAACGGGTATAAAAATAAAGCATAATAGATAATTGTGTTTCTTCTTAAAATGTGAAGTAATGATGATACCACAATATTCGTTGCAACTGATTTTTTTTTACTTTGTCTACCATGACAAATTGATTAGTTAAGTAAGAATTTTTGATTAATAAATAAAACAAAAATAACAAAGGAACTAAACCGGTTCTGATGAGTTATATTTTTATTTTCTATTGTGAATGGGAAACTTTTCCAATAAAAAAATTTGACACTGATTAATGTCATAATTTTTGTATATCAGTATAAATATATATAAATATGTATATGTTGATAGGGCCTTAATTTAGTGACCGGAAAATTGGCAAAAGAAGCTAGATTATTATTAAAGATCTCATTAGCTGATTATTTATTGACTACATTTATCAATTTCGAAACGTTTTCGTATATGAGAATATTATGACTAATCTAATGCAGTATTATTTTTATACATGTGGGGTTAGATATAATCCTTATATGGTACGATTGCATTTATATACAGATAGCTCACTTTATAAAGAGACTTGGTAAAGTGTTAAATAGATATATATTTACATATTGTTATGTGCATGTACATAGCTCGATTTCTGTTCAATACTCACTTGAGCTTGCTGTTCAAAACATATTTTTTAACAGTTCGTACCGTTATTGCCAAGGCGTTATACATTCGAGTATAAGTAATAAAAAATGATAATATCAGTGAAATTAAAACCAAGGTATGAAAACTTATTCACAATAAACACATATATCTTCTCAATCCTCGTCATATAAATACCATTCTAGAATAGTTTTTAGTTTGAAAAATGTAATAAATTATAGACTGATCAGCTGGCTTTTCGATTGAGTCCATGCTACTAAAGATCGTCGAAGAACTCACCGCAATCCTCGAATGGCAGCGAACGCAACGATAGCCACTTCTTGTATGCATCGTACCTGTTGATCTTTATGGCACTGGCGATCGATTCGCTAATAACACAAAAAGCCCAGAGTATTTTCAAGTAGTAAACAAAATAGCCGCGCATGGCTTAATCGATTGTGGTACAAGATCGTTGTGATTAGAATATCTGGCACACTGTTTGACTGCGTTCCCAAATTGATTAAGACAATAACAAAGGCGCACGATAATGCTGCGGTAATTTAATCAGACACGCGACAGGCAACACCTTCTATATTCCCCAAGTGTGATACGTTTAGCTACACGGCTAGCAGGTGACTGACTTAAATGCTGAAGCCATGCTAACCGCCAACTGGTGGCAATCGGTAGCTTTTTTATCTGCAATTAGGGGAGGGCATTAAATGCAAACAGAAGTAAATAATTTGTGTATACTTAAGCAATAAACTTTGATTTATTGGCTGTGAACGAGAGCTATCGACTGATTGGCGAGAGAATACGACTTCAGCAACTTCTAACTGATAAATATAGATTGACTATTGGGACGTTCCCACAGTGGGACATGACGAAATCTTCAAGTAATGAAAAATGATAACTGTCATACAGATAAAAATATAAAGCACTTGACTTTAATTGAAAAGTGAACCGTTAAAGATATCAGCAAATCATATATAATATATAGTATATTTGTATATTATTTGTTTTGATCATATGTTATCGTTTATATAAAGTAATACAAACAAAATAAATTGATTGGGATACATTTGGGAATGTGACTCAGCAGTGGAGTGGCCTCTGGCAAAAGTGCTACTCGATGATCCCCTTTAGATAGTTGGTGTTCTTGATGATACGAAAATCGGTACGAAGTTGGATGAATTGACGCACCACAGACTTGTCTAGATAATTCTGTACGAATAATAAGTATAAAATTAGACACAAAGCTATATAGAGATAGCAGTGTACATACCAGAGTATCACCTGTGCAAACCTCTTGAAGGTTTTGGGGCTTTACCAGTAGCAAATTGCATAGAGCGTGTAGTATATCAAAAAGCTGCGTCACCAATGGACTGTCCAGCTCACGTATACATTTCCTATACTCGTTCACATCGCAAATGGCGCACATGGCGCCAGCCGTATTGAATTGCATCGTTTGCAAATGGTCGTAGATGATGCGATGCAGGCGTGTTCCAAATTCTGTCAGCACATTTTGCAGGTTCTCGCCATCCACACACTTCTTTATTTGCACGATAACAGGCTGCAGACTCTGCACCACTTGGAGGCAAGCCTATATAGATGATAACTGATATATTAGATACAAAATGCGAAATAATTTTTAAGAATCTTCTTACAGCCGATGAGATAGTGTCGACATCTGTTTCGGGTTTGTAGTCCGTCTTTTTCTGCTCGTACTGCAGATAGACCTTAACCCATCCAATTACTGCGCTTATAGATCGATCCAGACCCTGGTCCAGCTTAGTTTCAATTTGTTCCATCAATATCCGCTTTTTAAATACATAATCTGAGTATTTCGGTGTGTTACTGTAAATGCAAGCAATATTTACTATTTTCTCAAATTTGGTTCGAGCTTGCGTAGTTACCTAACGCAGGGTATAACCGACGAATTGCATAGTTTGTCCAGCAAGTGCACAATGATATTGGTCTTTTGGACCACATCAAAGAAGTACAATTGTGGAAATACTTTTCCCTCCGCCAACGGGACTGCCTGCAAGCCCAGCTCCAACGCATAGTCAACATGCTCATGCATGAGGAAGCGTAACAGTATATCATTTAACTTGATGGCATTCCCAGGTAGCTCAGCCTCGGTGGACAGCAATCTGCAGCGCTTAAGCGATGCCTTAGCCTCTTGCAGCATGTTAATGGCCAGCTCCTCCGACAGAAACGTCTCGCCGCCATAATCCTCAATGGCAGCTATATTTATGTTCGCTCGCGTGGCAATTAGCACCTCCATGTTGCGTCGAAAGCCTTTTGTTGTTTGCGTCTTCTGATGCTTTTTGCTGGCATAAAATTTCTCCAGTTCCGTTGAGCACTTCGCCGTCAGGCACCTCAGCTCAATCTCAGAATAACCGGCAAGGTTCTTCATGAAGATTTGTTGTGTCAGCTTCTGCAGCAGATCATCATCGATGGTGGACATGTAGACTTGCAAATCACTGGACAGTTTTAGTGTGCTGTAAAAATATATAATTATTACTTGGCTTAATGATTGCAATTATGAACTCTGCATTAACTAACCGTGAGTAGAGCTCATAGAGCGTGCGTAGATACTTTTCCTCGTCCTTTTTGTCATCCAGCTTGGTCATCGCGTATTGATGCAGTTTCAATTGATAAATATTCAGTATGAACTTTGACATGACCTGCTGCGGATTGGCAAAAACCTTCTTGATGATCTCATAGTGGTGCTTGCACATGGGCACAATGCCTATGAATATATCCTTGCCGCTGTACGGCTGCATTTGGCTTTGCTCGATGTAGGCATCCACACACTGCGTGTAACCCTTGAACTGAGAGAGAATTTGGGCCAGGGCCTTCATGCGCTCAATGTCCTCGCTCTTTTGTGCCGTAGCAAACTCTTCGATAAGTCTGCGCTCAACTTCATCGTATTTCTTTTCAATTTTACGCTTCGACTCGGCGAAATTTCCAGGTGGCAAGTCCTGTGAAATGGCGTATAGCTTCTGTATCACATCGGCTGCTTCGTTCAAGCGTAACGGATCACTAAATATATCATTCACTATCACGGGCCCGGCCATTAGGAATTCCGACATGTAGCTAAGTAACTTTTGTGCCTCCACTGAGCGACTGCGCGGCGTATTCACATTTTCCAACTGCTCGCCCAGGTGCATTATCTTGCCGGCCACCGAGTTGATCTTCTCATCCAGCTGGCCAAACCAGTCGATGGCCGTTTGGTGTCGTTCTTGTAGCTTCGAGATCTTCTTAGCATGCGAGTCCTGCTCCTGTCGCAGGGATTCCTCCAGGCGTTCGCACTTGCTTTGCTGCTTTTCCTGCAGTATTTTCAGATCCTTTATAGTCTGTATGAATGTGTCGTGCAATGCCACCGGATTGAAGTCTTCGCTATTTTGCAACTCATTGTTGGTGCGCCAGGTCAGCCGTTCAATGAATTCGCCCACCTCGAAGGGCTCCTAAATTATGGCATTTTGATTAATTATATGATCATTGTGTAGTATGCATATTAAATATTTCCTTAGTTTATACACACCTGTTCGAATTCCTCCATATATTGTGACAACATAATTCTCTGTTTTTGAGGCGTTTTTTCTACTGATTGTTGCGGTGTTCTTCTTCTTGCTACATTTAGGTCAGCGCAAACAGCTGATTGGTTGGAGCTGCCAACTTTGTGCACAGATTCCGGTTTTACTGTTGGCAATGCCACACAATTATGGCGCCACGATTATTTTTAAAATTTGGTATTAGTACTGCCAGCTGTCAACATTATTTTATATATTATTGTTGGCAATGCTGCACAGCTGATTTATTCAAATGTTAAAATTGCGCGCCAGTACTAAAAGTTCTTGTAATATTTTAAAATGATTTATTAAGCCTGTGCGCGTTTATTTCACAGCAGCAATCAAAACAATTGTGAAATCAGTAGGCTAATGAATTATTTTCATTTAATGTTTCATCATATCAAAACCTATTTTCGTTTTATTCTGTTTTTTTTTTATACAATTTTATACGACAAAACACATTGCAATGTGCCAACAAGTTAAAATTTTAAACGTTTATAATCGTTATAATTATTGCGCGGAGTCTGCGTTTTATTTAACTTTAGTCACAGTTTCTTAAACTGAATGCGAAAACCCTGAACAATTCGTTTCATAATCCGACATCAATTATTTTTGGTAGTGGAGACAATAAAAGGAGAGATATTTGCAGCTATTTTTGATACATATTTAATTTATAGATGTTGATGCTTGCCTTTTCCGACGACCATTTCTGTGATTTTTCCTTTTCTTTTTGTATATAATTGACAGCCTTGTGTACTTTCTGTTGCAAACGTATAGTTTACTGCAGTTGTTACTGCTGACTGTGCGGTGGCTGCTGCTGCTGTTGCTGTTGCTGCTGCTGCTGCAGCTGCTCTTGCTGCTGTTGCAAGTGTAAATGTGGGTGGGTGTGTGTGTGATTAGATGTCGTTGGCAGGTCCAATTCTTGCGACAGTGCTGTCGCCGTTGTCGTCTGCATTATGTTTATGGCACTAGCAGTGCCCGCTGATGAGGCCAAGTCAATTGCCGGCATTCGCGTATTGTCCTCGTATAAGACGCCCGTGCCTGAGCTCGTTCCAGTACCGCCGGCCCTTAGGCTTGCTGCTTCGGCAATCGACGGCGTCTCCAGCAGCTGTTGAAGATTTTTTAGCTCCGTGGAACGCAGACTTGCCGAAAGACTTTCGCTAGATGCCAGCGACGTCGAAAGCGGTGAATTACGTTCCATGGATGAGGCGATATCTGTGAATCAAAGCGTTAATTCAGTTTGTAAACAAAATTACATTTGTCGCGTCAGTCGCTTACCAGTTCGGTCAGTATCCGGCGAGCAAGTTGTATGTCCGACAGCAGTCTGCGGATGTTGTAGCGACAACATAAGCTTTTCTTCCATTTGTATGATGATCTTCTTTTGAATGTCGTATTTTTTGTTCACCGACTGCAAGAGCACTCATTGTATTAACAGTACTGACTGTGAGTTGTGATGCTCTTACCTTAAACATTTCCTCATATTCATCCTTAACGGTACGCAGCAAACGCTTCTGCTCCGCAATAACCTTCTCGCTGTTGACCAACTGAACCTGTTGCTCGCTGATTTTGTGCTTGGTGCTTTCGAGTAGAGAAGTCTTTTCGTCTAGGTTATGCTTTAGATCTGTTGCGAAAATGACGATCAGTTTGATATACTTTCTAGATGTTTAAGTCTTACCTTTTAGTTCGGCATTGAAGCTCTCTTGAAGTAACTTTAGCTCCTCATCGCGTGAACGATAGTTATCGATTTCAGCCAGTCGATCGCGGCAACGCACCTGTACCTCACCCATGATAATAAACTCTGCCTCCAAGCGCGCTAACTCCTGTTTGTATTGCTGTCCAACATCCGCATGCTGTTGAGCATGTTGCAATTCTGTGGTCATGGTAAAGATTTGACCGCGAAGCGACTCCACCTCGTAGTTCATCTCTTTCCGCTGCAACATCTCAGCATTAAGACGAGTCTGCAAGTCATCATTTGCCTGCCGCAGACACTTATTTTGGTCCAGCTCGTATTGATATTTTGACTTCAGGTCGGCCAGCTGTTGGATGTAGCTGTTTAGCTGCTCATTCGATTGCCGAATGCCCAAGTCAATTTTAGCAGCAAGAGCTTGGTTCTTTACGTCAAAGTTTTTCAGCTGCTCCTGCAAACGATCTCGCTCCATTTCCAGACTACGCTTATCTCGGCTGCGCCCCATCAAGCGGCGATTACGCTCGGCATGAATGCTGCGACGATAACGTTCGTATAGCAATTGCAGGCACATCAGCTGCCATTGCTCCTGCAGTGACAAGAGATTGCTTGACGGATCGAAGCTCTCCTTGGCGTGTATGGAGCGCATTATGTACTGATCGAGTATGTCCTGGGGATACAATTGACTTCTTTCATACTTATTGCGCTGCTCCTTGCACTCACGCAACAATTCAAAGAGAAAATCCTCATAGTGCACCGGCACCACCTCTACCGTCTGCACCTCCTTCGACTTGTACGCGTTGCCGGTCGCGGATTTGGGTGTTCCCATGGCCAGCACTCGACCGCTACGTTGCAGTCGGGTGCCAGCCAGCACAGTCTTTTGTGTTTGCACGTCATTATGCACTCCATTCCCATTGCCATTATTCTGTTGCAGAGTCGGACAATCGGCTTCGTCATCATCATCATGCAGCTGCTGCTGTAGACCTGGCAAAGCCGAACACGACTTAGTACGACGTATTTGGTTCTCCGGCTGACAGCTCGAAATTGTTGTCCTCTTTGATGTTGTACTACTGGGCCAGGCGCTGGTAAAGCTGCTTTCGTTGCAGCAATAGCTTGCCATTCGATTCCTTCGCTTAACGCCCTTGGCCAGTTGCTGAATGCTACGGTTGGTTGGCATATGAAGGCCCCCGTCGCTACATAGATTACGATCTGTTTCATTGCATTCGCCACAGACACTGACATTTAGATCCTTGGCCTCAGAAGGTATCACCGTTGCAGCATTCGAAGCCCCCGTGAGCAATGGGTCTGCTAGCTGTGGAAGCTCAGCGGTTTGCGGCATTTTGCTTACGTCAGGAAAGTGGAATTGGCTTTGTTGATCCTTGCGCATGGGAGACGACGGCTGACTATTTGCAAAGATGGCGCGCACCGTATGTGAGTTGGGTAACTGCTGCTGCTGTTGTTGTTGGTGTTGCTTAAATTCGCGCAAATCTTTCAACGGCGTAGTCTCCGGCGTAGCCTCAACAGCCGCCTCTGGCGGCGAGGAGCCTGTTGCCACAAGCAGCTGAGCAGTGGTGCTGGGCGGCACTATAAACGGCGTGGGAGTCAGCGGCATAGCAGAACTGGCTGTAGCAGGTGCTATTTCGTTATGTGGGCTCCAGATTGGTGTATTGTTGGTCTCTGCTTTAGCTGACTCAAAGCGTCTAACAGGTGCCCCAGTTAATTGCTGGTTGTTAGACTGATTGCTAACGTTGTTGTGCTGTTCGCTGTATGATGTGGTCGAGGTCATGCGACTAAAGCTGGGCGTGCTACATGGATAGGCGGACGTAATATCCTCACATGTAGAGTCGGGATGCAGTACAGGCAGCGACAAATGTGCACATTCCATGACCACATCATGTGGCTCCATTTCCTTCCAGCGCAGGTTGCTTACCTCAGTTTCAGTGGTAGCCGTCAATAGCATCGGATGTACACGCACAGTGTCCAGTAACGGTTTGATCGTATGCTGGAAAATACTACCCTTGTCCTTCTTGATGAACTCCGATAGATAGCCAAGGAAATTACACGGATACATGCCATACAGTCGATGGAACAGCATTTGCAAGCCCAACTGCAGATGCACGACCTTATCGTCGGGCAACTTATTCAGGTTTTGAAATTTCCACGAAGCCAAGTGCCCAAACACCTCAAACAAATCGTTCAGAAAGTTCGGCACCGAGTTCGGGATTATGGGTAGCAGCGTAATTATGCACAGAAGAGCACTCATTAATGGCACAATATCCTTTTCGTGCTGCAAGGATATATATGCATGAGACATGTATATAAGGAGGATGATAATTGCAATCATCCTATCATCGCATTTACTTACCGTCAACAGCTTGAATATACTCTTGATAAGGCGATGCTTCTCGATTTTGTGCAGCCAGGTGGGATGGCGTCGCACAATAAAACAGAATACATTCAGCGCCTGTACGCGAAACTGTTGTTGCTTCAACCAGTCGTCCAGACGATCGAATATGTAGCTATCGTGTGGCGGCTGCGCCTTTACCAGCACTTCCATAATGCGCATTGAGCCAGTGTTAATGTAGTAGTCCAGCATGTAGCGCACTGGCCACTGTTCCCTATCTATAATGTGGAATAGGAAACTCCAAATAGTATTAGCTTATTGATAGATTGCCTTTTACTTACTTTGGGTGAAAAGTTCAACAAGTTTCTTTTTTGCTTCCTCATTTTCAAGGGTTTGATTTGACTCCAAACCGCAGATAGTCCTCTCGAAGTCCATTTTGGTGCTTTAGTTAGTTTGGAGTGGCAACAACGGACAGCATGTGGTGTATTGGTTGTTTGATTGATTTTTCAGCATTAGCTCCTTGTTTGCATCTGTCGCCTTTGTTTTTCTCCCTTTAACCTATAGCTGCACGTTGGCGTAGCGACCTGGTAGTGGTCACCACTCCAAGTACTTTGTAGCCGTCGTCGTCGTTGTCGTTGTCGTCGAAGTTGTCGTGGTCTCTTGGTCGTGTTTTTTGCTTTTGCTGCGCTGCGTGTGCTTTTTGCTCTCTTCTTCGTCGTCGTTGTTGTTAACTGTGATATACAAAAATTTGCATCACATTTTTCACTAGTGTATTTGTGCTGCCTGTTGCGTTGGCCAATGCGCAATGGGCACTTACCTCTAGTTTCATCTTTTTCACATGTTTTATTAAAAAGGTTATTTCGTGTTTTTCTACCTAAGTTTAGCAGTAATGTTCAACTTTTCCATGTTCTTCCAGTGGAGCCCACTTCGCCTTCGTGATATTTTGATTTATCGCAAGTACCATAAATATCGGAACTAAATGCTAATTATCGATACTAAACGGCTGATTCGTGACACGCGTAACCAATATCAGCTGTTATTAACAGTCTGCCGTCGTATTGATGATATTCTTTCTATTGGCAGATTCAAAATGGGCATTAGGATCAGGACTTGGCAGGCATTATTATCATTTTCTTCTGTAAAAATAAAAACGAGTAAAAGTTAATTAACTTCAAAATTAATTTATTTTTGATGGAATTGTGATTATATATTAAGAGGTAAAGGACTGCAGGCTATAATCCGATTCCTTGATGTAAAACAGCTGTTACACCTGCTATCGATTTTTTAATTGAATCAATAGAATTGCGGGAATACCTATTGTTGGCGCTCAGCTGTTGTTATTATCAAATCTCAGCCGGTAAAAGAAAACTTACAATGGGAAGTTACATTATTGTGCGTCGACTGGCAACGCAGCCCAAATTGGCTAACGTAGCAAAAAGGTAAAATATACAAATTACACTGCCTAGATTTTCCCACATCTGCCATTTGAATATGTTTATGCTTGATACAGAAAATGGAAGAGTGTCGTCGGCTTGGAGGTGCACGCACAGATTGCAAGTGCTTCCAAACTGTTCTCCGGCAGTGGCACCGCCTTCGGAGCACCACTTAACACAGCAGTTGCCTACTTTGATGCTTCCATACCAGGCACCTTGCCGGTGAGTTGTTGCAGTTAATCCTTATCGGATCCTAATAAGGAATATAATCTATTTAAGGTTCTCAATAGAAAATGCGTAGAGTCTGGTATTAAAACTGCCTTGGCGCTTGGCTGCCGGGTGAATGAAGTGTCCATGTTTGATCGCAAGCACTACTTCTATGCTGATTTACCAGTGAGCAGCGAACATTTATCACATGAAATGCCATGTACAACTCTTGAATTTTCTTAGAATGGCTACCAGATTACACAACAACGCGCTGCGCTGGCAAATAATGGTGTAATGACATTTCCAGTCATAACGCCGGGCAAAAAGATTTATTATAAATCTGTCAATTTGCTGCAGTTGCAATTGGAACAGGACAGTGGCAAATCACTGCACGACGAGCAGCTGAAGAGAAGTTTAGTTGACCTGAATCGAGCTGGTCTGCCGTTAATGGAGCTGGTCTTTGGCCCTGATTTAGAAACTGGCGAGGAGGCTGCCTCATTAGTGAAAGAGCTGATGCTTATCTTGAGACGACTTCAGACCTGTAGCTGTAAAATGGAAGGTAAGTGCCCGACACATCTGCCAAGATGCTTCTAATGCTTCCTGTTGCTTTTGCAGAGGGCGCGCTGCGTGTAGATGCCAATATATCAATACACCAGGAGGGCGATCCTTTGGGCGTACGCACAGAGGTTAAAAACATCGGCTCCGTGCGCAGCATATCCCAGGCAATATCATATGAAATCAATCGACAGCTGGAGCTTGTTGCCGAGGGCGGTGTGGTGACAAATGAGACACGCTCATGGGATGCGGACAAGAGACGCACCATTGCAATGCGTGACAAAGAGGTGCTGCAGGATTATCGCTTTATGCCGGAGCCCAATTTGCCGCCGTTACATGTTAATATCAAACCGGGCTCAAGGTCATCTGAACACTTAATATCGGTAGCAGCGCTAAGTGAGGAAATACCTGAATTGCCTGAGCATACGCGTCAACGCCTTGTGGAACATTACAAACTGAATGCAGAGACAGCCATCATTTTGGTGGTAAGCTCTAGCGAGTGGCAATTGTTTCTACCAAACAATTTTATTGAATATTTCTTCTATTAGAACGAGCCCATTTTGCTAGAACATTTTGTTAACATTACCAAGAATCTGCCTGATATGCCGACCAAATTGGTTACAAATTTCCTTATCAACGATTTGCTGTCGTACTGTAACAAGCTTAGTTTGGACATAGCAGATTGGTATGTAATACTTGTTAGTTTATGCAATATATTGACATCATTTTGTATTTCTATTTTAGTTCCATTAGTGCCACCGCTTTGCAGGATGTCTTGAAATCGTTACATGCCGAGCATATCAATTTGCAAGCAGCTCGCCAACTTATTCCCCTTCTACATACGAATCCAGCGGGCGATGTCACCCAAGTAAGTCACCTTACAAGTTCCACAACACAAAGCTTTAAATATATATTGTTTCACTCTACTTTGCAGCTTATTACAGAACACAATTTGGAACAGATTTCAGACCTGAACACTATTGAGGCTTACTGCCGTGAGGCAATGGCAAATCAGCCAAAAACTGTGCAGCAATACCAAAAGGGAAAATCGAAGGCCCTTTATGCCATTGTTGGCGAAGTTGCGAAGCTCTCGGCGCAAAAGGCGAATATGAAGATCGTCGTTGAGTGTTTGGAGAAACTTCTAAAAAAATAAATAAAACGCACTCTTAAAGTGGTATTGGACGTGTTTATTTTCTTGTATATAGTTTATAAAATATGCTGTAAGTTGTTGAACACATACTGTATTTGCGAATATATGTATATAGTTTTGTATGTATGTTAAAAGTTGAATGTGTTGTTGTGCCGTCTATGTGTCCATGTCAATATTAATGCATACAATGTTATTGAAATAATTATGTGATCGATTTATAGCTCATATATGATATTTATGCAGTTCTTTGCTCTCCTGCCTTTCGAGGAGAAGCGGAACTTGTGACCCTTTAATGTTTGTAATTATTGTAAAATATGTTTTTTGTGTGATAAATGAATATCCAATTCAGGATGCGAGAGAATGGAACGCACTATATTCGATTGTCTACGAGGCAGACAATGAACAGCTAGAATTGTACTTGAAGCACTTCAAGGTTTATGAATGCAGATGCAGGTGAACTAAATATTATTTAATTATGATGTCTTTAGTAATCTAAAGCGTTTGCCTCTAAATAAATGCACGTATTTTGCCTAACGCTGGCAGTTAACGTTACGTCTTGGCGGGATCAAGTTACCAGATGACAACGCGATTGCACAATCCATTAATCACGATCGTAATCACGGCACGTCGACGGTGGCAGGCTCATGGACACGGCAGAGTCCAAGCTGGAAAAGCAAATAAATTCGATTATCTCTCAATGCCAGTAAGATTTTGATGATATGATTTTAAGCCATCCATTGATATAAGACCTTTGGAAGCTATGAAATATCTATATTTCTACCCACCGCCTGCTTTCGCTTTCCAACAAATGGGCATCCACTGGATGCTGGGAGACATTACGCAGGGAATCACCTAATGTGCTGCGTAGATGTTGCATCTCTCGATTAGCTTTGGAGCTACGTAGAATGTACTGCTGTCGCCGTTTAGCCTCTTGAGCCAGCTGCTCCCGTAGCATTGAGATCTATTAGGAAATAGAGAATGGTGTTGAAAATTAGCTGTCCTCACGGAGCTGGTCATAGGCTCACCTGGTTCTCGAGGCGCAGCACCTGCTGCTTGTGGGATTGCTCGCGAGCATCTAGCAGCTTTTCGGCATGCATTTGGGCGCTGCGATAGCGATCCGCGTCCATACCATCCATGCACTTGGAGCTGTCATGCATACGTGCTTTGCAGCGTGCCAACTCGGACTCCTTTTCCGCCAGCAACGTTTCCAGACGACGCACTTTTAAGCGCAGATCGCGCGTCTCCTGCTCAATGACGCTGTGATCCAGGCCACAGTTATAGGAACCAACGTTGCCAGCATCATAACGATTGGAATCATATTCTCCGGCATCGCCAGTACCGCCACCACCGTAATAGGAGCTGGATTTCTCAGCCCGATCGTAGGCGTTGCCACCAGCAAATTTGCTCTTTCTGTCACATTCCAGCTGCTTCACCTTGTCCTGCAGAGTTTGCAGCTTGCTTCGCAGCTCAGATTTCTCTCGCTGCGATGATTTCAGCTGGCGACTTAGTTCCTCCTCCTCGCGACTGCCGCCGCCGCCACCATTGCCGTTGACGGCGTCCTTATCGCCATTTTCCTGATTCCACTTGGCAATGCGCAACTGTGACTCAAGCGCCGAGCGTTGCACTTCGAGATCCGTAACCTGCTCCTGTAGCCGCTGGTTGCCATCGAGCTGCGCTTGCTGGCTGCGTCGCAGCTCGTTCAGATTGGTCTGGGCGCTGTCCAGACGCTCCGTTAATATGCGTTTCTCATTCTCCGTCGTTTGCAGTGATTTCTGGAGGAGCTTAACCTTGTCTTCATTGGCCTGTGAACAGTGGCCCTGCTCGGAGAGCTCCTTCTGCAGAGTCTTGATCTCGCCACGCAGTTGGGTCTCGCTGACAGCGCTCTTTTGCAAACGCTCCTTGAGCTGATCTACAGTGGACTTCAGCGAAGTGCAACGATCCTCCAGTTGGGTCATAGCACGATTTTGGTTATCCAACCGTTCCGACACTTGCCTTATGTTGCAGTCCTTCTCCTGCAGCGCCATTTGCAGCCGCGTCAGATCACCCTCCATGGCGACACGCTGCAAGTCGAGCTTACTGGCGCGTCCCTCCACCTTGGCCAGTTCCTCCTGCAGCAAACGTTTCTCGTTGTCCAGCTTGCCACACATTTGGCGACTTTTTTCCAGACGATCTTCGTTTTGGGCATTCTCCTCGGATGTGGCGGCCAGCTGCATCTCGGTTTGGGCAATGCGCTCGCGCAGCACTTGGCACTCATCGGTGCGTTGCTTCAGCTTCTCCTCGAGCGCATTTATTGCAGAGATCTTCATTTTACGATCTGTTTCCAGATTGCTCTTCTCCTCCTGCAAGTTGCGTAGCATAGCCTGCAGCTTGCCCAGCTTGGCATCGCAGCGCAGTTGCTGCTCGGCGGCATCTTGGAGTTGTTTCTTGGCCGCGCCCAACTGGGACTTGTAGTCATCCTTTTCACGCTCCTGCTGAGCCACTTGATGCATCAGATTGCGCACGCCCTTTCGGACCAGATCCGGATCAACATCGACGGGCGCATCGGGACATTGTGATGTGCTGCGTGTGTCATATTCGCCAACGCTGCGCGAAGGACTAAATCGACGCGAAGGACTTAGCAAGCGATGCGACAAATTGACACTGCCATCCACTTGGATGCCCGCAATGCGGCGCAGCGTGTGGACCACGGAGCTCAGTTTCTGCTCAGTGCTGCGCTTATGCAGTTCCACACAGGCCAGCTGCTCATCCAATGCCCTGATGCGACCCTCGGCGCCACCCAGACGCGCCTTCAACTCCTGTATCTGCTGCGTGGCATCCGCCAGGCAAACCTCTAGATTGTGTTTCTGATCCTCCAAACGCTTCTCGCGACCACGTGCCTCCTCCATGCGCGTTGCCAACTCCTGTTCACGTGCATGGAAGCGATGCTCCTCCTGGTTATTGTGACAGCGTGCACGACCCAATTCCTGGCGCGTAGCGCACAGATTCGCCTCCAGATCGGCCAGCTGCTTCTTGATCTGGCACAATTCCTGCTGAGCACGTTCTTTAAGCTCGATTTCAGCCGACAGCTTAGTCTGCAGCTCCTTGCCACCCTCGTCCTTCTGGGCGAACTCCATTTGCGTCTTTTGCAATGCCGACTTTGTGGCGTTCAGCTCCTGTGTGGTCTTTGTGAAGTTGTTCTCCGTCTCCTTCAGTATGGTGCTTACACGCGTGCGCTCTATTTCCAATGAGTTCTTGGCTTCCTCCAGATTGTTAATCTTTTGAAGCGCCTCCTCAATGGCGCGCGCCTGCTCTCGCTTGGCGCTCTCCACACGCTTGACATGATCGCGCAGCTCCTTGTTGCTAGTGGAGTACTTGTCGCGCTCAATATTGCTATCAGCCAGCTGTCGTCGGCTGTCGGTCAGCTCCTTGCGTAGACTGTCAATGTAACCCTCACCTGGAAGAGCAGGGAAAATATTTGTATTTACTTAGCAGGTATTATAAAGATATTATAGATCCTACCTTCTTTGGTCTTGCGTAGCGCATCCTGCAGCTCGTTGTTGGTTGCCTCCATTTTGTCCTCCTTTAGTCGTATGTCCATTTTGAACTCCTCGCTCAGTCGACAGAGCGTGTCGCGCTCCTCGCGCATGCTGTTCAATTGTAGCTCCTGCTTACGTATGCACTCCTCCAGCTTGATTCTAGGAGAATACCAATATTTATATATTTCTGTTGATACAACACTTGGATAGTCTTACTTGTGCTCCTCCTCTCTGGTGCGCATGTGCACAATCTCATCCTTGAGCTGGGCTATGGCTGCACGCTGCTTCTCGTCGCGCGCATTGGCTTCGCGCTTGCTGCGATCTAGTGACTCCTGCTCGGTCTTCAGATCCCGTGAGACCGCTTCGAGACGTTCAGCCACCGCCTGCTTGTCCCGATGGGCCATGAGAAGCGCCTGCTGCTTCTCGTTCTCTGCGCGAATGAGCGTCTCCTCATGCTGCTGCACCAGGCTCTCGATGTGCGCCTGCAAGGCTGCGATGCGCTCCTGCAACTTCTCGATCTCATCATCCTTGGCGGTTTGCAGTGCCTGCAATGCCTGCTGCATGCGTTTCTCTAGAGCATTGCGTAGCTGCAGAACTTCGTCTCCATGGCGCTTAGCCGCATCCTCGGAGGCTGCCTGCAGATTGGCAATCTTTTGGTTGAAGTCGCTTTCGGCTGCACGAGCTGCATTCAGCAGTTGTGTCTTTGTCTCCTGAGCCTTGCGCTGACACACCTCCAGCTCCTTTTGCAGACGTGCCACATGATTTTTGAGGGATTCCTCGCGTACCAGCGCCTCCTGTAGATCACGTTCCAGTTGGCTGCGTTTCTCCTCGACGGCCTCTAGTGTTGTATTGGTATCAAACAGCACTGTCTCCAGGGACTCTTTCTCTGAGCGCAGTGCGGCCAGCAGCTCGTTGAGCCGATGCGTATCCTTCTCGTGTAAATCAATGACCACTTGTTTCTCCTCCACATCCTTGACCATGTCTTCGATGTTGCGATTCAGCCGACTGTTGGTTTCTGTCGTTTGCTCCAGTCGCTGGCGCGTGCGCATTAGCTCCTCGTTAATCGTCTCCTTTTTGCGGCACATGGCGGTCAGCTGGTTGTGGACATCGCATTTCTCACGCGTCATGCAGGCCAGGTCCTGCAGGATCTTCTCCTTTTCTAGCTGCAAGCATTTGAGCTTCTCGCTGTACGAGAGATTGTCTGTTTCCAGTTCCAGACGCGCCTTGTCCAGGACAGCCAACTCCTTCTTCAGCTCACCAATTTCGCTGGCCTGATCCGCGGCTTGAACGCGCAGCTTCTTACGCTCCTCTTGGGCTTCCATCAGACAGTTCTGCACGGACTTCAGCTCGTCGCTTGTGGAGCAATTGTTGTTGGACAATTTCTCATGCTTCTCCTGCAGATCGCATTTGTCAAGCAGCAGCTTATCCAAGTCGTATTCCAGATCGCATTTCTGTTTCTCCAGCAAATTGATCAAATTGTCCGATTCAATGCGCTGTTGCTCCAACAGATCTCGATTGAGACTAACGCGATTTAGCTCTTCGCGCAACGAAATCGTCTCCTCCCTCAAGCGACTGCTGCGATCCTCCTCGGATCTAAGTAAGGCACATATTTAACTGTCTGTCTGTTGTCTAGCTATATAACTTAAGCTTACCTCAGATTCAACTCAGTTATATTCTTGTCCTTGAGTATGCGCTGTATCTCCAGCTCCACTGCCTTCTTATCTTCCTCCATGGAATCGATTCGCTTCTGTAGTTTGCCATAGTTCAGCTGCAACTTCTCAAAGTCTCCGCTCAAATTCTCAAACTAAAATATAATTGAGTATTATTATTCATCAGTTATATGCCATTATCTTAATAATATGCAGATTATTTGTCATAAAATATCTCTTCTCTAAAGCAACCCATGTTTATAGACCACTGTCTACCAGACATTATAGAACGCTTGGTCTAGACTAGGGACTCGAACCCGGATTCTCGTTATTCCGTTGTCATAAAGTAACGGCTCATTTAAAAAACCCATCCACAACATTAAACACATAGTATGTGTAATTGATTTTTTGTCGAGACAGCAAAATAAATAATCTAGTCAGCTGACTGTACCCGGCGAATCCAAATAGATTACCGCCGGTAAATCTAGTATTAAATATATATAGATCAGTTTGAAAGTAAGAAAAGTATATTTATAAAAAAAAAATCCCTAGTATTTTAGAAAATTATATATTCAGCATTTTGAATATATATAATAAACATTTCTTATATAACTTAGCTTAGGTATTAGGCTTGGAATATGGAGTATCTAGTTACCCTAACCTAAATAAAAACTGAAACTTAATAAAAGTCATAAGGATCATTCCCTCAAATTCATTATTTTTTCTAAGCCATATTAGTTTGTAAAATATTTAGTATATATTCTATATCAAATATCGAATATTTAGTTCTTCTACCCCAGGAAATGCTTAAAAAGCAGAAATATATCTATGATCTACCATAATCTACTGACTTTATAGTATATTTGTCCAATAGCTCTAAGCTAAGATCATATATTGAGAAATATTCTTTAATTGAGTAAGTCTGATCGATCACTGTTTGTTGATCTTTTCCACACCTGTTATCATCTCTGGCACACCCACTCACCGCATTGTTTAGATCCGCACGACCCATTTCGGATTGCTGTTTTTGTGTTCTCACTTCATCCAGGGACTTTTGCAGACTCTCGCGCTCCTGCAGCAGCTCGGAGAGCTTCGAATTGCTGGCATCCAACTTTTCGGTCAACTGCTGCATTTTGCTGGTCAGCAGCTGTTTGGTGCCCTCGCTGGTATCCAGCTGGGTGCGAGTGCTGCGCAGCGTTTCGCTGCTCTGCTGGAACTTCACCTGCATGTCATGCAGGGCCAGTTGGTATTTGTGAAGCGCTGCCTGCACAGCCGAAATGGTGCCCTCGGCAAAGGCCTGGGAAGCGCGCGTCGAATTGCGTCTTGGCGATTTACCACCGCCGCCGCCGCCAGCGCTGGCAGCGCCACCCGCTACGGAGGCGGCATCACGCGTCAGATGCATGTGCTGCATGGCACTGTTGACCTCGGCGTCTGCTTCGCGATCGGCGATCTCGGCATCTTGTACGACAGCTTGTGCGATCTCGCGCATGGAATTGTTCAATCTCTCGATCTCGTCATTGTAGCGATTAGCCAATGCCGCCTGCGACTCGGCCTGAGCGCAGCGATCTTCCAGTTTTTTGAGCTGATTCATCAGCTCCAGCAATCGCTGGTCCCGTTCCATGATCTCATGGCGTGCGCTCTCGAACTGCACCTTAAGCGTGGCCAGCTGCGCCTGCAGCTCATCGTTGCTGCGGCGCGATTGCTTCAGCTCCTCATCGGCGGCACGCTTGGCCTGCTGCAGTGTAAATGCCACCGAGGAGTTGGAGCAGTTGATGTCCTTGCTAACGCCGTTGATTTCCTGGCCCATCTTGGCCACCTCGGCCTTCATGGCGCTCTGCATGTCCTTGAAGGCGCGCTTGACGGCAACCACCTCGCGCCACATCTTCAGCAGGCGATTGTGCTCGCTGTTGTAGTAGTCCTTGAAGGCCTGCTCCTCCTCCTTGAACTCATCTTCCTTGATGAGCAGCTCATCGCGCATGTTGCCCCAATCATTGGTCAACTTTTGCAAATCATTCGTTAAAGCTTCGTTGGTGCGATTCGACTCCTCCAGCTGCTGACGCAATGCATTATTCTGGGCCACAATCTGCTCGCAGCGATTGTGCTCCTCCTCCAGCTTGCGGCACAGCTCGCTGCTGCTGACATCGTCATGCAAGTAATCACGTCCACAGCTAGGCGGTGGCGAGTCTAGCGATGAGCTGCACGGCAGGCTGCTCTGACCCAGAGTCAGTGAGGTCGAGCACTGTTAACAATGATAATCGAGAGAAGCATTCAAAATTATGCAAAACAATAAATGTAAACAAGTAAAAATGATTTAATCGATGACTACGAATACTCTATCCTATATGCAATTCTATGCAGATCTATGCAGTATAGATCGGTGTATACGGGGTTTATTTTATAGTATCATTACTAAATTGTACTTTATACAATATAGAATACTCTATGATTTTTATACCCTGAACCCATTGAAAATGGGAAAACAGGGTATAATGGTTTTGTTAAAATGTATGTAACAGGCAGAAGGAGGCGTGACAGACCCTATAAAGTATATATATTCTTAATCAGCTCGACGAACTGAGTCGATATGGCCATGTCCGTCTGTCTGTCCGTCCGTCCGTCCGTCCGTATGTGTGATTGCGTCCATCTCAGAATATATAAGAGCTAGAGACTTGAAATTTTTTATGTAGATCCGTGTATAGCACGCGCAAATTAAATGTCTAACAAAATCGTTAAACAATGCTTAGATGGTAGTCTTGTTCAAACTAAAAACTATAACTAAGCTAAGTGATTCCTATAAAGAAATGACAAGCTGCAATATGATAAGAACAGAGCAAAAGTTGTTAACTTTACGTTTTGTTAAAGAAAGTACATCGGATGGCAATTTTTTATATTATTAAAATAACTTCTCTAAAAACATTAAGTCTTTTAGTAGTTAGGCAATTTTTATATATTTTAACAAAATGTTTTGCATCAGAACATGTTACTCACCATTATCCTAAAGTCGAAATTATATAACATATTAATTTAATTTAAATGAATATCAGCATTGATATTAACAGTCTTAAAATTCACTTAAATGTTCTATGCTTAGCTCGCTATTGTTGTTATCATATACATACATATGTATATGTATGTTACAGCTTTATAATAACATTATTATCAATAACATTAATATAATTTTCAACATAAAAATAGAAAACTAAAAAAAAAACAAACAAAACCTTAATGATCATAAGCACTTAGATCATTATATTATGACTACAATTATTTTAATTTAAACAATTGCTTAAAACTACAACAATTCCACTTAATATATTTAACATATTCTTAACTATTAATATATAAAAAAAAAAAATTAAAAAAAAAAAAAAAAAAAAAAAAAACCATAAAAAAAACACCAAAAAAAAACACCAAAAAAAAAAACACCAAAAAAAAAAAAACAAAAAAAAAAAACATACCCTGATTTCCCATTTTCAATAAGATAAGGGAACAAAAACACCAAAAAAAAAAATAAAAAAAAAAACAAAAAAAAAACAAAAAAAAAACAAAAAAAAAACAAAAAATAAACAAAAAAAAAACAACAAAAAAACAATAAATAAAAAAAAAAAAAAAAAAACAAAAAAAAAACAAAAAAAAACAAAAAAAAAGACAAAAAAAAACAAAAAAAAACAAAAAAAAACAAAAAAAAAACAAAAAAAACACAAAAAAAAGACAAAAAAAAAAAAAAAAAAAAAAAAAAAAAAAAAAAAAAAAACAAAAAAAAACAAAAAAAAACACCAAAAAAAAAACACCAAAAAAAAAACAAAAAAAAACACCAGAAAAAATAGCACAAAAAAAAACAAACAAAAAAAACAAAAAAAAAACACAAAAAAAAAACAGAAAAAACAAAAAAAAAATTACTGATCATAAACACTTAGATCATTATATTATAACTACAATTATTTAAACAATTGCTTAAAACTATGCTTATAATTATTACAATTCCACTTAATATACTTAACATATTCTTAACATTTAAATACTTACCACATTCTGAAGAAGTGGTGGGGCACTGCACTTTACTTTATATCACTTCACTTTACTGCACTGCACTGCACTGCACGACTGACCACCAGCAGGCCACAAAGACGACTGAAGTTGCGCAGAAACAGGCGCCCTTTATATAGGGCAAAACTCCCGCGCAAAGCACCCGCGCAAAACGGAGTTCGACTCATGAAGGTTCGATCTCAGTCTTTTTTCATTCGAACATTGAGCGAAAACTACGTCCCGCGCAAAACTGAGTTCAGCTCATCGAGGTTTGATCTGAGTTCCTTTTTTTTCACTCGAACGTTGAGCGAAAACTAAGAGAATGAAACTTCTGCTCTAGCAAGAATTTGAGCTTACTCGATGCAAGCTCAAACTGAATGCTGCTGCTTCACCAGTCTGTAAATGTTAGCAGCAGCATTCTGTTAGTATTTGCATCGATGCTGCTGCTCTACCAGTCTGTAAATGTTAGCAGCAGCATTCTGTTAGTATTTGCATCGATGCTGCTGCTCTACCAGTCTGTAAATGTTAGCAGCAGCATTCTGTTAGTGTTTACGTCGATGCTGCTGCTTCACCAGTCTGTAAATGTTAGCAGCAGCATTCTGTTAGTATTTGCATCGATGCTGCTGCTCTACAGTCTGTAAATGTTAGCTGCAGCATTCTGTTAGTGTTTACATCGAGTAAGATCAAATTCTTTTACGCGGGTGCTTTGCGCGGGAGTTTTGTCCTATATAAAGGGCGCCTGTTTCTGCGCAACTTCAGTCGTCTTTGTGGCCTGCTGGTGGTCAGTCGTGCAGTGCAGTGCAGTAAAGTGAAGTGATATAAAGTAAAGTGCAGTGCTCCACCACTTCTTCAGAATGTGGTAAGTATTTAAATGTTAAGAATATGTTAAGTATATTAAGTGGAATTGTAATAATTATAAGCATAGTTTTAAGCAATTGTTTAAATAATTGTAGTTTTAATATAATGATCTAAGTGTTTATGATTTTTTTTTTTTTTTTTTTGTTGTTTGTATTTTTTTTATATTAATAGTTAAGAATATGTTAAATATATTAAGTGGAGTTGTTGTAGTTTTAAGCAATTGTTTAAATTAAAATAATTGTAGTCATAATATAATAATCTAAGTGCTTATGATCATTAAGGTTTTGTTTGTTTTTTTTTTTAGTTTTCTATTTTTATGTTGAAAATTATATTAATGTTATTGATAATAATGTTATTATAAAGCTGTAACATACATATACATATGTATGTATATGATAACAACAATAGCGAGCTAAGCATAGAACATTTAAGTGAATTTTAAGACACTGTTAATATCAATGCTGATATTCATTTAAATTAAATTAATATGTTATATAATTTCGACTTTAGGATAATGGTGAGTAACATGTTCGGATGCAAAACATTTTGTTAAAATATATAAAAATTGCCTAGTTACTAAAAGACTTAATGTTTTTAGAGAAGTTATTTTAATAATATCAAAATTGCCATCAGATGTACTTTCTTTAACAAAACGTAAAGTTAACAACTTTTGCTCTGTTCTTATCATATTGCAGCTTGTCATTTCTTTATAGGAATCACTTAGCTTAGTTATAGTTTTTAGTTTAAACAAGATTACCATTGTTTAACGATTTTGTTAGACATTTAATTTTGGGCTTCTCTTCTCAGTCGCCACACTTACAATAATTGCATAGAATGTTTGGAGTATCGGCTCTTCGCAGGGTTCAGGGGATCTCCTAGTCGGGTACCGCCGACTAGAGCTTTCTTACTTGTTGAATTATGAGTTACTTCAAGTCATATGAGTCTTATAACAAGTCTCATTTGATTTAAAAGACAAGGCAAATAGTATATGATGAAAGGTGTAAGCCTCGTTCTTATAGTCAGACAGAGTTAAGACAGTAAATACTATCTTCCAAATATGATATAGATAGATCTTAGTATCTAATCTCTCTCAGCTTTATACCTAAAGGAACTGGGTGCATATCTTAATCTCAGTTCTATGATCTATAAGGATACATATATAGGTAATATATATATCCATATAAAGGACTCTCATAGGACTCACCAGCACCTGGCTTGCAGTTGGTCCCGTTGTCAGCTTTGGCGGACAGGGCATTGTAGTCGTCGGCTTGATGGTGTCGTGCATGCGCTCCTCGAGATCGCTGCAGCGCTGTCTGTACTGCTGGATTTTGGACTGGAGACGGCTGACGAGATTGGCCTGATTGTGCTGGGCCTGCTTGTACGTGTCCAAGCGCTTGCGATAGCTGTGCGACTCGTCAGCCAGTCGCTGGCGCAGCTCCTGATTCTGGCGCAGCAGCGCATTGGTAGAGCAGTCCGCCGTTGACGGTCCGCCCGGTGCTGGGCTCATCATTCTGGGTGTGATGGCGCCGGAGCCGTTGCTGATGTTGCTGTTGTTGATTATGTTGCTGGTCGTTGGCTCGCCACGCCCACGATTGCGAGAGAAGGGTAAACGCGTGGATGTGGATGTTGCCGCTGACGGCGCTGGCAGGTCGACGGCCGATGGGCAAGGCGTTTGCTTAAAGTTATCGCGATACGCTTGCATCTGAAAGGGGGACAGACAGACAGACAGACAGAGAGAGAGAGAGAGAAAGAGAGAGAAGGTAGAGGATGTTAAAGTCGGTTCATGAAAATGTTTGCGGTTTGCGTGTGAGGAAACTTTTGCAGAACTTTGCCGCCTACGCCTAAATGCTCGATAACTTTGTCCAAATTGATTTATTAACTCCGCTCGGGCTGACGCTGACGGCCTTCTATGAGCACCGACTATTTTGCCATATCCGGTCGCCATGACAGCTGCGCGAAGCGAAATTATTTTTTTATGCTTAGCGCTCATAAATAAACAAGCTCCCCTTTTTATCATCTAGTCAATGATATTCCTATGCGAAACATCGCCCACTTGACAATACGATTCTCGGCCTCCGCCCCCTCCACAGCTGGGCTGACACCGTTTGTCACCAGGACAGCAAACTTTGTGTGTTACCAATCCCCCATACCCCAAACCCCCATTGCAGTGCCCAGCAACAACATGCATTATAATTTCCTTGTCCTCGACGTATTTATATTAATAAACAAAAATTTTCGTTTTTGGACTGTTTTTTTTCTTTTTATGTAGCTCGTTGTTGAAACTTCTTTCGACACGAATGAAGCTTTGTTTTTGTTGTTGTTGTTAGTCTTTGGGTCGTCTTCTAATTTCGAGCTCCTTATGCTCTGTGGACTTCATTTATAGATACAACAACAAAATTTAATAGATTTCTTTATATGTGCGGAGCACTACGATGTCGCGACTATGGCCTAGCATGCAATCTGGCTCTAGTCCTTGTTTCCATGCGATTGTACTTTCTCTATTTTGGTCATGACTATTGCGACTGTTTCGCTCAGATTGAGGTCGACATAAAGACATAATCATAAATCTGTCATAATTAAATGGTTTTTATAGAGCTTTCAAACTACTTTCGACTGCCAAAAGTAGTGGAACCCAATATTATGATATTGATCTTAAGATAATGATAGCTATTGAATTGAATCTTATCAGACTGTATACTATGCAAATTATGTAAATTCATTATCACATAATTAACAAGTCGTGCTAATGTAGTTAACTATTGCTTTGCAAATATCAACTTTTAATAATCTCTTTATAGTATCTCCTATTTATGTATACTCTTTAAGGAAGTGCAAAGAGTATATTGGTTTTGTGAAGTGTTTATCTAGCTGTACGTCCGTCTGCCTTTACTTTTATATTAAGTTCAAATTTTGAATTTATATTGTAAGCATATATAATTTATATATTCAGATAGATCAGCAGCACATCAAAATAACTAATTCATGTAGCTGCGCAAAGTGTAGGCGTGGCACATCTGAAAATATCTATGTCTTCGACAGTTGTGAAGCTAGGAAGCTAGCAAGATTCGCAGCTGCTGAGCTACTCGGAAAACATTGCTTGATTTTATCGTACATACATGTATGTATATAAATTTAACTGCTTTGGAACCCTGTTTGGTGTATTATGTATTCAGTGACAACATATTCTCATTATTATTTATTCATATTTCAATTTCCAAATAGTTCTCTTAAGACATATTTAAATTCCCAGATAATTCTCTGAAAACACTTTTTGTTCGATATTTATTGGACTGTTTAATTAATAAGTTTCTTTGAAAAAAGCCCTCTTTTATATATTAGTGAGTATTTATATAGTCATATTCTATTAAGCATATTTTTGGTTTACCCAACTTTCAATACTCTTGTATACATATATTTATGAAATAGTAATATTTTCAAATTTTTCATGAAAAACAAAACTTAAGTTGTCTTTAAAAGAAACTCAATTTAAGAACAATTTGTATCATATCTAATCTATCAGATCTAATCTTACATTGATGAAATCTTAATAACAAGCAATTAAACAGTATTTGCTATTCCAGCTAATGGTGTATAGTTCTTCTATAGGTAAAGTGTTAAGGGAAAATGATATGATAGAATGTATTTGCTTTTTTAATTTAATAGAATCATCACACAAACTGTTAATATTCGTTAATAATACTGTACAGGAGTTGGACTTCAAATTATATTTCTTCAACAAGCTATTCAAACTGTTCTTAATATTACTTAGCTTATAACGAAGAAGATTTCCTTCAGCCAATCGCTTGTTTTTCGTGTAAAATCTTGAAATTTAATTATATTATTAAAAACTCAATTTTTGGGAATTTAATTCGAAATGAAAACTCTTCCGAGTACAAAGTTTTTACTTTCTTTTAAACTCCAATAGCTGGATAAGGCTTAAAAAGCCTATGAAGTCGTAACTCCTCAGACTTTTTGAGGCCAACATAGAGTTTCTAATAAAATCCCAATAATTATTTTGCCAGACTAAAAAAGAAAGAGAAAAGCAAACACACAGACACGAACTACTCATATACGAATATAATTATCACTCACTTCTCTTTTAATTTATCCAAAATTCGTAGTTAAGAGCCGCAATGTGAAAATGTACTTGTTAGCTGATTGAGCCTCAATTGAATACTCATCAAATTAGCGTGTGGATTTTTATTTAGGAATACACCAAAGCGCACTCGAAGTGGGCGATACTACGCTCGCCCTGAGTAGCTGCTGACACACCCACTTCGCAGTTCCACTTCCACTTCACAATTCCAAACAATTGACACAAATTGGCAAAAATGCGGAAATACGCAACTAAATCACATGCGCTTCCTTTTCGGTAGTAAAGCAAAACTAATCGGAATGGTTAGAAAGTCCTTAGAACTGTCGAGGTTCGTGGAACAGAAGCAACTGAGCCCCAATGGCTGTGCGCGCCCATTTACATAAGGAAGCCAGTGGATTCGCTTTCGAAGTAACCGCCGCCACTAGGCACACACAGACAGACAGTCCACGCCCGATGATCGGCTGCTTGGCTACTTGGAGTTTGCCTAGCTCCTGGGGGCGTTAGGTGGATGTAAAATAAACATTGAATTAACAAATTCCACGTTGCCAGTGGCAACCGAAAAATTGATTGGGTTTGCGACTCATCGAAGCCCTTTGCCCTGGCCAGAAAAGAAGTCACAATTATGTTTGGCGTGCGAGCAACAAATGCAAATTGTGGCTCAAAGCATATTTCCAATGTGCCAGCCGACCTGCCCACCTGCCTGACTGCCTACCTCTGTGTGCGCGTGTGTGTGTTTGTGTGTGTTTGTGTGTGTGTGATAGAGCATCTCACAATATTGGTCACAATATTCATGCCTAGCTGCGTTTAATAAGTCAAACAGTGCAGGGCAATAAATTTTGAGCTATGCCAATGGGGTTTACCCCTTTCTTACTTTATTTTTTATACCCTGTGCCTTTTTGGAAGTGAGTATTTAGGGTATATTGGTTTCGTTAAAATTTATACAAAAAGCAGGTTTATCAGCATCAATAATCGAGGGATTTGAGCAATGTCCAGTTGAACAGTGGTCTGTCTAAGCAGGATCTATGTCTGCTGCATCCGCCTGGAAACATATAAGAGCTATAAGAGCTCATGTATTTCAAATCTATTTCATATCATCAAATTTCCATGCAAATCTTGCACATTTTGGGAACTAATGGTAACAATTTTGTTTTGGATATTTCTAAGTAATAGAACTCCACATTTTTGAGAACTCCTTCCTATGCCCTAAAAGGGGTCAGGGTATCTCCTTGTCAGTATCAACCGACTATGCACTCAAGTTTTTTTTATTCCTTCGTATAAAATGTAACCACCAAACCACATTATGCTAATAGTTTATTTATTTATTCGCCAGCTTGGGGAGTGGAAGCCATTAGATAGGCCATTCGTATGGCTGAAACAGGAAGAACCTGCTTAGAGAACTAATTTTCAATACAATATATCAATGAAAACCTCTCTGCCAATGACACATCGCAGGCTCTGTTTATATGTACCTCTGCATATCACTCTGCCTATGGCTCTGCATATGGCTCTGTATATGTCACTGCCTATTGCTCTGCCTATGGCTCTGCCTATGGCTGTGCCTATGGCACTGATCTGGCTCAACTCAGACTCTTCCAATACCTCAACTCAGGCTCTGCTTATATCTCTGCTTTTGGCTCTTCCTATGGCTCTGCCTATAGCTCTGCCTATGGGTCTGCCTATGGCTCTGCTTATGGCTCTGCCTGTGGCTCTGCCTATGACTCTGCCAATGGCTGTGCTCTGGCTCAACTCAGACTCTGCCAATGGCTCAACTCAGGCTCTGCCTATACCTCTGCCTTTGGCTCTGCCTATGGCTCTGCCTATGGCTCTACCAATGGCTGTGCTCTGGCTCAACTCAGGCTCTGCTATGGCTCTGCCTATGGCTTTACCTCTGTCTATACAAATAGCTCAACTCAGGCTCTGCCTATACCTCTGCCTATGGCTCTGCTCTGACTCAACTCAGACTCGGTCTATGGCTCTGCCTATATATTAGCTTTCTTATGAGAAATATTATTTTTATATGGGTACAAAATATCAAATTATCTTTTTATTTAGAAAAAAAATTAAGATCACTTGACAAGCCAAAATGTCAAAATGTTTCCTGGCATTTATGCATATATAATATATATATTATACATATATGAATATATATATATATATTTTATATATATTTTTTGCAATGCCAGAGCTGGGCACGAGCTAGGAAGGTTATCAAGACTCAAAGGTCAAATGCACGCCTGCCAGAGGCTGCACACACAAACACATACACACACACACACACACACACAAATATATATATATATATATATATATATATATATATATATATATATATATATATATATATATATATATATATATATATATATATATATATATATATATATATATATATATATATATATATATACATAAACTTCAGTACACTCAGTTACACAACACGTTGAAAGGTGGGTGCTGGCTCTAGGTGTGTGTTGTGATGTGCCAAACGTCGCCCAACAACCAACAACAAAAACAAATCAAAAGTGCAAACAAAACAAGAATAAAAATAATTTCAATATAAAATATATATATAGCAATATAAATAAATTGTTAAATCAAATATATATATATATATATATATACGTATATATAGCTTATCAATGCGCGACGGTATTTATGAAGTGTGTTTTGTATTTTTGCAGCACTCTTAACCTGTGCAGAACCTTGTACAGAGATATCAAGGTGCAACTGCAGGAACAAATATCAATATATATATATAAATATAATTGTCAATTATATGAGAATAGAACTATAAACAACCCGCCGGGCTGTTTAAAGTCCGCTCCATTTGGCAAGGTTAAGGTATTTTTCACTTTCCGTTTATTTAATCTGTGTGTGTTAAATAATTATGAGACAGTCTATGGAACAATCATACCAAGTCGTACCTCCCTATATATAGGAGTAGGTGTGTGATTATTGTCTATCTATCACAATAGAGCATGTTTTTTGTTGTTGTTCTTCTTCTGCTATTATATTTAGTAATTGTTGCTGTTGTTGTGCGGCTGGCTGGCTTGCTTAATGAGTGTTGGGTTCATAGTCAGCGTCTTATCAGTCGCCGTCGCTGTCGCTGTCGGAACCAGTCGTAATGCCGCAACAGGCTGATTGAATTGGAATCGAGTACCTATTAGCTGATATGTACAAATGTAAGCGGATTAATTTTCAGCGACTGGGTCAAAGTACAACTGCAACTGACTGACTGACTGACAGACTGATAGACTGACAGACAGACTGCAATTCAAAATCTCTGTCGTGTCTAAATGATTTCACTAAGCACAAACTCCATTGCAAATAGTTTTTTTTTTCTTTCTCTTTTCTTATTTTGGATGGTCCGGCGTGCCGCTGGCAACAATGCCAAACATTCTGATGAAAGACCATGATGCTCTAGACAACGTGCATGATTTATGCCAATTTGCAAATTATCGTGCACTGTGGAAAAAAGTTGTCATAATCTATTAAGATTTTTTTTATAGGTTTAGTTATATTATCAAAAATAGAATAATTTAATTTAATTTTTATCAGATTTAAATTATATATAGCTGATGAATCTGATTTTTACATATATTATAGCTGGCAAGATCTTTTTATACCCTGAACCCATTGAAAATGGGAAAACAGGGTATAATGGTTTTGTTAAAATGTATGTAACAGGCAGAAGGAGGCGTGGCAGACCCCATAAAGTATATATATTCTTGATCAGGGCGACGAGCTGAGTCGATTTAGCCCTGTCCGTCTGTCTGTCTGTCTGTCTGTCCGTCTGTCCGTCTGTCCGTCTGTCCGTCTGTCCGTCTGTCCGTATGTATGAACGCGTGGATCTCCGAATCTATAAGAGCTAGAGACTTGAAATTTTTTATGGAGGTTCCTGTATAGCACGCGCATATCAAGTTTGTTTCAATAAATCGATAACTTTGATCGTTTTAATGTTATCGATTAAAAACGAAATCGAAAACCTGTTTTAAAATTATGTCTCGCGCATCTTTCAAGCTAGAGACTCTTTATTTTGTACATAGTTGCATGTGGAGTTTATACAATTTTGATTTTTGTTATATTTTAGATGCCACGCCCCCTTCGCCCCAAATTTGAAAAAAACGTATTTCAAGTGCTAGAGACTTGTGCTTCGGCAAATACACACATATGAATGACATTATCATGCTCTGAAAGTTTGATTCAGAAAGTCCATATACAAAGGAACTTATTGAACAATTAACTACCCATAATATCGCTCTTACTGCAGCCCGAGCGCAGTCGCTGCGTAAACTGCGCAGTCAGCAGAGCGCTCGCTTATGCGTGCGTACGTATGTGTGTGTATGTGTGTGTGTATGTGTGTGTGCATGTGTTGCTTGCATATATATATGTTAAATAAGTATAAAATGTTTGGAATATCGGCTCATCGCAGGGTTCAGGGGATCTCCTAGTCGGGTACCACCGACTAGAGCTTTCTTACTTGTTTATATATTTAATTTGTATTCTTAAAATATTTATTCCCTTTTCAGTAGAAGAATTATCTAAACTAAGCAATAATTAACTAACCAGCTTAAAGTTAGGGCTTATTAATTTCCGTTATTTGTTAGCTTTCAATTGACCTTCGTAGAACCCTCGGAAGGAAGGATATTTAAAGAAATTTTAGGAAATTTGTCCGTCAAATACTATAAACAATTAATTCAATTAGTTTATCTCCTTTTTTTTGCACTGTAGATACAACAGACAGACCACAACAACAACAACAACGGCAACAAATTAATAATAATACAAATCCCGAATACGTCTACTGCATTACCTCCTATATGACTATAGGTGCGGCCGTATCTGTTTATGTGTCTCAGGCGCTATCTACGTGAATCGTCCGAGCGTCCGTCCGTTAATCTGGCCGTCGATTGCAGTGCCCAGACGTACATATTACAATCGTAGGTTTTAAGTAGAGCTCCTGTCTAAGCGGCACTTTAGTCAGATTTCGAATTTTGCCAGCATTGCACGGCGGAGAGAACGCGAAGATTACAAAACAAAACAAAACGGAAGACGAATAACTAGTTTGTGTGTGTTTACGCGCGTGTGTGAACGAACAAGGGAGAGAGAGAGAGAGAGTGATAGAGTGAAAGAGAGCGAGTGAACGTTTAGGATGTCGCAGACACTGGATGATCTGCTTCAGCGACAGGAGCACGCTCGCCAGCTGCGCCTGGCCACACGGCCCAAATTTCGTCGCTTCAACTCACTGGATCGCATCCCGGAACATCCCAGTCAGGATGAGTCCGAGAACGAGGACCCTACGCATCATCGTCATTTTATAACGCTGCGACGCCAGCGCACGGCCGATGGCAACTTGCTCCGTGCCCATGTCCAAACGTCAAGTGCCAAGCAGACGCAATCCTCGAGAAATTTATTGCTGTTTCTGCCGCATCTTTTGATGCGTCTATTGCTAACGCTCTTGCGTTACATGCTCTATATACCGTTGTCCATAGCGGCGCCCAGCTTTTGGCTATCCGCCGTACTTTGGATCTTTTGGAAGCTACTGCGTGTGCCCATTGGCCTGTTCAAGTGGTTGCTCAGCAGCGATGACGAGCATCCGGGCGGCACTCCGCAGCGACATCGCCAACGCACGGTGCTCCTCAGCTGCGGCAGCACCATCCAAACACTGCATTTGGCCCGCAACTTTTACGGATCCGGAGCACGAGTTGTGGTCTTCGAGTTTGAAGGACTTTTTGGATTGGCGCGTTTCTCGAGCTGCGTGGACAAGTTCTATGTGGTGCCACGGCCGAGCAAGTCTACGGCGGAGCAGTATATAGCAGCGCTGTGCCACATAGTGCGCAAGGAGCGGCCAACGGTATATGTGCCCGTCTGTGCCACCAGTCCGGCGTACTATGACTCGCTGGCCAAGCCACACTTGGAGCTATTGGGCTGCGCCAGCTTTGTGCCCGGTGCCCGAGAGACCCAACAGCTGGACGACTGTCTGCAGCTGTTCCAGCGCTGCGAGGCGCAGCAGATAGCGGTGCCACCGCATACGGTCATAACGACTCCGGAGCAACTCAACCAGCTGTACGAAGGCGGCTTTGTGGCAGGCTATCGCAACATATTCATGGCCTGTGGCATGCAAGGAGTAATGGAGCGACACAAGTACATATTGCCAACGCGACGAGTCGAGTTGCTGAAGTTCAACCAGCACGAGATCAGCGAACGCCAGCCCTGGCTGGTGGTGCGTGATCAGCCCGGCTATCATCACTACGTCACGTGCACCACGGTCAAGGACTCGCGTGTCGTGGCCAATGTCAGCTGTCGAGTGGAGCACAACACCAAGAATCTGATACCGGTGCGACGGGATGACGAGGCGCAGATTGAGCTCTGGCTGCGCAGTTTCTTTGCCAAGGTGCGCTTTCAGCGCGGCATCAATGGTCATGTCAGCTTCCGCCTAGTCAAGTCGCCCACGCACGGCGGCCAGTTTGTGCCGCTGGGCGTGCGACTGGGCGTGGCACTGCCCTACATCTGCCACAATCGCTCGCACGCGCAGCTGCTGTGCCGGGCCATCAAGTGCATGTGCATACATGGCGGGCGCACAGGCTTGGCCGAGGACGAGACGGCCAGCTGGAGCTGGAGCTGGTCAACGCTGGAGCGAAACACGTCAACGGTGCCGCTGGACAAGCGCGAAGCGCTTTTCGCCTATTGGGATCCGCTGCCCTATTGCGCCTACTATCACTTTCAGCTACCGCTGGAATCGGTAAAGCTGTTTTTGCAGCGACGGAATCGCAGCGAGACCAAAAGTTTATCGCCGCGCATCACGGCGCCGGTTCATTGAACGACGCAGTGCACCAATATAGCCGGCCGGGCAGCTAGAAACAGGGCTAGGCAACAGCAACGGCAATAGCAATAGCAATAGCGACAGCGAGAGAGATTGCACAGACTGAACAACAATAACAACAACAACAACAACAATATGTACATACATACTCGAAACACATACATACATACATACAAACATACTTACTTACATATAGGCAAATACTGTATACATATACACATACATACATATATATATATATATATATATATATACATATATATATATACTTTATTTTGTTTACTTGATGCGCACACATCCAATGGGGTTCAACATCTATCTAACAAGATTAGACTATAGCATAGAGTACATTATGTACACACACACACACACACACACATATGTTATGATTATGTGCAGAAACACTTGGATCAGGCACTATCACACACACACACACACATAGGCCCATAGGCTTTTTAGTTTATTGACTTTGCAATATAATAAAGTTTATAATTTATATATATATATATGAATTACCCATAATGTTTTTATTTTTCAGCGAGCACATTTGAAACAATAATAAAAACAAAAACTGAATCAGTCAACTAACTGACCACCACTGATATTCCCGTTGTCGTATTCTTTTTGTTGGTGGTTGTTTTGGCCACGTTTTGCCATGTTTCAGTTTCGTTTTCGTTTACGTTTACGTTTTATAAGCCCGGTTGCTTGGTAACGGCTTTAGGTCAGTTTAATTGCGGTTAGAGCAGGCGGTAACTGAGCCATTTCCCTTAGCCTAATCGGACTAACCACCAAAAAGAGGGTATATAAGGGTATAACTACAACCAAGGCCAAAAGCATTATGCAAATTTTTAGTATATATTCGATGTTTTCTTTGAGATTCTACATTTTCTATAGCATATATAATGCAATTAATCAAATTATCAATAATTGTTTGCTGAAATTTTATATATATGTATGTACATTTATATTTATAAGTTAATTATCAATTTGAAGTGCTTTTAATATTATTTGAATATTTAACATTCAAAAAAATTGCAACGGCTATTTTTATAGCAGCTCTGATCTGTGTGAATGGCAACGTTGACACGTGAATGGCTACGTTTACAGCCGACTAGTAGAACAATCGGCTCGCGTACGTACAAAACAAAAAAATTTCAACTTTTTGCTAAGTAAATAAGTTGAAATACGGTTATTGTGCCACGCAATGAACAACGGAGCTAACGATGCTGCTGCCTCACACCGTGGCCGTGCTGCTGCCCAGCTAGACAGAGTCGCCACTGGCGTGGCAATAAACATTGACAGCGACAATGACGACAATGAGTCAACCACGGCAGAGCATGATTACCTGCTGCCAGCGCCGACGCCGCCCTTGTCGGTGGTAAGCTCGGCGCAGCCGCTAATAGGTCCAAGTGCAAGTACGAGCATTAATATGGAGCAAGCCAATCAGCAGCCGGGACGCAGCAGCAGCATCAGTGGTGGCCGTGCCACTGGGAGCAACATTCTGTCCACGCTCCTGGCCAGACAGCGCTCCTTTACGCCCGTCAGCAGCACACCTATGCGCGTGACCACACAGATGAACCGCCGTCTCCAGCAGTCGCGCAGCGTCGGTGCCAATAGCGGCAGTCTCGAAGACCCACCCGCAACGGCACCAGCAGCTGGCGCTGCATCGCCAGCCAATGTGCGTCAGCTGGGCTTCTGGCGTGTCAACTTCAACGAAATGTTCTCACTGTCCACTGCGCCCTCCACGGAGGCGTTGCGCTCGTTCATTGCACATTCCAATTTCCGCTACCAGCAGCCAACCACTGGCAATGCAGTGCCACCAGCAGCTAGCGCTCCTGCTCCCGGCGACAATACGCACATTTTGCTAAACCAGAATCAGAACGAGCCGGAGGCCAGCACCAGTGCGTCCATACCCACCCGTATGGGCGCCTACAGCAACGCTGGCATGGGTAGAAGCATTTCGCTGCGCGAGGGCGAAATGCAACAGGCGCGTCAGAGTCTAACAGGTCGGCACAATGCCAGCGTAATTGGCTTGACAACGCCGGCAACGGGAAGCATTAATCCACCTGCCTATGATGCCACACATTCCGATGCGATCGCTGCCGCTGATGCCGCCTCCTCCGCCGCCGCCTCAAATGGTGCGACGTTGGAGGCTGGGGGCAGCCCCAATGGCAACGGCAACGGCAACGGCAATGGCAATGCGGCGCACGAGAACAATGCCGACGATGATCACATTATAACGGACATGGTGGTTCAGGTGCTGAGCCACTTCGTGCGCTATTTACCCATCATTTGCATACTGCTGATCAAGTTCGTGCACGACCACCTGCTGGGCATACTCGATCTGCTCCTGCTGCAGACAATCATGTACAACCTTAATCGATCGGTGCGCAACCAAGTCGCCCGGCTGGCACAAAAGAACTATGCTGTGCTGCTGCGAGATGGCTGCATGGTGATCGTGGTGGTTGCGCTACGTCTATTCCTGGCCACAGCACCGCCGGATCCCCTGGGCTTAGTGGTGCCGCCGCCCAGGATCTATCAAACTCTGGATATCTCCACTACGAGCTACAAAATTGAAAATATCCACAGCAATGGACATAACGATAGTCCCTCAACCACGTTTCAGTCCAGCGCCGAGACGCCAAAGATCTTGGCCGACGATACAACCGTATCGAAGGTTATTCCGCTGGGCATGCTGCTCTACTATGTCGCCGTCAGCGATTTGCTGCTGAAGCTAATCACAATTCTCATCAAGATCCTCATCACCATGCTGCCCATGCATGTAATTCGACTGAAAGTGCGCGTAAGTCAAGCAAAAGTTCAGTTGGAATTCTCTTATCTCATCATAAAATGTTTAATCATTGTCAAACAAGGTACTTCAAGTACCTCTAGGTGCCTTCAGGTACCTTCTTCTATCATCAGCAGACTCTAGATTCTACTACGACTCATTTGAGTTGAGATTGTTCACTTTCCACTCACTCATTTCCCACTTAATCCCTCTCTTTAAAGGCACGTCTTTATGTATTGGTAGAATACATATCGCAGTTCTATCGCGCATTGGCTCCCATCACACAATGGTTCTTCTTCCTCTACGAGTCCTATTCGGGTCTGGAGGTTATATCGGGCGGTCTCTTCTCCTCCCTGTATATTGGGGCTAAGATCTTTGAGCTGCTGGAGCGTGGCAAGGCTCTAAAGAAAGCCGTTGCAACATTTCGGCGCAATATTGTAAGTTTATCTATTATCTGTATGTAGAAAACTATTTAGCTAACCATCATCTTCGTTTGATTGCGTCAGGACTCGGAGCGACCTCCCACAAAGGATGAACTCGATGCCGCCGGCTCTGTCTGTCCCATTTGCCATGACATCTACAATTCGCCCATAATACTGGAGTGCGGACATATATTCTGTGATGAGTGCGTCCAGACGTGGTTCAAGCGCGAGCAAACGTGTCCAATGTGCCGTGCCAAGGTCAGCGATGATCCTGCCTGGCAGGATGGCGGCACAACGTTTTTCCATCAGCTCTACTAAAAGCAAATCCATTGATATTTTTAACTAATTGATACTATTCATCTGTCTATCTATGTGTAAATAGCTTAATCTGGCATTTTCCGCAATGCTGCACAAATGTTTATTTAGTTTAACAGTTATTAATTATTAAATATATCTATTGTATTGTATTAAATGAGAAGGAAAAACTATTTAGCATTGCGACGTTTGGCGGTTGCAAATGACTGCGACTCGAAGTAGTCGCCATCGGTGCTGGTTGCCTTCTTGTTGATATCACAATGACGTTGCTTACTCACAATTTCCTCCAGAATCTCGCTGTCGCCCTTGATGAGGCGCGTCCGGCCAGTCACTGGGTCCACCTCACGGCGTATTTGGCTCTGGCGGCGCTGGTACTCCTCCGGTGTTTCCGGCGCGTGTGATTTACTGTTCATTAGTGCTTAAATGTGAGCGAAATGGAAACTTATTTGAGTAGCTGTTGTTAAGAGCCTAATGATGGCCTTGACCGACCTATTGGTATGGCGAAGTCATGCTCGCTTCCACTGTCCACCGTAGGCACTTGAGGTGCAACCTCTTCGGCAGGCGGCGTTTCTGCCTTTGCCTGCCTCTTGGATTTCTTTGCTTTCTCTTTATGCTTCTCCTTATGCTCTTTACGCTTGCTCTTGTGCTTTTTCTTAGATTTCTTTTCGCTTTTACCCATTTTGCTTAGCTAAAATGTTTACAAATTGATTAAAAAACTATCAACATACGAAACTGACAGCCACTGTTAAAAGATACCATAGTAAGCAAAAAGCAGTTCCGTTCTTAAAAATGTTAACTAACAGCTCTCTTGTAACGTCACATTTTCGGATTGTGCTCTGTTATGCCAGCTGAAGTTTGGCGGGCATTCAAACTGACGTTCGGCAAGTGCTCCAAAGCAACCATTTTGGCATTTACAGTACTTAGTACCAAATTCAAAATTTAATCAGCGTTACAATGATTAATTCTTTATTTTATTTGCTTAAAATAAAAAATTACAATCACACAATTTTGTTTTTAACCTTTCTGACTCCTGGTTAACATAATCCACAACAAAATAACCTTTTTCTGGCGCGTTGTTAACACTATTTGCTCGCCAATGTAAAAGCAGCTGTTGCTCTTTTGTTTACTTATCAAAAATAATACAATGCAAATGAAGTTATTGAATGAAAAATTTGAACAGACCTTTAATAAATCAAAAACAAAAGAATAACACTAATGTGCTTAATGTTTTTAATAAGCAGCGCATGATTTTATATATATTTCAATCTTAAAGAGAAAACGAAAGAAAATATATATGTATTAGAAAAATTCTTATTGAGCTAATTTTAATTTTAATTGAGCTGGTCACTCTGATCTTATGTTTTGATTTTGTATGGATCAGCTGATTTTCTATCGATTATTGAAGCGACAAGAAATCATTTACTTAATGAATTACCAATTCAATGGAATGGTGTATTGTAGATTAACGCAATAGGTTTGATTTTATAACACTTTGGGAACGCATTCAACAATTGTTTCTTTGAACGGCCATTCACCACGAAATTTTATTTGGTGTTGCAAAACGCCATCGGTTGAAACACATTTTACAGCACTAAATAATTTACGTAGCACGCCGATAAAAACCATTAAAATCAAAAAAGAGCCAAACATCTTGTCAACTGTTTACCAACTGGACGCGATTAACCGACAACAACTGGCCACGCAACTGAGAACCTACACCATCCGCTCCAAAACGGCGGCCGATTTGCCAAAACGCGACGAATTCGTGTTGTGGACAGCGCACACAAACACAAACACACGCACACCCACAAACAACATCAACGACCACGCAAGAAGCAAAAGGAGCTCAATTTTAAACACTACAACAACAACAACAGCAAACATTTTCGATTTGGCAACTAGACAAAATACAACAAAAACAGCAAGAACAACAGCGGACAAAAAGTGTGCAACGTGCACCACGCCAACATAAGTACAATAAGAATTCTAAGCAAACAGCGCCAAAGGCCAGGCAGGCAGCCGTTCGAATAGCCCAGCAGCTAGCCGCAAACCCAACAACAGCAACAGCAGAAACAACAACACAGATTGTCGCAACAGTCAAGAGGCATAACAATAACAAACAAGCAGACGTCCAGGGAACTGCCGCAGTTGAAGCACAGCATTAGCATGGAGAAGGTCGCAAGCAAACAATACGAATCGTAAGTGGAAACCGAAAATGGGGCAAAATCTTGGCTAGCGTTTGTTAGGTTATGTTCTAGTCGTGGGGCTGCAAGGCCCACAAAATTGCAAAAAGAAAAGGAAAACAAATTGCTGATTCGGTTCACTTCAGGTTCATATGAATCCCAGGCTTAATTTGCTCATGGTTTACCAAGCATCGTTACATTTGCTCCACATTTTCCAGTTATTTGAAATTTTCTATTTTTTTTTCCAAATTATTTGTAACTTCGAACTCTGATCTTTGACGCGGTTTGGACTAGACTACGTATGTTGTTCGTGCAGAGAACTTGTGGTTCAATTCGTCATATCACAGATCGCAGCTGATCCACCAAATTGGTTCCAACAATAATTTATTCAATAAACATTTGAAAAGAACCATTTTTTAAAAACATTTGCCTGCCCACTGCAACTAGTTGTCCTCCTCGTCGGTCTGGCGAAAGAGCACATCAGCCGTTAGCTCCTCGTTCTTATCACATGCCAGATATACGGGCAGCACGATCTCGCGGTCAAAGCCGAGCGCCATCAGGCGCTGTATGGCTGCCTCCTCGTCGGTGCTGAGCGCCTCCGTGAAGTTGGTCATCGGTTCGTTCAGCATTGAAATGAACTCCTCCTGATTGTTGCGTATTGCCTCAAAGGCAGTGGGATCACTGTCGCGCAGGTGCGTTAGCACCAGTTCCAGCAGTTCCGGATTTTGTCGTATCAGATCGCGCACATGCGCAAAATTTGGATCTGTTGCCAAATAGTGAAGACTCTCGGCAGTCTCGCTGATCAGACTCGATTCGTTGGCATTCGCGTGGCTTACGGTCTGGTTGATTACACCCGCATCGCTGGGTATGCCGGTGATTAGATATTCGATGGCGCGCTCTGGATGGTTAAAGCTGGCGCGTAGAGCAGCGCGTACATCTTGTTCTTCGTAGCCCATTAGCATCAGGTCGCGCACGCGCTGCTCATCCGGCGTAGCGGAGGGTCGCGGCGGCTCCACGACTCGCACTAGATCATTGTGCACGGACTTTGATTGTGGCTGTGGCTCCTTCGGCTCAGCTTCTTTCTTCTCCTGCGGTGGCTCCGCCACGTTGACGACCTTTTTGGTCATTAGCACTATAAACCTATCCTCCATTATGTTGTACTCAGCTATCGGCCGATCGTCCTGCATAATGCGACCGCTATAGATTAACTGCAAACTCTCTACCGGATGTGTGATCTCTGGTAATTCGACCAGCCGTTGCTTCAAATGCAAAACATTTTGTTTGTCGTCCTTTAGCTCCAGAGAGATTGATTTCTGGTCAAGCGTGCGTATGGTGAGCTTCATGTTGCGTTTAATAGAAATACATATATATATATAGTGTATATATATATATATATATATAAATATATATATATATATATACACACTATATATATGTGTGCTTAGATTGGTTTGCTGTTAAGTTTGAATTTTAGCTTTTGGCTGGGAAGAATTCAGAAATAAATAACAATCTCATGCGACAAACTAATCAAAAGTGATATGCTATCATCATCATTGCGTTGCAGGAAAATCTGGCCAGACCTCGTCGATAGCGATGACAGCGATGTGGAGAACGAAATAGATGTAGACAAATTGCCACCGCTGGAGGTGGGGCCCAACGAGAATCGCCTGCAGCACACATATTGCCTGTGGTTCTCGCGCAAGGGTACACAGCGAGCGGCCACCGACTATAGCAAATCGCTGCATGTGGTCGGACGGTGTGCCAGCGTGCAGCAATGGTGGTCACTCTACTCGCATCTCATAAGGCCAACGTCGCTGAAGCCCTATCGGGAGTTGAGTCTGTTCAAACAGGGCATCAAGCCAATGTGGGAGGATCCGGCGAACAGTAAAGGCGGCCAATGGGTCATACGTTTGCGGAAAAACAAAATTGAGCGTGCCTGGGAGAATGTCTGTATGGCTATGCTGGGTGAGCAATTTCTGGTTGGCGACGAAATCTGTGGCATTGTGCTGCAAACGAAGTATCCGGTAAGTGCCAATTTTTCCATATATCTCTTAAATATGTCCAGATAAAAGCCTGAAAGCCTTATGTACGTATGAGGGACGATCGTTCCATGCAATTGTGGCGCTATCAGTGCTGCGCAACGCCACAATATATATAAGTATGTATATATATTTATCGATATACTATCGATATTCGTGCCTTGTATTTACTTGCGGTGCCGTTTGTTTATATTTGTTTACTTAGCAATTGGAACGACGAGCTTCGGTTTTTCGCGAAATGTCAATCTTCTCTTGCCGGTGCAGTCTTTAATTACATTATTTATGCCGGTATCCATTCATAAAAGTGCGCACGTTGGTCAACTCCGGTTGAGCATTCAATGTAAACAGTGCAGAAATTAAGTTCCACAAACAAACCGGTATGCTGGTCTCGTGTTCGTAGTCGAAGTTGTTGTTGTTGTTGTCTTATGTAGCGGCATTTGCACGATGACGTAACGCCAATGCTTGGGTATTTTTTGGTACATTTGTGCCGATATTGCTGGTATTTTTTAGGCGTCGTGTCGCAACAAAAGTGAAAACACGAAAATAGAAACAAAAGAAGGCGAAGAAAAAACCGAAATTATTAAGTTTTGCAGCGATCTACTAATTGTGTCAAAGCTGGCGTAAATACACTGAAAATTTAAAAGAAAAGCGAACGTATGAAATAAACAACGCGAAGCTGAAATAATAGCAATGTAAACTTTGCCGCATCACCGTCTGTGTCATTTCTATAAAGAGAGAGCTACAGAGATTGAGAGAGAAACTGTCAACAAACGCGAAATACTACAACCAAGCGTAATAGTAAAACGAACGAATTCTCCCAACTGTGTTGCGAGCAACAGCGCAATCGCACTCAACACATATTCCACAGGCAAGAGCAGAGCGAATTGTCGCTTCGGTCTTGCCTGCACCGGAAGGCGACGCGTGTTTCAGATTGACGATAGCCAGCAACGCGTCAAGTATGCTTTTTAGCAACGTGCGCGCAAAACAATAGGCGACAAAGACATACATAGCTACAACAAAGTAACGAACGTCAGCAAAGAGATAGAATTGGAAAGAGAGTGAGTGAGAGAGAAAGAGAGAGAGAGTAAATGGATGCTTGCCACCCACAGCACTAGCGCTGAGCAAGCCGTAGCGAATGTGTGAAGTGCCCGCCGACTAACTCACTCACACATATTAGCACACAAACACACTCACACAACCGCAATCGACCAACTCTCGCACGCGAAACACAACAAAACGGAACGTGAAGAGAAAAAACGCCCACCGTGTACCCCTTCCCCCTCCGTTCGCTGCTAACTTGTGTTACCGTTGCCAGAAGCAACCATCACGTCACAGTCCCCTAAGCGGCCGAAGAAGAGAGCCTCCGTTGGAGCCCTGCGCAGAAATCGATTTTTTTTTTGGCAATCCTAGTACGTGCTTCGCTTACGAAGTCAACCTCAACCATAATTCGTTTAAAACACAGACACATTGTGTCCAAATGTATGCAAACGAGGCCTAAGCGCTGCAAACGCACTGCAATTGCGAATTCGTGTGAATAGCTGAAGCCAGCCGAACAGGTTAACTGCAACGCGATCGATCGGCAAAACCGATGCCGAAAACGAAAACGACACTCACGCTGCCGCTGCCCCACCCACCCTCGCCACCTGTGTAACTGTGAATGTGAATGTGAATGCGTGCGCAAAAGCAACGGCGATCGGTGGCAAACGCAGCAAAAGCTGTTTATCGACAAGTGCACAATAAACAGCCCAAAATAAAGTGAATAAAGCAAAAAGCAAATAATAAAAGTGTGCTAAAAAAAAAAAAAGTTTTTCGGGCATAAATCCTACGCATTGTTCAACAATAAATATATCTGTGCACAGGCAGCAGCTAAAATATATATTTATTTATATATGTACATATATAAACGTAATTTCTTGTTGCCGTTGCTTAAGCAATCGTCGTGAGTCATAATTTTTAACGTTTCTGTTGTTGCTGTTCACCACTTGACTTGGCTGCCTGGCATTGAGGTGCTTTCTAGCTCTGCTCTGCTACTGCCACTGTCGTCGCTAGTCGCTCTCTTTGCGGGCTCTCTTGAGCGCTAAACACGCGCGCCGTTAACGAAAAAGGCGAAAAGGAAAACGATATATAAAATATATATATATATATTTAAATATATATATATATATTTATATACATACATATATCTGTGTGTGTGCTTGTATTATTAAGCAAAAAGTGAGGTGCGTGCAACAAACAAAAAAACAAAAAAAAAACTAAGGGCAAATGCTCAAAGAAGAAGTCGTATTTATTTAGGGCATGCGAAATACCATTTAGCGGCCACAAAAATCTACGAAAAATCAATAGTCGTCACTTTGTAAGAAGCAGAAAAATAGAATTAGCAAAACGCGTGCAAACAAGTTAAGCAACAAACGAGCGACGCTACAAAAGTTGACAGTTAATTGCTAAACGAACACACGAATATAACAAAGCTTACGTAAAAGCTCAAGTGAAACTGTAAATGCAGTTGCAACTGCAATCGCATTTTTCAATCTGCCATTAGCTAAATATACGAAAAAAAACACAACAAAAAATACAAAAAAAAAAATAACAAAAATCAACGAATTAGGCCGTAAAACAAATTGAAAATAAACAAAAAATAAATAAAAATCAACTAGTTTTGCTTCCCCGCTTGAAGCTCTGTCAAAAACGCAATGACGAAAGACAGATTAGCCGCCCTGCACGCCGCCCAGTCGGACGACGAGGAGTCGGAAGATGTGGCCGTCAACGTGGATGGCCATGATTCGTATATGGATGATTTCTTTGCCCAGGTAGAGGAGATACGGGGCATGATTGATAAGGTCCAGGACAACGTGGAGGAGGTGAAAAAGAAACATTCGGCCATATTGTCAGCTCCACAATCGGATGAGAAAACCAAACAGGAGCTGGAGGACCTAATGGCCGATATCAAGAAGAACGCGAATCGTGTGCGTGGCAAACTCAAGGGCATCGAGCAGAACATTGAGCAAGAGGAGCAACAGAATAAATCATCGGCCGATTTGCGTATACGCAAGACGCAACACTCGACCCTGTCGCGAAAATTTGTCGAGGTCATGACCGAATATAATCGGACCCAGACCGATTATCGAGAGCGCTGCAAGGGCAGAATACAGCGTCAGCTGGAGATAACGGGACGGGCGACCACAAATGAGGAGCTCGAAGATATGTTGGAGCAGGGAAATCCAGCTGTCTTCACCCAGGGCATCATCATGGAAACGCAGCAGGCCAAGCAAACGCTGGCCGACATCGAGGCCAGACACGCGGACATCATGAAGCTGGAGACGTCCATCAAGGAGCTGCACGACATGTTCATGGACATGGCAATGCTGGTGGAGTCGCAGGGCGAGATGATCGATCGCATTGAGTATCATGTGGAGCACGCTATGGACTATGTGCAGACAGCAACTCAGGATACTAAAAAGGCGCTCAAATATCAAAGCAAAGCGCGACGAAAGAAGATCATGATACTGATATGCTTGACTGTGTTGGGTATCTTAGCGGCTGCATATGTTAGCAGTTATTTCATGTAAATTGATGCAATTACTTAAATTACACATACACACACACACAGACAACATTTACATACAAACACAAGAACACACAGACACACACACAACATATATACTCACATACACACACACACTATCGATGTCTGTTTAGGATGTTGTGCAACCCACCCCGATATGATTCAGTATATGTTATAATTGAAATACATAAAACAATTTAAGCGGCCCTTGCCAGTGAGTTAACATAGAAACACATACACACACACACACACACTTGATACTTTAGGCTCTATAATTAACAAAAAAGGATAAAAAATATATACATATATGCATTATATAGCTAATTTGTATGATTAGTTTAGAAACCTTGAGAGTCTAGCGGCAAAGTGCGAATATTTGTTGTTATAAAACGCAGACGACCGCCTGAGCGAAGGATATGCCTATCCTAGCGCTCAACTCCCACACACATACACACAAATATAAGGATTAATATATATATACACATACATACATATATACATAGATATACACCTAACTGGCCTAGTAACATTTCAAATCGTTTAATTAGCCAACCGAAAATAAATGCCGATTAAAACAGAACCGAACAAACCAAACAAAAAGCAATTATATATAGTCTAAATAATATATATCAAAAAGCATACAAACATATATATATATATTCATATATATGATAGAAATTGCTACTGAAAGTATATACAGTAAAGAAAAAGAAAAAAAAAAAACAAAAACAAAAGTAATTGCAAAAGCAACATGAAATTTTATTGATTATTGTTATAATGCGAAGCAAACTCAAAATTGCAACAAAAAAAAAAACAAAAAACAAAATAATATTGATATAATATATATATAAACACTTTTTTAGTAGTTTTTGCTTTGCATACATTCAAAACATTTAAAACAAATGCATCTTGTTAATTTTTTGTACAATTTATCGTTTCCGTTTATCAAGATATGCATTTAATTTTTTATTTGCCCTCAAAAAAAATTCTAACAAAAATCTCAATTGCTTATATACACATATTTGTAGATTCTCTCTTTCAAAAAAAAAAAAAAAAAAGAAATGAAAAATAAAAAAAAATTTAAAAGAAAAGCAAAGAAAATTCAATGAAACTCACTCAAAAAATCTCTCAGTACGCAAATCTCATGCAAATGCTATGTATATTAAACTCTAGTTAACTTCTTGAATAATATTTATTAAACAATTATTAATGATATATATATATATATATAATAACTATAGTGACTATTTACTTATGCTATTTACCCAATCGTGTTCATATGTATTGAATGCACATTACATAAATTATACACAAAAAAACATATAGAGATTTACCCAACTCGTATATACATATACATATATATATATATAGAATTCGTATATCAATTGAGGAAGCACATAATGTATATTTTGATGAAATGCTATATATATATATATATACGCCACAGACAGACTCAAATGAATCGGCAAACTGTAAAGTCAAAGCTAATTTTTGTTTAGTTTGTTGCGCATATAAATGTTCAACATTTATCTCAATCAAAACGGGTTTTTTTCTGTTTTCCTTAGTTTTTTTTTGTTTAAGCATTTCCGTTTAACAACATTTTCTTATCTCTATTGCAAAACCAAATTGCTGGCTATCAAGAAAACATAGTAAAGACAACTCGATACGTTTCTTAAAGCAACATTTTTAGCAAAATCATTATTAAATTCTCTCAGCTCGCACACACTCGCAGTAGCACACACATGCACACACATATGCACACCCACGCATCTGATACACCTAACACATTTTGCCTTGCAATATTAACCCACTTATTTATTTCTTTCTTTCTTTTTTTTTGTATTTGTTTGTTTTGTTTAAAAAACTCAACCCCTATGACTAACAACAACGCCAACCACAAACAACAATCGGAAATTTTATTATTTAACCCAACTGCATGCCAAATCGTTCAAAAATAAATCTGCTAACTTTTATTTATATATATACATGCATATATATATTTAAAAATATATTTATTTATACATTTTTGCGCTGTAAACTACATTCATGCTCATAGTATCAAGGCAAGCAAGTAGCATGCAAAAACAAAACTTATATTTTCATTAAAATAAAACATAAACAACTACAACAAACACCTGAAATGTTTGACAATGAGCAATGCTTACGCCTAAGTACGAAATGCACCTAAAAAGCACTTCTATTTAATGAAAAAAAAAAAAAACAAACAAACAAACAAACAAAAAACCAACAAAGACAACAACAAACAGAATGAACCAGAGTTAAAACATAATTTCTAGTCCACTGTGAATGCAACTGCAAGCACGTTGCACGTTTCTTTGATAACACCTTAAACGAGAGTATATTTGCAACAACTGTCACCCAACAACCACAACAACAACCACCGACAACCAACAACAACAACAACAACAACTTCGTATTATGGCAGTCAATCAAGCTGCGTCAGCCTTTAGCCGCATTCAATGTGTTTTCTCATGCCCAATTAACAAAAAAAAAAAAAAACATAATTGCATTAAACGCGACTCCGCCGTCCAGCCTCGCCACAAAAACAAAAAACAAAACCAAAAAAACAAAAAAAACCTAAAACAACGAAAATTGTATAAAGAAAACGTCAAAAATTACGTATAAACCCAAAGTGTTTTGCCACGCGGGATTCCCAGCCTTAGCGCCAACGTCTCCAACGCCTCTCCCCACATGCAGCTGCGATTCGCCATTCCCCCAATAGAGGTGAGTAATTGTCTTTTCTTTTTTTCCAATTTAAGCATCTATCTACATATATATTTTGCCAGTTGAAAGTCTCGTCACCCCCACAACTGCAGCATTCGCTTAGCGATTTATGAATGCATATGAATATTTTCATATGTATATATTTCTATATGAATGCCAGCACATTGTGTTCGCAATGTCAGAATATCTGTAACGCCCAGTTTACTTTGTGTCTAATGCGCACTTCCAGCGCTATAAATTATCTATAAACAAGTAAAAGTATTTGACTAAAAGATACCCTAATAGGTGTTATCTTTAATAATAAGAAATAGAAGTAGAGTAGCCAAAAAGTATCTATGTATGAGATATATGCTCAAGTAACTGGTACTGATTGGTATTAATCAACTAAATGGAAATAGAAATAGTTATCGATAGTTTGAAAAATGATTAGATCTGCTCATCTACTTTTTATATACTTCTGAGATATATACGATTGGACAGCGCTAGATCGAGTCAGTAGTTGATCATGCCAAAGAAAATATATATATAATATATTTGATATATAAATATACTTTATACAGACAGAAGGACGAACAAGATCTCAACAGTTTAACACTATAAAAAATATAGTTTATGGGTTCAACCATGCCACCCTCTGGCTGTTACATAAATTTCAGCAAAATTATTATACTCTGAACTAAAATTATATTCAAGTTATATTAGGGTATACAAGTATTCCATACATGTTAAAAATAGAATGTCAATTATATTATGCACGCAATTGAACGGAGCGCAAAATTAATTGGGTTCGTGAGAGTTAATATGCCAATGATTAGATTGTAAATAAATTCAATTGAGCAATTTAGATGGGGAAACTATATATAAATATAATGGGAAAACTATAGAAATTATAAAATTAAGTGTCATTATAAATTGCAAATAATGGAACCTATTGAGCGTAGATCAAGTAATGTCAATAAATTGCACTTCTTATCAATGATTTTCAAAAGGAAATGTTAGATTAATGATAACTTGAAATAAGAATTGAATACATATAATGTATAGAAAAAAAGTGATTTTGCTCAAATTTAATATCTATCCATCAAGTAATCTTTATTCTAAAAATTGTTATTTGTAATCGATTTTTTATTCGTTAAACTTCAGCCCACACTCGCGAAAGTTAGCACATTTTGTTACCCATTTATCTTCTATATATATATATATATATATATATATATATATATATATATATATATATAATATATATATATTGGTGTTGAAATCTGTTTTTTGAGATGATCTCATGTTATCGAGTCATTTATATACATATTTATCTTTAGAGTTTCGAGTATCATTGAATGTTCATTTCATATTTATAGATCTTGCTCAACTTTTCGACAGTCATCATCATCATCATCTTTCCTTTCACAGCTCTCGCAGTACTGTTTTATATTGGGCTCGTTTAATCTGCGTTTCATTAATCTATAAAGCTCGTTCTTCAACATGCATCATTTACTCCCCACTTCCTGTTCCTAAATAAAGTGACTGACCCTAATGTGCCTTAGACATGCACCACCCACATTTACGAGTGTTTCGAATTGAATAGTTGAGTCATCCACGCGCTTGAACTGCCCATCATAAATGGACAGAACCAGCGATAAATGTAAAAGAGAAAACTATTTACATTTTGTGTTTATTAGTTATTAAAAGCTTATTATTCTAATAAAAAAAAAAAAAAAAAAACTTCCAATGAGTGAATCATGCGATAGGCAAAAAATTGAGTGATAAGAACGTTTTTTTTTTGTCAGATTGTGAGGCAACAAAAAAAATATATGTGAATTTTGTTTTATAATATTAACCATTCGTCGTGAACTTGAAAGTTTTATGAATGGTTGAAATAATAAAGCAAAATTTATTTATTGCTTTTTTCCCCTAATTTTCTCTACTTGAAGTAAAAAGCTGAACTGTGAAGCTATTAATTTTTACACTCTTCCTCAGTTCCGTTGTCTGTCTGGCCTCTTGATTGTATTTCTGAGTGTGCGTGTGCGTGTGGTATATGTATTTGTGTCGGCATTCGTCATTCATTGTTTGCTTTTTGTAATACTCTAGTCCAAGTGGGAAAGTCGTTTATGTGCTGAATTATGGGTCAAAGGGTTAAATGTGTTTAAAAACAACAGTATCTAAATGTGATTGTGAAGATACTTGTATAAAACTTATCACATATATCCATATATATACGATATATATCGATATACATTATGCCCTTTAAAGGGTATCTTGTGAGTTCATACTCAATTGAGATCTAACAAGCATATTTCTTGTTAGTTTTTTGTTTTTTTTTTTCCCTTCAGTCTTGAGTTTGATGACTGCCGCAATGCAACACGGTGTCTTACCTTCAAAGCCCTACCCCACCCACATCGTTCAACGTGCTCGTCAGCAGCAACCCGCATCGAGTCATGAAATCAATTTATGTATGTATTTAGCTTTTCTGTTGTTTGCTTCTATTTTTTTTTTTTTTTTTTTTTCATTGCCTTTGGCCATCTGTACGCTTAGTGGACTTTATGTGCGTGTGAGTGTGAGCGCTTGTTGGCCAAGACCATGGCAACCATTTTTGCCAATTCACTAAACACCCAACTCTTTCTGTCTGGCTATTTCTATTTTCTACTTTACTGTGTGTAACGTTGGGCATTTTTTTTTTCCACGCCGCCCTTTCCCAGCTGATGAGTCATGTACTCTGGGAACTGAACATTTTTTTCTTTAGATTGACTGTGTACATTCAATTGATTCACATGACTTTTTCTTGCAAAAATAACTCAGTTCGAACTTGAATTTGGTCTGCTATTGTATGAAGAAGTATTGGGCTTTATTGAATGCAACAAATGAAACAGAAACAGGCGTCTCTCAACCCAATGAGTGTATCAAATCCAACTCTTGCCCAGCCTCAACAGTCGGCTAATCTTCCTTCTAGTATTTATGGAGCCATCAAATGATGACTCCTCTATACTTCACCTTTTCTATAGCCCTCTCTAACATCGTCTTTAGTTTAAAATTCTTTGTCAAGAGCATTTTAATAGTAGACAAAAATTTATTTCAATTTCTATTTTATTTCTTCCAATTTCTTTTGGATTTTAATTTTACATTTGTCAAAGGAGAAAGAATTCACAGCAATCTTTAATTGAAAAGTCGGCAGTTATTTAACACTTTCGAGGTAGGCTTTGTGCAACATTTAATTATATATTGATTTTTTTCGTCATTGAGGGAATCGAAACCAAAATTTGAGCCTATTACTCAACCACTCCTAGCAGAGCAGGCTGCTCTAACTCCACTATATAAACGTATTGATTTTGTTGTTGTCGTTGTAAGTGTTGTTTTTCTAAGAGCAAACAATTTTGTTAATTGAAAACAAATTTAGAGAGAGCTGTCGGGGCAGGTCAAGCCTCGAGGACGAGCTCGCACATGGAACCGTTTCTATGACCCAAGGGTGCAATCGGTGTAACCAAACAATGATCTATACATAGAACAGCATGTGTGTATGTGTGAGGGTGTGAGTGTGTAAAGAGTTGGCAAAGTTAGCTAAACTATTTTAATTGCCTATGCTGTATAATATGCGTTTGCAGTTTTCTGCCATTTTTCTTAATAATAAATACAAATTGATATTGAAATATTTTATATTTAGACTAATTGAAATGTCTGCAACTCGGACAAATGTTGACTATCTGCTTGGATATGATATGTTGGCTTTTGTTTTAGGTACTTCTTTCTGTTAGAACTGGTCTTTATTAATTTAAAAACTGATCTTATCGATTTTATGGGCGTGACAAGTTAAAGGAGTTACATCGTATTACACTATTCCGTTCCACGCACCCAGACAAAAAAAGAAAAGCATTGCCTACAAGCAGAGGCACTTCTTGACCCTTTTTTTTTTTGTTTCAGTTCATTCGCCTGCTCGGCAACAGGACCTTTGACTGCCTGTCCGTTACTAACTGAATGTATATACGTGAATTTCATTTGATTTTGCAGCAGCAGCAACAACAGGGAGCACAGCAAGCGTAAGGCGAGTGCCTTGACTGTTAACGAGCTGCCCATTTGAAATGGCAAACGGACTGCAGTCGGGGCAGTTAGTGATTGTTTTAAAGTTAAAATAAAGTTGTTTTTTTTTTCATTTTGTTTATTTATTTATTTTATTTTCCTTTTACAAGCTTTCAAGGTGCTCGAGTGAGTTTGCTGCGAGAGTCAGCGAGGCGAGGCGAGTAGAGAAATTTCCACAATTTCGTTGTACATAATTTTTCATTTAAATTCCATGCGCTTTGCCAACATCAACTTCAATTTCCTTTCTCTATTTTATTATTTTGGGCTACGGAAAATTTTTTTTCGTTAATTTTTATTTTCTGCAAAAAAAAAATAGAATAGGGAAAAGTGAAAGTTCGAGTTTATGCCTCGTTAACTGTTAAGTATGCCACAGCTATTATTTAAGCTAGAAAAATTGGTATTCTAATGCATGTGCATATATTTTGGCAACGCGTTAATTGTACAAAGGACTTAGAGCTCTGCGCCATGACAAATGTCCCCAAAACTTTTGATTCGATTAGCAGCTTTTAGTTTGGCGTCGTTGTTGCTGTTGCTGTTGCTATTGCTGTTGTTGCTGTTTTTGCACGCCCTTGTCTGAATCTCTAATTAAAATGCGAAAAGCTCCCAGAAAGCTGAAATGAATTGCAAGCAACAGCGCAATCAACGAAAAAGCACCAACTAATTAAGGAAGTGAGTAAAGGGGCAACGCACAGAAAGCCCTGACTAAGGTGGCACTGTGTTGGCTCCAAGCCAAAAGACGCAACCAAGAATTGTGGCTAACTGTTTTCAGTGTGCATGGAAATGTAGAAAAAAGCCTAGCAGACTTTAACAAAGCAACAGTCAAAAATAGAATAGAGAAACAGAGAGAGAGAGAGAGTGAGGGAGAGAGAGAGAGTGAGGGAGAGAGAGAAGGAGAGACAGAATGAGCGTCCTTTGGCGTGGAAGTATTTTCAGGGACTGGCTATGTCAATAAACTAACTACATAACCCTTTCATTCCTTTACATTGACTTGGCAAATAAGAAAAATGGAATAGATACAAGAAGATAGCGTCCGGAAGGAGTTTGGAAAGTCAGGGAGGTGCAGAAAGCTGACGAGTCAGAAAGAGACAACAAAGACATACATATATATAATAGTTGAGGTCTTATTCAAACAACAAAATTCCCTTTTGATGATATAAAATAGTTTCGAGGTCTGTCACATGATATAGTAATTTGATCCTATGACTGTGATAAACAGTGTGATAAAAGAAATGAAATATCTATGGGTATAATATTTCAATGATTTTCATACATAAGCAAATTCATAAGCGCATTACTCGCTGAGCCCACTTAAGCTGTACTACTTAATATATTTTATGCATCCGCTGTGCACAAAGAACTTTTCGAAACGTTGCTCGTTGCTCATAATAGAGAATTTCAACTTGTAAGCTGCAGTTGGCCAACTGACATGAACTAAGAGCATTTCTTACAGCTAATCGCTTTGCCCCCACAAAGCCACCCCCGCACACACACACACACACACTCAGAGAGACCAACTCACGTTATTCATTTAAGCCCTCGTTGAATGTTTTAGTAGCTGCAGCGTGTCAGGCGTTTAATTTGCTCCTTTTTATTCTCTCGCCTCGAAACTACTATCACTGTCAGTTTGGTAGCTGCTGCTGATATTGGATATTTGGACTTTTATTGTTTCAACGTCCAGTTGCAGCTGCTGCACTGGCTATTGGTAATGTAAGAGCTATCGAAAGAGCTATCATTGGCTTTGAAGAGATGATTAATAATAGATAAGATGATTTGAGAAAGATAATCTTAAACTAACACTTTTTCTTTAGTTTTGCAACTAAATCAGCTTTGCTTCAGTTAATCAATAACAATGGCTTACATAGTAATTTCAAAGCTACTTTTGAAGCTTAATAAACCAAGCTGTGCTTGCTTGCCTGCTACAAACTCTCTGCCTGGCAACTGTGTGTGTTGAGATATTTTAATTAATTACCGACTCTGCAGTTAGTATGCAAATTATTTGTAAAGCGTAGACTTGTTGAGATTTTCAGATTACCAAGGCCTTTGTTATGTGCTAATTAATAATATTTCAAGGCCTGTGCCCAGTTAATACGCATCCTCATTATATGAGCAAAAACAACAACTAGGTTTTTTCATTAAGATTATCTTAGATAGTATAAAGCAAGCGAGTGTCGCCTTTAAAAGCCTTATTAATTAAAAAAAAATGTTTTTTGATTGTAATATTTTGAGCGTAAGCCACAGGAACGAATTTTACACCGAACATTTTATATATTTGTATTTATTATGCTGTTTACGAGTTCCCTTGTCTTTCGCAATGTGGCCCAATTTGTCCCGGGTGTTTCCTGGGGGCGCGTGTACGTTGTAATGGCCGACTGTCGACTTCCTTCCGTTTTTTTTTTCCGGCCTGTGGCGGCCATTTTCTCAGTTATATTTAACTTTAACAGGAATTTTATACATATATGTGTATAAATATATATGTATGTGAGTGTGTATGTGTGTGTGTGTGTGAATGTAACTTCACTTATGGCTGACATCATATTTATTTTATTATTGTTTAACTCTAAATGGCCGCCGTCCGCCATGTTTGCCAATATCAAGTTTATTGACATGCAAACGAAGACAAAAGAATCGCTAACTTGCGAGGAGGTCCTGTTACACATGTACGCGGTCACAATGTCAACCGTAGAATTGTAAACACCGCAACACAGTGGCGGGAGGTACCAATCTACACACATACCACAAACAAACACACATACACAAAATTAAGTCGGCATGCGCCTTTCGATGAACCAAACATGAAACTGCGCAAGCTCTCCGTTTCTCCCTTGCGCCCAACAATCAAAATAATCCATTTCGCTTGCTATTTTAAACATGCGCAATAACAACAACAGCAAAAGCAGCGGCAGAGGCAGAGGCAGCAAATCAAAAACTGAACGCACACACACACACACACACACTTATACAGACAAACACACACGCACAGTTGGACACAGCCACGCGTTAACACGCAAAAGCCGCTCTTTTGATTTTCGCTGAGCGCATGACACCCCACATTGAGCGAGCTTTCTTTTCAGTTCGCTCTTGCCCATTGCTCTCCCACTGGCTTGGCTCAGTCGGCTATGTTTTTGAATTGTCATTGGCGCACAGTGATTTGTTCTTTTGTTATATTATATTAAATTATATTATTGCATATTATATATATATATTCTATATTATACATGTTTTTCTTTTGATAAATACAATTTTAATATTTTGCAAAATATATTAAATTATTTTTATATATAATATTTATTCATTGCCAAATTGTACGAGACTGCAACCACTGTGCGATGTTCCTCGCTGTGCTGCTTCTGTTTGTTTGCGATTGTATGTGTATCTGTTGTGTGTTTAAATATAAATATGTACATAAACTTTTGTGTGCCACTGTGTTAATTTTCACACACTCAAAATGGAGACCAAGAACAACGTCAAACAAGCAACAGAAGCAAAATATACCGCAGCAGCAGCAGCAGCAACAACAACTTTTTGTCGCTATGTCGTGTCCTCAGCTCCTTTGAAATTTCTAACCCTGCCGCCCGCTCCCGCCCAACCGTCTTGCATCCTTCCCAAACATTTTGCAAGCCCCACCCGTTTACCACTTCCTGTTGTGTCGCGTGCTAGTTTACGCATATGTATGTATGTGTGTGTGTGTGTGTGTTTTTTATTTTTGTTATACTTTTTGTTGTTTCTCGTATTATGCTGCACACGCATACACACAGACACACGCACACCAGTTTGTATATATATTTATATATGTATATGTATATATACAGCTTTATATGTTAGCCCCATCCTTTTGTGTTGCCATTTTTACTGCTACCGCTGCTGCTTCGGCTGCTCTTTTCATGTGCATGTCGTGCCGTATGGATGGATGTGTTTGTGTTTGAGTTTAATTGCCGTGCTTTGGAAGTAGGCTACAAATTTTCAGCGTCAATTTGACAGCCTAATGCCCAGACTAAATGCTATTTATAGCATGAATTTAGTCGAGGACTAATCAGATTTAACCTGGTCAGCTATTGGGAAAGGTTCCAGCCCAACACCGCTTGGCGCTGGCGGTCACAGTTATCCCATTATCGTTACTTAGGGGAAGTTCGAGGTGTGCGCGGGCGTGTGCTCAAAGTGGACTACTTTAAGCCAACACTTGTTTTCGCAACGAGCTGCAGTAATGTGGCTTCAGTCTTACACTAACACCGACGCCCACGCCCACGCCCACGCCCAAGCCAAGACCAACAGCAACAGCAACATCCTCACCAATGATAACGTCAAATGCTATCCTCTTATCGCCACGGGCATATCATTTAATTTCCACATTATTTGTCACAAAATGACTGGGGCTTGTGGACGTGGCCGTGGGTGGGTGTGTGGGTGTGGGTGGTCTGTGATAGTGGACTAATCTGGCCGCCAGGCAGGCAAACATAAAATGTGCTATTAATTAGTTTTTCCGATGCTGCCCCCAAAGACCGTCGCAACACCAACAAAAGAGCAAAAAAATAAAACTTTGTTTTGTTTCTGCACACGAGCAGAGGACAGCAATACAGAGACACACTGCGAATGCTAGTGCGAGCGAGATGAAGCGTTAGGTACAGCCAACGCATAGGATATCGAAAAATTTTCCAACATTTTCTTGTTGTTTTGCTGTTGTTGCGTTTTGTTGTTATTTAGCTATCTGTGCACATGAATTGTAATTGCTCTTTGCTTGCCTTTTGCGTTTTGTGCGTTTGTCCTTTGGGGTGCAATTAGATTTGACACTAAATTATTCTCCATGCGCTTGACAAGGCTAAAATTAATCATACGCCATGTTGGCGCACGCAAAATACTTCCCCAATTACTCATTGCACTGTTTACCTAATCAACTGTGAGTCAGCCACGCCCCAGGTGAGCACTCGTCTGACTATTTGCGGCAGCTTCTAATAGCTAGAATGCTGTTCCGATCGATTGATTGATTGATGGCTGCACACTTTGATAGATGGCAAAAGCATATACAAAGGCTTGCCATAAATTGATTTGAGTTACGGTTTATTGAACTCCTCGTCCGAATACAGCCAGTGAAAATGGCAACATCTTGATGAAAATATTTCATAAGAAGTTGTTCAAAACAAAAAGTGAACTGAAGAGAAAAACAACCTTTGCCAATGTCGCTGTTGCTGCTTATCGTTTCTTGCTGCCAATTTGCATATGGTTCAAGTTCTTAATTTGACTATAAAACTCACAGCATATCTAGACCCGGTTTCATGCGCAGTTCATTGCGAGTTCAAGTCGAAAAGCGGTTATCAAACTTTTACAAACCGTTTGCCATGATCGATACTTTAGTCTAGATTAACTTGAAATTCATATCTAAAATATGAAGTGAAGAATTGTCTATGTTAAGGGAAAATACTGTTTGTTGTTTATGTTTTTATTATGTCTTAAAATTTGTATCTACTTTTATTATAAAGCGCATTCAGTATTCGTTTTGTAATTGTCTATTCGCTACTTAATTTCAAGGGCAACTTATATCAAAACAAAAATTGTTTAACGACTTTTGTGTTTTGCTTTTGGTTTTGGCTTTTGTTTAGCTGTTGTTTTCTGGTTCTGGTTCTGTGCTGTTTGTCACCTTGCTGAGTGCGCGACCGGTTGCGATGACGGCATTGAGTTACTTGACAGCTGGTGTCTTTTATCAGCTTGTCTCGACTTTCATATTCTCATTCTCTCGCTATCTCTCCTTCTATTTGGTATGGAAGTGGCAAACGACTTTCAGCTGTCAGCGACCTTCTCCAAATACAAATTGCCCCCGCAGCGACCTTTGGAGCCCATCCAGCCAGACGTCTTTTCACTGCGTCTCTCGTTCATATTGTTAAATAATTTACATCTTTATAAATGATCACATATGATGGCCCCAGCCGCATGAACAGTATTCAATCTTCGCTCGCAACTAATGAGTTTCTTCTCTCTCTCACTCTCTCTCGCTTCGTCTCTCTTAAAAGCGTTTCCAAGTTTATTTTTTTGCCATGGCTTTCGTCTTTGTCTTTTAGCTGTCAACAGAGATTTGGCCAGCCAACTGGGGATAGTAACGAGATTACTCCCACTTCCCTTTGGCTTTATATGCGCGCCAGTTTATTTATTTTTGTTGTGTCAACTTAATGGAATTGTTAATGTCAGGCAGTGAATATATTTTTTCTCATATTATTTTTCACTCTATGCATAAAATATTTTTCTCGCCCAAGCGAAAGAAGGAAATTCAACTTTCAGCTAAAACATTTTCAAGCACACAGGCCACAAAGCAATGCAGTTTGAATGAGGGTTCGGAGATGATGAGGCTACTTGAAGCGGCATTTGTGCATCATTTACAATAATCGCCTCGTCGACATTGCGACGCTGACCCATTTGCCCGTCACAGTGCTGCTGGCATCATTAAAAGCAGATTCTGCGAATCTGACTTTGTGGCACTTAATGTGAAAGAGTCTGGTAGCCACAGTGAGGCTTGAGATTGTATAATATGTGCAATGCATATATATTATAAATCTAAAAATAGAAAAGCGATAGCAATAAATTGCTCTAAATGCAAATTTCTGATTAAAATCGGTAAGGCAGGTGCTTTTCTGTGAACCTATTTATAAGGTTTAACTATATATTAATGCGAATAGAAATTATAATGGCAAAGGCTTGCATAAGTTCTTCACTTGGCAATATATACAAATATATAAAAGCAATTAGTCAAATAACTAAATAGTTTAATACTGATAGAGCAGCCTGCAAAGGAAATATAAAGAAATATCTTCTGTCTGAGCTGAAATACTAAATGTCAAGAATGAATAAATGTTTCGAATGTTATGATTCAACTTTAGAAACACAATAAATCTTGGTAGGCGAAACAGAACATGAAAAGATATTATAAATTAAATTTTTATCTAATCTTCTCTTTCAAAACAATTTATTTTAATCATACAACCAGATTTGGTTCTATAAACGCTTAACATTTCAAAGCTTTGTCCACTGCTGAAAGGCTCTTTAGCGCAGCTTTCACTGTAGTCCTGAGTACAATCAGCTTTTCTGTGTGTGTGTGAAGGACTTTTACGATGCTGTATCCTTTTTCTGTTTATTGCTGTTGGATTTGAGCGTTAAACGCATTAAGATTTTTACCATCTGCTGCCGGCGCTGACAGCACTAAAATCCAATTAATTATGCAACGAAACACGAGCCGCGTATTATTCATTGCTTATTTTTAGTTGCTGTCTAGTTGATTTTAAACAGATTTAATTAAATTAAAGTGCATACAAATTGCGCGCTATTTCTCTCTTCATTTGGGTTTTAATTTAATTTGTATTTGTTATAAGTCGGCAAACTGTGTACTTCGTTCGTCCGCCTCCGCTGCGCCTCCACCAAAGGCCGTCAATCATCATCACCATTATTATTATTATTGTCGTCATCGTTATCAAGCTGAGCTTGTCTTTGAGCTTGACCGCCAGTTTGCGACGATTTGCTTTAATTTAGGCAAAGGAAAAAAGAAAAGCTGAGAAAAATATGAAACACGTCGAGCAGCTGTGCTTAAGGAAACCTTTACCATGCCAAAGGGGCTAATCTAAAAACTGGAGCGCTCTGCGTCTTCTTGTTCTTCTTCTTCTTGTTGTTGTTATCAGCGTTTGTTTGCTTTACGCTCGGTCCTTTGGTTTCCCTTCTGGTTGACAATCTGACAAGCTCGAAGTACGTGGCGTTTGTAATTTGCTTTTTGCCCATTTGTCGTCCGGCTCCTGGTACTGGTTCGCATCCTGCTGCTGCTGACAACGCCACTTTCTGTATTGGGGCTATAAAACGGTTGTTATTTTCTTTTCTGTATTTTTTTTTTTGTTGCTGCTCTTTGCGCACAACTGCTGCTACCCAAAGGCATTTTATGTTATGGCAAGCACACGCACCACTCATATTACCCGCAGCACTAAAGCTCAGGACCACACGAAAGCCACACCACATCATCCCAACGATACCTTGAGTATAATCAGTTTGGTTTTGTCTGCAAATATATGTATATATATATATATATGAATAAATATGTATATATAAAATTATAAATGTATATCTTAATGCAAGTTGTTGAAATTTAAGCCCAAAATATTTCACATATTTATTAATATATTCATTAAGCCGAATGCAGTCGAGTGTGCTGTACTGGCTTCAATTATGTCAACAAATATGTTTTTAATGCCGTCTTGGCAAATATCAAATTCTGTTTCAATATGAGTTTATTAGCCACTTATGTTTAACTTTTATTTAGCAATTACAAAGGTTAACTGTTTATGGAAAAAGGAAAACGACGCCCATCGTAATTTTTATACAAGTTTCTCAAATACATAAGCTACATAACTAAGAGATTGAATCCGAATTGTGTTAGCTCATTGCATATATAAATATATAGCTAACTATATGTGTAGCTTATGACGGCTTCGAAAGTAAATAAGCTCGCCAAAGATCTATATATTGTCGTAATACATTCTTAAGGGCCACCAAAAGCTCAACTCCTTGCTGTGTTTGACATGTGCGTGTCGTAAAACCTGTCGCCTCATAGACGACGACGACGCCGACGATGATGATGACCTTGCCCCGGGAACAACATGCCACGAGTTTTAGCGAGTGCGATTTCTGTAAGCAGCAGACTTTCGACTTTCTGGTTACTCTTTATGGAGATTCTATATCGACCTTCAAGGCAAAACTCAATTTGCATTACATTTCCTGCGCGCTCGCATAATATTTTATGTAAACAAATAGATATTACATTTATGAGGCGACACACAGAGTGAGAGAAATGAGCAAGGGTAGAGCAAGTGGTTATATAAGGTTGGGCATCGGCAATTGTCTGTTTTATAAGCAGCAGAATCCTAGTAGACTTAAAGACATACTTGAATATATAGATGAGTTGCATTTCAGCTCATATATTTAAGATTATTTGAATGATTAACATAAACAAAGATATCTATGTAAAGAAAATTCCTGAAAGACTATAGGACAATAGCTCCTTTATCTGCAATTCATTTTAAGAAATTCAAAATTGATGCAAGGATTATAAATGATTAATTTTAATGCTATAATCCTTTCTAAAAGCATTTTCTTTTTATTTTCATATTTTGAATAATAAGAATTTTATTAATTTTTACTCAGTTCTAAAAGCACTTCATTAAAATATAATGTTCAGTTTCTATATATATAGATGCTTTGTGCGTGCCTTGTAGATGCTTTAATTTAGCAATTTTATTGCCAAATCGCGTCCGGCTATTTACGTTTTGGTCGAACTGGAATTCTTGATTAGCTGCTGTCATTTCTCATATGCGAACGGACGCCGTTTCTCAGTCCCTTTTTTTGCCAATATACTTTTCATTGGGGCATTTGTTTTCCTTTGCAAAAGTTGCAAAAAATAAAAAAACAAGGAAAAAAGAAAGCAAAATAAATAAAACAATAACACGAAATGCTTCATGGCTGATTGACCCATCGTAAATCTCACAGCGGGGCCCACATGGCGTACACATTTCTACTTCGACCCGCTTACGCTTCAATGAACAGCCGCAAAAAAGGCAGAACAGTGTAGCATACTTTTTGGGGAGCGAGACGAAAGACGCCTATTAAAAACGGCGCCTGACCTTTAACTTGGCTATTTTCGCATAAACGTCCACACACACATTTATACATATATATATATATGTATATATATACACAATATATATATATATATCCATAGGTACTGTGGGTGTACGTAAAGGAGCTCGTTACGGCAGCTGCGTTGTAGGCTCGAGGCACTTGTAACTTTGCACATAAATTAACTGTCAAAAGGACAGCCTCTTCCTGGCTGGGCAGGAATTTCTTGCTTGTAAATTTATCTTGTAATTACATAGCGCACCGTTGTTTTTAGAATTGTTGTTGTTGTGCATTTGCTTTAATTACAACAAATGTAATTAATCAACAAATTTTTGATATGAAAATGAAATATTTTTGGTGACATTTTTTTTTTTTCTTTTCGCTTGATTCAATGCTTTGTTTTCACAGCTGAAAATATCTGTATTTTAATATTAAATTAATGAATATAATTGTTTATTTATATATCGCATATTTAGCCTCAATAAATATTTAATTTGTAGAAAAAGTAGGGCATTAAATAGAATATATTTATAAAACGCATTGCTCTGTATAATTGGCTCGGCAAGCTTAAAAACTGTGAATGGGTAAATAAATAAATATGCAATCAAAGAAAATATGGGCCGTTTGACATTCGCCAGTTTTCATTTCAATAAAACTCTGGGCAGTTTCCTTTTTTTTCTGTTTTCTTTCATATTATAACGCTGTGCATTTTTTTCTGGTTGGCTGTCAGAATCACATGCAAAAGCTTAATTAAATATTTTATTAACCCTTCTTTTAAATTTGCCTGCTCTTGCTCTTTCTTTATTTTTCTTCTCTCTGATGGAAAAACAATTACGGAAAGCACGCATAAATTCATAAAATGCCAAAGAAATGTCGACTGGCATGATATAAAGATATATTTAAATGCATGTGTGTGTGTATTTACATACGTATATATATATGTACGCATGCAAATGATGCGCCCGATAGTTAAAGGTGGCTCCAAACGGGGTGTTTGCCCGACCCCTTGACCCACATATACATGACACATGTGCCATATGGCACAAGCGAGTCCTTGTTCACGAAAAAAAAGAACATTAGTGTAAATACCAAATATAATTATATATATATATTCAATTTGATATTAATACTGTTATATCTATATAGCAATTAATTAATACTCCTGTCTATTTCAATACATTAAATATAAACTAAATTTCAATCAGTCATTCATACTAACCAGAGTTATAAATGATGCACACATTGCGTATACGCAATGTGAAGCTTTTGCTGCTTTTATTCAGCTGTGCTTTACGTTTTCAATCGTGCATCATTTTTGCTCTGCTCTTACGCATTCGACTTAACTGAATAGTCATAAATTGTGAGATATTTTGCCGTTTTCTGGTTTTGTAGCTCGCACCGCATAATGTGAGGCCAATTTATTGGCAATTTCTCTACTTCTTATGAAATTTATTGTTGTATCATTGTGTTTTGTTACCAATTGCTGCCACGCCCACACTCAAGAAAGAAGTCGCCTGCATCTAACGCAATGAACTCGCCGAAAAACTTTGTGTGTGTTCTGCTTCTGCTTTTGCTTTTGCTTCTTCCTCTTTTTTGGTTTCTCTTTTCAACGCTTGGCTTTGCAAATTTCGAATTTGTCATATCAGCAAATGCCGTTTCTTTTGGCCTATCTGTGATTTATGTCGCGTGTGTATCTTTTATACTCTGAATGTATATAAAACAGCGACTCATTCTCAGTTATCTAGTACCCGTGCGAGTTTGGTTTAAGTAAATAAAAACTTTCTGCAAGTTGTTCTCTGTCTATTTTGTTGTTGCCCTAATCTTTAGTATTGTTTGGTGTTGTTACCTGTCAAACTGATAAGTTAAGTTAGCTGATACAATCTAGTCAAAGTGTTTTGCGATGATTCACAGCAAAGTTTTGATTCTAAAGAAGGAATTTTGTAAGCTACGGTACCGAATCAGGGTAAATGGGTTTTATATACGAAATTCATTGCACTAAATTAGTTTCCTTTGTTTATTTGTGAATAAAAAAGCTTTCCAAAAGGTAATTTTATGCTGCGGTTGAGCAATTTGGACCATGTTTAAATTAGTCTTACTTGTATTTCATGAGAGCATCATTTTTTCCAACTGTAATCCTATTCACTATGCTTCCTTGCCTCTTCTATTATACTCAGCTATAATAAGCTTCAACTCTCTCTCTTTCTCTCTCAACTGACTATTTAGCCTGCAGCTTGCACAGACTACTCAGCTTCCATTTGCTGCTCACATCAATTTACATAGCCGCCCACTTTTACCACGAACTCTGCTTGTTATCAATGTTTAAGGCAACTCACAATAGTGCAGCACATAAATTTGTTGCAGTTGCCTGGCAATGGCAGCAGCAGCAGCAGCAACCCAACCGCAAATGCAAACTCACAGACCCTAATGCCTTTTAGCTTAACTGAAAATGTAATTTTCATTTGAGAAAAGACTTGATCCGATATATCCGAAATTCCATAATGGAAAGAACAGATTTAAGCTCCAAAATTAATCTGTATAGTGAATGTGAATGCATATACCCTAGGAGTGAACTGGTATATAAAAAAGTATAAATTACAGTATCTAAAGTACAAAATTGATATTGAACTATAATGCTAATGGTTTACTGTTGATCAAGAGTCACAGTGAGTCAGATTACCATTTACTGACAATTCTTTCAAATATGTATTTAGTTAACTGAAAATATCCACAAGTTAGTTGATTTTCTTTTTCGTTTACGCGTTGACATCGACTCGACAATTTGGACTCGAGAATTTGTCTGTAATTAATTGTACATGGGACTAACAGCAAAATTTGTCCGCTGAGGTCAAATGCTGTTCATTAATTTTCGCCAGCTGTGCGACTTTGCAGAATGTCGGCCAAGCCTAGCTTTCAAAATCAAAATCAATTAATAATCTCCATGCTATACGCGTCTGTGTGTGTATATATATATATATATGTATATGCAACATGTGACGAAATGGTTCGTACCTGACAGCTTGAAGCATATTCTGCCATCCTGTTACGCCCCACAGCGCAGAGCCAGAAAATAAAACAAGGCAGAGAGAGGGAGAGGGGGGCGTGGGTGAGGGGTATGCATGCAGGTCGCTGACACGATTTCCTGTGCCTGGTCGTTTCCTATTCCGCACGCTTCAAGTGTTTATATGCTTTTGAGAATTTCATACAAAAATGGCCTAGTTTCACTCGTATAGGAGAACGAACATGTGCGAAAGAGAGAGAGATAGAGTATAAGAGAGAGAGAGAGAAAGGATGCAGCGCACCAGACTGCAACTTTCAAAAATAGTCGAGTTTGAACAAAGGAGTAAACGAAAAATGCATTCAGGGCGACTATTACCAAAAATTTGTATTCTTCGGTGAACGCTGTGATGGCCAGATGTGTTTTGCCTCTCAATTAAAATGCTCATCAGCATTTTTCGGTCAGTGATGTAAGAGACAATGTCCTGTTTTGTATTCGTCACGCCTAGAAGTGGTTGCGTGCCACAAAAATCTCGAGCTGCGGCGTTTATTCACCTTTGTATAGCTGCGGCGTTCATTCAACTTTTCGTAGCAATGACCTCAGCAGCTAAACTAATAGAATGTAATAAATTTGTAAAAATATGAATATCTAATAGTTTCTCATTTGCCTAAACTTTTTCATTGCAGTCTTAGCACACAATTTTTGACTATGCACAATGCAATTAAGACTTCCGTTTAACTAACATGAACTGTGTTGGAAAAGCCAAATTATTTTCTTGTGAAAATCATTGGCAACTCTTGGCTGTTGCATCCGATATGTGACTAGATTTACTTGTTTGCCTGTGTATACTCGTACATTTGAGCTGTCTTTCTGCTTTCAATTACTTTATATCCCTTGCTCGACATCAAAATCACTTGCAGTGGCCACAGAAGCAATGCAACCTTAATAAATTTGAGCAGAGGAAATCAACAACAAAGAAACACGTGTAAGCCAAGAAGGGGAAAGAGAATTCAAAATAATAATGACAGGCAGACAGTGAGAGAAAGAGGCAGAGAGCGAGAGCGAGAGAGAGAGCGAAAGAGAATGAAAAAATGGTATTACTGCAAAGGCAGTATTGTTGAGATGGATACACTACACCCACTGAAAATCAATAATTGCATTTACTGGGAAAATACTTGGCCGACTACAATGTCATTTGACCGCATATTCTCGAACGTCCTGTGCAGCTGATTTGCTTTCTGCTTCCTGCTTCCTGTTCGTTGGTTGCTGCTTCACCAAACCGCAACACAATGCAGTGCTGCGGTAATAATACTGACCTTGGCCTTGCACTTGCCTCATTATTGTCCTTGAGACGAGCTGCAGTTACTGCGTATCATTTGCACTGTTCTCATTCAATTAACACTTCTCGCCCACTCCTGCTGCAAGGACATGCCTTGAATTATGCTTAATTGTTATTTTTGGCCGGCATCAAGTTGCATCGTTACAAGCGATGAGCGAAGTAACAGCCAGTAACTCTTGTGCTCTAAGGCGCCTTTTTGTATATTAGACGACGTTTCATTGTTGACGCTACCCATACCCTGACTCTGCCCCATTTCCTAAGGCCAAATCACTTAAATTATACACAAATTCATTTAATAAATTGCGACACTAATTTGACTAATTATTTACAAGTATTTATGTGAGCATTTGCAATTTCCGCCAAAAGCGAGCAACACATGCGCCGCCTCTCATTCTCATTCTCATTTTCAGCTGCTATCAGGCCTATCTACCTGTCCTATACCCTGGATGCCACAAGTTGAAGTGAAGTTTAGCTCAGCTTTTCTATGCATACTTTCCCTTTCCATTACATTCCATTTATTTTCCAACTGCTTAATTTCAGATGTTGAAATGCCTCTAGATGGCACCACAAACATTAAGTTGAATGAAGTCGAGTTATGCATAAATTAAGCAAATAGAAAAGAAATTATATATACTGATTACAGGGTATCTTAGTATCTTGTTGTAGAAACACACAGCCTCTCTGAGTGAAAATTAAACGCAGATACATGCATGCGCACATATATGTATGTATATGTATGTATGTATGTAGGTGGCAGCTGGCGCTCATAAGTAGGCAACGATGGCAGAATCGCATCACATCATCACTGTAAGCTATATCATTATTTTCGACGTCATTATCGTCAACTGTGTCAATATATATTGCTGTTTAAGCAGCGCGAAAGTTTTCAATTTGTGCGCTGGCTTCATTTCTTTCATTCATTTCTCTCGTTTCTCTTCTGCCCCCCTTTATTTTTTTTGTTCCTTCTTTTTTGGCACTAGTCTGAAACATGGCTGCCATTTACTTTCCGTTTCCGCTACATGCTGCTCACGACTTTTGTTGCTGATAAGACGCTACGCTAGTGGCAACAGCAGCCATCCGGGTCCGGCCCGGGGTCGGGGTTCACATGTAATTTGATTTGCTCTCGTGCCTAGTGCAAATATGGGTTAATGCGATTTTTATGTCATTTATATTGTTGATTTTAGCCAGACTGTGTGTCTGTGTGTGTGTATGCGACTTACGCAAATAGCAATTTACTGCTTGGAAAATTTCGACTCATTTCTTGGAAGTGAATATGTACACATATGTATGTGGCCAGGCTGGCATCGATTTTCATTGGCCTGCGGCTTTGGCTAAGAACTTGAGACTTCAATTATGCCCAATGTGAGTCTGCACCATTAGCCATTAGCCATTAGATAAACATAAGCCAGCAGCACATTGTCTTAGCTTTATGCTGTGGTCTCAATAAAACTACAAGGCTTCCAATTCGCATACGCATATGCATCGAAGTTGAATGCAATTAAGCTTATATATACTGAAATGCTTGTGGTAATTATGCATACACATCAATATGTATTTGCTTGGATTTAAGCACCAACATGCTCGTTCCACTCAAGGCTGCCGCCACAATTATCGAACAACCAAATGCACAAAATCTGTCAGTCGTTGCTATATTCCATTCGGTTGACATCTCCGTCAAGGATTCCAGCTGTGTGTGTTGTCAAGGCAGCTATTTGCTCGTCAACTTTTGATTACGCAAATTGCACAATTATAATTGTATGTGAATCGAAGCACAAAGTGAATTTAGTTTGCAAATTCATAACTATTTAAATTCCAACGATTTTCGCCATGTATGGAAACAATTCGAGTTTCCACATAAAAATTCAAATTTAATTTTCTCAGAATTCAATTTGAAATCAATTTGACAATGGATATTTTATATAAAATATTAGAGCTATAGTTAATTGAGGAACTTCAATGCTTAATTATGTTATGTTATAACTTGTCATATCCCACAGAAATTGTATGGTATTATATATAGAGATACTTGGATAGATAAACTGATTAAAAATAGCTGAAAAAATATATATTTATGTACCTAGTTTACAATTGGATTTACACATTATCAATAGTTATAGCATAGGTATATATATTTTCATATAAATATGTTGCTTCAATTTCAATTTGATTTTAATAATTATTAAAGAGCTTTAATAAATCAATAAATGGCAGCAGTTGCTGTAGTTGCAGCAGCTGCTGACTTACATATGCAGGCCACATGCAAGTTTCGCATTGAGTCAAATGTCCATATATACATACATACACACACACACGAGCGCACAGGCCTACGCCCATTTACAGGAATTGCGAAAATGTGAAAATGTTACATATATACATATATATTTATATATATCTATATATATATTTGTATTATATTTATTTACCATATACATAAACCCACAAATGTTGCAGTGCGACAGCTGTCCTGTCATGAAATATTTCAAAATACACATATATATATATATGTATATGTATATAAACTATAGATAATGATGTATATATATATACGCACATCCTTGTTTACTGTGGTGCAAAATGTGCCATTAATTATCGGTTAAGTGTTTCAGTCTTAGCTGTGATTGTTAAACGCCTATCTGAAAGCCAAATAATCTTATCATTTTATACTGCACTTATATATATATTTATATATATAAACAATATTTAACTTAGTTAAGATTCATTTGCTGATCTAAGTCTTTAAAAGTTCTTTAAATAAAATGAAAATCTACAATTTTATGCGAATTTGCTGCACTGTGCGTGTTGCCTGCCGCATTGTGTTTGCTTATCGATTAAGTAGGCGCAGCTGCACAGCAGTGCAGTGAGTGCAGTGCGTTGTGTGCGTGGGTGGATTCCTCTTTAATTTGTGTTCATGTTTTGGGCGTTTTAATTGTTTGGCCGTCAATCGATATTAATTATGCAAAGGCTTGACGTCAGACTGCGATTTGCATATTGTTTATATATATATGCGTGCTCTTGAAATTTTTCAATCAATTATGTATATATATGGAAAATGTATTTTTGAACAACAGAGATGTACAGTTGACAAGTGTCAAAATCATTATAGAAAAAGTTTATGATTGACATATTAATACTTGTAATAAAACAAATAAAAAAGCTCTTGTCGGGAGTGCTCGACTAGGAGATACTGTGAACCCTACGTAGAGCTGCTATTCCAAACATTCTAATCTTCGGTTACAGCATATATAACTGTTATGCTTGTAGGATTTACCATAGCAAATTAGTCATACGGACAGATAGTCTCAGCTGGTCGTGCTGATTCAGAATAGGTACTTATACTTGCTGGGCTCTTTCACGACTTCTTCTACCTGTTATATACATTGCCAGAAACCCATTACATCCTGAATCCCCATTTAAAATGGGTTCAATATATAAAAATAGTAAGCTAAGCTTATATTTTTTGATTGCAACTTTTTGAATGAGTTTAATTCATCCCATTGAAAAGTTGCCTTTATTGCTTTCAACTGATTGATTGCTATAGATTTCATTGAAGGGACATCGTCATAGTATTGCAATTCGAATAGTCATCATTTAAACTAAGTATTTTGCAATCAATGTCTAACTACACCTTCGCGCACTCGTTACTCACGCCTTTGCCATTTCAATTGCCGTTTTCCGGTTGAATCAATCTTCCGAGAAATATGAGCAGTTGACGATGTCAATTTTTATACCCTGAACCCATTGAAAATGGGAAATCAGGGTATAATGGTTTTGTTGAAATGTATGTAACAGGCAGAAGGAGGCGTGGCAGACCCCATAAAGTATATATATTCTTGATCAGGGTGACAAGCCGAGTCGATTTAGCCCTGTCCGTCTGTCCGTCCGTCCGTCCGTCCGTCCGTCCGTCTGTCCGTCTGTCCGTATGTTTGAACGCGTCGATCTCAGAATCTATAAGAGCTAGAGACTTGAAATTTTTTATGTAGATCCGTGTATAGCACGCGCAGATCGAGTTTGTTTAAAAAAATCGATAAATTTGATCGTTTTAAAGTTATCGATTTTAAACGTTATCGAAATTCAGTTATAAATTTATATCTCCCACATCTTAAGAGCTAGAGTTTCCAAATTTTGTATTTAGCATGATATAGAGTTTATACAATTTTGATTTTTGGCACATTTTGGATACCATCCCCCATTTCCTTCCTTTCCCCCCAAACTTGTAAAAACCGCATTACAAATACTAAAGACTTCTGCTTTGGCAAATACATACATATGAATGACATAATCACGCTGTGAAAGTTTGATTAAGAATGTCCATCTACAAAAGAAGTTGTTAAACATTTCATTTCCCATAGTAAAGCCTATGAGAGCAGGCCACGTTCAGTCGCTGCGCTAACTGCGCAGTCAGCAGAGCGAGTGCTTATGCGTATGTGTATGTGTGTCTGTGTGTGTGCATGTATTGCTTTTATATATGCATATGTTAAATAAGCATAGAATATTTGGAATACCGGCTCTTCGCAGGGTTCAGGGGATCTCCTAGTCGGGTACCGCCGACTAGAGCTTTCTTACTTGTTATTTTTAATTTTTTTTTTAACTGTATGCGGTTTGTGTGCTCCCAGTTTAAATACATGTGTAATATGATTACGTCCAGTTTAAATATTATATTCAAACGTGTCTCAGAAATGGCGACGATTAAACTTAAATTTAAAGTGAACACCAATTAAAAACTGAATTATTTACAATTGAAATGTAAATTTGCCATTTAAATATCAATTTAAATTATATTTAACGCGATTCAAATTGATTCTGCGAAACGTGAATGTATTGAAAGTGTGCTTAACTTGTGCGACCTCTTATATAGGTAGAACTCACACCCAAATGAGTCACATTCTCTGGGTATTTTTGCTGAACAACATCAAATATCAAATATATACATATATATTTAAATACAATGTTTCTTTGTTTGTTGTACTATAGTTAACATCTCAAAGTTTTAGGCTTCATGCCTAAGCTTATGTGAACTAAATCTCAGCGTCTCAAAGGTCAATTGGGCATCAAGTTTAAGGTGTCGGGGCTAGGTTTATATTTAGCTTAAGTGTCAGCTATGTTCTACAATAATTCATGAAGTGTCAGTCATGATACATCTTGGGATTTGTTCAGAATTTGTCAGTTTAGTGACATGCACGTATTCTAAACGTCTCTCAGCATATGCTGATGAGAGCGACCTTGTTCCTCGCTCTTCTCGAATTGAATGACGCCAGACCCCCGGGCTTGACAATTACTTGAAAATAAAGACGGGCAGAAGTGCAAGCTGCACACACACACACACACATTTGCACAGTTAATTAAATTGTTTTGTTACCGTTTGAAGCATTTGAGGTATTTACGGTTATTATGCTCGCCATAAATGAAAATAATTTTAATTTAATTACATTTCTTCATTTGCAAAACTGTTTTTATTTGTTCAACGTACGCTGTGCATTGTTGTTTTATTCTTTTGTTTTCCAACTGAACAATGGTCAATTTCAACATTTTCCGCTTGCACGGACACAGAGGCCCCTCGAGGCTGGCTCTGTCACCTTTATGTCTTGCTCTCTCTCTCTCTCTCTCCCTCTTTTGCTTTCTCTTGCCACTATGCAATAACGTGTTATTCGTTGCATTTCAATTTCCCGCAGACTGAAACCAATTTTGCATTTTTTTTCGCTCTGTCTTTTTTTCGTGGTTTTTCGCCTTTTTTTTGTGCTCGCTTTTAGCGTCAGTTTCTGTGTATGCCACGCCCCCTTTTATTGCGTTACCCGCTCTACTGCACGGAACAAGAGCATGTAGCCGTAGAGCCAAAGGCGTTTGAAATAGACCATTTGTGATAAACCGACATAAAGTTAGATAATCGGAGCTAATAACTTTTACAATTTTAACTAATATCAGTAGACAAAAAAAAGTTCAATTAAATATTTAATATTCGCTTTCAATAAATAACGATTTTTTGGTAAACAAAAGAACTTATTACGAAGCAGAACTGCTGCATCCCAGGGCTATCTTTCGTTCTCATATAACTATGTACTTACAAAACACATACACATGTGCTTAAATATATAATATATATATGTATATATATTTGCTATACAAGTGCTGTTCGCACTACGTGATGCCGTTTGCATGCCAAAACAGCAACAGCTTGGCCAGAAGGCAGCAACACAGTGCCAACGAAAAGTTTTAGCCAAAGTACGTGCAGCATCCAGTGTACATACTACACATGTATGTTACTCATACATAAATAAGTATGTGTATGTGTATGTATGTATGTGCTGGTATATATATGTATGTTTACTCTATGCACATAGTTAAGGTTCTATGTAAGGGATTAAAAGTGGGCCAAAGTTCATGAAGCGCCTAATGAATACATTTTCCCAGTAGATTTGGCAGTCAAACGTGATTTCAAATTAAAAAAAGAAAAATTGATAGACATCTTTAAAACAAATGAAATTTAATGTAAAAGAGAACAATAAATATATATTTCTTAAGGGAACAAAAAAATATTATATGCAAAAAAGTTTTATAAATCGAAAAACAAATCCCTCGGGAGTATAAGGAATTTGAATTTATTTTAATAAACAGTAGATTTTAAAGTTATAGCAGAAATTTGCATTCTTTTCTTATGTTTCAGCCAGATATTTTTGTTTTGAACAAAAATAATTGGGATATTGGATGTCTTCGGAGCAATTTGGCTACTCGCACAGAATGCATCGCATAGTCGAGCTCTCATTACATTAATTAAGTTGCTATATAGAACATTGTGTTCTCTTGCACCCGCTGCCACAATCTGCCACAAACCCTATTTAGCGTGTGCTGCTATTCAGTTTCCAGCCAGCCATTTTTCGCCTGCATAGAGGCTAACAATGTAAGCTGGCTTTTCTCAAAGGAGTTATGAGTTATGCTAAATGCGTAAGCTGCAAACGCTTTAGTTCAATTAATTGGCATTTGTTAGCAACTACTCATTCGGTTGTCATGGCTATAAATAGTGCAGCTGAAGCATTATGCAGCTGCCATTCAAGATCAGAGCTATGTATTATATGACGGAGTTTCCCGTTTGGCACTTAACCTCATGTACCCAATCGACGGCAACCACATTCAATTATCAAACGTCTGCAAACTACGAATTTCAATTTAATTAAATTCTGACAGGCATGGATTTGTGGTTGTATAGACGAAGCTGTGACGGTATATATATATCGTCTATATATATACATTTTGCCTGCCTGTCGAAAGCGTCTCAGAGGTGCGTACCTCTACTTGTACCTATGGCGTATGCTTAATAATTCGTACGTATATTGATTGCCACCCTCTGATTCGCTATAGCATTTTAATTTTATGATTTACGATACGTACGCCTGTTATGTGCCCACTTCAAATGGCGTCACGTTCTGGCTTCTTTTGTCTATTGGCCTTGGCTTCACGAGCCTCTACTTATCAGCAGCGCATAATGAAAGTTGCCAGTTGATAGCATTTGAACTTGACTTGGCCTCAAAAACAACGCAAAAAAAAAAAAAAGAAAAAGTAGCTTGTTTTTGATAATATTCGCATTATATCCTGTAAAAGTCAGCACTAAGGGGTATACACATTATTGATAATATATTTTATTGAGAAAAGATTCAAACTTGGGTTAGAATTACTTAGGAATCAATAACATTTAATTTGATTAAGTAAAAACAAATTCTAATTTCTGAAGTTCTATAACTGGTGTATCAAATGCTGAGTATCTTCTCTTTGAGCTTGGCCATACTGAAATTAGCTTTTCTTTTGTTGTCCTTAATGTTTGTTTTATAGCTATTAGCCTATAGATTGCCTTGCCTTCCTGGGCGCCATTATGAGCTTTTCTTTTGCCTTTATTTTTATCGGAAACTTGCATTTCACACGCACATGACAACCGCTCGGTGAACAAAACAAAATGTCGACTTGGCCTGTGCGTGTGGGTGTGTATGTATGTAAGAGAGTGTGAGAAAGAGAGACAGGGATAAGTGTATGCAGAGACGTGCTAAATTTTGAAATGAAATTTAAAGAAATGAAGCTCCTCAATTGCGAGAGCACAAAGGCAAAGCGGGAAACTGTACTGCAGGATGGCAGGATGAAACAGGTAGCAGTCAGAGGGTATCGTCGGCAGCCAATAAATTAGCAAGGAGCGAGCTTTCGCTATTGTTGTTGTTGTTGGTGTTTTTTGTCACGAGGCATCATACACACATACGCACACACACACATACTTATAATATATGTGCTTAAAATTCAAAGAGTATGCAGCAGAGTTTTTTGTTCGTTGTTCCTTTTTATTATAATTTATGCAACATTTTTGCATAAACATCGCTTGCCACGCACAGACGCGCTTGCTACTCTTGCCACTCTGGGCTCTGTCGGCAAGGCTTGAAAGGCAATTTAAAAGAGCGTAGACGAAATTGATTTAATATAGAAGCCCACTCTTGCTGGCTGAGCAGGCGGCTTAAAGCAAATCGCTTAAGTTGGCAACTTTTAATGAAAGTGTACACAGTGCGAGAGAAAGGCGATTCTCACGCCTGGGCAAAGTCAGTGCCACGAGCCATTCCTTCAGCAGGCAGTCAAAGTCCTAACTATAGCCCAGTTAAGACGCTCCCAGTTTAATCCCAGAGTTGAGAGTGCTCCAGAGACTAAGAGCCAATGTATTTATGCTTCGCATTCCGTTTTACAAGGACCATTTGCCCACTTCCAGCCCTGCCTCAGTCCTTTTTCCTGTCTCTGTCCCTATCCCTGCCCCTGTCCCTATCCCAATTCCTATTCCTATTCCTTTCCCTTGCCACCCAGACCCAGCTTGCTTGTGTCTATTTTTTAAGCCCCACTGTGCTTGCTGAGGGCGGAGCAGCTGGAGTTTGCATTGGTATGAGGCATTGGTCGACCTCGACTCATAAATTGAGCGCTGTGGCAGCATAACAATAAGTCACAGATACAAGAATATATATATATATATATGTATATACACCCACACACAGAGCATAATTCTCTTGTTGTATCTGCACATACACAAATACTAAACATTGTGGTCGACAATATGGCACCCAGTAATAATAAAGCTCTAGTTAAACACAGGTATCCAGATATTAGATAGAATTACTTTTTTGCTAATGTAAATGTTTATTGAGTTTCGGTAAACTACAATTATTTTAAATCTTTACTGAGTTCAAACTAATCAATCACAGTAATTGCTATTGTCCCATAGTCAAAGCCACAGCCAAAGTTTTTGCTTAGTCGAAACTTTCGTCATTAGAACTTAGTTAATAGTTTGTGTGAGAAACTGCATAATAATACTTATTTACGAGCTTAAAACTATTGTAATGGTTTAATTTTATTTGCGGCTTACACTGAGCAGGTATTGTAGGTATGTGTAGGTGTAAGCATATTTAGAAAAAAGTTGAATATATGAAAAAGTAACATTCGTCGCCGAGTTCCGGGTATCTCACAGTCAGGCACTGCCGCTTAGAGCTACCTATACTGATTCTTGTTCATGTAAACAAGAATTCCTTTATAGATCGCTAAAATTAGCTATCATATGTTATATAGATATGAAAATGGATACAAAAGAGAAATACAAATAGCATTTCTGATATGTTAAATAGCCTTAGCTACAAAGCAATAAGGTCGCTTATACAACGTTTACTTAAAAGGGTATACCAGGCATAGCACTTGAATGCGCAACATTCCTTATGGAGTGCGCTTATATGTATGTGTGTGAATGTGTGTGAGTGTGTGTGCATACGCGTGTATTCGTGTGGAATGTGGGCGGCTTAGAGGCGTCGACACATGGTCCAAGAAGCGGACGTCATTTGTGCAAACATAAAAGCATTGTAAACAAACAGAGACCAAGCTAAACATCTACACACATACACACACACACACACACACCCACAATGTTACGCACACACCCCCATATTGTGTTTGGGACGCACAGCTAAACCCCAAGCAAAAAGTTAAACCGTTAAAATTGGTTTACGTGTGAGCTTGGGGACATAGAAATAACCTAGAGCGGAGTTTGTATGAGTAAAGAGGCAGGCTTCGCATGCGCTCGACAGCAACTATTGTTGTCATGTTTAGTATTTTGTATTGCCGCTGCTGTAGCAGTTGCTGTTGCTCTTATCAACATCAGTGCTCTGCTATTTAGTTTGACTGTCACTTTGCTAGTTTCCACTTTCATGGTCCAAGGATTAGATGTGAACAAGCCCGTCAGCTCGCTGCGTTTTCACTTGGCAACATTTTCAACTTGAATTCAGTTTCTAGTTATGCTTGAAAGTACTTGGGTTTACTGCGCAGTACTTAGTGAGTTTTCAGCGCTTTGATAAATCGAATTACAATGATTTTTATCAGCAACTTATCATGTGTCCTTGACAGATTATGTATGTAAATCCGAGGACGTGCAACTGCTGCTTTTAATTGCACTTAGCGAATGGATGATGCTGATACATTCCTTGGCATTTGCTGCAACGATGCGATTGACATTGATGTTTCACATCAGCAATGCAGACATACATACATATACATATACATGCATACATACATACACATACAAACAATCAATCGAACTGATAGAGAACTGAGACAATCCCCTTTTGTCTGTTGGCCTGCAGACTGTAGCCAATTTGCATATGTTAATACCAGCAGGACACACGCATACGTAGGTCTATTGACGTGCACATGTATGGGTGTGAAAGTAACGTGTGTATTTGCATACACATGTGTGTGTGTGTGTGTGTGTGTGTGTGTATTGGGGCCGTGTGCACTTTCATAAAATACGTTGCGGTCTGCATTGTCCATCAGACACAATTTGCAATCGAGCTGTGTCCTTGATTTCCGCACGCGCCACTTATATTTCGTATATGTATACCTCTTTATTTGTATCTGTGTGTGTGTGTGTGTGTGTGCGTGCTTGAAAGGTTGAGTATTTGAGTGCGGTCGTTATAGTCCATACTCTAATTGAGTTATATAGGCAGCATTGCTTAATGCATTTGCCATTGACCATGGATACGAATGTGCACGAGTTTAAGTGCAGCCTGAGATGGAAAGCAACGCATACACCCACACCCACCCACACACACACATACATTCACACACACTCGGATATACCGCACAGTAACCGCACTCCCTCTGAGCTCACAGTATGCATACTGCTCAACCGCAAATCCCCAACACGCGCCGAACAACTGGCCAGCTGCCTAGGCAAAGGAGATTCAACAGCAATTGTGTGTGGGGTCCGTTTAGGATGCCGATTCACCTGTTTTTAATACAGTTGAATCAAACCACCTCCAACAGCCATGCCCGGATCAATCAAGAGGTAACAGTTCGTATTTGTGGACCTTTTTCTTGCTTTTGTTTTCTCGTGGATCCCAGCTTCTCAATATACAGGGTAATCCCCATTGTTTGCACACAGTCAGTAGAAATTAAACCATTAAAGCAAATCGAGCTATTTCTAAGCCTAGGAAAGGCGGCCGAGTGGCACTTGTTGGCCAAAACCAAAGTCATAAATATTAAATTTAGTCAACAGCTTTCCCCAAGAGTGCCATCTGCCCCATCCTGTTACCCCATTCCATTCCACAGTCTAACATAGCCAATCTCCGCGGCGAATCAAACTAATTTACATATTTTGCGCATTCTCACTCTCACTCCTACACTCTCTCTGTCTCTGTCTTCGCATCCGGTTCCTTTGACATGGTCTTGGCGATGAGCCCCAGCAGCTGGTCGCAAGCCAGGGCGGAAGAAAAAAAACTAAATCTGCCCCTCAATTAAACTGTCATGTCAAAGCCAGAGTCCGTCAATGCCATCCATCGCCCATTGCTGCTCGCCTACAGCATTCGCATTGCCTTTGCAGTCAATCTTAGCTAATCTGAATCTTTAAGTTCTTCAATACACCGAAACGGCCTTGGGTGGCCGCAATCGACTGGATTGACTGACTGTACAGAATTTTATGAAACATATTCAATTCCTCGAGATTGCGTTCTGTGCTTGACTTAACGAAGTTTTAAAATTCTTCGAAATGAAACTTTATGCGATTTACGATTTAACTTAATTCAAATTAAATCCAATTATGTATTTACGCGGTCTGTTTCCCTTATTTGCTCTTCGTGGAAATGAAATTTTGTCGTTATATAATACTATTTATGGTGTTTATTGAAAAATGCGTTTCACCTTCTTCGATTTATTTTTAATGTCACTTCATTTAATGCTCGCTTTATTGCTATTTTTATAAATTAACTTATTACTGAGCTGGCAACGAAAATAGCTGAAAGCGATTTGCGAAGCGACTAATTGAGGGCGGAATTTCCAGCCGACGCATTGATGATGACGTTCAACAATTTTGCGTGGGTTGGCCTCAAAGAGCAAACAGATACAGATACACAGATGTAAATGAAATATTCATTTATCGAACGAAACAGCACTCTGAATGCAAAAATGACAATTTTATGTAGCGCACTTTTTGGCGCGTGTTAAACCTGCATTGATGCAAATATTTATTTAGTTTTTGTGTGCTGCAGGGTCTTGTAATAAATGTAAATAAAAACGGAATAATTGACTGATTGATTAATATAAATCACACATAAGCGCTGAGTAATTGTTCAATGCGATGTTTCATTGCTTAAATTATTAAAGTTTGATACATTTCATCAAAATTCAAGAAATAGTAGTTTAAATAGGGGATTTGACTTCCTCGCTAATCTCGAAAACTGTGGAGATTCTAAGTGAGTGCTGGCTTAGTCAATCTTATTAAATTCCATATTATGTAATTTACTTTGAGGGTCGGATGCATAGTAATGCATTTCAACCAATATAGGCCAGCACTACGCCTCCTCTTTGTCTGTGTGTGGGTGTGGTTGTGGGTGCATAGCCTGTCTGTCTGCTTTAGGAATTCCAAGTAAAGACCAAATTGTTATTCGCTGTCGTCGTCGGCGTCGTCGTCGTCTGATGACGCAAATAACGCGCATAGCAACAGCTGATGTCATCTTCAAGTTGTCTTGGTGACGCCGCCAAATTAAATAAATGGAAAATTCGCCAAAGCCATTGATGAAAATTCTAACACGCGCAAAACAACAAGTTGACGTTTATATATATACATATATATATATATATATATACATATATGTATGAGCCACTATAAGCACCACTTGAGCAAGGCACAAGCATGAAAGAAACCATGGGAAACTATGAGATAATCATTGCATTATGCAAACCCATTTAGAAAGCTTGAAGGTCGTCAACTTTTAATGACTTAAACAGAATCCCAATGTTAAGGCTTAACGCATTTTCTTCGCAATAAATTCAATAGAGTTTTCCAAGGAAAATACGTGGAAGACGTAAGAGTAAGAGAAGACGTTTTAAAAGATTCCTTTCAATGGCTTTTCCGTTCGTCTTCTTTTAATCTTTCAAGCGTGCTTAAGTGGGCAACAAAAGTGTTTGATTCTTTAATGACGTAAAAATGTAAATCTTAAATTTTAATTGCACTATTAATGGCAATTAATGAGCTTCTGCATGCAACGCGTGCATCTCGAAATGCCCTTGTCTGGTTAATGTGGCTATGCGAGCGCTGACGTCTCTGACCGGCATGTCACTTTTGACAATCCCATTGGTTGTTGTTACCGCATACCCACACACTCACGCGCTAACACATGCATGCGCACGCACAGCCGCAGCTAAGGCATGCCCACGCACACACATACGCGAGTGTCGAAATGCAACACATAGAGAGTGAGAGAGAGAGAGAGAGAGCGAGCGCACAAGAGAGTAGGTGGCAGACAGTGAGAGTGTGGGGAACGGCAAGCAGATAAAGAGGGAGAGCGAGAGGGACGACCATAGTGCGATATCCTGTTGCTTGACCTATCTGAGGCGGCCATACATGTTGCCACAGACATGGCCACATTGATAATTCCGCTTCCACAGTTCGTTTGTCGTATTGCCTGTTTTTAGGCGCTCTTTATACCAGAACGTGTTAGCTACGCTTTATGGCCAGCAGTTTGTGTTGGGACTGACCATGCGGATTAGGAGTCGTGCGACTTAAGGCAACCGGAAGTGGCGAGGGTCACGAGACATTTCCCAGTGGCAAAGCAGGCAAAACTTTTCCTACGAATTGTAAATTCAACTCATTCGTTTTCTTCATATTTCGGTTGCAGATGAGAAGCCAGTAAATGGGCGATCCAACAACAAGTACAACGCGAGCGGATGAGAGACATCGGTCGCGTAGCGCCACCAGGTACCAGGATGCAGGAGCAGAGGTAACATCAGCACCAGCATCGGCACCGGCACCAGCACCAGCACCAGCATCTGGAACCGAACACAACGAGTGCCTGCTCACTAATTAACGCGTGCGGTGCGCGTAGCTGGGTAAATTAATGGAGCCACGACCCAAACCCACACCACACCACACCCAACCGCCTCATCTCCAACACTGCCTGCAATCAGCTCCGGCTACACGCCTCCAGCTGGAAAATTAAATTTAACCAAGTTTATTTTCTGTAAATGGAAGCACAGCAATTGGAAAATGTTTGGCCAACAGACACAGACACAGAAACAGATACAGACACAGACAGTCGTCTTAGTTGGCCATTTAGAAATGTGAACAAGCGGGGGGGCAATACGAGTAATTGACTTATTTAGAGGTAGGGAGTTGGGACTCCCCCTGCTCTAAATGGGCCTCGCACGTGTTGCCCCCCTCAAGGTGCTGTAGGGTGCTCTCAGGAACTAATTATTTGCCAGTTTCTGTATCATTTTGTTGTATTGATGTGAATTTGTCGCCAGCTATTTGTTATTTCTTGATTTTGCTACGTGTAAATAGTCATTATAATTATTATATAAATTCTGTGTAACAGCAACAGCAACAGCAACAGCAGCATAAACAACAAAACTTTGCAACAAAATTATACGTTTGTTTTTGTTTTTTTAAGAAATGAAATTTAATAAACTCAAATCTTTATTACGAAAATTAGTATTTGTGCATTAACTACATTTATAAAGAATAAAGCAGTGCATACAAAAAAACAAAAGCAAAAATAAAACTATTAATTAGTAATTATTATAATGTGATGTTATACATATATAAAAAACCAATATACATATATACATATACAGTTAGTAAAACAAAACAACCTTAAACAAAATGTTAACCGAAAACAGATAAAAAATAAAAAACAAAAAACAAATAGCAAAAACAATTTTATTAAGTAGATTTTTGAATTACAATTTAATAATAAAATATAATACGTACATATACATAAAAAAAAAAAATACAAAATAAAGAAAGAAAATAGAAAATGAATTAATTATAAACAATATAAACTGAACTCGTCGAAAACCGTAACTAGAATTGTAAATTTTTCAAATTTAGCTTGCGATTAACAAAATGTAAATGTTGTGCGAAAATAGACAATTAGTTATAAAATTCAAATTGACATTGAAATTATGATAACTAATATGGAAAAACAAAAATAACAAATTATTAAACGTGAGCAAAATTTAGCGTCAAATTTGTCCTTAGAAATATTTGCAATTGTCTTTCATTTAGTTATTGTGTGTGTGTATATTCTATAAGATCGGCGTGCAAAGCGCTCTAGATATTGATTGATTGATTGATTGATTGATTCAGCTGTACAACTATAAGCTTTAACAGCCTTGTTCATAAACAATTTCCCAATGCACATTTTCTCTCCTCAACCAACTACAACTTTTGTAAATTATAAATGAATATTAACAAGTTATTTAAATAATATACATATATATTATATTATAATGCTATAATATATGTATGTACTTATACTGTTAATGGCTATTACATATATACATATTTTAGTTTTCTACGTAAATCGCATTTCTTCCGCTATCACAAAACGAGAAAAAAATAAAATATTTAAGCAAATTATGAAAGGGAAAAGCAAAAGAAGATTCAGTTAACAAATAATATTATTTAAATTTGTTTTTCTTCTTCTTTAGCCACGCTCAAAACTACGGCGAGCCCAACAAAAACTAAACTCGATCTAAACATTAGTTTCTATTAGTTTCTCGTATTTATATTGTTAATATTAAAAACGTTGCTTAGCATAAGTTTCAATTTGCAATAAAAACAAAACAAAATATACATAAATATATTATAGTTAATTTTTTTGTTTTATTTTTAGAATTTTTGTTTCTCTCTCAAAATAGTTTTCTTTTTTTTCGGACCAGCAAATTATTTGTACAAAAGCAACAATCGAAAAATATTTAACATTAAAATTAAAAATTAAAAAAAAAAAAAGAAAAACCAAAAAAAAAAAAAACTTAAAACAAACACAATTTAAGCGCAGAAGTTCAATTAATAAAAATTAGAATTTTAATATAATTAAATAGTTACATAATTTCGATATTTATATGCCATAAATATTTAAAAATAAATATACAAAAAAAAAATTAATGATGAATAAATACGATTATATGATGTATTTAAAAGCATAGGAAGTGAGTTTCAAAAAAAAAAAAACAAAACAAAAAAATAAAAACAATTTGTTTCAGACTCGTAAAAAATTGTGTACTTTAAAATTGAATAAAATTCAAAGAAAATTCTCTAGAGAGAATGCCCAGTTAAACAATAGAGTTAAAACAGAGAAAGCAAAAGCAGAAGCAAATCAAGCCGCTTGACGAGTCTCAAGGATGGAGATTTGTCGCAGTTAGTCCTTGTTAGTCCTTGACTAGCTGCAACTGGGTTTTGTTGCAATTACTACATTGATTGATTGATTGATTGATGCGAGTTTTTTTGATAGTGATCATGACGATGTGTTCGCCCCATACATGATGCGAGTACGCATTGGGAACAGTTACTCCAACAATAATTCCAGGCATATCGAAGCATTTCAAGCACACTCAGACAGCAATCAGTAAAGAGCACGGGAAATTAATAAGAAAGTAATAATTAAAATGAAAATAAATATATACAAATAAAATGGGAAGAAGGAATGCTGCTGCAATAAAAGGAAAACTTCAACTTAGCACTTAATAATATATATAAAACTTGAACACCTTTTTCTCGGGCGACACCTGATGGGAGGATTGTCAAAAAGCCACGCCCACAGAGAGCAGACATACGCACACGCACACATACATACGATATAGATAAAAGAAGAGTAAGAAAGATAAAATCGCATTTATATATACATATAAATATGTGTATGTATATATATATATATATATGTGTGTGTGTATATATACGTATGTATGTTTATTCAAAAGCAATAATACTGAGAAATATGACGAACAAAGTGGAACACATAAATTAAAAAATAATAATTTAAAAACAAAATTAACATGAGCATAAATGAATATTTATATATATTTTAATTGAAGTTACATATACATATATATTATATATTATATATGTATAAATATATTTAGTCCAAATAAATTAATTAGCGAATCGAGCGTTGATGTAATTGCTATGCAAGTGTTTAATATTTACAAAATATTAAAAATTAAATTAAAAAAAGAAAAACAACAAAATGTGCAATTGAAATGCGTTTGAAACAATGCGCAGAATAGAAACCAACATGCGCCAGCAGATATATATATATACATATATATATATATAGACATACATACACATACACCTAATATACAATCCAATATATATATATATGTATATATACATATATCTGAGCAGCATAAAGACTCAGTAAAAGCGAAAGAAAATCATGTAGTTTGCGTGCACACAAAGTAAAGTTTACAACAAATTAAACAACTTTAATATATATATAATACACACACAGACTTACACACACTCACACAGACAGAAAAACACAAAGTTAAACATTAAATCAAAACTTAAAAAGAAACTTTAAACTGTACTTATTATAAACTATTATAACAAAAACAAAAAAAAAAAAACAAAAAACAACGGTTCAACTCAAAGTCTTTGAGCAAATACTCGATAATTGTTAAAAATGTTTAAATATACTATAACACATAATACAACAAAAAAACAACAACAACAACATAAATATATAAATATATATTTAAATAAAACAAAAGAACCGTGTAAAACTTCATATTAACGAACATACTTGCATCTATTATATTTTCCCCTCGTTAGACAATTTAGTTAATTATTGAAAGTAACAAGAAAAAAAAACAAAGAATTAAAAACTAAATAAAACAAAAAAAAAAAAAAACGATTACAATTAAGTGTTAGTCTTATATACATACATAATTATATAAAAAATGAAAACAAACAAAAAAAGGAGAAAAACGAGAAACGAGTCAACAAACAAAACAATTTCAAGTGCGATAACCAAACCCGAAAAAACAAAAAACAAAAAGCAGCAAAAGAAAATTTTTAAATTAAGATTTCAATTGTTTCGCCTTTTGTGTTAAACAACAACAACAAAAAATACAATTTGTTTTGTTTTATCGTTTCAAATTTTTTGATTGGTCAGACATCAAAATGATTTACTAACATTGATTGAAAAATAAAAATTATTAAACAAAAAAACGAACGACGAACTTTGGTTTTCAATTCTTCACACTAGGTTGGCTTTCAGGCTTATTTTGAGGCATTTTATTGTATTAAGATAAGGCTTTCGAACACATTTAATAATTCCATTTACCTATGCAGGAGGATAGCTTATCAGTATGGAATCGGACTGCCACTGATATGACCAGTACAACTCGTATCCGTGATACGTTACGCAGGATATTAAATATACCTCTAACAACTGCAATGGAGTATAAGATACACTGTGATAGCCTTAAATACGTTTCAATGTAAGTACGAAGAGCCCGAATTGCAGATTTTCGATATTTTCAGCAACTGAAATCCTTTTCGATAATGAAGTAACAGGCCCCACAGTCGCATTCATATACTGAATAACTCGTTGCATAATAGAAATATCAGACATGTTAGACATGTCAGATCCTGGCAACGTTAATAGTGATAATGATAATTCCCAACTAATGGAGATGACCGACTGGGCTAGGCTGGGCTGGCCAAGAGGCACGAGTCACTCAAGTTTTGGCAACTTTGTTTATTTGTTGAGCTAATTGTTTTGAAAAATTTTCTTTCTTTTATTTTGCAGTAATAAAGGCGCATTGAAAAGCTGAAATTCAGTGAATAACTACAAACACAAAACAAAAACAATAAATAAACAAACAGATGATTTAGGCACTAGCAAATGGAGCAACACACAACAGAAACAACAACAACAACAACCGAAACACTAGCACACACCAACACACCCACACACACACACAGCAGCTAACAACAAGCACAAAACAAACAACATAAGGACGGCAGCCTTGGATGATGATAATTAGTAATTAGTAGTAGACAAAGCCCTCTACCTATTTTTCTATTTTTCCACTCCAGCCCATTTCAAACATCAACATGTTGCAAGACAGTTTACAATTTAAGCGCTAATGAAACACACATCTTTGTATTTTTATCAGGTTTACAAAGTCTATTGTATATATATATGAAACGCAATGAATATTTTAGTTTGTATGTATAAAGTTTAACATTAGCCATTCCCAATTAAGTCGAAATCTAAATCTAAATCTTAATCCAAATTGTAAGCTGAAAATTTAACAAATTCAAACAAAAATAATTTACCTTTTTGTATGTTTTGTATACTATGTAACATAGAATTATCATTGACCTACTCTAATCTATAATCCTCCCAAACAACAACAATTGTGCTAGTACGAATAGTTACAGCTTCTTAAGCTGTAACAGCCTTTTCAGAACTTACCTTATTGCCAAGCTAAGATGAATATAATGATGATGATGATGATAATAATGATGATGATGATGATGATGATGACGATCATCATATAACCAGATACAACAACCAGCACCATCAGCTAGGAGTTACTATATTTATCTGTTTGATATGATTATTTTTAAATTATGATAACTAAATAATCAAATTGTTTGTTTTTGTTCATCAAGAAATACAAGTTTTTTACATGAAGAAAAGAAAAAACGAAAAAGTAAATATTGAAACGAAAAGAAAAACCCAGTTGTTTTACATACATACATATACATATGTATATTTATATATTTATACTTAACTATAATAGTATATGTATAAATCACATATACCCAATCACCAGCATCACCTAAACATTCATACAATTCTCCCCACAATCACAATCAGACTTACATTACAGTACAACCAACCAACCCAACAGATGCCTAATAAAGGAAACTATTAAAGTTGCAGAAATTATTTTCAAAATAAAATGACTTTTCTAACTCGAAGGTGCAGCGGGAATCTGGCTTTAAATCCCAAGATGGTGCAATCCCAGTATATTAACCATGGACTTAAGATGTTAATTTAATACATTCAATGACATAGTGGCTGAGAAACCAAATAGTATCCTCAAATATTAACAACTGAAGAAGCCATTAAGAGACAGTTTGACGTACGCTCGAAAGCATAAAATCAATATCTATGAAATCATAAAATGGTTGATTTTATTTTTAAAAGTGCAGTTGTCTGAAATTTCGATTATAAATAATATCTTATGCTTAACTCTGTTTAATATCCGAACGTCATTTGTCCTCGTAGCAAGTTAGATCAATTATGTAGACATTGGATATGAGACAATCACCTTCCTGCAAAATAAAGGTTTGTATTCATCAATTTGGTAGATTTAGCTAATAGATTTAACGTACCGCAGGTGTGATGCCGACCAGCGCATCTGCATGACCATAGAACTCCTCCTTCAGGGATATGACAATTGTCTGCAAATTTGTTGTGTGATCTCGAATGTATGAAGCGACTTTGCCTATGTTTGTGTTGTCCAAGGCGGCATCGATCTCGTCAAGTACAAAAAAGGGCGCAGGATGATAGCTTTAAGAGTAAATGATATTTGTCAGCAATTTCCTCATTTCGTATATATTTATAGAGCGCACTTACCTATGCGTAGAGAAGAGCAGTGCAAGGGCAGCAATAGTCTTTTCTCCGCCACTCAAATTACTCATTGGCTGGAAGCGTTTACCGGGTGCGACACAATTGTAATTGATGCCATCTAGATACGGTTCTTCGGGATTATCGGGTCCAATGTATGCCTGAGCGGCCTCATTGCGAGCCAGTTTTTTGTAAATACCATCGATGGCATCGGATATGTGCTGACAGCATTGAACGAATCGCGACGAGCGCTCATTCTTTACTTTCTCGAATGCCGCTTTGGCCTTTTTGGCTTTACGTCTGGCATTCTCGAACTCTTCGTTTGTGGATTGTACTTTCTCCGTAACCAAATCCAGCTTTTGCATCGCTTTCATATTTGGTGTTTGTATACGCTCCAGAATATCCAGTTTGCTTTGCAGATCTTTCTGCAGCTGTTCATTGGTTTTTTTGAAGGCGGAGTCGTCCTTAAGTTTGCACAATTCACGTGGAAGCGATCGATAGTCAACTTCGATCCTAGAAAAGGTTCAAATGTCAATATGTAAATCTATAACATATACGCTGATAATACTTACAGATTATCGTGCATTGCTGACGTTGATGGCTCCAAGCTGTCTGCATCGCTTTGTCGCACTGCATCATCTAGCGAGCCACGCAATAAGGGCACCACAATACAATCAGTCTTTGAAATAAAAAGCATATTTAATACAAGTTGCAATTTGTTATTGCCATCATACGTACTTTGGCCTGCAGCAATATATTTTGTCTCTCGTTTTTCTTGGCCTCGATTTTTGATTCTGTTGAGGACATTTGGCTGCCAACATTGTGAATTTCCTTGGCCAAGTTCGCAACATCTCTACGCGCTTTTGAAATGTCCTCTTCCATATCATCAACTGCTTGCTTCTTGGCTTGCTTCTCCTGCTTGAACTTCTCCATTTTCTCCTTCTCCTCATCCATTTCTTTTAAATATCGCGCCTCGGCTGTCTTCAGGCCTTCCAATGCATCTTCCTCATCTTGTACGCTACGCTCCCAGCGCTCAACGTTCTCTGTAAATAGTAATGATACATTTAATATTGAATATTAAATACTAGTAGTCACTAGCTCACTTCGTGTGTCCTTTTGTTTCTCAAAGTCCAACTGATTGTTAATCCCGTCGATTTGCTGCTCGAACTCGGCACGTTTGCGTGCCCTTTCCTGTTGCATTACCAGCTCACGCTCTTCGTATTGTCGAATGTTCTTTACACCTAATCGACGGCAGAAGTCAGCAAATACTTTGTCTTCCACATTATTCATGTTCTCTTTGATCTCCTGTATGTGCTCTTCACGGTCTTGCATTCGACGCTCGATTTCGCTAATCTTAGGCTATAAGCAGAGTAATACGTATGAATACAGAAGTGTTTATCAATGCTTTGATTTGTATTCCACTTACCCCGAAATCATCCAGCTGGCTTTGTACCTGCTTCAATTGGTTATCGTATTGGCTAATGGACTTTTTTGATGACTCCAAGTCAACCATGCTGTATTTCAGACGATTCTCGAGGCCCTTAATCTGCGATTCAACTGTTGCTAGCTCACTTTGCTTGCGCGACTTTTTCACCAGCTCCTTGAGCTCTTCATTAAGACGCTCCTTCTGCATTTTGAGTTGCGCCATGTGCTTTTCATCCCATCGTTTCGCCTTGCGTGCCAAATCATGACTGCCACCAGAGATGAGACCGGACTTTTGATAGAATGTGCCGTCCAGCGCAAGTGCATCAAATCGTGATCGATCAATTTCGTAGGCTACTTTCATGGCATCCTCTGGCGTCTCACAGACCAGAGCATTGCCAGTGGCAAAAAGAACAGCACGCTCAATCTCTTGTGGCTCGAATTTGAGCACATCGAACACCAGCCGCACATTTCGCGGATCACTGATATTGCGAAGACGTTCCTTTAAAGGCTTAACCTGCAGATAATCTAGTGGTAGAAAGGTCTCCACCTCAAGCATTTGCTCCTTTAAAATCTGTAAAAGCAAAGACAGTTTAATAAGTAAATCAAACTAAGATTTCGATATGCATCTAACCTGAATGCAATGTCGCGCGGTTTTCTCTGTGTCCACAATGATCGCTTCCATAAACTTACCCAACACCTTAGTGACGGCCACGTTGTAGCGTTTGTGTGTGGGCTGACACATGTTAATCATGCGGTCGTAAACACCGGGCACTTGTTTCTTGAATAGCTCAACTACTTCCTGTTTCTTTTTGCGACGGGCATCTTCGTGCTTGTCACTCTTAGCATCGCCCAACTGATCGCGCACGTTCTCAAGCTCACGTTGTTTTTCTGCAATTTTTTCCTTTGAGCTGCCCACATCACGTCGCAGTTCGTCCTTTATGCGATTCTGTTCTTCGAGCGCAGCTTGGGAGGATTTTATATGATCCATCAGTTTGTCTCTGCGCTTAACTGCTTCTTCGCGCTGCAATGAAAGCTTCTTGTACGATTCCTCTACTGACGCCCTGCGATTCGTTTCACCATCAAGCGTATCCTGTTCAGATTTTTGCTCACGATTGATGGAATCCAGCTCGGAGCGATATTGTGTAGCTGTTGCTTCGGCCTCCTGTTTCAAGCGGTCATATTCCTGCACGAGTCCTTCCTCCATATTGACGCTTTTGCCACGTCGTTGCGATTCGTTTTCGATTTCATCCTCAAATCGCTTCTTTAGTGCCTCAACGTCACTCAATTGCTTTTCCAGCTTCTGTATGTCTTGCTGATGTGCGTTGTCCGCTTCTCGAGCTGTTTCCAATGTCTTTTGCAGGGATATCAATTTCTTCTTGCAATGCGCCACCTTCTCCTTGGCTTTGATGTATAATGGACGTCGTTTGTTTAGCTGTGTCTCAAACTCGCGTATCTCCTGATCAATTTTAGCTAAATCGCGATTTATTTTGCCAGCGTCTTTTTTCTTTTCGCGCAGCACCTCGTCAGCAGCCTCTTTGCGGAGCTCCACGGCTTTTAGCTCTTGCTGCTTCACCTCCAAGTCTGCATTATACTTCTGCACGTCCTTTTCAACGTGAAACAGACGAAACAATTGATATTCCACTTGCTTCTCATTCTGCAATTTAAACAAAGGAAATCCGGTTAGGAACAGACTTATCAAATATGAAAAACTAAAGCCTACATATTCATCTTGAAGTCGTGTATAGCGTTCGGCCTCCATTTTCTCATGTTTGGCTTCCTTGCGTTCGGCAGCAATTCCCTTTTTCTTCTGGTACGTAAACTGTGTCTCCTCCTCAGCGACAATCATTTCCTGCTTAAGCCGATTGTAGTCATCCTTGAGCAGACCCGATCTAGCAGTACGTATTAAATGTATAATTCCATGCGCAGCTAAATTGCCTTGCGACTTACCCGCTAATTTCTTCGAAAAGAGCTGTTCGCTCTTTGGGTGTCTTCATGGCGATGTTTTCCACGGCTCCCTGGAACACTAAAAAGTTTTTGGCCTTCACATTGATGCCTAGTTTTTCTAGTTTATTCAGGTAAGTATTGCTTGATACGCTCTAGAAAATCAAAAGATTAGTTTTTGTTTCTTATACATCTCAGTGCCACATACCTCGCCATTTATTCGATATTCCGAGGATCCGCTTATTACGGCACGTTGGAAGTCCATATGCTTCTCTCCATCCAAAACAAATTTAGCAGTCACATAGCAGCTGCGCGCCACTGGCTTGCCAATGGATGAGCCGTGTATTAAATCGTTCAGACGCTTTACACGCAGGCTCGATGTTTTTTCACCCATTACAAAACTAATTGCGTCCATGAAGTTTGATTTACCAGAGCCATTGGGTCCAATAACTGCATTAAATTGCTTTAACGGACCCACAACGATGTGGCCACGGTAGGACTTAAAATTTTCCATTTCAATAAATTGAAGAAACGCAGTTTCTTCTTCGGTCTTGCGTCTGGCTGTAGCCAACACTCTGTGTCCAATTTCCTCATCCTCTTCAGCCATTATTGCAAATTACAAATGTATAGCACAATAATAACACACACAAAAAGAATATTTTATAGTTTTTCTAAGATTTTTCTGCGCCAAGAAGCTTCTCTCTCAGATTGCCATTCACTGCGATTGTTTACGGTGTTGGTAAACACACACATGATAAGACAATAATCGAAAAATCAACTGAACTTATCGAAAATTATCGACATCGACATGAGTGGTATTGCGCGTTTTCTAGAGTTTAGATATTAAGTAATATGGCTATGATTGCCATATAATGAAATGTTTTAGTTATTAAAAACAATTGATTTAACTTTTGTTTTAAACTTTAAGTTTTATTGATAACAATAATAATATAACATTTACCTAACCAGGATATCTTATATCTTGTTTTAAACATATTTTTTGGTTGTGAGATCTTTTTATATATAATATTTTAAATAAATAAATACTTTTGTGCATTACTGCAACTTAACAATTTTGTGACTGACTAGATAATCTTAATCGACTTCCTCAATGGTGGGTCCACTGCCACCGCCGAAGCCTCCGGCTTGCTGGCCACAGTGGGATGCTTGCGGACCATCGCCCGTTCCAGCTGCCTGATGCATTTTTGTCATGACGGGACTGCAGACTTTTGTGAGCTCCTGCAGCTTGTATTCGTACTCCTCCTTCTCCGCTGTCGTATTGGCATCGAGCCACTTGATGGCTTCGGCACACTTGTCCAGGACGCTGCTGCGCTCGGACTGGGAAATCTTGTCTGCAGCCTTTTCGGCAGCCTCCTTCACGCCGAAGATGTAGCTCTCCAGCTGGTTGCGAGCAGCAATCCTTTGGCGATGCTTCTCGTCCTCCTCGGCATACTGCTCGGCCTCGCTCACCATTCGATCAATGTCGGCTTGCGAGAGACGACCCTTGTCGTTCTTGATGGTTATGTTCTTGGCATTGCCAGTTCCCATCTCCTTGGCAGTCACGTTGAGTATGCCGTTGGCGTCCAAGTCGAAGGTGACTTCCACCTTTGGCACACCTCGCGGAGCTGGCGGAATGCCGGTCAGGTTGAAAGTGCCCAGCACGTTGTTGTCCTTTGTCATGGCACGCTCGCCCTCAAACACCTGCACGGTCACGGCGGGCTGGTTGTCCGAGTATGTGGTGAAGGTCTTTGACTGCTTGCATGGAATGCGGCTGTTCCGCTCAATCAGTTTCGTCATCACTCCACCAGCTGTCTCTATGCCCAGTGAGAGTGGCGCAACGTCAACCAGCAGCACGTCCTTGATCTGGCTGCTCTGGTCTCCACTAAGTATGGCAGCCTGGATGGCGGCACCGTAGGCCACCGCCTCGTCTGGATTGATGGAAAGGTTGAGGGTTTTTCCTGAGAAGAAGTTCTGCAGCAGGCTCTGCACTTTGGGAATACGTGTTGAGCCGCCAACCAGAACGATGTCGTGAATCTGGCTTTTGTCCATCTTGGCATCGTTTAGGGCCTTCTCTACAGGCTGCAGTGTGCCGCGGAACAAGTCGGCGCACAGCTCCTCGAAGCGCGCTCGACTAACCTTTGTGTAGAAGTCATTGCCCTCGAACAAAGCATCGATCTCAATGGAGGCTTCGCTGCTTGAGGACAAGGTGCGCTTGGCTCTCTCGGCTGCAGTCCGTAGCCGACGCAGTGCTCTGGGATTGGAGCGCAGATCCTTCTTAAATTTGCGCTTAAACTCATCCGCCAAATGGTTGACTAGCCTGTTGTCGAAGTCCTCGCCACCCAGATGGGTATCTCCAGCAGTTGCTCGCACTTCGAACAACGAGCCCTCGTCGATGGTCAGGATCGACACATCGAAAGTGCCGCCACCCAAGTCGAATATTAGAACATTGCGTTCGCCTTTGAGATTCTTGTCCAGGCCATAGGCCAGAGCTGCTGCAGTAGGCTCATTGATGATGCGCAGCACGTTCAGCCCGGCAATGGCCCCGGCATCTTTGGTTGCCTGTCGCTGTGAATCGTTGAAGTAGGCGGGCACCGTGATGACTGCATCTCTGATGGTGGTACCCAAGTAAGCTTCAGCCGTCTCCTTCATCTTTACCAGCACCATCGAACTGATTTCCTCTGGTGCAAAGCGCTTCTGCTCTCCCTTGAACTCGACGCTCATCTTTGGCTTGCCGCAGTCGTTGACTACCTTGAATGGCCAGTGCTTCATGTCCTCTTGAATCTTCGAGTCGTCAAATTTACGTCCAATCAGA